>JAZKJV010001595.1:306516-963870 GCA_037367405.1 Ottelia alismoides
TGCCCAAAGCATCTCAAACGGTTTGGAGTGGTCCCCGTGAGAATTGCCACAATACGTTCGAATGGAAGTCTAGAAGCCCATATTATCACCCACATTCAGCCATGGAATTGCCACCGATAGCCAAACCTGAACCGAGTGATCATATTTGAAGAAGAGATGGTCTAGGTCCTCAACCTCCTCGCCACATATGCCACATAAATTGTCATCAACCCGTAAGATCCTGTGTCAACGTGCTTTGGTATGGATGTGACCATGCACTACCAGCCACATGAAGACCTTAATTCTCTGAGGTATCTTGCTAGCACGTACCATCTTCAAGTCACGTGAAATATCCTCACGTTGAGCCAAAAACTCGTTTGCGAAAAATGATTATGCTTCCTTCGTACTAAACGACCCTTCCGTCCACCCGAAGAGATCCCTGCCCACATATGTGCCCTTCTCATATGCCATATCTCTCTGTAAATGCAAGAAGTCCTCCAACCTTTGCTCAGAAAACTCAGCCACAAAGGACAGAGATCATGTGTTATGCGACTAAACCTAACTAATAAAAACCTCCTTATCCTCAGCAATTGCCAGAAGACGGGGAAAACGATGCCCCAAAGTACCATCACCCATCCAGTCATCCAGCCAAAATCTAAAGCACTCACCACTACCAAGAACCGGTTGCATCATATCTGCCATCTCAGGCTCGGACAGAATCTCGCCAATGTCCTACCATAAGGGGGATGGGAAATGTATAACAATAGTATCGAAAGAGCCTTTAATCCCGTAAATCCTTCTCAGAAGACAACACACCAAATCATTTAATTCACCCCACAGTCTAACCAACCATTTCGCAGTCAATGCCTTATTCATGCAATCAACCTTCAGACTCCCAAACCACCATTCTTTTTCATGGAGGTAATCACAGACCAGTCAACCATGTGAATATCGTTCTTATCCTGCTTCCCATTTGACCAGAAAAATCTTCTCATCAAAACCTCCAATTTCTTGTGAATACCGCTTGGCAACAATTTGGTTGAACAAAAAAATAATGGTATCGTTGAGAGTCGTGCCTGAGTAAAATAGTTTCCCACCCTTGGATTAAGCAAATCGTTGAGAGCACGCACAAAAACAATTAATTAAGCAAAATGCAAACACGTGGATTTACAAGATCACTCGTAACTGAACTACGTCCTCGGGTGGCGATCATTGGTTTTACTATTTGTGGAGAATAAGAAAATATAGATGATACAAAGAGCCCTAACATTTGGGAGTTTGTATACTACTCCCAATAGAAAGGGATCCCTAATGCAAACAAATCCATATAGCCACCATTGCTAGAGTATGGTGCGATAAGGGGGTGCGTACAATGGTTCTTCTATTGGGTTCAACGGAATAGATGGTTAGGATTCATGTCATATCAACAACAAGCATGCAACCTCCTTTGAAATTAAATCTTTTGTATCCTACAACCAACACATAACATACTGCCATGACCTCAAAACCATAAGCATATAATATCCTTTAAACCACCCTCGTGCAGTGGAGCTCATGTCTCCCTCATTAATCAAGAACCACCATACACTCCATTCGCTCTCTCTCACTATTGCCCTTCTTGTCGAACATAGTCCTACATTGTATACTTATAAAAGGTAATTGTGGGCTGTGAAGTGGGAAAAATACTATTTGATCAAGATTAAACATTTTAGATGGTTGTCAGTGGATTTAATTATGTGCAAACCTAATAGATTGACAAGGTTGTATTTCCTCGAATATGAACATTATATAATTGTTATAAAACCCATAGCATAGTCCCTTATGAAAAAATCACAAAATCTATATGAGATAAGGAATATTAATGAGAGCATGGACTTAAGCATTCTAGATGGTGTCCATGAATCTCTTTAGTTCCAAAACCTAACAAGTGTTTAGGTCAATTTTCATCGGTGACGACTTGAGTTTAAGCCCAAGATATTGCAGCGTGATTGTTGACATGTAGAATACTATCTAAACAGACATAATTTGTAGTAAATATCAATAAAACAAGGCTTTCACCTCTCGAACAACATATCAAAACTATATCTCTCTGACTGGTGTTTGGCTAGTATTTATTCATTATAAGATGAAGTGCCAAATAGGTGGTATGAAACGCACCCATCTGAGTACCAAGAGTTTCCAAACACCTCCTCTGAATGATATCCTTAGTATTTATTTCAAAGCTCGAAAATCATCATGTACATCAATCAATTATAAGGCATTCTTAATTTCAAAAGTACCTTCATTCACGGAAAAATAGCATCATTTGCATACTACATCAACAAATCTAGGAGTGTTATCCTGCCCCAAATGACTGGAAAGTCAAAGCAGCTAAGGCAAATATTGCAATGATGAATAACATAAGAGCGAAAAGACACCCGTGCATGATCCCCTGTTGGATCCAACCTCCTGTAGGTCTTTCCGTTGACGAGAACTGTGTTGTTGTCCCACAGGGAACAATAACGGAGAGCTTGGATAATAAATGGAAGTTATTAACGTAACTTCCTTCTATTCACGCTATTAAGATAGGCGAACGGCTTTTATTGCTGCGTGTCGAGAAATCCTCGATATTAAGTTTTTTTATGAAAGACAATTTAATGACATTCGGACCACGAAATCCAATAGTATTATTCACGTTCTTCTGTTGGAACCTCGGCATGAGACAATCATTGAATAGTTCCATGCGACCGAACGAAAGTACTGGCAATCCTCTCATTCAACGACGTGGGATCTCCTCGATCGTGAATCATGACTTAAACACCGACTCATCGTCGACACAAAACCATGCCAAAGTGCAGCATTTCGATTCCCAACCCAAGCGAACCCACGATCCGGTTCAAATTCGAAGAAGAGATTCAAACAGGAGCTAAAATCAGATGGATCAAATGCGAGAGCTGGAGGTGGGAGGAGATCGGACCTGTAGAAGTCCACGGACTTGAGCTTGTTGGCGGACATCATGGCGGCGAGGATCGGAGAAACACCCGGCGGCTTAGGGTTTCCGACGACGTGGGGACGAAGAGATCTGTTTGGAATGCGGGCAACGAACGAAGCCTTATTCTTCTTATTCCTCCTGGCCGGTGCCCCCCGGCGATTGACTGCTCGTGGGTGGGGGGTATTATGTTGAGGGAGGGAGAACAGCACGGGAAAGGTTGACGTTGATCGCCACCTGATACCGGTCTCGAGCGAAGGGGTGATATGGTTGATGGAACACGGATGGCGCGTGACAGGGGCTTGCTCCGGTAATTTTGTCACATTTTTAAAATAGGAAGTAAATCAGGGATGACTTGTTCTATTTTTAATGAAAATCTCCCTATAAGGTTAGGTGATTAATTTGTATTCTGAATGTCGTTTTGTTCTTTGATCAACAGTGTTTTTTCAGTGCGAGTGATCCATTCAGTTGGTTGTCAAGTTTCAGCAGATGCCCCCTCCCCCGTCCACATCTCGGGCTGTTTGATGGAAGAATAAGGAGAGATGTGAATAAGGAGGTCCTTGTTCCTCTCCTTTCGTAGATGGTCAAGGTTTTGGTTAAACTGAGGAATAAGTCTCCTTTCATTATTCGTCCATTGTAAGTCTTTCCCATCAAAAAATATACAATTAATTATCACTTATCTAATAATCTTATCTAGCATAACTTCCTTGTATGTCCTTATCATCTCCCTTCTATCGAACAGATACAAAAGCCTTTTCCCACAATTAAGTAGGATCAGCTACATTGATTCTTCGTCTCCATTCAGATCTATCTTGGGTCAATCTCGGATTTTATCCGAAAAACTAAGATCCATTCATGTAATCTTTTTCCAATACTTCTTGGGTCTAGGGGTGTCAAAAAATTCTCAAGTTCGATATTCGCTCAGGCTCGACTCGCTAAAAGTTCGATTCAAATTTGGTTCGGAAATAAACGAATGGAACCTGAACACAAATTTAGGTTCGACTAAATAAACGAACCGAACCTAAAAATCATAGGTTCACTCAGGTTCGATTCGTTAAAAGATCGATAAACATACACATATACATAGTTACAAATAATTATCAGTAGAAGTGGACCTTATTTTAAGATAAGTGGATTTTGTCTAAAGAAAGGTGACATTTGTCTAGAGTTAACTGAATATTTCTCAGTAAAAGCTATCCAAAAATAAATAGTCACGTCTTGGTTATAACATCTATCATCTATGTGTCTAGTACATTCCCCTTTTTATCTTCAAATCAATAGAACAAGTATAAACATTACTTGTCAGATATCTCCACATTATTTTTATTCCTTATCCTTATCTGAACATATATAAAAATATATTATAATTATATTTTTTTTCAAAGAGATGAATCCTTATCAGTCTATTTTTTAAAAACACGAAGTTGAGTTGGATAAAGAAAAAAACTAAATGAATATTTATTCTAATTGCAGATACACATATATTTCCATTTCTCTTCTCTTCACTCCCTCTTACTAGAGAACTCTTAAGTTCGAAATTCGCTTAGGTTCGATTCGTTTAAAAAGAGGTTCGATTCAGATTCGGTTCGAAAATAAACGAACCGAATCTGAACACAAGTTTAGGCTCGATTAAATAAACTAATCGAACCTAAAAATTATAGGTTCGCTCAGGTTCGGTCCATTTACACCCCTACTTGGGTTGTACTCGCTCTCTCTTAGCTGGCTCAACATACCAACACCCGCATCTCCTAACTGGTGCGTCAGCTGATCTTCTTTTACAGATATCCAAATCATCTTAAGAAAATGCCCTTATACCTCCCAATTCCTTCTTATCCCCTCTCTCCAATTGAACAGAAACAGTGTTTTATTACATGTTCTAGATGTCTATTTGATGAGTTTCAAAATACTTTCACAGTTCTAAATGTCTATTTGATGAGTTTCAAAATACTTTCACTTCAAACAATAGTTATAGTGTAGGGTTACTAAAATAATCATCGAAATCTAGCATACGGAGATTAATTATATTCGATAAGATACCAAAACATATATATATATATAGGGTAAAATGGGGCTGCCCCCAGGGAGTAGTCAACTTGGCTACTCCCACCCCTATTTTTTCCCTAATTTTTTCATTTTTTGGAAAATAAAAATGTGTATATTCATCATTATATCCCTCTCACATTCTACTAAAATTTCGTCAGAAACAGAGATTCCTAAGCCCTCCATCCAGACGTCATTTTTTTAACGGTCGCATGAATTTTTAAATCGACCATGTTTGGATGGAGGCCGTAGAAGTCTCTATTTCTGACAAAATTTTAATAGAATGTGAGAGGGATATAATGATGAATATATAAATTTTTATTTTCCAAAAAAATAAAAAAATGAGGGAAAAATAGGGGTAGGAGTAGCCAAGTTGGCTACTCCCTGGGGGCTTGGCTACTCCCACCCCTATTTTTCCCTCATTTTTTTTATTTTTTTGGGAAAATAAAAATTTGTATATTCATCATTATATCCTTCTCACATTCTACTAAAATTTCGTCAGAAACAGAGACTCCTACGGCCTCCATCCAAACATGATCGATTTAAAAAATCCTGCGACCGTTAAAAAAATGACGTCTGGATGGAGGGCTTAGGAGTCTCTGTTTCTGACGAAATTTTAACAGAATATGAGAGGGATATAATGATGAATATACAAATTTTTATATTCCAAAAAAATGAAAAAATGAGGGGAAAATAGGGGTGGAGTAGCCAAGTTAGCTACTCCTGGGGGCAGCCCAATTTTACCCTATATATTATATATATATATATATATATATATAATATATATATATAGGGGGCCTTTCAAATAGGACACAGTCCTTCCTGAGTTCAGGAAGGCCGCCCCTTTTTTGTATAAAAACGAGCACTTTAGTAGAATACGTGTACAGTTTGTATTATAGGTGCACGTTATAAATACAAAGTCGCATACAAAACTGCATATTATAATACAAACATAAAAACTGCACATTATAATACAAAGTTGTATATGTATTCTACGAAAGTCATCCTCTTTTATACAAAAAAGGGGTTGGCCTTCCTTAACAATGGAAGGACTGCGTCCTATTTGAAATAAATCCTGTAATATATATATAGGGCATATCCAGAGGGCACTGTGTCGATTTGGGTCGTGGTGAGCACCAAACGTGGGCTCGCCACGTGTATGTGTCGGTTCTATTTGGAAGGGGATGGTTTTGGCAATAACAATGTGCAAGCATTATTAACATAATAAGAATTCGAATTAAATCATTTCCTTAAAAATAGGTGGTCGGTTTTAGTAAGCTAAAAAATACGCATTTAAATTATTGTCGGCATATATTCTATTTATGGAATGATCATTCCACGTTTGGATTAGAAAAGATAAATTATTGAACGCATTATGATTGTTACTGAATTTATACATATTACTGAATGCATTATTACTGAACGCATTATGATTGTTACTGAATTTATAGTTATTTTACATCTGTAATATTACATTGTACAGAGATCAGTAATTCATTCATGTTACTCAAGTAATACATATTCAGTTCTCAAGTAACTATTGTTGTGGGATCAGTAATTAAGTATGTGAATTACTAATGTTCATACAATAAGTACTGATTATAAATGTCCATTTTACTGAAGTCATTTTGATTGTTACTAATGTTATAATTACTTAATACTTTGAGTCTTATTGAAGCACCTCTTATTTACTTATATAACATTTTTAATTACTTATAATGTATCGAGTGTTACTGATAGCAATACATAAGTTACTGGTTACGTGATTTTTTATACTTATTCCAACTTACTTATTCCATTACCTTCTTTTACCTACAATTTATTATATGTTACTGATGCTTCTATATATCTTACTTGTTTTATTCTTTGTTTTGAATTACTATCGAATCACACCTTCTTTACTTTTGTAGCCTATTTAATTACTTGTAATACGTCAAGTGTTAACGAAAGCTACACATAAATTACTTAATTATAGTTATATGGTGAACATCCAAATGTCAACTATCTTCTAGTTCATTTAGATGATGTTGTTTTGCTCTCGCTCCTCGGCATAACAACAACTTCTTCAAGACACCAAATTGTGCATTGTTCTGCAAGAAACAATAAGTTAATTTATATCCGTGAAAGTAAGAATTGTATAAAGAAAAGTAATTCAACATATACTCACTTTAGTAAGAATCATTGAATGACAAGTAACTTGTAATGAATTGTTAGTAACATTTATTATATGACAAGTAACTTGTAATGATTGTCAGTAACTCAGCAATATACTCGCTTCAGTAAGAATCATTTAATGACAAGTAGCTTGTAATGAATTGTTAGTAACTCAGCATCATAGTCAGTATATCTTCAAAGTAACACATTAAAAGTAACAATTTTGTTAGTAGTAGTAACATAAAATATCTTATATCTTCAGTAACATTATATCTTGTTAGTAGTAGTATATCTTCAGTACTATTTTATATCCGAGAATAGTAAGAATTGTAAAAAGAATGGTAACTCAGCAATATACTCGCTTCAGTAAGAATCATTCAATGACAAGTAACTTTTAATGAATTGTTAGTAACATTTGTTATATGACAAGTAACTTGTAATGTGTTGTATTTATAAACTTACTGATTGTTATAATATAGTTACTGACAGCCAGTAATGAAGTTACAATGTTACCAGAGTTACTTGTTATTATTATAAAGTTACTTCTACATGCTAAAAAGTTACTGATGGATAGTGTAAATATTACTTGTTATATATGTAAGTTAATAAAATACTAGTAATGGTTTACAATGTTACCAAAGCGTATATTGATTGTTACTGGTCATTATCCGATAGTTACTAGTACAAGTTATATGTAATTTCTTACTAACATATATATAAAACTTACTGATACATGTAATAAAGTTATTCAAAGCCAACAGTAAAGTTACAAATTTATTGTAACTTTTTATTATATGAAATCAAAATACCTTCGATAAAAAATCAATTAGGAATACAAATCGTGTATCAAAATGAATAAAAATCGACATAATGAATAAAACTTTCTCATATTCCAATCATACTTCTCGAATAAAATATCGTTTACGATAAAAAATATGCAATATTCATAAAAAAAAATTAATGTATTCATCATCTCGTCGTATTGATCCCAAAACAAACATTGCTAAAAATCAAAAAATCATTAAAACAACGAAATTATGATAGAAATAAGCGATTAAATTATGAAATCGAATCACATACCTCCCATCTTGCGTTGGAACGAAACAAATGTCATGCGTTGGAATGAAACGATAGATTTTACCAATCAAATGCACGCACCTTCCTCTTTCCACAAATGCAAGGCTATTTTTGGCAATGTTCTAATTTCCGATTTTGTTTTATTTGCATACAAAATCGGTTCCTATTTTTTGGGATTAATCGGTTCCTATTTTTTTGCGATGGACAGCTAGGATTGGGTGCTCATCCGAACTCAAATGGGCCCTGTGCTCTCTGGATAAATTCCATATATATATATATATATATATATAAACGGCCAGGTTGCGGATAAGCTTGTACATGTTGCCAATTTAAGAATAATGCTTGATGTCGATATATCCATATCCTCCCACTAGTCTATTTGTATTTAAAAAGATGCTTATGTGAAGATACGAATATGGATTCAGCACGTGTTTTCAATTTTTAGGGATATAGATGTAAATAATTATACTTTTCCGGATATGGGTATGTCTATATTGTGCACTTATTTTGTGTATATTGTTATATCAATGTGTATAAATATATATTAAAATCGTTATCTAATTACACATAATACATTACATTTTGGAGTCAAGTTCAGATATGTGTAGAAAAACATACATTTGTGCTATACAAATATTTTTTTGTACAAGATACTTATTCCATGAATTTGTCTTTTTATATTTTTTATTGTATCATTGGTGTGGAAAACATAGAGAGAACACATCGATATATTTTATTCAAGAGATTTATGGTCCTTGTATAGGACAGAACCCTGGAGAGTTGATGGACCAAAGTTCGACATATCTTAAAATCATCGAATTAATATAGTATAGGAGGTATAAATTAATCTATCAAAAACTACACTTTGAATATGTGATCAATTTTACTTGATAAGTGTATCAAGGTCGAACTCAGGAAACAACGATTTTCAATCGTGAGATTCAGATTAATATAAGTATCTAGTTACGTTGATTTCTATGTCAAAAAGGAATGCAAAATGAAAGAATTAAAAAATAAACAGGGTAAAAACAAAATAGTGAGGAGAAGATATATAACTGTGATGATGAATTTCCATCCCAATAATCATATCAATTAAATCTCCAATTGATTCACAGCTCTAAGAAAAAGATTCAATGAGGATTTATCAATTAACGCTTTATTGTTGCAAGTTAGGGAAAATTAATCAAATTAATCCTACAACAATAATCAAGATCAAAATCCCTTCCTTAATTTTTCATGTTACAATTGATCCCCCAATGAATAGTTTGAGTCCCTAATGATCAGAAAATTAATCTTTTATTCTTCTCAATAAAATCTATGCAGAAGCATGTAAAATAGGCCGAATCATGTTATTAAGATATTTCATAATAAGCATGCATCAAAGATTTTAATCCACAAATAATAACTCAACTCAATATGCCTCTAATCTATCCATCAGATATATAAAATGGTAGAGCAAGGAAAGATCCTTAAAATGATAAAGTAATGGATGAGCTTTAAAATGACATATTATACGCAAAAATCAAATAAAATATGAGAAAAATATGTTGAAGTTCCAAGGACTAAAATGTAAATAAAACTGAGTTTTTATTTATTTTAGATCGGTTAGAGAGACTTATATATAAATAACTAAAGTCATAGGGGCTTCTTCTGAAACTAGCCCAGGTAATTGCATTTTTGTAATTTTTTGGTGAATGCAAAAGTCCCCTACGGACACATGCTTTTGATGAATCTCGTATTAATCACGTTAAAAATCACTAATCAAACCCCGTACTTAAATAAACCAATAAAAATTACTAATAAATTCTCACTATTATATGGGATTTTTACCCAACAAACCTTATAAATTTTTAAATTTCTTCTACGACTTTTCGCATGACACAATTACCCCCATCGACCTTGTAAATTACCCCAAGAATCCCACGGGCTTCAAACAGATTACTTGGAGAGTTAACAGGGTAAGAGTTGGCAAGTGTACAGGGTCGAAGAGGGAACTAAGTTGTTTCAAAGGTCGTAAAGGTAATTGGCAAAGTTTATAGCATCTGCTGGGTAAAAATCCCTTATTATATTGTATTATATTGTGTATAATTAACCTATAATTATTGTACGCATAAAATTAGGTTGATTAATTGTTTATAAGTTCCCAACCCTTAAAAAGACTAAAAACTACAAAAAAAGTCAAAAGCAAAATCAATGTTTTAACCCCTTAAAAATACCTCCAAAAATACTTTTTGTATAAATGACCTCTTTTGGTTTTTGTCCAACATGAAACTTGTAGATCTCATAAAGATCTACAACTTTCATGTTTTAACTCTTTCCTAATTTTGCCTCTAACTAATTCTTTTATATTATTCTTTATTTTTACATTTTCTAACTTTTTGATTGGACCGGTGCCCTCTGGGCCGCCCACGTGGACCGCTCCTCCTTCCGCCACCCGGTGCCTTTCTAGACCGTTGGATCTCCCGCAAATGCCTCCATCTCAGCCCTCCATTTTCGCCGCAACCATAGCCATCAGATAAGCCTCCAGATTTAATCTCTACCGCTCACTTCCGCCTCATTCTTAGCCACTCGATCCCATCCCTCATCCTACTGCTTCTCTCTCACCACATCGCCCTTCACATCAACCGATTGATCACCTCACCATCCAACGACCTCTCCTTGTGCCACATCATTCTCTCACCCCCCCCCCCCCCCCCGTTGTAGGATGAGATGCCAGATCTCATCCTAGCCATCTGTTACCCCTTGACTCTATATCGCTAGATCAGATCTTCGGATCTGATCCTAACCCTCCAACCACGCCTCCATCCGAGTCGTTGGATCTCTAAATCCAACGGTTCCTGCTCATCATCCTCCTCCAGCCCAGCCAATACCCCTCGTAACTCCTCCGCCCCCTTCCAAATTTGGAAGGCACCTCAGCCACACTCTTCCTCTCCTAACGGTCGCCTCATGCAGTCATTTCTCTACATCCTCATGTGTCATCCCTTGTTCCATCTACATTACACCCCCTGCATTCACTCCTCGCTCAAACACCCCCGCAACCCGTGAAACAGTCGGAGCACATCCACCTATAAAAAGCCTCCGCCCCACCACCAGAACCCTCATCCATCACTCCACGAGGCTCTGCCCTAGCCTCCTCCTCCTCCGGTGACAGCAGAGGGTAGTCTTGTCGAGGAGATGATGGTCGCAAGCCTCAGGTGTGATTCATGGCCTCTGCCATGTTAGCTCTGCCTCTTCAGCGGCAGCTGAGCTCCTCGAAGCGGCTGCCCGAGTCAGAGCGACGACCCCAGGCTTCCTCGAAGCCCAACACAAGCCACTACCTCCGCCATCTTCCCTTATCTGATGAGGTCCCTTTCCCCTGTATTTTCCTTTACTTCTCGTAATTTCCCCAACAAATCCACTCGCTTTTCACCTACACCTGACCATCCTACCATCTCCGTCAGTCCACCGTCATTCACGTCGACCCACCAGCGCAACACCTTCCCTTCTCCACAACCTCTCCTGCTCCGAACCACCGTCCCCCTGCCCCCGCCGGAGAAGAAGGTCTTGGCCACCACTCTCGTCGCCACCACGACAACCACTGACCTCACTCCCATACGTACGACAAGCACTTCAATTATTGTAACGATTGCAGGTACTCCAAGATTCAACGGCCGGACATATGCAACCACCACTGATTTATTGCACCAGCCCTGATGACCAAGCTCCGCCTCGCCTCTCCAGTCGATGTTGGAGCTTTGACACAACTCCAGCACCTTCGTGAGCCCCTTAGCATTCTTCTCCGACCTTCAAGCGAGCGTGTGGAACACGAAGGAGATCTCAACAGGTCACCGGAGCCCCGCCTTCTTCGGTGACCCATGGCGGATGATGAAGAGTAGCTACAGTCCTATCGTTTCGATCGGACGGTCGTGATTATGACATGTGGTAACCCGAACCTCCTGCTGACCCTTTAGGCTCGGAGTCCCCGAGCCTCTCACCAAGACACCGACGCCAACCACGTGTCCCCGAGCTTGCAAAGTGCCTCGAGCCTGGCTAACTTGCGAGACAGACCCTGGACTTTATGGAATTTGTAGTTTGGTCCCCAAACACATGCTCACATGCATGCCTGGTATTTTATATGGTGGCCCTCGTAGGTTTCCAGATTTGCATATATGCCCCAACGCATAGTGGAGAATTTACAATGGAGCCCATGCAGTTTTGCAAGATTTCGAATAGGTCCCTTCAAGAACCTATTTGTGATATCTATCTTTTTATTTCTTGCATTTTTATTGCATTTATGCTCTTGCACTGTTTTATTCATAACTTGAGCATCGTAAATCCAATTTGCATTATTTTAGTATCGTTTTGTTCCTTGTTTCATCATTTATTTCATGGCATGTTTAATTTTCTCTTCTGACACTATTTTAAATATGATGAATTTATTTTTAGATGATGTCCTTTGCTCTATATGTCTTTGCCATAATCATATGTTTGCTCATAATGTTATGCTCAAAATGACTCTGATTTCAAATCATAATCTGTTGCTCAATTTAAGTGATATTTTTTAGGGTATATTTGTAATAATCATCTACGTACATAACCCTTGCATTTAATCGTTCATTTTTCTCGTGCATAATCTTATAATTACGTGAAAATCAACTAAAAATCACATGCATCATCTAATTGCATTGCATCTGCATGAAGCCCTGAAATTGAGAAATTATTCACACATGCTCTTAATTGACCAAAATTCGATAGATAAATTAAAGTAGCTCGTGTCCCTGTGTTCGTCCTTGGTAGACTTGCCAGATATAAAAACTCCACAACACTCAAACGATTGTGGTTTTTGCTGACCGAAATCAGTCTCCTATATACTACTACAATTCACAACTATCAAAGAGCCTATTTCGCGGTCATCAGCTTTACGGGTGAGGGGGCATGAGTTCAGATTACAGAAGCTGAAGGGATACTTCTTCAAATTCTCCCAACCTATGTACCTTCTGCACGTTAGGGTTAGGCTCAGAGCTAGGTCCGAAGGAGGCTGACACGTGGTAGAGTGGTGAGGCCCTTGAGAAGCCTCAGATAGCCCGAGTCTGGAGGCGTCGATGGAGACTCAGGCCAGGATCTGTCGATCTGATGCAATCCAACAGTCCAGATACATCATGAAGACAGGCGGTGATGATGGCATGCGAGGGAAATCATGCGGTCAAAGCTCCTTGCGTATAGATGTCGTTGGATCAGTATCCGATGATGCATGCTCTTCGTTCTCCTCCACAAGCGGTGGCAGAGGGACGGAACTCCGACAAGCCCTCCCAAGCACCACCATGGTTTGATTGGTGGTCTGAAGGTGCAAGGAGCTCGAGGAGACCAGGTCGAGGACCCTGGGAGTGTTTGGAGGTCAAACAAAAGCTAGAAGATGGAGATGGTGCACTCTTGTCATAGATGAAGGAACATATCGGAGCTACCTGGCTCCTTTCGATAAATGAAGCTCAAGATGATATGCAAAGTTGGAAATAAAAGATGATATGAGGGAGAATGGAATGGATGTCCTTAGCATGCAAGAGGATGAGGAGACCTGAAGCTCCAGGTTTGTGCAAGACACAGAGGCAGAGCGAGGTAGAGGGGGTCATATAGAAGAATAGAGGTAATGGTGCTAGTTTGGAGAAGATTGTGGGTGCGAGGTGAAGCTGGTGAGGAATCTATATGGGCTTAAATAGTGAAGGTGCATGTGTAAAAAATCAAAAAGGGGGCAAGATTCGGGAGGGTAATTGGAGGTGAGCAATGGAGAGAGGCAGAGAGAAGCTAGAGCTCTCGGAGGTGATGTCGAGGTGAAGAGGGTAACAGGTATCTCATGTGAAGGAGCAGAAGCTCCTATGTCCTTGCTCAGGAGCTCCAACGAGAAGGAACTCGAGCTTTGCAATTGATGTGGGTCGAGCTGCTACACGACCAAAGAAGGAGGATTGCTGATTGCACCATGCCTCGATCCGTCGTTGCCTACCGGTGGTTCCTTGGAGCTGTCGTTGGAAAGGAGTTAGGGATGGATGAAAGGATCTTCTACGGTGTTGGGTAGGAGACACGATAGGGTGTGAGGTGATCTTTATAGGCTTTACTCAAAGGCATCATGGCAAGGAGGAAAGGGAGTGAAGGGCTAGCAAAGGTGGTGGACATGCGGAGGTTACATGCATCTAGTAATGGAGGCAAGCAGGGAAGAAGAGAGAGAGGGGGTCAGAGGGAGAAAATTGGTTCAACGTGATTTGGGGGCGTAAGAGTTGAAGGGGGTGGAGTTGACCAAAGGCAATTGGGGACTGCCCTGATTGGTCGGCGGGGCGCTAGAGAGAGGGAGAGGGGCGGTTGAGGTGGCTCTTAGGTGGTCCAATCAGAGGTGTCCATATACGTTAACCATTGACCCAAGAGAGAAAAGAAGAGAAAATGGATAATTAAATCAGAGGGGATTTCAAATAAAAAGATGGTCAACATGAAGGTTGATGGTCTCGATGAGAGCTACAACTTTCATGAAAGGCTCAAAAGCAAGAGAAGCAATTTGTACATGAGTGTATTTTGTATACGTATTATCGTTAACTATCCCCTATTTTATTCTTTTGTAATATTTTTTAGCAACTTTTTTATGATTTTTTGAGAGTTAGTAAATAATACAAAAAATAAAAATGAAAAAGATTTGGTCAAAACAATTAGTTTGTGTACATAAAATGACAAGCACAATTTCAGTGATTTTCAATGTTTATTTATTCACAAATTTTGTACGTAACTAGTAAAGTTAATTAATCAATTTTAGGAGTTTTATTTAGTGAATTAATTTGAGTATTTTCCCAAGATCTCAGTACTGAGTAAATGAATCGTGGATTCATCAAGAGCTCAAAATCGAGAAAATATACATGTACCCCTAGAGGGGTTACAATGAAATAGAAACACAAATACATCACTAACACTCCCCCTTAAGTTGGAGCATATCTATCGATCATGCCCAACTTGGAAGTTATCCACGAGAGGCGCTTTTTAGGTAAAGCCTCCATGAATAGATCTACAAGCTGAATATTCTTCGTGATGTGTACCTTGCGCGCCACCACGAACAAAATGGGAGTCAATCTCTACATGCTTGGTTCGCTCACGGAACACATCATTTGTGGCAATATAAGTAACCGATTTGTTGTCACTGTATAAAGTAATAGAAGTGGTGACAACAATATCAAATTCCTACTGGAATGTCAAGAGACAAGTGATCTTATAGGTAGCCTGTGCCATCGCCATGTATTCTGCCTACACACCGGATCTGGATATTGAAGTCTGCTTCTTGCTCCTCCGAGTAACAAGATTTCCTCCAACCATCATAGCATATCCTATAGTGGAGCGACGATCCTCGAGTGAGCTCATATAATCAGCATCAACATAAGCAATAACACGAGTGCGATCATTTGTCCCATAGAAGAGGTCACGTCCCGGTGATTCATTCAAGTAGTACATGATATGAAGAACATTCTACCAGTGAGTGTAACATTGTTGCTCCATGTGTTGTCTATCTTTACTCACAACGCATGAAATATATGGCCTAGTGAGAGTAAGGTAAAGGAGTTTGCCAACCAGGCTTCGGTACTGTGTAGTATCTTGGAAGATAGGATCAATAGAAGTAGAGTGTTTCCTTGATATGCAAGAATACCACATTGCTTGCATCCAAGTAATCCAACTTCAGTCAGGGTGTCCAAGCAATACTTCCTCTGTGAGATATGAAGTCCCTCTGTATTGTGTAATATTTCTATGTATAGAAAATAGCGAAGTTGATAAAGGTCCTTGGTAACAAAGACCTTCTTAAGGAAAGCCTTGGTCTCTGGTATACCTTCTTCATCATCACATGTGACAACCACGTCATCAACATAAACAACAAGTATGATAGTACCGGTTGGTTGTCTTATGGCAAACATAGAGTGATGAGAGGTTGCTCTCTAAAAGCTAAGAGTGTTGATTTTGGTAGTAAGTCTATCTAACCATACCCTCGGGCTCTTCTTTAGACCATATACTGCCTTGCCAAGTTGACACATACACTCCCTCTTAACTTTTGTACAAGGAGGTTGCATCATGTAAACTTCCTCATCGAGATCTCCGTACAGAAAAGAATTCTTCACATCGAGCTAAAAGATAGACCAACCTTATTTGTTACTGAAAGAAAAGTCTATAAAGAGACCATTCGTGCAATAAGAGAAACTATCTCGAAGTAGTCAACCCCACATGTCTGCGTAAAGCCTTCAGTCACAAACCTTTCTTTTGATATGTTAATGGGCACATTTCACGAATGCTTAGTTGTGAAGACCCATATGCATACCACGTGTCTATTCCCCTTGGGGCACTATACAATATCCCATGACCCTCTTGAAGTGAGAGTGTTTGTCTCCATATTCATTGCATGCCGCCGCCCATAATCTTGTAAAGCATTATAATGGTCCCTGGGAACAGAAATAGTCACGAAAGCATCTGCATATATTTTGTCACTTGATGATAAGCAAGCAGTAGAAGTGAAATAAGACATGGAATGAAAAGGACATTGTCTCTTAGTTCTACGCATAACGATGGGAAGCTCGTGAGGATCACCTGAGATAATAGCAGTTGGGGGGGGACTTAAAGATGACATATCATCATGAAACAAAGGGGCAAGCAATGGAATAGATAGTGGTGTAGACGTATGCTTGCGCTTATGCACAATGGGTGGAGGAGGAAGGTCCAAAGGAATATCTATGACAGGCTGAATAAAGAAGTTAGTTCGTTCAAAAATAATGACATCTGCATAGATATAATATTGATGCCCAGTATGATCATAACACTTGCAACCATTCTACGTACATGAATAACAAAGAAAGACATATTTAATTGTACGAGTAGGCAATGATCTATGCATCCAAAGATACTAAAAGTTGGAGGAAAAGGTGATTCAGGTGGATATAGTAATGTAAAAGGGGAATAATGATTCAGAGACATAGAGGAGAACCTGTTAATAAGATGGACGACAGTGGGGATTTCATCCCTCCAGTAAGTTTTGAGAACTTTTCATCTCAGTGAAAAGGGAGCGAGCGATGCTTAGAACATGCATGAGCTACCTTTCAGCTACCCTATTTGTTGGGAGATATATGGACAGGAGGTTTGATGGATTGCCCCTGAGAAGCAAAGAAGATTGTCAAATCATTTTATGTGAATTCTAAGGTGTTATTAGAACAAACTATTTGAACACAAGTGGAGAAAATATGTTTGATATAATGAAAGATTTCTTAACAATATAATTAACCTTCAAATATTCTTTTTATAAATATACATAAGAGGATCAAATATAATCATCAACAAAAATGGTAAAATTCTTATGTCCGCTCAGAGATCGGATCGGACATGGTCCTCATATGTCACAATGGACTGAAGAAAAAGGAGCTTCATGACGAGGCTCACTACGTGCAGGAAAAGACGCTTGATGATGTTTCTCGAACCAGCGCACCTCTCATTCAAAAGTCTTGAGTATAGAGAGTTCATGGGACATCATGGAGATGGCTTTGGCATAATGATGACCAAGGCAATGGTGCCATGGGAGAGGATTTTCGGAGATAGATGCCACATATGCAAACTAGAATCAAATGGGATGTTGAGGTAATAAAGGATGTTCCTTTCATGTCTCCCACGAAAAATCTGCCTCGTGTAGTAGCCAACTAACAACAAGAGCAAAAGTAGTATTGCCACTGGTGGAGATATTATGCAGTAGCTACCTCAGAAGATCATATTTAGAAGCCATAAAGATCTTTTTGCGATTCACCATAAGTCTAGTCGGGCATGTCCTCAACAATATCATAGAACGCCTCGTAAAAAGCAGTCCCATAGGTATCGTTGGCATTTGGCTGTATGCCAAACTTCGCCCATCAACATTTAGATGGATGATTCCAACATCCATCGTGCATGAATGTTGGATAACGAGCAATAGTATAATCACATCCACGTCCGCGGCCAAAAAGTCATGACCACAACCTGACTCGTGACCATGACCATGACCAAAGTCATGGCCTCATATATGGAATAGTGAGAGGACTCTCAGCTGGTGACTCAAGCTTCTTAAGACAACCAAAGATGGTCTCAATGGTGGGTAGTATATTATATGTCAAAAAATGACCATTCGCGTGCTTTTTATCGTGCATGCAATCCAGATAAAACCAGTAGTCCTACCATTCAACATGTTCTCGTATATGCTTGTCACAAAAAGTATGACGGAAAATGGGAAGCTCCTCAAATAGGCTCGTGAGAAACTTGTAGTACTCAATAAGACCGAGTCTCCCTTAATAGCATACCAGATCTGCGTGTATATATTCGAGAGCCAGGACTTTGATGTCTTTTAGGAGTAGGTATGCTCAAGACTCTCCCACATCGCCTTCATAGTTTCCTTGTAGGGGAGCTTTGACACAATATTTGGATTGACGTTGTTGGTCATCCAAGTAATAACCTTGTAGTTGTCAGCGTACCAAGTATCATAGTCCTTACCCGTTTCCTTAGGCGGATCATTAATAAGAACATAATTCTTGAGCTGACTGATCGGCCCGCTTAACAGAGATCTAATTGATGTTCGTTGTAATACGTGTAGTTAGCAAATCAGACATAACTGAGAGAAGATCTCCATGAAGAGTATCTCGGCTTTAATTTATATCCCGAGCAAGTCCGGGGTCGAACACAGGGAGACAAAGGAACAACATCGGGTTAATTCAAAATTTTAAATATAGGTTTTCAATGCGGAATTATTTTATTTGTTTAATGCAAAAACAAATGCGAAATGCACAATGCAAGGGAATTAAGATAACAAGAAAACTAACAATTAGACCAAACCAATTTTAATATGAAATTAATCAGATTTAGCCAAATTATATTTTTCTTAGGATTCTAATCCAGAGATGAACACAAAACACATTTTTGTTGGAATTAAAATGCAATAATTAAAAATGCATATTTTTTATGGGTTTTTCCACAATTTTTCACACAAACAGAATGCAAAAATGATGAAAATTTTACTGGAATTAAAACATGATTCAAGGATGCTACAATAATTTTTGGGAATTTTCTGACGAAATGTGATTTTTTATGTATTTTTTAATCTTGATTTGCAGTATTTGAATTTATATTAATTTAAAAGTATGTTTGGTGAATGTTGACATTGTTTGAGAGAGATATTAGGGCATGAGGATTTCTATCATGAAATTAGGATCTGGGTTTATTTCACATGTATACAAGTTAATGTTTTTTTTGGAATTTTTATTGATTGAAGTTAGAGATATGTACACAATGAAGTTAGTTTCGTGTCAATTGAAGCAAGAATTAATTAAAAATTGATGAAGTTAGATGAAATTGTATAGATAAATAGGAATGATGAATGTAATGCTAATTTATGAAAATTATGTACAAGTACATGAAAGTTAATTTTATGATATAAACATGCGGATGCATCTAATTTCTCCGGATGAAGCTCTGTTTTCAGCTAATTAAAGTGATGAATCACATATACATCATTGTTTTGTGCATGTCTTGCACTCACTATGTAGTCAGGCATGCTCGTTGAAATTTTATTTTGCACCCCGACTTCTATATTTATAGGTCCTCAACTCAAGTCCATTGCCTTTTCACCTTACCTTAACCATGAATTAATATGTCCAATGCTTCTTCATGTCTCTTTTACACATGTCTTGCACGCCTTTATGCAGTCATGCACATCCATCGAACTTTTATTCTGCCACTTTGCGTAATATCAGGGGTCAAATAGTTTCCTACTCCTATTAATTCGTGTTAGTTGCAGTATCAGCAAGAAGCGACTAATAAAAAAATCTTACACCAAATGTTTTATATGCAGAAGATTGCCCATACAATATTTATTACCAGGTGGATTCTAAGGTCAAGCACAAGAAGGTGGTGGAAAGATTAAATAGGTGATTTAGTCTTAATATAATGTACGCTGCAATTATGCATGCATACCACGTGATTGTAATTTATATCTTTTTATTTATTTTGCATGTATTATTTTTTCCTTAAATGTTGAAAATTTTAATTGGTTTTTGATAATTAATAAAAAAATAATGACGATCTGAGCGTGAAGTAGACAATGTTATAAATCATAAAATAAGGGGAGAAATCAAATAAAAAATAATATTTTTTTCATATTTTTTATTTATAGAGTGCTTTTGAGAATTATTGAAAACAAGATTACAGTTAAAACAGAAGTAAATAAAAATAAATTTTTAAAAAGATATAAAATACAAATTATGGCTCGTGTTAAAATGAGGTTTTGGTGTGAAATGGACCCTAAAAATATTGATTTTGTTCTTCTTAGATGGTTATTTCTCGATTCTCATAACACCATCTCTCGTGATTTTAGAATATATGTGACTTCTTGGGATGTATGACTAAAGAAATAACACGTCCCTCAATAATTCTTTGTGGTCGGGAGAATGTTCTCTTCTGCACGAGATATAGTTATGTATAACACATGAGTTTTTATTCTTTCATTCTTTCTTCTATTTTTTCTCCCTTGTTTATATTGAGAGGGTAGGCGTATTTTCTACTATTTCATTACTTCTTCACTGTAAAGATGACACCTATCATTTCCGTCACTTAATTAACTAATAGCAAGCTTTTATACTGGGGTCAATTTTATTCTCTCACCATAATTTCGATAATTTTAGAGGCGTATCAATAATGGTGGTTGACATGGTTGTTTAATATCCATTATAAAGACCTCTAACATGAAGCTTCAAAATTCATCTTAATACCATTACATTCCACTACAATAATAAAAAATATCTGCTTAATTTCGCGGTATCATGATACGAAGTTTCTCGTGTATAAAAGTTGTGTGTCATTGCAAGTATTACCGAGCGCACTTACATCATATACAATATCTTTTGTGATATTTACACCCATAATCCTGATTAATGATGATTACACCTAGAGCCTTCGTTGATTATGAATTACATGAGAAACCCTAAATAATTCCTAACTCATACATAAGAAAACGCCAAAGGGGGTGGGTTATGGAGTGGAAGGGGCTGAAGGAGGGGCTGATGGAGGTGGGGGTGGGGGTGGGGGTGGAGGTATGGGCATATGGGGATGTGGTGTGGGCAAAGGGTGAGCGGATGTAAGTCGAGGAAGGAGGAGGGGGCGGAGGAGGAAGGAGGGGTGGGGTTAATTTCCTTTTTTTGAGTCTATATCATAGCCACTGGATTGAAGATGGGTAAATTAAGTTGATGGTGTGGTCGCGTTAAAGGATTAAACTAAAAGAGGGTTATAGATCTTAGACGGAGTAACTATTTGAGGTTTCTTGTGTAATTCAGTATTATCAAGGGTTCTGGATGTAATTACGAAAGTAGTCAGGATTACATGTGTAAATATCACGTTTTTTTATATGAAAAGAAATGTGCTCGATCGATTTTAAGCTAGGTTTTTTTTGAAAAGGATATAAATGGAAATTTCTAGTCAGAAAGTTAATGCAATGTCAGTGGCTCTTCCGGGGTAATATATATTATGGACATGGATATCTTTTTCATTGTATGATTGTAACATCTCGCCTTGATAGGAGCGCATCTCAACTCCTATTCACAAAGTTACCCTACATCATTTAAAACAACCTACATGATATATCATTCATAAAATAATAGAACTTCAATTCATAATAAGATGTCCACATAATGACAACAATAAAATCTGAAAGTCTCTTTATTGCATCACCAATAGTTGAAAAGAGACCAATATAAGCAACTACAAAAGTAGGCCTCAACCTCAACAATGTCCTACAGATGTGCCACCAAAACTCGAGCTTGTGTCTCCTTCTCTACCCTCCCGATTGGATTTCTAAAGGAGATAACTTGTGAGTCAAATGACCCAGTATAGATATAATAAATTATATAATAAAAATATCTAGAGTATATAAAAATGCAATAACTGAACATGTTTAACAGAAAAATAATTTAATAAAAACCAACAATTTAGCTACAATCATATTCCAGGCATTTAACACATTCTAATATATCTTGTGCAATATAATCCAATTCGTTGACATCTCTTAATCCATATTTCCATGTACTTATCCTAGAATCACCCCGCAAAATAGAAAGTCTACAATTTGAATGAAACCTACAACGCATCATTCAGAGTGCAGTCAGAAATATGTGCGCAAGCGCAATCCTTCAGTTAGCCTAGCTGGTAGTACTCTAATACTCGTGACATGGCACCGAGCTCGAGGAGTCGCAACTATGTCAATTAAGTTACAAGAGGAGTCTCGCTCGCTCCAAAAATAAAGTGGTCACAACAACAGATCTGAATGGTGTGATGCACGTGCGCATCCACCTAAAAAACTCTCTAGAATACCTACCGCCACACCTACTTTATGATGCCACTCAAGCAAGGGTGTCGATTCAATAGGACCACAAGCAAGGCTAGCGATTGAGTCACGGCTCGATGGTCCGGGCTCGGCTTGATAAGGGCTCGTGAGTCCAGCTCATCAAGCTATTGAGCCGAGCCCGAGCCAGAATTTTGGGCTCGATAGCGTAACGAGCCGACCTCGAGCCAAGCCTCGCTCGGCTGGATAACTCAATAAGGGGCTTGATAAGGACTATATATACATATATTATTTATATATTTATATATAATACAAACAAAATAAAATTAGCCCTTTGCATATTTCCCTCCACTAACTCCTCCAAAGAGTCACAAGTAATGATCCAATTCTCAAATCTCATTCCCCCACACATTTGCCCCCTACCCACACATTAGAAAATTAGTATTTTTTTATAAGCAAATATAATGTTACAATATATATTATAATTAAGATTTTATAGACAACTTGGATTGTGGCATAGTGGTAAGGAACACAGTCTTTGATAGAGTAGGTCCTGAGTCTGAATCCACACAAAACACTTTTCCACCAAAAAGTACCAATTTTCCTTAACGAGCTCGACTTGGGATTGAGCCCAGACTAGGCTCGATAAAAGGGCTCGAACGAGTCCGAGCTCGAGCATGAGCCCAATTGGGCTTATCGAGCCCGAGCACGGGGTTGGCTCGGCTCGTTGGCTCCATAGCCAGCCCTAACCACAAGGGTGTGCACCCATCCTTCAGTATTTATTCTTCTTTCCCCTTTTGGTATTTATCATTTCATCAACCACATGCATTATTGTACTTTAATCGAAGGTCATATATCTGGGCGTATAGTAGTAACCTCCAGTGATCAATTACTTGATCATTTATATTCATGGCCACCAGATCACTAATCACATTCGTCGATATACATATTTATTTTGGGCATACCCTATATCATTGTGCAACACTCAATGCATTGGGTTTCTCGGTAATGTAAGGAACTTTTTGGGGTTAATGACGAGTATGACCTTTTTTAAAAGTTGGAACACAACCCCCATTTCCTTCCCAACAAGGGCATATTCGTCATGAACCCCAAAATTTCCATTTCCTAAATGGTCCTGGGATCCGAATCGTTATAATTTAAAGATCGGGACTCATTCTGAGATCGGACCCATAGATAGGGATCCAAATTGTAATTTAGCCTAGGTAAATTATACAAGATTATTTCACGGATGGTACAAATGACACTATTAACAATAACTAACTTACTATATATATATATATATATATATATATATATATAAAATGACTGAATCATGTAACTGAAAGGAATATCCAGATTCAAAGATGTTGCCATGGATATATAGTTATTATCGTCAACGAATCAACACTTATTGTATGCCCGATATGTGTAATTAAAACCATCCACAATTTCATGTCAAACTACCTTACAAATAATGTTAAATTATTTCATCACTAGAAGAGTCCATCCTCGAATATCTCATGATCAAACAATGAACTTAAAAAACATCCGAAAAGTCGTCCATCATATATCTGAATAGCCGTTAAGATCCAACTATATATTGTCAAGGAACCTCCCACATCTAAAATTTGTTATCCACAAACTTAGGAATCTCAACACCCCACTATCGAATTGCGTGATCAAATATCAATCAATTTAAAATCCATGTTTAACATTACAGTGGATTGGGCAGGGGCGGAACCGGGAATTTCATCAAGAGAGGCCGAGTATACAACTATTATGTATATTAAAAAATTTTATTTATTTTTGAACGATAACTTTAAATAGAATTAATATTTTTAAAACGAACCTCTTTCAATCTTGATAAACATAGAATTTAAATCTATTATTACTGTTTGTATTTCAAATAGATTGGTATTTTCCGTGGTTATTTTTGAAATTATATAAATATACTAATTTAAGCCTCTCTAAATCCATCCTAAAAAGGCTAAATTATCAAGTGAAATTTTGAAACAAATGAGTTCGTGGTTAAAAGGAAACAATAAAATTTATTTTATTTTATAAAGAGTAATAAAAATAATGGGAGAGATAAATAAACTCGAATACAATTTTATATAAAATTATTTTAATACTTTGGAAGTGATTGGATAAACCATATAAAAGAAAGTAAAATCGATGGTAATAAGATTCGAACCCTGTTCTCTAAAATAATAGCCTTGCCATTATACCACTTAACCATTTAATGATTCTACAACATTTCTCTAACAACACTAGTTATAATACAAAATAAGGAGGGGTCATATTAAAAACTTAATACATTGTATAAGTGACGTATAATAATCATGGAGGGGTTATAATGTATACTAGTTCCGCCCCTTACTCGAATACAATTTTATGTCAAATTATTTTAACACTTTGGAAGTGATTGGATAAACATAAAAGAAAATAAAATTGATGGTGATACGATTCAAACCCTGATCTTCAAAATAATAGCCTTGCCACTCTACCACTTGACCATTTAATGATGCTTCAACATTTCTCTAACAGTATTAATTATAATACAATTAAGGAGGGGTCGTATTAAAAACTTAATACATTGTATAAGTGACGTATAATAATCATGGGAGGGGGCATGGACCCCCCAATAATATATACTAGTTCCGCCCCTGGTTGGGGGTAACCTCATGTGAATAGTAGATGTTTGGATGATTATGAATAGACCTGGCCAACGGGTTGGGGGACCGCCCGCCCAGCCCGCTCATGGACCAGGCTTGGACTTGGAGATTTAAGCATGAGCTGACCCGGTCCGACCAGCAAAAAATAAAAAATATATAAATATATGTAAATAATACATGTATTAATATGTTACGCTTTAGTTTTTCATTTATGATAGTTTTAATTAAAATTCAATGGTTTGCATGTCAAGTAACATGTAAACTACATATATTAATTATATAAAGTATAAATGGTATTAATAAAATCATTTACACATATTAAATACTAATAAAAAATCAATGGAAAGAATGAAATGCGCCATGGGTTGGCCCATGACGAGCTTTGTACAGAGATTTTTTAACCTCGACTCGTTCGACGCGGCCCGCATTTTGGCCAGATCTAACTATGAAGGTTGGTAGGGGGTCGGAATAATGAATGTGATGTAATGTCACCTTGATTAATGACGGAATTCCTACCCAGAAATGACCAAGGAAATACACATGGTAAATCGGGTTACCCTTGGGTAACCCGATAAGCAAGCGAACCCTATAAACATGGACATCCAAAGCACCATCGTCTTTTTTTACGTCATGTATAAGTATGCATATTCTTTAATTAGATCCTACGTTGAGTCCTCACAAGGGAGCCCCACTTTCATGAAATATGAATATTTGACTAAAGGAAATTTATCAAGCAATCTATTTTTTAATTCCAAGAAAACGTCAAAGCACACCATCAATTAGTTTAACCAAATTACTTTAACCAAAGTATGAATATTCTTTACGAGAACGACCAATAGTCAAATAACTAAAATTGCAGACACCTTCGTAAGGAAAAGATAAGGCCAATCACTATTCTATCTTGTCCGCGAACGCTGAATGACATGTTGACATTCTTAGAACAACACAGAGATTCAGGTTCGGTACCCATTTCTATTAAGGGCATATTTCTTAAAACCACATATTACTACTGGTGCATATCACCGATAATACAATATGATTTATATCGCTTGAAAACCCAATCGATACAACAAACTTATGTATCATGATCTTCGTTCAATTTTATTCGTATATCATATTATATGAAGAAAATGATTTGATTCAAGATATATCAACAACAAGAGGAGATCCACGATCGAATCAAAATCGAGCAATCATCTCCCAAACCACATCCTCCAATATCACAAGACATGCGAAAGAAAAGAGAGAAGGGTGAGATCCATTACGTATGCGTGTGCGCACCTCTGATCTGCACACTCAATCTGTCAGATCACGAATCTTATTGGAGGATCGTCTTCTCCTTGTGATGGCTCCAGTCTTCCTCTCATTGGCATGAATCTGCGGAGCTTCGATGACTCTCGAGTGATGATGGCGGTACCATTCCCCCTTTGGCTCTCCGGAGAAGAAGATTAAAGAAGGCAGAGAGTGACTTGGAAGTTTGGAACATGGAAGGGTTATGAGAGGTAACTCAAGGAGAGGGAGAAAGAATGAGGGTTTTATGGGGAAGGACATGTTATCCTCCATGTCAAAACTCATCTAACCCTCACAATTTTTGATGGAAAACCTTTAATCTCGTAACCCTCTTTTAACCAAAAATTAATATTGTATGTTCACTGAAAAGTCCTTCTCTCTCACGCCCGAACTCAGAATCGTGCGTTCTTGAGCTCGTTGAAAAGCTTGCAACAAAGCAGATTATCTTGAGTATGATATTGAATGTGCTTTGAGACTGTAATAGAAATCCAAATTTTAGGACATTACAGTGACAGTTTACGAATTAACCCATTCAAAATACCTTCTGACCATTTCATCAGGATGCACACACCACATTGCAACGGGCCAATGCGCTTAGATATGGATCCGGATCCAAATTCTCGGCAAGATCGTCCTCCAATTGGGTCTCCTCCCCTCTCATCCTCCCTCCGGAATCCGAGAAGAACCTCTCTCGCCGTCTCGCGGCATTAGGGTCAGGGAATCCGTACACTCCCTTCCTATGCGAGTTGCCTCCGCTCTCTCTCCTCCTCTCCCAAGGTCTCCCCTTCCTTCACCAGCTCTTCCTCCGCTGCTCGTTTCTGCTCCACCCGATACCGCCGTGGGTTTTACGTCGCCCCTTCCACCGACACAGCATTGGTCAAGATGAGTGCGGCGGTGCGGAACAGGTCACCCATGCGTCATCCCTCCGATTCGCCGCGGAGGAGAAGGAGCCCTCCTCGCCGTGACAGGTCTCCCGATCACCGGAGAACTTCTTCGCGAGCGAAATCTCCCGTCAGAAACAGCACCTCTCATCGCTCCAGATCACCCGTCGACGTGGGACACGCGAAGGCAGCTCGCCGCAAGCAGTCTAGATCTCCGATAAGAGAGAGGCCGTCGCAGAGGACTCGCTCCCCCGTTCGTGCACAGTCAAGGTCTCCGGCGCGAACTGATAGTTCCCGGTCACCTTCTCCGAGAACGAAGCGGCTGAGACGTGCACAGGCAAATAGAGATGACGGGAAACAATTGGGCAGCGATCACACCAGGGAAAGGGATACTATGTCTGCTTTTCCCCGAGATAAGATCGATGGAAGGCCTCCCAAGCCCGCGAGGCATGGTCCGTCTGTTTCGCCCAGTGAGAGGGACCGACAGCAGAGAAGACGTAGCTCTGGCTCCCCTCCCAGAGCTTCACGGGACAGGGCGCGTGAAGAGGTGTCCGGTGATATCCAATTCTTGCTCCGTTTTGAGCTTTGCATCGATTTGAAAATGCCATAATCTGCATCTTTTGGCATTCGTTATTATGCGATAAGCGGCATATGATTTCGATTTGATTGGTTTTTGAGAATTCCTTTTGAATATGCATGCGTTTCTTATGTCAGTTGCTGATTGCATATACTGTTCAATCATTTATTTGGTAGGCAGGGCAGGATGCTTTATTTTGGGTGTCATTCTTTGGTTAATACTTAACAGGGACAATGGTTTGGGTTTGGTTTTGAGGTTTGGGTCTGCTGATCCTGATTGATGCATCTCATTAATCTGCACTTTCCAGCCATTTGGGAGGAAAATCTTTGAAGCATTTTGTTTGATTTTATACATTTTCCTTACTAATATCAAAAGAGCAGGATGAAGATTATTGGAAGCATGCATTGTTGTTCAAATGTTCTGATACACAAACTATTTTCAATTCAAACTTATATTGTACAACCGCTGAATGAAATCTCTAGTATTAGTTATCTTTCTCGAGTCACCTGGAGAACTTATTAAGTTTGTCGTAATATGTAATTATTGTTTTCAATGCATCGGCTAACAAAGCATATGCTTTTTAGGTTAACAGCAGCAGAGGAGCTGAACGATCCAGGTGAGCTTGATAAGAATATAATCAATAAAGCCTGATACTAGCTTTTCATTAATAGATTCGATTACAATTACAACACCAGTTAGTACTCTTCTACTTGATATTGGTCAGACATTGCATTTTGCTGGTTTGTTGTGGAATGCATGGCAGCATGTGTACTCTATCTCATGATAGACATGATTTTACATTTTTTTTTCTGATGGTCATTTTCACCACAGATCTCTCAAAATGTGTAATCCTTTCCGCCATATCCTGCATAGCAGGAGTTTCATGCTCCTGGCCATCTTTTATCAATCCCCTATAACTTTCAATATTTTTTGGACCACTTTTCCTTATTAATCATTTCAAAATCTTCAACCTTGGAAATGGTTACTTTGTTTATCTGATGCAAGTAGATCGCAACTTGCAAGAAAGCTTGGAAAGAGGAGAAAGATGGGAATATTATGTAATGAATTTTATTTAATCATAATATAATTGTACATGTTTAAAGGCCCCGGAAAGACATTGAAGGGGATTTATGCAATATATATCAGCTATGATTTCATAAATAATTTACGTATAAATTAAATTGCTTACATTCAACTAGCGTCATGCTTACAATTTACAAGTACATAAGCTTAACATGTATGTAAATAAACCACGGGAACTTGTTGAGTATGTTATCTGAAGAACAACTGTCCTTGAGGATTAGTGTGATCAGATTGTTAATTAATGCACGAACCGTAGACGGTAAAAAGAACTAAATTAGATTTCTTTTATCCTCATGCAAGCTCAACTCCATGCTTTGCCAGCTTTAATGAAATTATTTCTAAATAGATGTGACCTTGATATGCTTTCAAGCTTCCTGATTTCTGTGGCACGTTGAAGGAGATGAGGTTGATACATTGAATGTCCCTTGCTTTATGTGGACCACATGTGAAATATTGATGAAGCAAAGGCGGATAGTGAGAAATACGAGTTTGCCAAGGGATGATAAATAAGTAGATTAGAAATGACATGGCCAAATATTTCACCATCGGTATTGTATGGTATTATAAGATTTATAATTACCTACATTGAGTATATGTTTGTTTTTAAGATTGAAGTGAAGAAGGATGGTGATGAACGTATGATGTTACATATATCTCTTTGATTTTAGGATGGGAAAAGTGAAAGGGCAGCACTTGATTGGACACTAAGGACCCGTTCGGTAGGAGAATAAGCCGGAATAAGGATGGAGAATAAGGGGAATAAGGGTCTATTCTCCGTTCGGCTGGAGGATAGGAATAAGGAGAATAAGGTGAAATAAAGTTAGGTAAGGTGGGATAAAGATAGTAATAAGAGTAAAATAAGATGGAATAACGGAGAATAGTCGTACCACTGGGAGCGTGTCGGGAGGAGAATTGGCCCCTTATTCCAGGGCCTATTCTCCAACCAAACAGGGCCTAAAAGTCTAAAAGAATGTGTTGGTGTCAGAATGGGGTGTAAGGCTGTAAGCTGTAACTGGAGTAATTGAAGGTAATGAGGACCCTTAATTTGGCATGACAAGTGGTGGTAAGTTAATGATGACCTCTGAAAATATCATCTGACATGACTTATAATCCAGCTTATCACGTGGCATAGCCTTTTTTGCATTTCATTTACACCATGGGAAATCTCACTTGTTATGGTTAGGTTAACTTGGGAAAGGTGATAATGTTTTTGAAAGGCCTTGGGATTTCTGCAACAGCTTATTCAAGTACTTTTTATGATGTGCTCAAAGGACTATCAGGGTGAGAGATTGGTGCTTGTCAGGTGACTATAAGGTCAGGTGGATACTTTTGGCTTTGCAAGGATAAATGTATACGACTGTTGTTAAGTGGAGCAATGTTGGTTACAAATTATTTTGCAAGCAGTTGGGATCTGTAGGTTTCAAGACGTGTCTTGTGTGGGGATGCTGAAGAGGAAACATGCTTCCTATTTTTATGTATTTATTTGCCTGGGTTGGACTGTGGCAATATGTGCATGCCATATCTTCTTGAACACAATTGTTTTGGGGAGATTTTCCAAAGAAATAAGGGCAAATGGAGGATTTATTATGCAATTACAAAAAAAGGAGGCCTATATGGAGAATGTGGTGTTGGAGAGGCCTCTAGCAGATTTTCGGGGAGCTTTTTGTAATGGAATAGGCATGATACTTTATTTTTACTCCCATTGTAAAATGGATAGCTACGGACCTTCCATCAAGGGTTTAAATATCGATTTCGGATATCGTATCGTTACCCTGTCGATACGAAATTTCGATGACATTTCGCCCATATCGACCACCATTTGTGAAGAAATGACCCGAAACCGCCCTCATATCGCCATTTCGTTCGAGATTTCGGCGCCTTGTCGAAACCAAAATTTCGTCGAAATTTTGCCGAAATTTCGCGAAATCTAAAACCATGCCTTCCATTATTCCTTCTCATCTTTGAAAAACAGTTCTTTGATTTTTTAACTTTAGTTGATGATGATTTCTGCTGCGTATTTGCACAAGAATGTAGCTTTACAAAATTAGGAACAATTTCTTGGATTTGGAGATGTCATTTGCTATTCTTGTTTGTTTATTGCCATTTTGAGGAATTATTTAGTTTAGAACGAAATCATGCAGTTGCAATCAGGGTTGATTTGATTTGGTATCATGAATGCATATATTCATATGAAAAGTGCTTTCCTCTTTAATTAAGAAACGGTCTTTCTAAAAATATTTCTGGATTTCTGTTATGATCGTTGGTAAGGATAGAGATTTCATGTCCTCGTTCATTTTAATAGGTGCAAGCAATACTTCCACATCATATTTATAACTGACAATCATTGTTAGAAATATTAGGATTTAGGATCAGCAAATTGGCTTATTAATTATTTCTAATTGATTAGAAGAAACTATTGAAGTCAGACTGGATTCACTCATTTTGTACTGTTAAAGTAATATAATTAAGCTAGATGGGTAATTGAACCTTTCTCCAAAATCCGCTACTATTGGCATCATATTGCTTGTTTGCTATCATATTGCTTCAGGATGGAACTTATGAGAGTTGGCGAATCTAGTTGTACTACAAATGGTACTTGTGAGTTGGGAAGAATGATATGAAATATGATCCCATGGGGTACCTTTTCTCGAGAAGCAGGTCAATCATTTTTGTCTAAGTAGGTCAATCATTTTGGCTATCGCTCGGATTGCTTTATTTAAAAACCCAAAGGATGATTACCCAAGATTGGTAGTTATACCAAAACCCTTAATCAAATAATCATTTTTTGAGATAATGACAAAAATACATTGACCTTAACCAAAACAAACTTCTCGACCATGCAGTCCATGCCATACAACACACTCTTGAGGTAGAACCTGTCGCCTTGAAGACCTTTGAGTTCTACTCCTTCCATATAGATTACATGATAACTGATGTTAGACCGATCAAAATACCTGTCGCACAAGAGTGTTTTTGATGCTTGTATTGCTGTTAGCCTGTTATTTATTGATTTTTAGTTTTTAACATGACATTGCTGCATGACGGTTTTAGGGGTTTTGTGTCTCTAGATTCATGTTTCATTTCAAATTATTTTCAGAAATTCAGATTGTTTGTGAGTTTCATTTGGAAGATTGTGCTATGATTAAGTATGACAAGATTGATGTATCTCACGAGGCAGTTTGCTGCAAGGAGGCATTGCAAATGAAGCAACAAAGTCACTATGCAATGGTATAGTATAAAAGATGTGCATGATGTGCCGCATTAACGTTACGTGACATATGCGGGGTTGTGTGATGTGGCATCATGTGGCATTTGATGAAATAAGTGTGATGTTGGATCCTAAGGCGATGTGGTGGTAGCACCACAAGGGATGAAACAATGTAATATATGAGTAGGCTACTTTGGTGACGCTGACAAACAATGAGGGACGGAACTGCATGAATCGACGAGGTGATGTTAGAGGTTGCATGACAACATCATTCTTTAGCAATGCCTCATTGTGGAATGAGAAAGCTTGTGCATACAACCAGAGCAATAATTATCACCGTAAAGGTGGCAAGGTGCGACGATGAATATGAATGGCTTTGATAAGCAACTAGGTTCGTGTTCTCTCGAACTTTAGCGAGGGAACAACCTCTATGTATTTTTGGCACAATTTGTTCTATTTTTGTAGCCTTTTATAGCTTAAAAGATCTCCATTAAGTGAGAAAAAGGAGGGAAAATATGAAAAGGGAAGAAGGGGGAGAAGACTAGAATAGAAAAATATAGAAGGATACGAAAGCGATTATAGAAAATAAAAAATGGAGGAGAAAAGAAAATGGATTTTTTACACTTGTACCCGTTCGAGTTTTTGCAATATCACTTATACCCTTTACCATATTTACATTATCACTTGTGTCCCTATATTCTTGCACTATTAACAGTTGTGCCCCTTTATTTAGTTGTCCATTCTCCTCCCAAACAGACATTAAAGTCATGTTTGAAGTGTAAATTGAATCATCTGCCTTCTTCCTTTTCTTCATCATCTTCTTTAGATCTTCCTTTGTTGATTTTATAAGAATACACGGGTACAAGTGTTATTGCAAAGAGGTAGAGACATAATTATAAATGCAAAATCTTGGAGGGGCACAAATGTAAAAAACCCAAATTAAAGCTCTAACGCAAAATTAGTTACTATTATTTTTAACATTTTCATTATTACAAACCACACAAACCACATGTGCTCATGTAGACCCCTCTGCATATCCACCTAATTGCTTTTGACCTCCTGATCAAATGAATATTGCATACCGTATTTCTAAACATTGGTGTGGTTTGGCACTTTATTTGAGCGTCACCAAGTGGGGGGGGGGTCTTCCAACCTCAACACGGCATGTGCCAGGGTGCCCATTAGCTCCATTTCTCTTTGTCATTGTGGCAAATGCACTTTCTAGGATAGTCTGTCATGCGGTGGACGGCTAGTTTTATGATGGTTTCCGGAATGGGGGCATATATGTGCCAATTCTTTAGTATGCACATGACACCATCTTTTTTATTGGAGGAGATGTCAAGGTGATGGGGGGGGGTTGCGGTGGTCTAGGACACGTTTGGGGAGGCTTCGAGCTGGCGGATTAACAGTAGCATGCTCGGGACTGGGGTTTGGGGGTTGAGAAGACGGGACAAATGCTTTGGATGGGGAAGTCCCGCCTCTCTCGGAGGGATGTCTTGTGCTTCTGAAGGCAGTTTTATAGGCGATCCCAGTATTTTTCTTTTTTATTAGGCTACTCCCGTTGGTGTTTGTGGGAAGTTGGAGGGTTTGATGCTCATGTTCTTCTGTTCTAGTAGCGGTGAAGGTTAGAGGATGTCATTGGTGGATTGGAAGATCGTGGTGCTGGAGAAGGAGGATGGTTGCCTTGGGGTGAGGAACCTCGAGGAGATCAATATGGCCTTGTTGACGAAGTGGGTGGCTCAGGTTTGGGGAGATGGGTATGATTTGCTTGTTCAATTGCTGTGCTACATCTATGGTATGTCAATAGATATGTCCCAGTGTGAGGGATTAGTCTGCTCCCATTTGAACATCTGGAAGGGCATTTTCTCAATGCTTCTGACTTTTGCACATATCTTTAGGCCACACTTAGGTGAGGGGAGAACATTCCATTGCTGTCTTGACGACTGTACGGGTCATGGTATTTTGTGTGATTGGCTCCCTAGGTCTTCTATTGTGGCTGAGTTTTGGGACGGGGATGGTTCGCACCCTAGTTTTCATAGTGAGCTGTCTGATCAATGTTTGGCTAAGTTCCCGGTCCTTTTGGATGTTCTTCTGGCATTAGAGGCCCTTCCTGGACATCGCCTTCACTGAGTACTGGAGTATCTGGATATAGAAGATCCACTTGCGGGTCAAGTTGTTCTTGTGATTCAAGTGAAAAGGAGGCTCTTGTGGCTGAGGTTTGGAATGGGGATGGTTGGCACCCTAGTTTTCATAGTGAGTTGCCTGATCAACGGGTGGCTAAGTTCCCGGTCCTTTTGGATGTTCTTCTAGCATCGGAGGCCCTTCCTGGAGATCGCCTTCACTGAGTACTGGAGTATCTGGGGATAGAAGACCCCCTTGTGGGTCAAGATGTTCTTGTGATTGAGGTAGCGCGGAAGGCTAATGACAGGGGCTGGTATGGTCAGGCTTTTTCAGGGAGTAGATGTGTCTTGTTAGTGCTTCTTGGAGGGGAATGAGGACATATACCACTTGTTCTTTTGTTCATCATAAATAGAGAGGTGTGGTATGCTGTCGATTTGGACTCGATATCGATTGGCCATACTGATAGTTTATGAATGATGCAAACACGTTTCGGTGCGTCGGCGATAGATAAAATAAATTGGGCGGTGGAGTTTCGGTGGAGAAAAGGAGGGATTGAGAAGAGAAAAACTCGTCGGTAACGAGGGGTTGAAGAAGTAGAACCGTGAAGACCACGTGGGGAAGGAGAAGGAGAGGAGATAGAGAGGGAGATAAAATCTCAATTTTAATTATCACTGAACTGCATAAAAACACTGGACCCTCATCCCTTTATATAGGAGGGATGGCATTACAAAAATATAAAACTAATTTAATTTGACCACTAATTTATCCTAATTGGACTCTAACTAATTGACCGACCAAATTTAAAATCAAATCTACGAATAAATGTTGGAGATCACAGGCGATCTCAATTATTTAATTAGAGATACGACAATTTAAATAAACGTAAATAAAATTGACCCCTAAATTAATTAAAAGTTCGGCCCTATAATTTGAGGTCACGCTGCATCAATGAACCTCTTTAACCTAGCAGATTGCTGGCTTGGGCTCAACTTTTTACTTGGGTTGCAGCTATATTCTATGAATTGTGGCTGACCAGGAATGGGATGTTCTTTCGCAGCGAAAGAGTATATGTTGAGAATGTAAATGAACATGCCGTGTGAGTCTCTGTAATTGGTATACTTCAAACTTGAATATAAAGTTTTTCGGTGGGCCCTTTCTCTGAGTGTCACTTTTTCTTTGAAATGCGATTTTTATGTTTATGTATTTTTTTCAAAATCTTATGTATTTTCTACAAAAGGATTGTTTGGTTCCAACGATGCATCACTTTAAACGTAAAGCCACTATATAGGCACCATATAAAACTCATTCAAATGGGTGTTAACATTGGTCTGGAGAAGAATGCGATGTGTTTTTGACAACCATTGGTTATATTCCTTTTTCCTTGCGATTTTCTTCCTTTACCTCTACCCTCAAGTCCCCTTCTCAATCTCATTTCTTCCTCACTCAGCTTGTATCTACTCTCTCCCTATTCTTGTGTATCCTGGTTCATATTTGTCTGAAACCCTACAAAATTGACGTGTTTTCACTTTATTTCTTATCATCCATTGCTTTCCCTACCCTTTTTTCCCTTTGAAAGTTTATGTTAAGTCCGTTGATTTAGAGCCATCATACATTGTTTCCACGATATGCTTATCCTCTCCCATCTAGCCCACCCATCTTTCCTATGATGACTGAAGGACACTGCCCCGATTTGGTCTTATATTATGAATGCCTTTTTCGTCACTCCATCACCAATAGCATCCACCCATTGTTACCTTGAGTCACCAACCTTTCTGAACCATGACCACTAATTGATGTTCCATTTCTTATCTCATCCCTTCCCCACCCATCAACAACCCTATTCTTTCCTTCAACAACCCTAGTCTTGCGATCAACCTCCTGACCACCTTCAACCATCACCCGCTTTGTTCTTCTGTGCCTGCACCATGCTGCTAACAATAACCCTCATTTCACACCAATCCAACAACTGGGCCGCAATCTATCCCATTGTGCTGACTTGACCTCCTCCTAAGTCACCACCAGGAAGTGCAATGCTCTTATTTTTATATTTTTACCAAAGGATGCTTTGGTTCACAAAGATACTACACTTCAAACTCTGGTTCAAGGGGAGTTAAAATGATGTTGCATACATAATAAATCATGAAATTTTGATAGCCAGTAGTTTTTATCCATTTCCCTTGTTTTTAGTAGTTTTTATCCCTCTGTCTTGTTTTGTCCCTTTTCCTCTACCCTATGATACCTTTCTTAACTCCATCTCCGTCACGTTTTTTGCCTGGAAGTCAATGTGAGATGGTTTGATGTGATTTTGAATGGGATATTTATTCCATGGTGAACCTAAAAAATATCACTTGATATGGTAGCGTGTTCTTGAATTAAATATGCCGAGCTTTTGATTTTTTTCCGTTTCTTTAAAATGCATCTTTAACTTGTATATTACCAAGTAGTGGGCAGTACTAATTTTTGGCTTATCACTTGCATCGGTTTGCAATACGCTGATCGATTGTTATCTTTACTTATTCGGTTTCTATGTCCTATATGACACGGTCTTCATGCTTCCTCTTCAGGGACTACGGTGATGATTCCGTTTCAAAGATGAAGGCTGCAGAGGAAGCACTGGAAGCAAAGCAGAAGGTAATAATGTCATTCTACAATTCTACAGCAAACATGGGTTGCTAACATCCATCATCTTTTTTGGGCCAGCTTCTCAAATTGTTATTTTAGATGGAATGATGGATTGCAACCAAAAAATGTCGTTCTTTATCATTTGAATATTTTCTGTTAGTTATTATAGTACCTTACATAATTACATTTCCTTTGGCTAGATTAGGTTACCAAATAATCATTATTTTGATGCAGCAAAAACCCTCGTTTGAACTTTCTGGGAAGCTTGCAGAGGAGACTAATCGAGTTCGTGGTAAGACAATGTTTACTCCATAACTTGTAGCATTTTATGTTATTAGTACGAGAAGTAACTGGTTAATGATCCTTATTACACATTTTGGGCTATCTTTTAAATACTTTATAATCTTGGCTTGTTGATTCATTTGGGATGCATGTAGTTTCATGAAATTGGTGCATAAATCGTGTTTTGATTGCTGTGTTGAGTTGTGATAAAGTAAACGAGAGGCATAGAATCAACCAATGTGTTTGTGTTGCATTGTGATAAAGTAAACGAGTACGTAGATAAATTAAGAAAAGTAAAGCTTTACACATGCTAGAGCCTAGGAAAAATACAGGTCGCCTCTGTACAATTGAGAAGAACACACCCAGGATCACTTTTGATAGAAATTGATAATATATATATATATATATATATATATATATAGAGAGAGAGAGAGAGAGAGAGAGAGAGAGAGAGAGTTGTTTCCCATGGCAATTTTTCATGATGAAGTGACTGAAAATTTGGTTATCAGAGACTCAATTTTACAAGAGATGTATTAAAATTATACTTGGAATTAGGCTCCTATTTGGTGATTTCTTCTAAGTAGGTTGGTTTTGTTTATTTCTAAGTGCGTTTGAGCGCTGAAAGAAGAGAATGTGCTGGACGACTCTGGAGTAACATTTTATTTGATATACATGCACATTTAGATATGCTTACATACACATTTATTTGACTATATATATTTAATTATTTTTTGGAAAAGTCAATATTTGGAAATTTATGGGTCAACCCCCATGATTAAGGTTCCACTAGGAAGTTAGGAGCTAGGAAATGGATGGAATATATGAGATCTTTTAGAATTTGTTCGGGGAGGATGTTTATTACACTGGTGCACAAACTCTCCCAGGTTAACATATAAGGCTTGCCTGGGAGAACATGCTTTCTTCCTTTCTTCCAAAGGTCTCTATCTCAGAAAAGGAGGATCACAAGCTCATTACCCATGTTTATGCGAAGTATCATATTGGACATGTGTCATAGTAATAGAATAAGTGATGCTTTTGTTTGATACCCAAAATTATTGTGTACAGTACATGGGCTTATGGAGGTTACAATGCATTTGGAGATTCTTCACATCCGAAAAGATCTAGTAGACCGGGGTCTTTGTGAAAGTGCATTTTCAGGAAGTATATGACCCGAAAATTGGAGAAAGGGCTTCTCAAAGCTCTGCATTTTATGGAGGATTATATGCATTACACTATCTGTTCAATTTTGGATAGTGGGAAATTTGCTAATGAGCGCAGTGTCGATGAGATTGTAGATAGGATTTTCCACTAGCTCCTTTTTTGTCTCAGTCAATTTAACCATATTAGCTTGTTAGTATATTTTTACCGATCATTATTTCTGTTGATGTCATGTATATTTAGGCTCAAAAAGGAATCAATCACTAGCACATGCCACATAGTTACAAGGTTACTAGAGACTGGTCTGTCTGTTGGTAGCAACATATCATTCTTCATCTATGGAGAAACATGCACATAGATTACCTGATGGAGGTCAATCTACGTTCTAATCCTAGGTTTAAAAAGCCTACTTAGCAACTCCCAATACGAAAGGATCCATGGAAGCACCTCTATTCCAGATGTTGCATGACACACACTCTAGTGAAGGGGTTCTGTGGCACACATTTCCACAACTTCATTGGGAGTATCTGACGGATCATGATTTAAGGTATTTTAGTCAGTTGACTCAGTTCATATAAGACTTTAGTTTCACTTCTTTTTATATGACATGGTTTACTTCTTGGAGGAATCAATAGTCCATGCTCTTGCTTTTTGTGAAGAAAAGGTAGTTGAAGTTTCCTTGGTGATAAGTTAAATTTCATGTCTCCTTCATGCTGACATGGAGATAAGTATACATTTCTCGAGTATCTCCAACTTTTTTTTTTAAAGTGGGAAAAGGCTTTGTTGTTGTGTATTTATGTTGTACTGGGTTGCAACTAACAGACTGCCTCCTGCTTATTTTGTTGAGTGGAACCTGGTGTTGGGACGTCTAATAGCATATTATAAGAATGAAATTCCAATCAACTTAGAGAAAGTTGTACACTTGTTCTCTATAACTCTGCATTGTCTTCATTTCCTACTTTTTCCATGTCCTTTTTGGGCTTGTAAAAAATGAAAAATTGGATCATTCAGTTGAGCATGCATCCAGGGCAGATGAATTTCCAATGCTAGGCAAATCCTGTTACACCTTATTGGGGTGATTACTTACATGGAAAGGAAGAGACTGTGGGATCCTGCAATCTTAGAGCAATTAATGATACAAAGATTTAATGGATGACTGAGATAATGGGCGCCAAAAAAAACATCTTTGGATAAAATGCTTTAGTAAGTACTTTTTTTTAAAAGGGCTTAAGTACTTTTGGCAAAGGCTTAATTGTGACAAAAGGATATTTATTTGTCATTAAAGGGGTGTGTTCCTTTTATATTGGGTTTAGTTAGATGATAAATCGGGTGTCTCATTGTTTCTGAGTATTGTGTCAAATTCATTTTTCAGGTTTGACTTCTGATTTCATTTAGATTTACTTGTGTGCTTTCCTGATCTCTTTGCAGTTGAAGATTTGTCTTCAGATATTAGTTTCATCCATGGGGCGTCTTGCAGGGTATTTATGTCCCATGTTTCATTTCCCTGTCCTGTTGAATGTGTATGTGTTAACGTATACAATAAGAGTAGTTCTGTACTTTTTCGTTATTTTGTTTTCCTCTTAGTATGTTTTATGTAATTTACCCATAGGCTACTCTCCTATATAAGAGAGCCTAGGGTTCATGGAATAAACAAGTTATTCATTTTTCCCAACATGGTATCAGAGCGACGGTCCTAGACCGGAGTTCTTGAAACCCTAACCCTAATCCCAGCCCCACCCGCCAGCCTCTTCCTCGTCGATCGGCGCCGCCTCTCCTCTCCGATCGGCGCCGCCTCTCCTCTTCGATCGACGCCGCCTCTCTCTTCTTCTCGGGCTGCACGCACTGCGCCATCTTCGTGCGTGCGTGCGGTAGCGAGCACACGAGAGTGCGGTGCTGTGCATCACCTGCGTGCGGTGCATCGCCATCACCAGCGCACACTGCGCACCTGTGCACCTTCCGCACCTGCCTCTTCTCTCGTGCGCACATAGCGCATATTCCAGGGGCATCCGTGGTACCCTAGCGTGCATCCCAACACGCCAAACAGTGCGTGTAGTGCGCATATCCATCCAGCGCACCAATAGGTCGTACGGGGGGCACGCATCAGCCCTAGAGCGCACACCATAGTCTACATGGGTTTAGTTGCTTGAGGTCTACACGAGCAACTAAACCTGTCTATGTCTTTGTAGACAAGTCATATTCTCTATCAATCGTTCCAGTCTTCAGTATCAAGTATGTCCGAAAGCAAGGCAGATATCCCATCGAGTGGCGCATTCCGTGGTCCAGCGCCGATTGTCAAGATGGACGGTACCAACTATGAACTGTGGGCAATGCAGTTCATGAGTATGATGAAGTCTACGGGTAAGAAGCACATTCTTACCGAACCAGAGCCTGCTGAGAAGACTGGAACCTATGCCTCCTGGGAGGCTGATGACGCATACGCCGAAGTTTGGCTATCTGGCACGTTGGCAATTGAGATTGCCAATGACATCCTCCATCAACCCACAACGAAGGATATGTGGGACATTCTGGCGGCTACATATTCCCAGGCAAAGAACGAGACAAAGATTCTGCAACTCCAGCATGATATCTTCACCATCAAGCAGAATGGTCGCCCCCTTCATTCTCTCTATACGTCACTGAGAGGGATGTTTGAGAAGCTATATAGCTTCATGCCCTTGACAGCCACGCCAGAACAACAGAAGACATATAGGAACGCCACTATGGTGGGAGTGTTCCTAGCTGCACTTGATCCTGAGTACGAGGCAGCACGATCACAGATTTTGGCCGACTCTACAATTCCTCCAATGGAGGAAGCCTTCCATAGACTGAGTCGGATTACAGTTCCCTCAACTGCTGCAAGTCAGAATTCTTCAGCCATGGCAGCAACCAGAGGTCATGGCTCTCATTACCAGGGCCGTGGACGTGGACCCTGTGGGAGGAGTGGCCGCACTAGGCCAACATGCACCTATTGCCACCGAGTTGGACATAATGAAGATACATGCTATTCAAAGCATGGATTTCCTGCATCTGCACGAGCCGCTGAGCAGATAGAGCCCCCATCTGCTGCTACCTTAGATCAGCGATTTGAAGATCTAGTTGCCCGTCTGAGGGGCATTATCCCACCATCGGGTCCAACACCGACTACAGAGAGCCATTCCGATGCAGCTGCTTCTGCCTCCACTTCTACCAGTACTTCAGGTAGTATACTTGCACTTCATAGTAGTAGTCCTGATACATTGCCATGGATTATGGACTCAGGCGCTACACATCACCTATGTGGCGACCAGAGTCTACTTACATGTTATACCCAGATTCCTCCGGGATGGACAGTTGTCATTGCAAATGGCACACATTCCCCCATCACTGGTCAGGGGGAGATTAGATTGACACCGTCTATGCAGCTCAAGAATGTGCTACATGCACCTGATTTTTCAATGAACCTATTGTCAATTAGTCAGATTACGAAGGATCTTCATTGTCGGGCAATTTTTGATTCATCTTCCTTGATTTTTCAGGACATCCATACGGGCAACGTGATTGGTCGTGGCTATGAGCAAGGAGGCCTTTACCGCCTGAATCAGACCCCATTTGCTGGAACCACATCCTCTTCTTCTGGCCAAGTATCCCCTTTACTGTGGCATCTGCGTTTAGGTCATTTACCGCTTCAGAAGTTACGTCGAGTAGTGCCTTATAGCCTTCCTCACACATCTGTTCAGTGTGAGGCATGTCAGTTGGGAAAGCATCACAGGTCGTCCTTTCCCAGTCGTCCTGGTCGGAGTAGTACCTCCAAGTTTGAGTTATTTCATGTTGATGTCTGGGGTCCGAGTCGTGTACCTGATCATCAGGGACACAGATATTATATTGTTTTTGTGGATGATTTTTCTAGAGTGTCGTGGGTGTTTCTGATGAAAAATAAATCTGAAGCCGGAAATATAATTATTCATTTTCTGAATGAAATCCAAAATGTTTTTTCTACGTCTGTGAAAGGTATAAGAAGTGACAATGCTTTAGAGTTGTGCACTAATTTTCTTGCTAATTACTACTCATCAAAAGGAATTGTTCACCAAACATCTTGTGCCCATACATCTCAACAGAATGGGATTGCTGAAAGAAAACACCGTCACCTCCTTGATGTCACTAGATCTCTACTTATACAGAGTCATGTTCCATATTCCTACTGGGGTGATGCAGTTCTTACTGCATGTTACCTAATCAATCGGATGCCTTCGTCTGTCTTGAATGAACAGATTCCGTTCTCACTCATTTATCCTGACAAGGATCTGTTTACTCTCACTCCTCGTGTGTTTGGGTCGGTTGCATTTGTCCATCAGTTGTCACCGGGTACTGACAAGCTCTCTCCTAGGGCTGTCAAGTGTGTCTTTGTCGGGTACTCCAGAACTCAAAAGGGGTACAAGTGCTTTGATCCTTTGCGTCGGCAGTATATGATTAGTGCAGATGTTACATTTTTTGAATCTAGTATGTATTTTTCAGCATCTGGAGACAATCAGCTTCCACCTACACCACATGATGCCATATACATGACACCACTACCACCTCAGATGCCATCATCAGAACCTCCACCACCACCACCACTACCACAACAGCCCATCTCACCATTCCCGTTCCATTATACCCGCAGGCCTCCTCCACCAGCTCATGGTCATGACTCATCTACTAGCTCGCCTATGGTATGTAATGAGAATATTAATGTTGATGGATCTGACGACATTTCTGAGCAGGATGTGGTGCAGGAGCCAGATGAGCCGACAACTGATTTGGATGTACCCATTGCTTTAAGGAAGTCGACGAGGAGTTGCGCCAAACATCCATTATCAGCCTCTGTGTCTTTTGAGCGGCTATCTGGAGATTTCAGATCGTTTGCTATGGCACTTTCAGCCATAGATATTCCACGGAATCATCATGAGGCTCTACAGGATAGTAGATGGCGGCTTGCAATGGAAGAAGAAATGGCCGCACTTCAGTCCAGAGGAACTTGGACTTTAGTTCCTATACCTCCAGATGCGAATCCAGTGAGCTGCAAGTGGGTGTTCACAGTGAAGCAGAATGCAGATGGATCCATTGACATGTACAAGGCACGTCTGGTGGCACGTGGCTTCACACAAACATATGGGGTGGATTATCTTGACACCTTCTCGCCAGTGGCACGTCATTCCACCCTAAGGATCTTGTTGTCAGTTGTAGTTGCTCGAGACTGGCCGCTCCATCAGTTGGACGTGAAGAATGCATTTCTATATGGAGATTTGCAGGAGGAAGTATATATGCAACAACCACCTGGTTTTGCTGTTGAGGGGGAGTGCTCCAAGGTATGCAGGTTGCATAAGGCTATATATGGCCTTAAGCAGAGTCCCAGAGCATGGTTTCAGAAGCTCTCGGATCTCTTCGAGAAACAAGGATACAAACGCTCCAATGCTGATCATTCCTTGTTTGTACAGAAAACAGTGAGAGGTATCATTGTCATTATGGTTTATGTTGATGACATCTTGATTACAGGAGATGATGAGCAGGGCATAAGGCAGGCGAAAGAAATGCTGGGTAGTGAGTTTGTCACTAAGGATCCTGGGGTCCTTAGATACTTTCTGGGGCTTGAATTTGCCAGAAATTCCTATGGGCTAGTCATGTCACAAAGGAAATATGTTACTGATCTGTTGAGTGAAACATGTATGCTCGAGTGTCGACCTGCTACGACACCAATGGACCCCAGCATGAAGCTTTATGAAGATAACACAGAGGAGGTGGACAGGAGAAGATATAGAGAACTGGTAGGCAAACTGTTATATGTCACGATCACTAGGCCAGATATATTGTTTGCAGTGAGCCGTGTGAGCCAGTTCATGGAGCAACCACGCCAGGTGCATATGGATGCAATACATATGATACTTAGATATCTCAAATCTTCTCCAGGTGCAGGTCTGCTATTCAAGAAAGGAAAGGGGATTTCTATCTCAGCATGCGCAGATGCAGACTATGCAGGATGTCCCAAGGATAGGAAGTCCACCTCAGGGTATGCTGTCTATGTTGGAGATGCCCTAGTCTCATGGAGGAGCAAGAAACAGACTGTGGTAGCTAGATCTAGTGCTGAATCCGAATATAGGGCTATGGCCCAGGCTACTACAGAGATGATGTGGGTGAAAGCGGTGCTGACAGATCTATGTTTAGATGTACCACTTCCTATGAACTTGGAATGTGATAATCAGGCTGCTTTGTTCATTGCAAACAATCCTGCATTCCATGAGCGGACCAAGCATATTGAGGTCGATTGTCACTTCATACGTGATATGATTCAGAAAGGATTTATTGCTACATCTCATGTTACTTCAGAGAATCAGACTGCAGACATATTCACCAAGGCATTGCTACGAGGTCCATTTCAGAAGTGTGCTTCCAAGCTGAGCATGATTGATATCTATGCTCCATCTTGAGGGGGAGTGTTAACGTATACAATAAGAGTAGTTCTGTACTTTTTCGTTATTTTGTTTTCCTCTTAGTATGTTTTATGTAATTTACCCATAGGCTACTCTCCTATATAAGAGAGCCTAGGGTTCATGGAATAAACAAGTTATTCATTTTTCCCAACAGTATGTTATAGTTGGACTGATGTTTGTGGACCTTCTTTTTGAGTAGAGTGCATCCGACTTGTGTGAGTAGAGCAGTAGATTTGTCTTCCTAGATGTTTAATAGATCCTACTTTTTTAAAGCTATCGGTTTATCTGGAGACAGGTTTCCTTGAAAAGTAACTTATCCACATGGGATTTAGAAAGAACGGTGGTCCTTGCTGTTATTTTACCGAGGCAAGATTCTCGTTGCGTGTGTTGTTTTTTACCATAAAAGGGAAAGGATCGACTGCCTATGTGTTTTTGAGCATGCATTTGCTTGGAAAGTTTGAGAAGATTATGAATGACTGCGAAAAGTTTGTAGCCGCGAACTTCTTTTGGATTACCTTTTCTCCCGGCCAAGCATCTTCAAGGCCTGTCTTTTTCTTCTGATTTTTGAACTGCAAGAGATGTACATATTTGAAGATGACGAATGAACTTGGCTCCAACGAGGGGCCTTCCACCAAACCTAGATTACGGGAAGGACGGGAATTTTTCAGTAAAAAACGACCTATAGGGCATTGTCTGCTTCCATGGTGTTTGATCCTGGTGATTTGCAGTGGGGTTGTAAATTGATTTGCATCTCTAAGGCACCTCAATGAGTAAAGGTGTTGATGTGGCTGTTGAGGCACAGCCATATTGAGACGAAGACTCACGCAGTAAAATTTTCCCATCACACTGGGGTGGCCTGCCCATTGTATGACGAAAATCCAGATAATGTTTGAACACGTGTTACTTCTGTGCGATTATGCTCAGAGAACTTGGGGAAGCACCTACTGATTGGCTTGATTTCTCATCTTTAGAGAGCTTCTGGGCTTCCCTCTATGCTACTTGGTTCATGTCGTATATGGAGCAGTTGAGGCTGTTCTCTTTTGTGTAGAGCTCATAATGATGCTATTTTTTACAATGGGAGTAATGGTGTTATTTTTCGCAATGAGATATTTTATGTTGAAAATGTTGTGCACCATTCAAGGGTTCTTCTTGAGTCATAGGCTTTGTAAACTGGAAGGTTATTATTATTTATTTATTTTTGGGCTGGGCATTGGTCTGGATGCATGCCCTCATATCAATCAAAGAAGAAAACATATTGCCATCCTTGTTCACTATGTGGTATGACTAGAGGAAACTGTATTGTTCTTTGGGAGAGTGAAACCTTATGGATACAATAAGGCGTGGGGGTGCACAAAATCTTGATTGTGGTGCAAATATCCTGGAGCTGGTGTGTGGATGTGCACTACTTAGGGTTTCGGGTGGGGGAGGAGAGCTTTGATGGAGTGGTATGTTTTATTCTTGATTATTAGCATACTGATTGTACTACCTTCCAAGATGATCATCTATCATCTCAGAATATATGGACGGTATTTCCACTTTTGATTTTGGAGTTAGTTTGAAGTCTGTCGGTTCTAACATGGTCACTGATGCCTTTCTGGATTTGTCTTTCCATGATTTGCAGCTATTGTGATGATCTAAATCACTATTTATGTCTTGTCACCCTTGTGCAAATGAATGACCCCTTTTATATATTCACCTGCCTTATTACATTTTTTGATACCTACATTCCATTTATTTTTTCTCTAAAAGGAGATGCATGCATGATTCTTGAAGGCATTTTAGGTGAAGTACTAGTCTTGTCAGGAGGTTGTACGTTCATTTCAATATGTGCATGGAATGAGGCATTTTTACTCATTCCAGAAATTAGATTAATTTTCTTTTAAACAAAAAAATACCCAAGAGACTTTTTCCTCAAATTGTTTACTGGGAAATGTGGTCGTATAGTTTGTGATAATTTTGGGATGTTTGGAGAATTCTAAAAAATAGATTCTTCCTCGTCGACTTCCACAAAAATACCTTGTTCTTATCAAATGAAAAAAGAAACAATTTCCAAGTAAGGAGAAATTATAGCCCTCGTATTCAGTTGTTATTGTGTTGAGCCTTACTTATATGACACTGTGCCCATTTGGATTGTAATTGGTGAAACATTATAATCTGGTTGAGTTACGTGGACAGAGTTTGGGCTTGCATGTGATGGAGATGATATAATGAATCTAAAGAACCCATACACGATGCAGGAGTTGGTCAAGTTCAGTTATTTGTGAGAAAAGTAATGTCCCGGGAATGTTTTTTCCTTCCAAATAATATACTAGGATGATATGGCCAATTGTCATGTCCTATGAGTGAGATAAATGCCTGAAAAACATTAATTAAATGGAACTTAAGAGAAATACATCCTTGTAAGTAATCTTAATTGGGAAGCTCTTTTAAAATTCTTGGTGATCTTGATGAAACTTTGCTTGCACCGAAAAGATGGAAGATTCTTTAACATGCCAAGGCATGGAAATTCGCAGCTCAGTTGCATCATTTTTTCCCCTTTATCACTATTTATTGGATCCATGTTTGAGAAAATGAAGTCCCTCATAAGTACTATTTTCTATCTCGCCTTTTATGAACATACTTTGAGCTCCGTGTATTATTTATGTATTTCATTTGATGCACCACATCTTCGGTTGATTTACATTGCCATTATTCTTAGGTGTGGCTTTGTTATTCACTGAGCCACCGGATGCTCGCAAGCCAGATGTAAGATGGCGACTCTATGTGTTCAAGGCCGGTGAAGTACTCAATGGTATCTTTTCCCTCTTTCCTCTCTTTGCTATATATAGCTACTCAAAGCGCAACTTTTGGTGTTAATTTTTGCATATCTTGTCATTCAGACATACCGAGTGCATGTACAAACTAAAGGACCACTTTGATAGCAAGTTGGAATATGGTTATAAATTCCTTGGAGTAAATAGAAATTATTCTTTTTGAGGAGATTGTCATCACGTCCTTTATTCACTTAAAAGTAATTTAATCCATGCCATTTGTAGAGATTTTCAAATTATTCTGTTTAGAAGAAACTGGCATAATTATAATTAAACATGTAATCTGAAGGTTAGAAATGTTAATGCAAGCTTGTTTATTACTCTGACTTTTATATAAACAATATTTATACACAAAGTCATCCTCTATTGTATAGTGGCATGGAACTTCTGTAATGAAATGAAGTTGGCAATATTTGATTGCAAAATTCTGCTTATCTAATATGAGAACTTATATTATACAGAGCCCCTCTATTTGCATCGCCAGAGTTCATATCTTTTTGGGAGAGAACGAAGGGTGGCTGATGTCCCTACAGATCACCCTTCCTGTAGCAAGCAACATGCAGTTATCCAATATAGGTAGATTGACCATTACTCTATTTCAGAGATTACTTTGTAGATTACAGGCAAAGCTTGTGAATAATGTATTCTCTCTTCGCAGACTTGTGGAGAAAGAACAACCTGATGGACTAATGAAAAAACAAGTGAGGTAAAACGATACATATCATGATCACCACATGCTGATTTTGGATTTTGATCTTGATTCTCTACATGATTTGCTGTGTTACTAATCCATTTTTAATTATTTAGGCCTTATCTGATGGATCTTGGCAGTACTAATGGGACTTTCATTAATGTACGTTTGTCTTAATCATCTTTTGTCTTTTATTTTTTAAAAGTCTTTCATCTTTTATTGTTAATGTAGAGAAATAAATGCACCATTGCAATATTGTTGTGCCCTTTTTAGTCCATCATGTGTATATTTAGTGAATTGTCTGAAGTTCTTTCATTAAAAATGTTTTTAAAGTTCTGAGGATATTTTATTGATTAACACAGAATCCAATGAGTCTTTCTCTTTCATGATAATTTTCTTTTATCTTGTTCTGTTCTGTTGGCTAGATAATGACAGTGGGACATGAATGTTGTGCATATCACATCACATGCATTTGGATTTTGATTGGGACATGTCTTGTTGTTGTACCTTAACGACCTAAAACAAAACTGACCATTTTTCTGGGGACATCTATGTAATATACTGGAGGCTAAACTGTCTTCAGATTTGTTATTTTTGTGTATTTGCATGTCTTGCCTTTCATTCTCATTAATTTTTTGGAAATTTCGGAATGCAGGATAATCGTATTGAAGCACAACGCTATTACGAGCTCTTTGAAAAAGACACCATTAAATTTGGGAATAGTAGGTATAATGCTTACCACCACTCTGGTCGAAATTAAAGCATTTTGATATCATGTTTTTAGCATTCTTCCCTTATTACAACTTAGCCATTTAGAATATTAAAAAGTCTTGCTTTCAGTTTTACTATTGACATTTTTGAATTTTCGTATAAATTTCGTATCCCTTACAAAATCAATTTCTTGATGCTGGAGCTTATCATCCCTCTTGATTAGAAGTGAATAGCTTGCTGAAATTAATATCTTTGACGTTGTAGTCGGTATTTTGTATTGAACGCCAAGTCATAGAATGCGGTTTAAGGGAAAAAAGGAAAATATATGATATGATGCATACCAACTCACTCCTAAGGGATATAAACTAGGGTTTTCGTGTATCTATAGATCCACATGATTAGGTGTAGCAATTGGCAACAAAGCTCCTTGCCTTCCATTGTCTTTTGCGAAGGCTTATCCCCATTCTCATGGTTTTAGTAGCCTGAACATGGTGGGTGGTAACAACCTCCAGCGTAATCCATTAGACTTGATGCTTCATTTGCAATCTTGGAAGTGTTTGATGGAGTTTGGATTGCTTGTTGTAGAAGTTATTACAATAGGAGATATTGTTGCATCTGGATGTGATGCAAATGATCTCGAAGATCTTGGAGGAAAACTCAAAGCTCTTGGAGGGAAACAAAAGTTAGGAGAGATGAGAGGTTGGACATATTCTCCCTTTCCTTCCAACATATGATTTACCATTGAGACATATGACTATATGTTGGTCTCACTATCCAATGTTGTTTATCTATATATTGCGAAGGTCCTTGTATTGGGAATATAACGAGCCATGGATGATATGGTGGACTTGATTCAATATGGTTCAAGTAGAGCTTTAGTGAATAATTGTGTTCGACGTGTGGGATTATTTTGACCTGGGAAAGAAACGAGGAGAAGAGCTCCTAAAGGAAGGTGGATTTCGCTAATGCTCTAGTTGGCCTGGATGGAGAGTTGCAATATGACTGTACCTTTCTCTGTATTGGTGAATGAGTGGTTGGAGGCATGGTAGGGATGTGAAGTATGGTTGTCATTGGTGCCAATACTCTTGTCCGGGCGACAATACAAAAATTGGGAAAGTTTTGAGTTTGCTAAAGGTGATTGTTTTCGAATTCTTAAAGGCATATCTTTACGAAACTACTTATTTTGTTAAAGGGGCAAAACATGAGGTTTATTGGGTAATGGCATCGGTGAAGATCTTCAATGAGGTTTTGGGCTTATACAAATTTGCTTTTGTGACATTCAAAACATGAATGATGAGGATATCGTTGGTCTCCTGTTCTTGCTGGGGTTGGTGCTTTCGGCTTCCACATTGTTCTACATGTCTAACTCTAGGTTGCCTATAAATATGGAGAAATATATTATGTGCTCAAAACAAGATTCTTTTCGAAGAGGGGATTTGTAGGCAGGGAGGGTTTGAGTTGATCTTTATGGTAAACCTCCGTAATTGGTGCACTTGGTTCGGATAAAATTTGTAATTCGATCAAATCCGTTGTCCTTGGATTGGATTGGTTTGGATTTATAAGTCTAATAGATCAGATTGTATTGAAAATTTACAAATCCGTTCATTTATGTATTTGATACCATTAACACATATTATATATTTACTTTTATTTAAAAGCTATGTAGAAATATCCACGTTACTCTTTTATAGTTTAAACTCATTCCAACTCAAGCTTTACCCCACCTCACTTGCTGGAAACCCCCTTGCCTCATCCCACGGGTTGGTTTAAAAAAAGTAATATTTACCCGCAATGCCCTTCAGATCCTTCCAATTTTACAAAAGAAATACCCTTCTTAAAAAAATATCTAAACCTAAACCCACTTATGACCCTTTCACACGAAACACCTGCTTGTGCCGCATACTCTCCACCTTTGGGCGCGCACATCTCCACTCGTTGCTGTCCTTGCCCCTGCCGCGTGCACCATAACCATATCTCCCTCGCGTGTATGCAACCATGGAAGGACATATCGATATCGGTATCAATATCGGTGATATGGTTATGGTGCACACGACGGGGAGATATCGGTGATATATCGGTGATATATCGGTGACCTGTCGATACAGATATATCGCCGATATATCGGGATACGGCCTTCCATGTATGCAACCAGACCTCTATCGCTCACACACAACTAGACCTCGGATCTCCCAAACCTCCCTCGTGAACGAGCAAAAGACCTCGTCGTCCTCGGATCCCCCAGACCACCGTCTCATATGTGCAGCCATGCACCTCAAGTGCCTCCCTCCCCACCTTGTAATCACGTACGATCCTCGTCCCAGATGTCCCTCAGTATTAACCCTCCATCACTCACCACACATCCAAGCTGGTTAATTCCATGTTAGTTGTAGTTCTTATTTGATATACCAAACTTGCAATTTCATCCAAATCAACTTGATGCTTCTACAGTTTCTATGGAATACATGTATGTTATTTATATTTAGTTATACAATAATTGTTCATAATAAATCCGTAACAAGTATATATTGTTTTGTTCTCCAAAAATTAACTATCTTTTTTTTACATTTATCCATACTCTCAATTTGACAACCATAATTCAAATGTCAAGGTCTAGTGTGCTAGAAATTTAATCATAGCTTATGAAATGACAATAGGCGAGCATTAAAAGTATGATCCTATCCGATTCAATATGTAATGGTGGATTCGATTGGATTGGATTGGAAAAATAAAAAAAATCCGGTAAGTGTCGATCGAGCATAGATTAAGTGAAATTTGGTCCAATTTGATCCATGTGCACCTCCTCGCTATAACTAAGACATACTTGGACGGGAGGGTGATTTTTCAGTTGTAGCAGTTTTTTTGGTAAGGGATTGATGCTCTTTTTACCTAATGTGATGCGCCACATCTAGTGTGAATGTTGAAATGTAGCGAGGACTTAAGGTTTTTGATGGATGACTAGTTTGGAATGGCGTTGGTGGACATGTTGCCATGGTTGATGGTTGTTAGCAACAACATATGACATATTATAGGTGGCGGTGGAGTGTTGGGATGAGGTATGGTTCCCTACTTTGTGAGTGGATTATGGGTGATGCTACTTGTCATACTACTTCTAGGTGTGATGCTGCCGTGCTGGTAAACCGGAGCGTGGATACATGAATTTGGGCTAGTGAAAACTTTTTGCTAATAGAGCATGCACCATAAAGATGGACATTGCCTTGGATTGAAAATTACCATGGAAGGGCAAGGCAGTGTTGAAGGTTAGATTACATGCATAGCTAGTGTGGACAAGGAGGATGGTTGCGTGGCTGCTCGGAAGCAGGTTGAGAGTCAACATGGACAATACGTGTTCGATTTGCAATGTAGGAGAGAAGATATGGGCCACATTATAATATTGTGTCCAAGCTTTGTTTTATTGTATGAAATGATGGAGGTTGGCTGGATAAATGCAAGTGACCCAGTCTTCTTTTGGAGGAACTTCAGATAACGAAGGTTTGTAGATGGGATCAAGCATACAAACATAATCAGAATAGAAGTAAACCTTTGGCGGCAGTTTAGGCCACGTGTAATGAGAGAAATGCTGTTGTTTTCCATGATAAAAGACAATATGCAGAAGACATAACGCACAATGCCATACAGTTCATGAGATTTGAGTATCCTCCATCGTTAATGGAGATGCAATTAATGATTTATGCTATGGATGAATTTTGTCTTTTACAATTAGTACACACCATGTAAAATGCTTCATTAGTAGGATTGTTGAAGAAAAAACATATTAGACTATTCAAATCGATTTCACAACTTTAGATAGTGAAAAATGGCACGGGCTTGCAAAATCGATGGTATTAGATAGTGAATAACAACGATCTGATGGGATTTGCAAGTTCCAGACAGTATAACAAACCTTGCTCTTATACATACTATAACTGGAGACCTGGACACTATGATGTGGTGCCTCTGATCACAAGTCTTCACCAGTTTTAGATTACATGAAAATTGCATATTTATTTGGGATTTTTACACCCATAACCCTGAGTAATTTTGTAATAACATTTATAACCCTGCATAATCCCGAATTACACTTAGGACCTTGAGTAAGTGTGCCGTCTTACATCCATAACCTTCCGTTACTTTACTTCATTAACTCAACCAGATGATTGAGTTAATCTAACCAATGAATTGCAGAGGGGGCTTCGACAGCGATGGGGGTGGGGATTTCCAGAATTGAAGGGAGGGGAGGAGAGGTTGCAAAATTGAAGTGGGTGGGAGGCCTTTTTGACATCGATGGGGGTGGGGATTTCCAGAATAGAAGGGAGGGGAGGAGAGGAGAGGTTGCAGAATTGAAGAGGGAGGGGAGGAGAGGAGATGTGGGGGAGGCTTATTTGACAGCGACGGGGGTTGGGATTTCCAGAATTGAAGGGAGGGGAGGGGAGGAGAGGTTGCAGAATTCCAGAATTGAAGGGAGGGGTTCCGGAGGAGGGGGGGGGTGGTGTGGTTCAACGGCGACGGGGGGTGGGAGGGGAGTTGCAGAGGGGGCCTTCAACGAAGACGTGGGGTGTTGGGTTCCGGAGGTCGGGGGAGGGAGGGGTTGCAGAGATGTGGGTGGGGGGTGCGGGGCTTCGGTCGGTTGCGGGGGTGGGTGGGTGGGGGGGAGGTCAGTTGGCACCGAGGCGGGGGAGGGATTAGGGTGGGTCGGTTAACGCGGGGGAGGGGGGGATTCGGTGTGGGGTGTTTGCTGCAGGTTGGGGATGAGGGGGGTCGAGCAGAGGAGAGACGAAGTTCGAGCAAGGGAGTGGCCTTCCTCAGATGTCGACGGAGGGTCCGAAGGGGATAACCTCGACAGCAGGTCGCTCGACGCATGCCCTTCAGGGGAGGCGGAGGTGCTGCTCGGCAGGAGGAGAGGGAATTTCGAGTGCCGGGAAGAGGAGGGTGTCCATGGCATGTTTTGAAAATAAGAATAGATATTAGGGGTAATTTTGTATTTTTTAACGTAAACCGTCAAACATAACGGCATTCCCTAACGGAACATGACACAGGGTTATATCATGTAAATGTTAAGCATTACTCAGGATTTCTATGCAGGGTTATGAATGTTATTGCGAAATTACTCAGGGTTATGGGTGTAAAAATCCCTATTTATTTTGGGTTGCATAGTATCTCTTCTCGAAACTAGGTAATTTTTTGGTTTACCGTCTGTAAAAATAGATACAAGAGTTTATCAACCAAAATGGCTGATTTATCAACCAAAATAAATTTAAGTTGTGTGATGGAAACTAAGAAGAGCATATTAAATGTAAATTAGACACGTTCATTCTTTTTACAATAATTATGGTTACATTTGCTCAAAGCTTGCTATAATCATCATTCATCACTACATAAAAATTTAAAATATTTTGGTAGTGCACACTTATTATTGTAAATTATAAATAACATAAATAAATAATTTTAGAAGATCCAAACATTAGAGTAAAAAGGAAATAAATGGTGAAAGAGTTTATTTCTGAAATAATAAGAATTTGCAATGGTATATGTATACACCTATTTGGTTTATTAAAACAGTGTTTGTTATATCTGCAGTATATAATTTGTATGGAGAAGTCAATGCCATGAATTTTTCATCTTTATAAATTTTAAACAACTATAGGGTTATTGGAAATCTTTAAACAATTTATGCAAAATATATTTCAGGTAGAAAGCTGTAAATTCGATAAAAATAGGACTCAAAGATATACGGTTTTGTGATCTGCATTTAAAATTTGAAGTAATAGGAGGCTCAATTTTTTTTATCATAATATTTATGGTTTGATTTACACAAAAGGTCTAGTATAATCATTATTGTGTTTTAGAAAAATATTTCGGAGGATAGGAATACACATATTTTATAAGTATGATTAATTAAATAAATGATTTTAAAAGCGCTAAATATTAGAATGAAAACCATGTAAACGGTGGAAGACATTATTGTTGATAGCATTTGTAATCCAGATAATAAGATGATGCAATGGTACATGTAAAAACTTGTTACATATATTTGGTTTAATAGAACAATTGATGTTATGTCTGGAATCACCTCGTCTCGATGCATGGCTTCAAATAATGATTTCTCTATTTGTTTCGCTAAAGTCTGAAAGGAAATTTTGGGGAAATTCACTGATATTGCCTGAAACAAGCCAAATCTTATTTGTATCGAATTCTTCTTGTTGCGGAGAAGGAATGCGTCTCGGAAGCAAGCTTTCCTTGTGGCACACTCCATGCCTGTTCATTATGCACATTTTGACTCTCGTGGTCATGAAATAGTTCTGTATATGCGTGTTTTGCTGCTTCATGTCAAACATGAAACAAGACAAATCTTGTTTGTTTTGAATAATATTACCCTTAATGATATAAGTCAAATATCATTGGTGGTTGATGTTGATAACTTGATGTAATAAAAGTGTATGGCACACCTAGGTATAGCTACTTTTAACTGTATGTGTCAATTTTTTTTGAAGTCCAAAGAGGGGGAAACACACAGTGGTGTCCGCCCCAATTACTATGCATGTTGCATCTAGGTGGTATCGTGTTTCATTCTTTGATCATGTGCTAAACGTTTATTGAGTTTATGAGGTGATCATACAACTGAAATTACTTAAACCATCTTTTAGATTCTTCAGAAATATAAATTCTTCAGATTTTGTTTCTAGAAACGGGCGTCAGGGTGTTGAGGCCTGCGCCTCAATGTTATTGTGGGATAAAACTACCTCGTGGCTATAGCCTCCTGTTACTTTTGTAAGGTCTGCATGTTTGTTGGTCAAGGTCGCCTCAGTCACGGAGGCCCTCATGTTTCTCATCTAGGATTTACAAGATAAGAAACGCGTCCTTGTCTTGACTTGCCATTGCAGCTCCCCACATGACTTGGAGTCCTTGGAGCTCTCTGCCTGGAACTCCACTTGATCAAATGCCTGGAACTCTGCAAATGCCCTTTGCTTTGATCGCGTTGTCTAGGTTTATACCTGGGGATTCGATTCACAACGTCACTTGATCGTGTGTTACTAGTACCACTGAATCTAAAATCATGCTCCTTCCAACTATCCAGATAGATCAACAATTTGTTTGACTTTTCATCTCATATTTTTCACACAACAACAATCAAGGGAATGACAGAGTGGTTATAGAGTGTTGTATAACTGTCAGGCTAGTCTCCTTGCAGGTCTCTATTGGATATTACTTGAGGTTCTTATTAGTTTAGCCTTTTACTGTTCATTATTTTGTATATTGTTTTCTAACAGTTTTTGCATTTTTTGTTATTAGCAATAGAGCATTTTACACAAATTCACGTCTTGAAAAATAACACTTTAACCTCGATAATTGGTCTTGTATAAAGTGTTTTTTTGGGTTTTAAAACAGTTTTTGTTGTTTCAGCTTTCTTTGCAAATAAAAAATCGATCTTGGAAAATCACCTTTCATATACTCCTTAAAGCTTCAGGATTATCAACTGATTATTACGGACATTAATTTCACCATTATTTCTGACTCCGTAGACATACAATGCATCATCGATGACCCGAGGTTCAATAATGAAAGCATTTTGTGTTTCATGTCGCAGCCGAGAATACGTCCTGTTGCATGAAAACTCCGTTCAGTAGGAGACCGTGCTGCTGTTGTCATCTTGTTGTGGGTGCAGAACACCAGAAAGACCTGCCTTCTCGACGAGGAACTCACAGCACATTGATTAAGTTTTGCTTCTTTGTTGTATATCTATTCTGCACATTGTCAATGACAAAACATGACACTACGGGGGCACATTCTCGTCTACCACTTTCTGTTTGGATGGCTGGTTCAACTGATGGTGTGATTATGAGCTGATGCGCGGTGATGGCTGCACTACTGAGAGTTTGCCTGTGCTGCGCCATCTCTGTATTTGATGGTAAGCTCACCTTGATGAGCGTATGGTGTCGACTTGCGAACAGCGACCGAAGTCAAATTGGATGGTTGTGCTGGATATATTCATCATGTCCTCTTGAGCATTGTTTTAACACTCTGTCTCTCCTTGCAGTGCAGCTTGATGAGCATTGGTTCCAACAGCTTGCTTTGTTGGGAAAGGTAAAGAAAATTATACCGGCCTTCGCTGTAATGTAAACAGCAACTCATGTAAACAAGTCATGGCTTCATTATGAAAAGTTTTTTTTAGTAAAATGACTTTAATTTATTATAGTGTGAGTTCAATCTTTGTACTCACATCATTCATTTAGTAATATTGCAACAAAACCTTCACTTAATATCGGCAATGAGTTTGGAAATGTATCTGAAAGGGTGAAATTTAGATATTTGCACCATGTTGAAGTAACGATCCATGGTGTATATGTTTGGAACGTATTTCATTTTGAGAGATTTGAAGAAGCTCATCTCCTTAAAGGTTCTATACATCCGTCATTTCTCATTGTGGATTTCGTTTTTTTTCCTCTTTCCAGATGATAAATATTTGGGTAAATTACATAATAGGTCCTCATCCATGCATCCAATCTCAATACGGTTCCCAATCTTTCAGATCTAATAAAATGAGTCTTGACTCTGTTTCTATAAATGACACCATCAGAAAAAGAGAGGTGGACTAAACTGTCCATTTCTGAGAATGGACACTTTCGAGAATATCATTTTTTAGAACGGATACTTTAATCTATCTCTCTTTTTCTAACATTTACAGATACAGAGTCATGACCCATTTTGTTACATTTGCAAGATCGAGACCCATTTTACCATTTTGTTACATTTGCAAGATCGAGACCCATTTTAAGATTGGATCCATAGATGAGGATCTAATATGAAATTTACCCTAAATATTTCTCAGAATATGGAGCGTGATAGGTTATTTTCATTACTTGATTTTTAACGTAACAATATAGATAATATATGAATATGTATTTCTTTATTCTTAAGCTTTATTATTCACCTCTTTACATTGTTGATTAAAGTAGTGCTTTAAAGGTAAAATGAATCAAGCTAATATTCTTCGATGAAATTATAATTTAAAGTTTGGGATATTTTTGGGAGTACTGAGAAAAATAAGGCCAAAAAATTGTCATTTATCAACTGATATATAGGAAAACTAAACGATGGAACAAGCTAGAACAATTTGTTAGTGATTACTTGCATGATTCAAGCATCATTAATAAAGTAAATTTTTAGTTCGATATGTTTTATCAACAAAATTGGCAATGATAATGAATAATTTGAATACCTCGTGTCATATTTTCTGATGTTATCTTCAAAATGACAGATATTATTTCAGAATTAACTTTTGTTCTTATAATTTGCAATAAGTTTGGTATTTATTTTGAAATATTCATAAAACAATTGTGTGTAACAGTTAAAGAAAAGGTCAACATGCATGTTGTTATCATATGATCAGTTGCTAGCAATATAACAACAAATATGATATTTGTTCCGAATTTGAAGATATTATCGTAAATTTTAAACTAATCATTGACTATGACAATGACTAATTGAATATTCATTACTATATCTTCTAATATTGAATACATAATAACGGACATTATTTGTTATAAAATCCACTTGTTTTTTTTTACAATTAGCCACAAATGTCACATTTGTTGCTAAAGTTTCATATGGCAACAACCTATTTGTTGAATTAATAAATAAAATTCATTGCTAAATTTAGCAAAAAAAGTCAATGGATAACTGCTTTGTAATATTATTCATTGCTAAGAATGTAGCAAAGATTACGATTTTCTTTGTGAATTTCAAGAAATGAATAATATTCGTTAAAATATATTTAACTATGCACGATATGAAATAAATATTTAATTATTTATTGCCTTAGATTGTGGTAATTATCTTATACCTTACAAAATATAGAAGCTTTTAATGATTTTGAATCCACATTATGTAACACCCCGATTATCAAAGGCAGTCTAACATCTAACGTAAATTTCCAGAAAACATTATCGCAACAAACTAAACGATAAGTGTTGTTATATTAATTTGTTTGCATCAATCTGTATGAGATAAACTTGTTTTTTTTGGGAAAAGAAAGTACACAAAGATTACAATGAATTAATGAAATCTAGTTCCTTATTCTAATTCGAATAGGACTTGTTGATTACATGCAGATTCTCTCTCTATATATATCAGATGACCCCTATAAGTCTCCTTCCTCTATCCACGTAAACCATATTCTCTCTCTATTTCTCACTCTAATCTTCCGACGATGCTGTCAATGCTACTTGAGCACCATGTGGGGGACGTCGACTCCGCCACCGGTGCAATCGCGCTCCGTAACCTCTGCGGTAACATCCTAAAGAAGGCCGTCGGATACTACGAGAAGCACGCCAAAGCCGACACCGGGGAAGAGGTTGTCATGAAGTGGTACGAGGAGTTCATGAAGAAGATCGATTTGCGTACCCTCCAGGATCTGGAGACGGAAGGACTGCTCGAACTCACGAGCCAAACCTTGACGAAGATGATGAAGCATATGTCGCCGGGACAGATGAGGGAGATGCTCTGCAGCAACAAGGACTCCATACGTGACGAAGAAGAAGAGGAGGAAGAGGAGATCCGAAGTCTCGTATCATTGGTGTATCATTGGTCACTGGAAGATTGATGATTCAACTGGCATCCGGCGTATCGTTGGCGTATCAGTGGTTACTAGTAGATACGATGATATCAAATTGTTTCATCCGACGGTCGTGGTGAATGTATGGTGGGGATGTCATCCAGGGCTAAGAAACTTTCTATCAACGATCTTCCATGTTAAGGTCGGGCTTTCAAATCAACGACAGATTGATTGTAGGTTTTAAGTGTTGGGTTTTTTTGATTTATGCCAATTGAGCTCGGTTCGATCTTTTGTCTAATTGGAGGTTATTCTGAAAATCTGATGTTCATTATCTCGTGTCTATGCGGGCCCCCTCCTCTTGTTGTTGTATTGAACTGATAAAGATGTCTTCTGTTGATCTATTTATGATGAATAAACTTGATTTTTTTTAAAAAAAAACGTTTCAATACTGTCCATTGTCCAATTGGTTCGTTAGTTAGATGGTTATATGCGGATCCGGTCTCCAATCTTCTGGCCAGCAAGTTTAATCCCAATATCTTGAATACATTATATATATATGACAAATTTTAAATGCCTTTAATTAATGTAAATAATCAAAATAGATTATATAATTTTGAGTGTTCTTGAGGTTTCGTACACGTAGAGTTTATTGATTTAACCATTCAACTCATCAATCATTTTGATAAATATAAATTACAATTTGACTCCTTGCAGGGTAGAGATGCAATTTGAGTCTACAATGCAACAAAATTGGCTGTTGTCAGCAAATAATTTGAATTTTTTCCATTCATATGAATGACATGCTATCATTGCATAATTATAATGTATTCTTATAATTTACATCTAATGCCATAATTTTACTAAAGATTAATAAAGTGATGATTATCCGTTGATCTTACTTTAAAAAAATGTACACATTGTTTTGACTTTTTCATCAAAAATTGTACAATTTATTGTTAATTTAATGTTGATTTGCAAAAATAACCAGGGTACTATTGTTATATTGTTATATGATTGGTTGCTAGCGATATATAAACGAATACAAGTTTCGTTCAGAATTTAAAAATTAAATATAATCTTGCCACAAGTAACAATTGTCGCTATACATTAAGCAACAAAAGATATGGAAATGAATAATAGAGTATTCTTTGTCACATGTCAATTTTGTTGTCATAGTGGTATCGTCTGTATTAAATATTCTATGACGTTATATCATTTGCAAAAGTTTTATTGTGGAACCATAAAAAATCTAAACTACTTGCTATAAACTCAAATAGTAACATCAAACAAACAAACAAACACACACATATACAGAAAATCATAAACAAGATGTGTATGATACCAATATTTATAGTTACATTAATTTTGAACATAATTATCATACATTTAACACAATTTTTTTATTAATATTAAGCTATATGCTACACGATGCTTACATTACAAAATATGAGCACTATATTTATTATTTTGTTAAATTTAATATCATCTATGCTATATTTTTTCGCATATTATCAATACAATCCTGTGCAACGCATGGGATATGCACCGGTATATATGATAGCATACAACCTTTCCAAAAATTGGTTGAGAGGATATGCATTCTAAATCATTTATAAACCAATATTGTTAACAGTCATTCTAATTCACATGGAGGGAGACTGAAAACCAAAGCAACGCTCCCTATAACTAGTTCTCTTTAATGGAATGGGATATTTACACCAATAATTCCGAGTAATTTCATAATTACTCAAGGAACCCTTGATAACCACGAATTACGTACAAGATCCTGAGTAATGCTTTACTCTTACACCTTTAATCTCGTGTTAACTTCCATCCAATTTCCCGTTAACTATAACGATATCGTCAATTATTTTATATTTTATACCTTTTAACTTTTAATTATTTACAAGAAGGCCATTATTTCCTTCCTCCTCATCCCACCTTCATCCTCCAAGCAACACCCAACTCCTCCGACCTCCTCCTCCTCCCCTTCGTCCTCCAAGCAACACCCACCTCCGCCGACCTCCCGTTGACCACTTTCTGCAAGTTCTGGTGGAAGCCTCCCCTGTCCCCAGGAATCCACCTGTGACACCGAGGTTGGATATGAGCCCCCAGCTCTATGTCGAGCCAGCCACCCCCCTCCTGTCCCAGGTCGGAGCCCCCCCTCCCCGCAACCTCTCCTTCTCCAAGTCGGAGCTCCCCCTCCCTGCTGGCCCGCAAGCCCCTAGTCGAAGAGACTCTCCACCTCTACGCACAAGTTGCAGATCGAATCGAAGCCCCCAGCTCCCCCCTATCGCATGACCCAAGCCGGAGCCCCCCCTTCCTGCCCGCCCGCAAGCCCCCCAAGGTCGAAGGTCGCCCGCAGCACCCCCCCCTCTCCCCCCTTCCATCCCTCGCACATGTAAGTTCACCCGCTCCCCCAACGCTGCATTGTCTTCGAAGTCTCCCCGCCCCTTGCACCTGCAAGCTCGCCCCCGTCCCTCGCACCTGCAAGCCCGCCCCCTTCCCCTGTGCCGCTCGAAGCCTCCAAGATCACCTAGACGACCCCTCCCCCCCCCTCCTACATGCGTGCCTGCAAGCCCCACCCCTCCCTACGACCCACCGCCTCCTGCTTGGAAGCCCCTCCTCCCCCTGCGCCGGCTCCTTCGTCAAAGCCTCCAACCTCGCCTGGAAAACCCACTACCGTCGGCATCCTCTCCCTACAAGAGCCTCCCTCCCCAATCCGTCCTGAAAGCCTTGCAACTTGCACATTTTTTTCTTGTTAACTTTTAATTAATCCTAGCCGTTAGATCGTAGATCGGTTAGATTAACTCACTCCTATGGTTGAGTTAATGAAGATAAACGAACGGAAGGTTATGAGTGTAAAACGACGTATGTATTCAAAGTTCTGGGTGTAATTCATGATTATAGAAGGTTTCTGGGGTAATTACGAAATTAGTCAACGTTATGAGTGTAAATATCTCTAGTGGAATCAACATAAATCTTGTCTTCAACATGCTCGATAGTTTGATAGTTATTTTCCACAACTACACGTCAGGCAGCATAAAAACCAAATTATGATTATTTATCGATCATTGTCAAGACTTTTCAGTGCGAACTATTATGTGATTTGGTATATGATTCGAAATATCGCGATATTTCCAAGATATCGATTGTTAGCTATTATATATTTTGCTTGCGAATGGTAGCGAAAAAACAATTTTAAAGATGATCAAATAAAGTTTGCACACAATATATATATATTACTATATTAATATTTAATAAATTAATAGTTGTTACTTGGTTAACATTAGTAATACAGTGATATAAAAACACAATCTATAGCACGCTCCAATTCCAATTGGTATTGATTTTCTTTATTTTAGTTATAAAATTTTGTTTCCAATCTATTTTAAATCATCTTATAGCATTCAAAGTTATAATTATCATGAATGACATTCTTTCAAAATTATATATTATCAGAGTTGGTTTGTTTTATTTTCGATATAACTCATCATTGTTTTTATATATAATATACGATGTGATATAAAGACAATGTGCTAAATATACCTCTTTTATGTCTTTAAGTTATTATTAGCTTAATTTTATTATTTTCTTTCCCGTACCTATCAACAACCAATGATTAGCATTTATTGCATCGATATGTGTGACAGTATGTATTCATATGTTAAATACACCCCATTCCGGATATAAATATACATTTAGATTTTTTAAACTAGTAGGATCTTAATTTATGAAAAAAATCATTTTTTGCACGCCTTCTGAGATTTCCACTGATATCGACGATATATTTTGATATATCCTCGATATATCTCTTTTCGAATTGACTGATACGATATTGACATCGATATTTCCAACCTTTTGTATTAGTGTAGTAATCGGAAAACACATGATATAAATTTCCGAGTAATGTTAGAAATACTCTATAGGAATCGACGTAGATATACACGAATAGGATGGAAAACACACAATATAAATTTATTAGATATGTTTTTATCAAAAAAAATTATACAAATATGATAAAAGAAGGTATAGAATTATGTGTATAAGGTTAAAAATAAATCTATGACTATATTTATATATGAAAACGAATATACGAATACGGATACAAATTTATGCGGATATCAAACGATATCCATATTCATATCCATTTTAAAACGGATACGGATACGGATATATCCGTAACCGTTTGCATCCCTTTGTAAACATTTTTTTTAGAAAAACCGTCAAGATATTCATTCATCATGAAGCACCAAAGCAAGAGTTTAACAAACAAGAATAAACGTAGGAACAATCACACAAGAGTGTAGAACTTCAATTGGATTAGTCACACTACAAGAAAAATAAATTGTGGCAACGGAATGTGGCTACGGAAACTTGTGGTCACCATACTTCCGTGACCTCTAGTTTCTCGTAGCTACAATCCATGGCCAAAGTCTTCATACAAGAGTTGTGATCACGACAAGTTCTGTGATTACTTGTAGTAGCCATGACATATTCATGGTCAGAGAACTCTCGCGACGAGACTTGTAAGTTGTAGCTACGGGTACTGGCAACGACGTATTGTGGCCAGAGGCCAATTCTGCGGTCATAAACCCTATATCTGTGGACATAGCTATGTAGCCACAGCTTATTTTGTATCACTTTCTTATTGATTAAATAATTTTGGATGCGATTAGAAATAAAGAGATCATGGTTTCCATAAACTTCCCGAGTCATTGACCACCTCTCTTTATCTCTCCTTTGTTCATTGACCACCTCTCTTTATCTCTCCTATGTTCGTCGTCAAGAGGGTGATCGAGCAATGGCTGAGATAGCGATTTCGGTTGCATCATTGATCGCTTCTCCACTTGTCGAGATCGTGATAGTGACGGTCGGGATGGCCATAAAGGAAGCCATCGAGCTGGGAAACGTCGAGCTAAGGCAGCAGCTCGAAATTCTCGAAGCTAACTTGAGGTGCATCGCTAAGCCGTTGGATGACATAGAGACCAGGCTGCTTGGCCATCCTGATGCAGGAATGGAGACCTGGCTGAGGAAGATGAAGGAGACGGTCTACGACGCCGAGGACGCAATGGACAGCTTTGCGGCAGACATTGCAATCAGAGCAGGGACAAGTAGTTGGAGGAGAAGATATGGACTCTTAAAAGACAAGGTACAAGATCTTTACTACAGATTAGAAATGTAATTTGATGAACTGATCTGGTATCTTGATACATTCTGGTGCACATACATAGAAACGACCTTGATAATTCTATTTCTGTCCTATCCGTATTTCTCACAGAACTAGAATAATGGATCTTGCTCACCATGCATCCATGAAAAAAAATATATATATATAAGAACCGTATTGGGATATGAGATAGCTTTCTTTTACGCAGATGGGGTATCATGGTTTTATGTTTGACAGATTATGTATGTTTTGTTAGACATGAAGTATATCTGAACTTGTGGTTAAGATAATAGAAATGACTAGCCTACATCTCTCCTCGTTTCTTTCAAATGGTTGTTAAGTTAGTTAGCTTGAAGTATATTTTAATTAAGATGAATAAGAAAAATGGAAGCTAATGATCAGCTGGGATATAGTTTGAGTTGGTTAACTCCTAAGAGGAGATGCTCAATAGCGGGAGGATGAAGAGAGGAGAGTAGGGATGCAAACGGACGGATACGGATATATGTATTACCATATCTTTATCCGTTTCAAAATATGGATACGGATACGGATATCATACGGATATCGAAAATTGAATACCGTATCCTTAGATATGGATACGGATTCAGAATCGGATAATCATGATTCGGATACGGATACTTAAGAAACGGATACGGGTTATCCTATAAATATTAAGCGCCTCCTCATACTTTTAATTAGAAATGATGTTTTTACGAACTTGTAATTGATGGATGACTAATCCTAAATTCAATAAACTTACAATGTTACAGGAGAAATAAGAAAATAAATTAAAATATTGAATGAAATATATTGAAGAGCATATACTAAATTGTACGATGACGTACTTCTGTCTTCCATCATTTGAAATGTTTCCAAAATATAGGTAATACTCTAACATTGTAACCAACTAATAAGATAAAGGTGATATGATATATTTCGTGAGACGACATTATGATAGATTATAAAAGTTTATTACCTTTTTTGACATTTCATGATGAGGTATAATTTCGTATCAGTGCTATATTGAGGCATACAAAATATTTGTAAAGCTAAAATATTATTGAAAATATGGATAATACATATATCCATATCCGTATCCGTGAAAAATATATACATCTGTATTTGTATCCGAAAAAAATTATAATGGTATCCGTATCCGCAAAAAAAATTAAAAGGGGTATCAGTATCCGTATCCTTAAAATCCGAAAATGTATATCCATATCTGCTTAAAAGCGGATACGATAGCGGACGGATACAGATATATTCGTATCCGGTTGCATTCCTAGGGGAGAGGGATACATGGAAAATGGGATAAAGTAAGCGGATAGAGTGAAATCTGCATATTCTCCATTTTTTAGATAGTCAGGTCATTCCTCTTCTCCCATCCTTCAATACCTTTTATTCTGGTAGAAGGTGGGGTTGAGGGATTCGAACCTTGATCTATTGTTGAGAGATTTACTGCTCAACCATGAGACCAATTATTGGTTCTACATGCATATTCTCCTACATGTTCGGATGAGGGATATTATAGGGATATTGGAAGATAAGGTATAAGGGTGTTTACAACTTTTTTTTGTGTTTGGTTGGAAAGATAAGATTTTGAGGGATAATGTGACAAGTGGTATTTACTCTCCGTTTGGTTGTAAAACAAAAAAAAACAAGAATACATGTTAATTATGTTAGGCATGGTTGATTAAAAGAATAGTGTTTAGGAATTGATTTTCGGAAAAAAAAGGCTATAAAACCCAATTTAAAATCTTACCTATCCTATGTCGGATGACTTATCGACATTCACATAAGATTTGCTGTTGTTTGTTGATATGCATGGGAACTTGATCCATCTTTGCGCATGATTTAACACCATTTGATAACCATCATGTCAAGTTTTGGATGCGGTTTCATTGTATTAATGCCAAGTCTTTGGGTCAACGTAATATAAGTTTAGGGACCCGCCATGTATTAATTTGTGTTCATGACAAGTCTTTGGGGACCTACCATGTTATTATTTATCATGATGGTAAGTACTCTGTGACCTACCTTGTTTTTAGCTCATTTTGATAGGAGAGGTTTAGAGACTTGTCATATTATTAGTTCTTTTTAAAGACATCTTTTAGAGACTTACCATCTTATTAGTTCATTTGGATGTCATATCCTCCCCATCTGCCATCACAACCACCATCAGCCACCACAACCACCACCTGCCACCATCACTTTGATGTTTCATTAGCACTTTCTCCTTCTTCCTCACCTTCCACTGCCACCAACTACACCTTATTTCATCATCATACACCACTGCACGCACTACTCACTCGTCGTTCACTATACTAATGCTCCTTACACCACGATTCGTCGTGTCACTGCATGAACCAATGTACGCCAACACCGTGTCGCCGCATCCGCCACTTCGTGGCACTACTGAATCTTACTTCTCTCTCATTGCCACAACCATCACCCTATAAAATGGTCGATGAGGCTATTCTCCTCCTTACATTGAGATTTAAAAAAAATGAATTCTCGAAATCAATGATATGATGTTGTATTACCACATAGAGCTGATGTCATACAAAGAAGATAGAGGTGGATAGAGTTGGCAAGCGGTGGCAAAAAAGGGTGGAAAATGTAAATGAAGAGTAGTGGATAGAGGGTTGCAGGCGAAATCGCACACGAGATTAGCAATGAGAGAAAGTGGGTATAAATATGGGGAACATATTATATTGATGGGATATGATGAGGGTTTAATCAGATCTATTAATGTTAAATATGTATTTTAATAGATATTCGCATATGTATATATTGTACAATATGGCTTAGAAAATATAAATATAGCTGTGAGATATATTTATATAACCTAATCCTCGAGACCAAGTCAACATGACTTGGTTGAAAAACAATAAGCTAGGGGGAGATAAGACAGGAAACTCAAGAATAAATAACTCTATTTATAAAACATTAATTCCATTCATTTATTGTACACGTACAACCTTCACATAATTATATTTAATTCATATGTATATATTTTCACCAATCTCTTCGTTATTGTGTAGATAAAAATAATTATAAAAATATAAAAATAATAAAAAATCTAGCATGTACATATGCCAAATAATCAGAATTCCAAAGTCGATTTCCCAACTTATGAACCTCGTAACTTCGTTATACGAACTCTAAATTCACTTTAGTCACCTTTAATGAAGGGAGTTTCATCTAAAACAAAGTCCATTTTTAAAAAGTTGATTTTTGGACCTAATGATAACATGATTTCTGGGCTATTTCATTTATTTTGTATATACTATATATTACAATCAATTAAGCAATTTTTAATTATTTTCTTGATATCGTAGTTTATTTATAAAATAAAATCCAAAATTAAACCCTTATTTAATATTTTAAATAAATAAAAAATCATAAAAATAATCAAAGTTAAATTTCATTATATATATGTATTTATTAATCTATGTAAAAAAGTATTAAAATCCACAAAAATTCATATGAGAATATTTATTACTATATAATTTAATGAAATGTAAAAAATAGTACCTTTTTTATTAAAATATTCAATTTAAAATACAAATACCCTTTATAAAACATATTATATGTATATCTTTTGGTATTTTATTTATATATCATAAAATATAAATTATTTATATATGTATAATATACCATAATTTGGATAATTTAATTCTTTGAGTTTTTCATTTTTACACTTCTTCAAAAAAGCTCATTTATTATTTAATATATAATTTATAAAGCATGTTGATTCTCGAAATTTTGTGGTGCTGATACGTGTTAGTGCCACATTCATTTTCCTCAAGAAGTAATTCTGTTCACTATTGAAACACCTCATCTTCACTAATTTCTCCAGCCTTCGATTCTCCATCAATCTCTATACTAATCCATTTCTCCTATTGATGAATCTCCATTTCATCACCTTTATTCTATCATTTTAGCCTTAAAAATCCAAGCTAATGCATGTAAACAACATTAATTTGTACGAAATAGCATTCATTATGTATTGCATTTATTGTGTAAATAATATATTTTTTAATAGCAAAATTATAGAATAAAGAGAAGAAAAGAAAAAAATAAAATAGCGAAGACATTTTATGATCCTAAACCCCGAGACCAAGTCAAGAATTGAGTTTGTCGACAAGGAATAAAGTAAGGAGAGATAAGGGCCAAGAATATATAAAATGCCATTTATTTATTCATTATTCATGCATTTTTGATGCCTAGTTTATTATTTATTATTTATTCATCAAATAAAGAAGCTTTGAACACGAAAGTTGTAGATAATAATGTAAGTAAAAAAATACAAAATTGAGTTTGTGCAAAAATAATATATAATGTTCATTTTATACACAAAATAAAAATCCAAAAACTTAACTTCATAGACTCATATCTTTGAAATAAAAATTCAAAACATATCAAAATCACTCTAGTTGTATATAACTTTTCACAAGCTATTTAATGGTGGTGGTTTCATATTTTTTGGAGTTATTGTGTGAAAGTTAGATTTTGGGCCCTCATTGTACATTATATCTGATTAAAATATTCAATTTATTCATTCCTCATTATTTTTTGAAATTCATATTTTTGTAATTTTGTAAATATTATTATGCATATTGAAACTAAATAAAACTAAAAAGATAATGTAAAATAAAATAAGTCTATATTAACATATAGGCAAATACCTAGAGTTATACATGTATATAAATAAAATCAATTTCAGGTTTTAAAATCCAAATCAATTTCAGGTATTTAATTAATCCCTTACTTAGGATATTTTTTACTTTAAAAAATACATAAAAATAGCAAAAATTCCTTAAAATAACAAAAAAAATTAGAAAATTTTAAAAAGCACAAAAATAATGTACATGCTGTATTTTGACTATTTTTACATATTTATATATAGTGTCCATATATACCTTATATTCTATTTATACCGATACATATATACATATATATAGATTATATTTAAATGAAAAAGAAATATAAAAAGAAAATACAAAAAATATAAAAAATAAAATAAAATAATAAAAAAATATTATTAAAAATGCACAAAATAATAACGTGAACAAGAGATAAAAGATGAAAGTTTTGAGCATTTATTTCTGCCCTCCTTCTACCATTTTGCTCCCTGTGTTCGACCTCTACACATACTTACATGCTATACACATTGTTTTAGAGTTATAATCAATTTTAACTCCACATTTTTGATATTTATTGCTTAATTAATTATTGTAGTTTATCTGTTGATAAAGTAGGATTTTCTCGAGCAGTCACCTCAACGATGCTAATTGAGGTTGGTTAGTAGACCCTCGGAATAATTCCTACTTATCACCTATTTTAGCCAAAAGTTGGCCAAAAACAACCAACTCTCTCTACCTTTAGTTTCAATTGACTGACTACTTAAATTCTAGAGCCTAGGTCTTCTTCCTTCGGTGACAGACGGAGAAGATTTTCCATCAGCGAGGAAGAAGGAAGATCAAAGAAAGAGTTCCAAGGTTTTTCTCAGCCTTGCATCGTATGTAGTCATGAGTGGTGCTCTAAGAAGCCACCACCTTGTTGAGCAAAGTTTGAAGGTATGATGCCTTCATTCCCAGGTGAGATTCATCCTCAAAATTCGAGCTTTTAATCCATTTTAAGGCTGACTAAGAGGAGTTTTAAACACCTAAATCACCCATCTTCCTATTGATTTTGAAAACCCATTCACATTTGATTTGATTCCTTGAAAAATTCGAGTTGAAATCCAAGTTTTAAAACATACTGTTCTGTTATGTGCACGAAACCATCTTCTTAGGTCTATTCGTCTAGAATTGAGCCAGTATATTCTTGCAGGTAACTCCATTATCTGGAGTTGATTCATGAGCGCATCTGAGGCAACTCATTGCATCATTTGGTGGTCGAATTCAAGATGAATCTACATAAGAACGTGTGAACCTTTTTCAATTCCTGGAAATATAAAAAGGCTCAATTCTTTCACTTCCAGCGTCATCTCGTTGCATGCGAGCTCAAAGGGGGAAGGATACCCTCTTCTGCCCCTACCTCTTCCGTAGCAACCACTTGCACTGCCGCACAAAGCCGTTCAAACCGTCGCCTCCTTCTTCAAGAAATTGGGGAAGAACAATCCCCAACTCTAGACACTACAAGTGCACACCACATGTCCCTGATCAACGGATCATATCGTAACCAACCATCTATTCCAGACCGTCCGCTTGCTAAATGGTGTGAAAATTGCATACTAAACCCGTCGATATCCAGAAATTTATGTGCATCATCAAAGCTTTCAAAAATTGTATTCATGACCCTCCACAAGGACCTAAACTTAAAACTACTTTTATTTATTTTAGACTTTTTATTACATTTGTATCCATGTACTCATTGTGATATTTGGACATTCTAGAGACTCTATTTTCTTTTGATTTCTCTAGGGTAGTTACACAACTACTCTAGCAAGGTTTTGTTATATTTTTTGAGGTTTTTCACCGCTTATTCAATTTGTTTTGATTTTCTAAAACTCATCTTTATTTTGAGTTTTGTTCGTGTGTTACTTTGAGAATGTTGATCAATATTCTTTTTATTATATTGTATTATCTACTTATATAGTATCTTATATACATATTATATCACATCTACTATATATTAAATCATTTTGAAAATATATTTCTATTTCTAAAAATATAAAAAATCACTTTCTTTTATCTTAACTTTAATCATTACTAGAATAGTACATTACACTATAATCCATCTATTGTATAGTAACAACATTTTCCAAATTTATCACTTGTGAAATCAAATTAATATTTCAAAATAAAATAAAAATAAAAAATGTGAATAATTAAAAACCAAATAAAAATAATAAAAAATGAAAACCACAAAAAGGTTCGCGAAGATGAAATTAATCATAAAATCGATCATCTATTCTGAGTATACTTCCTACCTCCTTTTGTTCGACCTAGAGACACTTACATGAATAATATCAAGTGAAAAGAGAGAGACATTTTTCTTATATTCATATACCTACTCTCTATCTCTATTGTTTTTTTATCATGCTTATCTTCACGGGTGCTACATCCGACTGATACCCCTTCTTTATTAAAATTGCGAGAGGGAGAGTGTTATCATCGCTTTAGTTGGTGTCAGGGATGCCGTGGACCTTAAGCGGCTGGGTTTTTTCCTGGGCGAGGCCAATGATTGTGCAATTGACATTGTTTCCTTTCCCAGAGGATCGATGCTCATTAGGGGATTGTCCTACTCTAGGGTAAAACTCATTGCTAATGGTGGCTTGGAGGTAGGTCTTCCTCAGCATTTGGTTGGGAAGGTCAATTGAAGGCGGCCACGATTTTTGGCTCGGTGGCACCTCTTTTTGTCGGTAGACAATGCTTCAGCTATGCCCGGAGGTCCTGGTTGAGATCTCACCGGCTAGAGGTGTGTGAGGTAGAGGGGGTGCGATGGACGTGTTGAATCCATATGATGGCGATCGTCGAGTCTTGGGAGGTCCGCCAGAGGGCTTGGGGCCCGAGGAGTCGGCAGAAGCTCATGCGAGAACTAAGGAGTCAGTGTGTGCTCAAGTGGGAGATTTTTCCCAGATATGGCATGGCCCTGTCCGGAATGCCCAATCAGGGCATGGCAGGGACAATTTCCCTTTCAGGGTATGGATCGGCAAACGGTTTGCCGAATGAACTCAAATCCTACATCCTAGGGAGCTTAATGATAATGGCCACCTACGTTAAAGCACCATGAAGAATTTTCTGAGATCGACAAGTTTTAGTCCACCCTTGAGTCAAAGCACCATGCATTGTTTTCTATTGGCCACCTACGTTACTTTGTCCTCACATGTCAACTTCATGGTAGTACAAAGACAGTGTATCTTTCAGTATCTCCACTTCACATTCCATTTTTAATAATGCAACGCTACAAATTCGAAGTAAAAAAATTGCTTCTAGCATTACATTAGATAAACATGACTTCAATAAAAAGTATAGCACATTTATGGTCTTAATCATCTCCTCGATCGAACTCGTTGTCCTCGAAGTATGCTTAAACACACGTATTTCAGTGCCATTATGTAATGCAAATCATCTAAAAGAGTGTACAGATCTTCCTCCTCATCGTACACTTTCGTGAGCGGGGAGGTCTCTCTCTGAGAACTCTCAAACATAGGTAGAGGCATTGACTGTGGCGAGTAGTTTGTGAACAGAGAGTCAATAAACTCAAGCAGTTGAGGTAACGATCGATCCTCTAATGGATATTTCATAGGAGCATCTCATAGGCCGTGAGGGTCAGCTCCCATCTCTGAGTTGTGGAGAGCACCGTCTCGTGGGACTGCAGAAACTCCACCTCGCAATGGCTATGGTGAAGCAAGTGGAGCATGATGTGATGCATTGGCACTGGACAATGAACAAACCACTAAAATTTGGTTTGTCGAAAGACGCACTGACTTACGAGCATTGAATCAAGTTTTTGCCATAACCAACAACAATACAATAGCATTAGAAATGTAATAAAATAGAGTTATCTTAAATTAATTAAGAATGACATCCAATATAGAATAGAAATGTTATAATATGAAGATTACTTATGGATTTGCACCACGCATACAAATTACATTTGAGAATGTATGGAAGAATAATATGATCTTTTTAGTATTAATATGAAAGCATGCTAATACATTTCCCAAGTATGTGGATCTTAATATTTCTATGCCTTCTTAGTATTAATATGGAAGCATGCTTGATATTGCACCAAAATCAACGTAAATGATAATACTGTCATTATTCTACTAAATAGAATGAGATTGTTGATACAAATTATCATGAATAAAAAATTCCGCGTGCTCGACGTAAGAGTGATGACATATTAGCCCTACGACCTCGACTACGACTACCAGTACCACCATTACTCTCTTCACTTTATTCTCATGGTGGTTGTCGTGGTGTGTCCCTAACTGATGAGACTTTATCAATCTGTGGAGGTCGTTGACTATGATGTGATGGTGTCTGCTCTGGTTGCGGAGCATGCTGTTGCGGGTGCATCTGCATCATAGCTGGTAGAGGTATGCGTTGGAGATTCTGGAATGGAGGCACATGTATCTTCATAATAGGAGAATCCGGTCAATTGATGTGGATTATGACACATATGCTCTTCCTGATACGTTTGAACCTTTCAAATTTCACTCTTCTTACTGCAGCTAGCATGTAGTCTCCAATTGTAGTTTGGTAAAGCGCATCTTACAGTGTAGATATCCTTCTTCGACGCTAGCATTTTGTATTGCACGTACTTGGACACACTCCATGTGCTTATCGCATCAATCAAATCATTTTTAGAATTAAAAAATCTATTATTCCAATACTCGAGTCCACTCCTATATGGAAAGATGGTGTCTTGGTGCTCTCTCAAGAATTGTTCCTCATATGTATAAGTGTTTGTTATCCAGTCTTCATCCGTGAAAATATCAAGAAGCTCCAGTAGAGGATCCGAGTAATGCCATAATCAACTGGAGGATCAAAAATTGGTTCACTATTGATGTACCAGATGAGTGATCCTCGACCATAGATATCATCACAATCAACATTCATATCGTGGTTATCGTCCTCCTCCTCGTCGGCAGTGTCTTTATCATCAATCTGTGCATTCAGATTGGTAATGACAACATAATCATCAGCCGTGTCATCATAGTGCAAATTTGGATCTAGGATCTCTCAGCATCTTCCTCTCATCTCCTTCGAGAAGATTCAACGATATTGCTTATGTGAACCCCAAGAGTTCGAACATCATCTGCTTCCACCATCAGGTTCATCAATCCAAGGGACCGAGCAACGTTTAACATTAAATCGATTGTTGGAGTGTCAGTAATTACTATGGGATAGAAGGTATTGACGTTCACATGCCATCTACACATGACACATATGTTGTAATCCCCTTCTACATATCCAGTAAGGCTACAAATCATTCCATGTAGTCCTCGAAAGTGTCAGAGATGGGGAAACCTATCATCTTTCTAGTCCCCCCTTCGTAGCCTACATTCTCGTTTTCAATAACAATTCTTCCATTTCAAGAGACAAATAATAGGGCCATGTTGGCCATTATCTATGAAACAGTAAGATCATAAAATTATTTAATTAAAATATTATTAATATAAAATTAATTCATATCAAATAATAAATTATTATTGAAATTACTTACATTATTAGTAATTTATGATAAGATGGTTTCATAATAATTATAACATTGTTAATTAAAAGGTAAATTAAAAACCATTAATAATTAAAATAATTAAAATCGTATTAAGAAAATTATTAGAGAATGATTAATGATAATACGATTTCTTAACTATTATAATATTGCTAATTAATAGATAAATTATATAAAAATAAATTAATTATATATTAGTAATTAGATGGGTAATTCCATGTTAAATCATTAATAATTAAAATATTGCTAATGTCAAATTAATTTATATTAATTAAAATTTTTCCATATTAATTAATGTAATATTAATGTCTCGTATTAAAGAATTTATTAGGAGTATGATTTATGGCAAGCTGGTTTTATAATAATTATAATATATTGATTAAAAGGTAAATTAAAAAGTACTTGTTATTTTATTAAATGGACAAGTCATATTAAGTAAATTATTAGAGAATGATTAATGATAATCTTAATAATTATAATATTGCTAATTAGTGGGTAAATTATATTATAATTAAATTAATTACATTAATAGTAATTAGACATGTAATTCTATGTTAAGTCATTAATAATAATATTACTAATATCAAATTAATTCATATTAATTCATATTTTTTCGTATTTATCTGGGTAATTTTATATAGAGATGTGTATAAAAAACATCTAACGTGTATACAAATAATGAATTTGTAATTTCAAAAATAATTGTTGACACTAGAGAGAGTCTTATGGTTAAGGGACATTAGAAAGGCATTACAAAATATAAAAAAAAGCGTTGTACAAAATGTTTAAATGCTTTAGTTCAAAATGAGCATATACATCAATCAACAGTGTTATCCTTTAAATGTATATTAGAATTTCACATCATCGTTTTTGTATCAAATCTTGGGTGTAATGGCATTAAACTTCCACATGCATTATATGCTTGCAAAAATTCATTATAGACAGAGGTATTCACATTATGAATCTTTTAAATGGAAAAACTGAAAAAATAATATATAAATATTAAATCATACATTCATTTGAGAGAGGGAGTTTGCATGAGAGAGAAAGGGATGTGTGAGGGAGAGAGGGAGCTTCACTTGGGAGAATAAGCTTGCAAGAGAGGGAGTTTGCATGAACTTACAAACATAGAGCGAGAGAGGGTTTGAGGAAGAGGCTTCAATCGGCGAATGGTTCGCCGACTGACAGGTTCTGCGAATCTTGGGCACGCGTTATGTCTCGAGAAGAATCGAACCTCAGGAGGGGACGTTGAATTGGCATGTAGCGGGTTGATCGGTGAACGCTTCACCGATCGGTAAACCGTTTGCCGATCCGTACCCTGACAGGGGAATTGGTCCCTGCTATGTCATGACCGAGCATTCCGGACAACGCAATGCCTTGTTTGGGAAAAAGATCCTCAAGCGGCGGTAGGTGGGGGAAACCCTAACTCCGCCCTTTTATTTTCCTCGAGGCCTTTCGCCTTGTGTACAGACCCTTTGTTGGGTCATTTAAACCTGATTACCTGAGAGGGGCCGAAATCCGAGAAGAAATTTGCATGAGGGGTACCTGTGGAATCTTATTCCACAGGACCCCCAGGCGAACATATATTTTGTTAACTGCCCCAAGGAAGCCGTGACCTCAAGTCACGACTTACATACAAGAAAGCCGTCACTTGAAGTCATGGCTTCCACTCAAGGAAGCCGTGACCTCAAGTCATGGCTTCGGGTCGAATATAGCCAGAGCCTGACCCACCCGTCCCCTCCACCGCACAGAACATCATCCTCTCCCAGCCGCGGCAAACCCCCGCCCTCCTCCTCCATTTGCGAGCTCCCCCGTCGTTACATCATGCCCCCGCACTCTCTCCCCGTGCACGCCCCCTCCCGTGCCGCCACGTCCTCCCATTCCTCTTCTAGAGGTGCTTCATCTCATCCACTGTGAGTGAATCCTAGCATTGTGTGTTTTATGTTTTTTTTCGATTTTGTGTAAGCCACATAGTTTAATTACTCATGTTTTTCAATATAGTCGAAGCAATGGAAGTGTTGTGCTTGTGCCATGTTGGTGGAAAGATTTCTAAGGTGGACAAAGAAGTCCGATACGAGGGTGGTCGGGTGAAATCCATAAAAATTGGGATGAGTTTGAAATTCAATGGATTGGTCGAGATGATTGCAAAATCATGTCGTATTTGACCTAACCAATGGTTCAGAGTTACGTGTGTTTCACAGGATGATAGAGAATAATGAGACTTTTTTGGTTGATGTGGAGTATGATGGTGACATTGCCGATGGTTTGAACTACGTTGAGATGATGGGAAGCTCGTACAGACCAGTTCTATTTACTGACCTTGTATGCACAAGAGATCCTATGTGTATACGCCAAGCTGCTATGATGGCTCCAAGAGCACATGTTGTTCCCCAACCTTTGGGGCCCTCTCTGAATGACCCCATGTACATTATAGGGGAGTATCACAATCCCGAAATTGATCGTATGATGGAGGATACCCCACAGAACACTGATGATGAAATGGAAAATGATGATGAAGAAATGTTGAATGATGAGAATGAGACGGTGCATGTTGAGTCTGGCATTCCCTTTTATAACACACGAGGTGGTGATGGTTACATCCGTAATGGTGATGACGTGATGGAAATTCATGTTGGAGTGGGAAGTTCAAATGAGCTAAGAAATGGGACGACCTTCAAGTGCAAACAAGACTTGATTTATTCGGTCAAGTTGTTTCACATCAAGCATCATTACAATTTTGAGGTGCACGAATCTGATCGTCATTTATGGGTTATTTATTGTAGCGAGAAGAGCAGGGGTTGCCTTTGGCGGTTGCGTGGACATCATCGCCCACTTGATGGCCTCTTTGTGATTTCAAAATTAGATGCACCACATACCTGCTTGCACCGTGTAGCAAACCAAGACCATCCTCAACTTGATTGCAACTTCATGGCACAGAAATTCCTGAATCAAATCAAGGTTTCACCAGCAGTGAAGGTTTCGTACCTACAGCAATCTATTTCTGATGAGTTCGGGTACATGGTGAGTCGTCGGAGGATATGGGATGCTAGGAGAAAGGGAATAGAGACAACATACAATGATTGTGCGGCTTCCTACAATGAGTTGTCGTACTTGTTTCGTGCGCTGGAGGCATCAATTCCAGGAACCGTGACCGATATCTGTGGGGAACCTGTTGGTGGATATGAGAAGGTATTCAAGTGGGCTTTCTGGGCATTTGGTCCATGTATCAATGCATGGAGACACTGCAGACCTATTGTTAGCATTGATGGTACTCATATGTATGGTAGGTATAAGCAGAAGGTGCTAATTACGTGTGGCGTTGATGCAGTAAATCACATCCTTCCTCTTGCGTTGCCTTCGTGAACGAGAAGGACGAAGACAATTGATGTTGGTTTCTGGAGAGAGTTCGGCTTCATATTTTTGGGGATCGTATTGATCCAATTTGTGTTATATCTGATCGTGCGCCAGGAATTCGATCTGCCATGCGGCGCCAAGAAGTGCAATGTAAGCCGCCATATGTATATTGGCGTTTCTGTCTACGTCACGTTGCTAGTAACTTCAATGATGTCTTGAAGAATCAGACGATGAAGAGTCTGGTGATGAGGGCTGAGAGGGCTTACACTCAAAGAAAGTGGACCATTTACATGGACAAGTTGAAGGAAATGGACGAGAACGCATGGTATTGGTTTGACAAACACAATTGCCCTCGTGATCAATGGACCTTGGCATTTGATGGCGGACATCGTTTTGGGTACATGACATCTAACTTCTCTGAAAGTTATAATGCTGTTTTGAAAGATGCAAGATCACTTCCTGTGCAGCTTTGGTGCATAAGATGTACTATAATTGCATTAAATATTTCTACGACCGTCATAGTGAGGTAATGTCTCATCTTGCTCTTGGTGACCGATTCACCAAATACGTCGCTGACATGCTGAAAAGATGGATGGATAGGAGCAACAACCATCGAATCACTCGAATCAGGGGTGCTCCACTACACTTATATGAAGTCATCACAGGGCAATGGATGACACCGTTTGGTTTAAAGGGCGGACGGAAACATTCAGTCTTACTTAGTGACTTGTCTTGCACATGTCAAAAATGGCAGGTCCACAGAATCCCTTACTCCCATGCATGCGCTGTGTTAGCACATCTAAATGTTGATGTTGACGAGTATATGGGTCCGTGGTATACATAGCAGTGCCAACAAGATATCTACGAAGGTGTCTTCTACCCCATTGGAGATAGGGAGGTATGGCCAACATTCACCACGGAGAAAATAATCCCAGATCCAACAAGAGTTCGATCGAAGGACCGGCCTAAATCAAAGCGGATTCATAATGAAATGGACATGCGTGAGGATACCGTCCAACAACAGTGCGGAGCATGTCGTCAACTTGGCCATAATCGTCAACGTAGTAGCCACGGACCTTCAAGTTTAAACAAATGTGGGTTATGTCGGGATGTTTCTCTGATTTATCTTCCTTTGCTCAAAGACTTGGAGGTCTGTGGACAGTTTTCTTGGGGATCTGCTTGCCTCGCTTTTCTTTACAAACAGTTGTGCATAGCATCCAAGGCAGAAGCAATAGAGATATGTGGGCCTTTGGTCCTACTACAGGTATGGGCATGGGAAATTTTCTTCACATAGCCTCCACTGTTCACCGAAGGCCCGAGTGGGGGGAAGCCCCTTAGGATGCCGTTGGCAAGCTCAGTTTGATGTCACTACAGAGCCAACACATGTGGTGCGTCCATATCGAGATGCATTTGACCTTCAGACTGCTTCATAGGTAAGAGTTTAAACATTTGAACTTCAGATATATTTGCCCCAGATATCTAATAAAATTCTACATATTTTGGCAGGTTGTTTGGAGGCCGTACACCGCAGAGTTGATACAGATGCTTCCTCTGTACTGTTTGGAAGCACCAGATCTTCATGTCACACGAGTACCGCTGATTCATTTCTGTTTGATTGAGTTATACACTCCGGATCGTGTGTTACGATAGTTTGGAGCATTTCAGGGGATCCCACGTCCATGCAACTCATGTCCAAAGCTCCACTCGATAAATCTGCAAGGAAAGATCAACGTCGATTGGATCCAATTCCACGCCAACTTCTTAGGGATGTGGGAGCGCAGGAGAGATTATATTGTGGAGACAGTACCCATAGTGTCAGGAGGAGATGGGGTGATAGATGAATACATGAGTTGGTACAACCGTATCACCCGACGGTTTATTGGTAGACACGGGTGCATGATGGACTTTGTTGTGAGTAATAATTACATTAACATTTCATTCTCAACATAGAAGGAATATGACTCGAACATGTCTCATTTTGCAGGTATCGAGGTTTTGAGACATCCATCTAGAAAGGGATGATCCAGAACATGTGGCATTTTTGACAGTTGAATCTGAGCGGCGACTACTAGAAGCCATCGAGCAACAATTCAGAGATGGGCCAGGTGATGATGAGGAAACTGCCAGAAATGAAGAAGGGGTTTCCGAGGAACCCACTCCTACCAGCAGGGCCTGTGGACGAGGACATGGATGAGGACGCGAAAGATCATGAACTAGAGGTTGTCCGAGGCGACAAGTCAGAGCATCTGCTATTGACGATTTTCAGACTCCTTTCCAGGACCATGCCATCCCTACTAGCCCATCCACACCAGCCGCCCCGGTGAAGGAGAGGAGTCCTTCTGACGTCGGCCCTTCACGATGTTCTCCACTTCCAGTGCTTCATATGGACGATGTGGGGCCCCTCGATGGATCTATGATCTCATAGATTGATGAAGCTAGCCAGATCATGCCTTCAAGCCAACTGCAGCATGAGGCGCTACCGCAGGAATCTGACGAGAGGCCAGGCAAAACTTAGAGTGTTTCGTAGAAGGAAACGAGTGTAATGTATTTGTAAATTAGTGGAACTTATTTCTATCACAATGTATATTCACTAGTATATGGAATGAAAACATTCTTATGTCCTATGTATCTCTTCTTTAGATCAATGGATATGTGTTATGTTTTATGTATGTGTTTATGTTATGTTTTAAGCTGAAACAAAACATCCACAATGATTTTTTATGTGCTATTTAGACAAATCTCCACCACAATGGGTGGGGACTTGTCTGTTCTGGAAGCAGGTGACGGCTTCCTTGTATGGAAGCAGTGACTTGAGGTCACGGCTTCTTTGGGACAGTTAACAAAATATATATTCGCCTGAAGGTCCCGTCGCTGACGCGAATTTACTTCCGAGATTCGATATGGTCCATTTTGTTTCGGGAAAGGGGCAGTGCGGGTCCTATGCACTTCGTCGAACTCGGTTCGGATTCTGCAGGCTTATAGCTGATTTTTAAGGCATGGCTCTGCGTCGCCTTCTTTGCACTGTGCCTTGCGGCCCTTGCCGGCTCCGGGTATCGGTTTGGTGGGTGCTGGGGTTCCATTGCTCGAACAATCGTGGACGATTCATCGTTCCCCTGCGATGGGGGGGGGGCGCTGGTGAGGGGCAGTTCGTCGAGCTCCAATGGTGTTTCACCGGGATCGAAGTTGGGTCTCACCGAGGTTCTAGTGGAGACACATGAGGTGGAGTCATTTCTTGATGCCGGTTGGGGTGGGGGAGGGCATGTATCTGCCTTGCAGCTTAGGAAATGTTTGAATCTTCGGCGTCAGCGTGGTGGAGCGCTTGCAACACATCAGACATTCACGTTCTCCAGGAGGCGTCTGAGTATGGACGCTGGTAGTGACGATCTATTGCAGCCAAAGGTCTGCCCGATTTCGAATGTCCATGAAGGTGTTTGGGCTGGGGGTTCGATGACACAGATGGTACCTGTCTTGCATAGGGAGATCGGTAGTGAGGATAGAGCTGAGGCTGCATATGAGGTCAGAGTTGAGGTCATGTCAAGTTTGTTGGCAGAGGGGGAGGATCCCATTCGTGACGGTCCCCGGGAGTCTGAAAAATCTGCAGAAGATCTGGATTTCGAGAGAAATGTTTCTCAGATCATGGGTGTGATTTACCAAATGAAACTCCTCTTTTGGAATGTCCGGGAACTGGGCCAATCAGAGAAGCGATCAGCGGTCAGCAATTTGCTAAGTACATGGAGGGTGGATGCAGCATATTTGTAGGAAACTAAAATTGCATTGTGGGACGCTGTGAGGTACAGCTCCACTGCGGGGCTCTACCTTAGTGAGTTCATAGCAACACTGGCCAATGGAAGTTCAAGGGGCATTGTAGTGGCTTGGAATGGTGATTTGTTTGAGTTGGAGGTAGATGTTGTGCTAACTCATTCAGTTACAGTAGTTCTTGTGGTCGGCATGGTTTGTAGATGGTGATTTCAATGTCACGCTTATGGGTGATGGTCGACCGGGTGGTAGGGGTGCTCAGGACCCTGGCTCCGCTCTTTTTGTGAATGTGGTCGAGGATCTTGAGCTGGAGGTTTTTGATGTGATTGGTTGCAAATACATGTAGAGGAATTCCTCCTCTCGTTCTTGCATTGATTGCTTCTTGTTGCCCGTGGAGGCGATGACGGAATACAATCTGGCGGTGGTTACTTCGTTTCCTAGGTCGAGATTGGATTATACTCCATTGTGTCTTGACACTTGAAGTGGGAGGGGTCGACTTCATATTTCAGATTCGAGCACTGTTATATGTTGGAAGAGGTCTTCCGGGAGATGGTGTTCTCGTTCTGGTCTGAGTTAGTGGTGGAGGGGACGGTTACTATCTGGCTTTCCAAGAAGTTGATGACACTTCACGATAGATTTCTGCGTTTCAAGGAGTCCAGAGCGATGAGAGAACAGAGAAATAACAAAGCTCAGGTGGTGATGGAGAGGCTGGACTCGTTGGAGGATCCGAGGGAGCTGGTGGAGGAGGAACGGCGTAGTAGGGGGGAGGTTCAGAGGATTCTGGAGGAGGAGGATAGGAAGAGAGAGGTGGAGTGGAAGCAGAGGAGGATAGGAAGGAGGATAGGGCTATACTCAGGTTTTTTCATCACATGCTAAACATAATATACAGAAGAAAGAAACTTAAAAAAAATGGCTCAGGTGAGGTCTGTATATCTTCTCGTGTCCAGCTGATAGCGGCTCGCACCTTGCTCTTCCTCTATTTCTCTAAAGCGCTTTGTTTGAGCTTCTTCATTGCCTTGCCTACACGGGCATAGGGGGTGCATTATGGAATGGATGGATACGAATGAAGTAGAATGGCGTATATCTACATTTTTTTACTTCATTAAGTCAAGTTCCTAAGGAGGAAAGCTTTGTGTACATTCTCCCTCTCTCAAACTTAGACCTAGGGGGAGTATGGAATGGATGTATAAGAATGAAGGGGTAGGCTTGGCATTTACAGACCTCCACCTTGCATGCATGACATCGCACTCACCATACTATCATCGGGATGGGCGAATCACTAACCACCTGCTGGCGGCTGCTGCAGTGTGATGACATGACATACTGGTTATCTATCGTATTATCGTGAAAATCATCGGTTATTCATCTCATGGTTTTGCCCATGTCAATCACGTGGCTAATGATTTTGCTAATGACTCTTAATTAGCAGTAATAATCATTTATTAATGCTAAATTATTCTTAATCATGATTAGCCTACACCAATAAAGATTATATTTTCTAGTTATGATTAATAATTTTAATCATCATTAAACTCCTCAATAATGATTAATTACTCTTAATGTTAGAAGTTAGGGATTAATGACGACTGTAGGTAAGGTCAATCTTTCTTCAAAGATTAATAACAATGTAACAACTTCCAATTGATATGAAACAAGTTCTGTTGGATTCCTTGCGTTAGGATGGATTTGAGGACAATATAGAAGACGTGATCAAAATAAGTTGAGTTTAGGTTCTTACCGTGATTCCCCTTATTAAAATGGAAAGCGATCTAGTCTGTTCATAAGTGTTTAGAAATGCCAAAACTAGTAAAAAAACTGCAATAATAAAGGGGCTAAATGTCACTCCCTATTCATTCTTTGGTGTATGAAGAGAACATAAACTCATCATGAGAATGAATTTATCTTAAATTTTGCAATGTCATTTTTGCATATTTTCCATTTTATTATTAAGCAGAGTTCCTTTTCGTTCAATTGTTTAGTTTCAGGATTTAAGATTCCAGAAGGAAATCAAGGGCATTAACACGAAGTTGAATGCTTTGGCAACGACAATAGATCTTGGCCGGCAAAAGCGCTGTGTACACTGTGAAGACAATTGCAAAATAATAAGAAGGCCAGAAACCACTTCACTAATGGATGATCAACCACCTATTGGCCAAGAAGCTGCCAAGAGCAGAATAATTGAAAATATGATGAGGGATGATGACACAGTACCTAATAACCAGCCATTTGTTATGCCTATAGTGGGAATGGGTGGGGTTGGTAAAACTACACTTGCTCGGTCTGTTTATAATGATGACAAAGTAAATGATTATTTCGAGCTCAAATGTTGGGTTTGTATCTCTAACCATTTTGACCTTAAAAGGATCACTAGAGAAATCATAGACTCTATCTGTAGCCATCAAAAGATGGAGATGTGGAATTTGACAAACCTGGATGCATTGCAGCACAAACTTATGGGCTTATTAGAAGGCAGAAGATTCCTTCTGGTCTTAGATGATGCATGGGAGAAGGGAATTATGTCTATATGGTCTGATCTACTGAAACCTTTGAAAGTTGGGAAACAGGGAAGCATGGTTTTAGTAACAACACAAGACAAAAAGCTTGCTATGGCCATTGGGGATAATATGGAGCCTGTCACTTTGCTAGGCTTAGATAATGAAGACCTTTGGAAACTATTCAGCAGACATGCTTTTGCTGGTAAGATCCCGAGTTATCCACAGTTAGAATATATTGGGAAGCAAATTGTCCAAAGATTAAAAGGATCACCCTTAGCTGCAAAAACAATTGGTGGCATCCTAAAAGGTAATGCCAACATACAGCATTGGGTGGGGATCCTGAAAAGTGACTTATGGACTTTACAGATGGGTGAAGAGGACATCTATCCAATTCTATTATTAAGTTACCAGCATCTGCCACCACATTTGAAACAATGCTTTTCTATACTGTCCCTTTTTCCTAAAGGTTTTATTATTGGTAAATCATATGTGGCCAATATATGGTTGGCTCAGAAATTTATTGTCAATGCAAATGAAAGAAGAGCAGAAGATATTGGGAATGATTACTTTGCAGATTTAGAATGCAGATCCTTTGTACAGCACATTGATCAGTTTGTTCTGTCACTTCATGATTTAATCCATGATATGGCGGAATTTGTGTCCAGGGATATCTGTTTCCGCATGGAGGATGGAAGGAACCAGAGAATACCTCAAGATGTTCGGCATTTCTCTTATTTTGGAGGAGAGTTTAAAATATTGAAGGACCTACAAATATCCCGCAAGCTCAGGAGTTTGATCATTTTTGGTGATTACAAGAATGTGGTTGATGCCAACGTCAGTGATCTCAATAGTTTGTTTCTAAGATTTAAATACCTGCGTGTCTTGATTCTGAGCTACTGTACCATGAAATCATTGCCTAAGTCGATTGTTAAATTAAAGCTTCTACGTATCCTCGATCTGAGACATGCAAAAATTACTCGATTACCAAGGTCAATTAGCAAACTAAAAAATTTGCAGGTTATATGCCTGATGGGATGCAATCTACTGAATGTCTTACCTACTAACTTGACAAAGTTGGTCAATATAAGACATTTGATTGCAAATGCTGAGCTAATTTCCTCCCTAGATCATATTGGACTCCTTACTTCACTTCAAGAACTGTCTGTTTTTAATGTATACAAAAGAAAAGGACACACGATTGGGGAGCTAAAGGATTTGAACATGCTTCATGGTGAACTTACCATTAAGAATCTTGAGAATGTTGGAGACGATATAGAGGCAAAACAAGCCCGGCTTGATGAAAAAAAACATATTGAAACTTTGAAGCTTGTGTGGAGTGCTGATCGAATTCATGACTGCCGTGAAAAAGTTCTTGATGAACTTCGACCAAGTACTTATCTGAAAGGGTTCGTTGTTGAGAACTACAACGGGAAAGCACCAAATTGGTTGTACAATACACCATTTCCCTGTTTGGAGTCTCTGACTTTAAAGAATTGGAAAGATTTGGAACTTTTGAACATCCAGAGACCATTCGGCTCTTTAAAGTTTATTGAGATAAATGGGCTCAGTAGATTGAAAGAGTTTAGAGTTGTTGAGCACTCATCTCTGAAAGAATTGACATTTGTTAACTTGCCTGATTGGGCAAGATGGTTGGGAGGAAAATATGCACTAGCCTCTTGTAGTAGTCTTCAAATGCTAAGTATCTCTGGGTGTCCCAGTTTGGCAGAAATCCCACTTTTACCTTTGTCTTTGCAAATTCTCAAACTAGATGACGTGGGGCTGACGATGTTTCCGGGATTTCTTTTGAATTCGGATGGAATATTTCCCAACAGAAACAGTTTGGCGTCATCGTCATCCTCAGCACCGCCACTGCACGCTGCGACGATGCCTAAAGTATTGCTATCTGAACTAATTATCAAGCATTGCCCGAGATTGCAATCTATAGATCTTCGACCACTTATAAAGCTGGGGTTGGCTTCTTCTTTAAGGCTACTGCATGTTCATGGTTGTGACAGTCTAGATCCCTCACTTGGCAGCCATTTGCATGCGCTCACGTCAATAGCGAGCCTCCACATATCTAATTATCCATATGATGTGGGTGATTTGTCCAATCTCACAGCATTGTCACACTTGGACATTGAATGCAAGGGCCAACTTTTATTGAATTTCAGAACCCTTGTTTCAATTAAAGAATTAAATATATATAGATGTCCAAATGTTACAGTATTGTTTTCTGATATACATTCATCTCTAAAAGATTTGATAATTTGGGACTGTCCGAACCTAGCTTCTCTTCCAATGGATTTATCAGCTTACTTGACAGCCTTGGTGACATTGAACATTTCAAATTGTCAAGGGCTAAAGCATATAGAGTTTAGTAAGATGGCCTCCCTCCGAAGTTTGCACATTTCAGATTGTCGCCAACTTGAGTGCAGTCCTTCCTCCCCTTCCTCGCATGTTCTTATCCACACTCTCTCCATAAAACATTGCAGCATGAAGCAAATAACTGGAGTACTTTCGCAAATCAGGCCCTCTGTGCTTAGATTTCTGAGTCTAGACAATTGTCCTGAACTAGTGCACTTTGATGATGAGCTGAGGTCAACCTTCTGTAACTTCACATCTTTGGAGGAGCTGAACATTGGAAACTGCATAAATTTCCAACAACTGCCTTCAAACATGAGTGGATTCCGACGTCTCGAGTCCATGTCTATATATAATTGTCCTCAGATGGCTTCTTTTCCAAATATGCGACTTCCTTCGTCGCTCTCGAGTTTATATATAAAAAAATGTCCTGCATGGAAGGAGAAGTATCAGATATATTGGCATGGTCATTATTATTGCCAACAACTTTCTTGCATCCGATATGTAGATATCGATGACCAGGTATCGTACAAAGACAAATATATGTTTGTTCTATTCTGAATACTTTGAAATTATACATTTATTCATACAATGAGGGCTTCTGTAAATTCATTTTTTACATGATAGTGCAATAATGTTAACTGCGAAGAATGTATTAGAGAGAACCCGCCGTCCCTCTTGTGGAGTGGGAATTAGTGATGCTGGTGTTTGAAGATAGGGTGCTTTTGTCTTGCGGCTCAAGGAGATGAGCAAAGCCCTCTTGCCTTGGTGGGTTCAGAGGGAGCGATGATTTGCTTTGCTGGTTGGTGAGGAAGTCTATAAGATCTCCACATACACTAATTTTCCCAAAGACCAGATCGGATTCCCATTGGTCTTTTAATAACTGTAATGGCCAAAGTTCCTCCATTCTTGCACCCAATATTGGCCAATGGCAATTCAATTTGGGTTCAGACTTACAATTGGACGGATGAATGGTGTGCTGAGGGATCAGTTTCTAAAACTCTTTGCTTTAATGACTAATCGTGGGATTTATGGATCCCTGCAATTTTCTCTAGATTTTCTGAGAGTTACATGAGTCTTAAGGCTAGTAGTGGTCCTTTGTATAGTGGATGAGCCCTTTGTGGGTTGGGAATATTGGACTTGGATTTGCTTGCGACTTTCTTTTAAAAAGGCTTATAGGGCTCAGTCCACGCACTTGGGTTTTGATTCAAGTGATTTAAGTCAGGATTGTAGAATGATCTGGCGCTCGAATGCGTCGTTTAGGATAAAAGTATTTCTGTGGTTGTTAAGATGAAGAAGAATTGTGACAAAAGTGCATGGAGCCAAGTTTTTGCAGGTTACAAATGTGGTGTGCCATATGTGTGCGGAAGGCCTTAAAGTTGAACACTTGTTTTTCACTCGTGATCAGTCAAAGAGATTTCAGCACGCGGTTTCTCTTGATTAGTTATATGTCTTTAATTTAAGGAGTTTTTGAGATTCCCTTCTTGATAATTGGTTTCTGTTTGTCAGTAGCAGCTAAAACCATTCTCCATTTTCTAGGCCATGTTGCTTGCATGTAATAGGACAATTTTATATGATATTTTTATGTTCTAGTATTATTTATGTATTTTCTATTTCTTTCATCTACATTATAATTTACCCTTCGGGTCTCTCCCTATATAAGAGAGCCCTAGGGTTCCTTGGAATAAACATATTCACAATTTCTTCCAACAAGGTACCGGAGCGGTGATCCTAGACTGGAGCTCATGTGCCCTAAAAAAACCCTACCCCACCCACAAAACATTCTCTGTCCTGCCAGTGGCGCCACTCCTCTTCCCTCTCGCGGTTGCCGCCACATCAACAGTTGCTACAAGAACAGTGCAACATGCGACTGTTGCTGTTGTAGCGTGCGATTGTTGCCACTTGACGTCGCTTCTTGCCATACCAACGACCGTTGTTGCCCCCAACGGTTGCCGCTCCAACAGCTGCCGCTCCAGCGGCTCCGGTGTCTACCCTCCTCTTGGCTGCTACATGTGGCCTTTACCCTCTTGTCTAGGGTTCCAAGAGCGTGATCATGTGATCGCGTCGATCTAATTTTGAGGTTTCTTGGGTGATTTCGGACCAGTATATCTCTCGTCGGTACAAGGCACATCAAAGATTGATGGGAATGGTTGTACTTCGAGTCTACACGTGCAAGCACTTCCCTATGTCTGTGTAGACAAACCTTTTTTTGGTCTACAAACACCAGTCTTTGGATCCAGTAATATGTCAGAAAGCAAAGTTGATATCCCTACCACATGCGCTTTTCGAGGTCCAGTGTTGATTGTGAAGATGGACGAGATGAATTATGAATTATGGGCCATGCAGTTCATGAGCTTGATGCAGTCTACATGTAAGAAACATATTCTTACCGAAGACGAACCTGGGGTGAACGCCTCTTGGGAGGCTGATGATGCCTATGCACATGTATGGTTGTCTGGCACTCTGACAGTAAAGATTGCTAATGATGTTTTGCACTAGCCCACCGCCAAGGCAATGTGGGACATTCTTGCTGCTATGTATTCCTAGGAGAGGAATGAGACAAAGATCTAGCAGCTGCAACATGACATATTCACAATTAAGCAGAATAGTCGTCCCCTACTTTCTCTTTATACGTCTCTCCTTGGCTTGTCCGAGAAGCTTCACAACTTCATGCCCATTGCAACCACTCCTGAGCAACATAGGACATATACATAAACGCTACTATGGTTGGCATATTTTTAATAACACTTGACTCAGAGTATGATGCTGCTCACTCCCAGATACTTGCGGATACCACCATCCCTCCCATGGAGGAGGCATACCGTCAGCTCAACAGGATCAATGTTCTGTTGTCTACCTCTACTCAGATCTCCTCGTCAATGGCCACATCTTACGGTAGGGGAGGCACTTCTCAATTTCATGGTCGTGGCCCTCACGTTGGAGGAGGTCGCATTCACCAGCCAAACACCTATTGCCATCGTTCGGGTCATTTGGAGGATACACGCTACTCCTAGCATGGTTTTTCGACCTCTGCTCGTGCGATGGAGCAGGATGAGCCTCCTGCAACTCCCATGTCTGACGAGAGATTTGATGATTTTGTCGCTCGCCTAAGAGAGATTGTGCTCCCACTAGGACTCATGCATCCTAAACTGCTCAGGGATTAGGGAAGCCATTTGGATGTTGCAGCTTCTGCATCTGCTAATACCTCAAGGAGTACTTATGCTCTTACCAGTTGTCACAGGACTAATGTGACAGAGTGGATTATGGGCTCCTGTACGTCCCATCATATATGTGGAGACAAGAGTCAGTTTGCAATATACAGACAGTTACCCCCTAGTAGATCAGTTATCATAGCTGATGGGACGCACTCTCCAGTTGCAGGACACGGGGAGATCAATCTGGTACCATCTATGCGCTTACAGAATGTGCTTTATGCTCTTGATTTTTCAATGAACTTATTGTCTATTAGTCAAATTACTAAGGATTTACATTGCCATGCTATTTTTTTACCCATCTTCACTTGTGTTTCAAGACATTCTTACACGCAGGGTGATTGGATGTGGCCGTAAGCAAGGCGGTTTGTATCGACTGGTTTGCACTCCATATGCTGGTGTCTCATCTAGTCCCATAGGACCGGTCTCCCCGTTTATATGGAATCAACATTTGGCCACATTCCTCTTCAGAAGATGTGCCATGTTCTTCTTAGATTTCTTCTCGCTCCACCTTCTATTGCAAGGTGTGTCAGCAAGGGAAGCATCACCAGTTTGCTTTCCCAAGTCATCAGGGTCGGAGTAGTACCTCCATTTTTTTGAGTTGATTCATTTAGACATTTGGGGTCCGAGTCATGTTCCTGATCACGAGCGATGCACGTTTTATCTTGTGGTTGTAGATGATTTCTCTAGGTTGTCGTGGGTTTTCTTGTTAAAGAACAAGTCTGAGGCTGGAATTGTGATAAAATCTTTCATCAATGAAGTACATAATATTTTTTCCGCAATAGTCAAATTTATGAGAACTGACAATGCTTTGGAATTCTATACTCATGAGCTTTCGCAGTTCTTTTCATCTCTTGGCATTGCTTATCAAACTTCTTGTGCGTATACGTCCCAAAAAAATGGGGTTGCTAAACATAAGCACCGTCACTTGCTTGATGTGACACAGATTCTTCTCATTCAGATTCATGCTCCAAAATCGTTCTAGGGTGATGCGGTTCTTACTGCTTGCTACTTTGTGAATCACATGCCCTTGTCTGTGTTGGGTGAGAAAATTCCATTCTCCTTTACTTTTCCTGATAAGGAATTGTTTTCACTTACTCCTCGTGTTTTTTTGCTCAGTCGCCTTTGTGCATCAATTTTTATCTGGTCTTGACAAGCTATCTCCTAGAGCTAGCTGTTTAATGTGTTTTTGTGGGGTATTCCAAGACACGAAAGGGATACATATGTTATAATCCTCTTTGTAGGAAGTATTACGTCGGCGCTGATGTTACCTTTTTTTTCAAATTGTGATGTATTTTTCTCCAACAGATGACAAACTAACTCCATCTGATTCTAGAGGAGGTCTATATGCCACCACCTCCTTTTGTCTCACAACCTCCATCTGCACCAATTGTCACACCACCTCCACCGACACTATCACCACCTCCGTCCCCGTAGCTTCCTGTACCACCACCACCTCCCAGTACCCTTGGCTAGTTCTTGCCATGATTCTACATTCGTCGGCCTTCCTTAGTCATCCAGCACACCCCAATTATGTTTTGAGCATATCATTTCTATTAATGGCCCTCAAGATTTGTCTTTACAACATATTACTTCACTGTCTGAGCAGGTGCCTCTTCAGGAGGTTGATATATAGATTAAGGAGATTCCCAATGATCTAGATGTGCCTACTGTTATTAGGAAGCAGAGACGTACACGTGCATCGTATCCTCTAGCTTCCCATGTTTCGTTTGACCGCTTGACTATGGATTTCAGGCAGTTCGTAGTTGCTCTTTCAGCCATGTATATTCCATGAACTTATCATGAGGCTTTACGAGATAGTCGGTGACATCTTGTCATGGAAGAGGAGATTGCCGCATTGTAGTCACGTGGCACATGGAGTTTAATCTCATCTCCTTTGGGAGCCTCCGTTGTTAGTTGCAAGTGGACATTCATCGTGAAACACCTAGCCGATGGTACTACAAGGCCAGGTTGGTTGCATTCGGGTTCACCCAGATGTATGGGGTGGACTATCTGGATACATTCTCTCTAGTTGCTAGACACTCCACTCTTTGAATTCTTCTTACTATTGTTGTGGTAAATGATTGACCTCTGTTTTAGATTAATGTCAAGAATGCATTCCTATATGGCGATCTCTAGGAGGAAGTCTACATGTAGCAATCACCTAGGTTTGTTACTGAGGGGGAGTGTCAGCAAGTTATAGACTTTACAAGGCTATTTATGGTCTCAAGTAGAGTCAAAGGCATGGTTCTAGATGCTCTCGAACTTGATTGAGCATCAATGAATTATGCGGTCGAATGTGGATTATTCTTTACTCATTCAACAGACCCACAAAGGTACTGTTGTTATTATGATGTATGCTGATGATATCATCATTACAAAGGATGACATGCACAGGATTAACGAGACAAAAAGGTTTCTTGGATGATAGTTTGTTACCAAGGATCTTGGCACTCTAAGGTACTTTCTTGGGCTATAATTTTCCAGAAACAAGCAGGGTATGGTAATGACCCAAAGAAAGTATGTTACAGATCTTTTAGCTGAGACATGCATGATTGGATGCAGACTTGCTACTCTTATGGATCCGAGCATGAGGTTATGCGATGATGCTACGGAAGAAGTGGACAAGAGAAGATATCGAGAACTTGTGGGGAGGCTACTCTATGTTACCATTACCAGGCCAAACATTTCATTTAATGTTAGTCGGGTCAATCAGTTCATGGAGCAGCCTAGGCAGGTGCATATGGGTGCAATCCATATGATTTGATGTACTTGAAGTTATATCCAGGCGTAGGGTTATTATTCAGAAAAGGGACATCTCTTACTATCACAACATGCATAGATGAAGATTATGCAGGATGCCCTAAGGGCAGGAAATATACTTCAGGTTTCGTGGTACCCATTTGTGGCTTTCTAGCATCATGGAAGAGCAAGAAGCGAATAGTTGTTTTTTTTAAGACAAAAGAGGAGGTAACACGCTAAGGTGCCCTCCCCAATCAATTAATTAAGAAAAATGGAGACAAAAAGAAAAATACAAAAAGAGGGGTCATAAAGATGACCAGGCTTCCATAAAAGCCTTGGACCGAGCTAACACGTTTTCCCTATAGAATCTGCAGCCCCAGAACACCAACGCGTTTCTCTCCAGCCAAATACACAGTAACGACAAAGGACCTAACACCTCCACCCGCGGTCTATGGGGATTAGATCGGAACCCCTCCCAAAAGGTGTCGAAGGAAGACGCGTCAACCCAATCGAGTCCCAACTCGAGCCATGAGTCTGCAACGCGTTGACATTGGAAGAATAAGTGATCCACTGACTCAAAGGACACCCCACACAGGTAGCAAGAATCCAAAGTAGAGCCCAAAAACCGCGCGCAACGATCCCGAGTCAATAGGCGCTTGCGCCTAATGAGCCATAGAAAGAAACCTATACGCTTAGGGAGGTGAAGCTCCCAAATGAAGGAGCAATCTTTATTGAGGGCCTCAGAAGAACCGGGTAGCGGCCTCCGAATAGCCGCGTAAGCCTTCTTGACCGAAAAGAGCGTCCCTTTAAACCCAGTGGTCCCGCCCCCCGGGGCCTTCGCATCCGGCCAGAGAATCGCACTGCCGAAGGAAGTCATCAAGTCTTTGATCTGAAAATTTTGCGCAAAAACTGGGCATCCAGTTCCCATCGCACCACACATCGGCAACTTTAACGTCCCAGTCCGCCGCCAAGGCAAGGAGCCTTGAGAAGCGAGAAGTGATCATCCCCTCACCGGTCCAGTTGTCGAGCCAGAATGCAAAGGACAGGCCGTTAGCCAAGATGGGTTGGAACAAGTCCTGGAAACAAGGGAGCAACGAGAGAATCCCCCTCCAAAAAGGGGAAGGTCGAACGCCCGCAGTGGGCACAAGAGCCAGGGGGCTCCGGCCAAGGTAGATACGGTGGATCAACTTGCAGCACAGGTCCTCAGAGGTCCCCCAAACACGGGAGATACATTTCAGGAGTAACGCTTCATTCATAGCATTTAGGTTACGAACACCCAACTCGCCTTCTGAATTCGGTAATGTGACCATAGCCCAGTCAACAAGATGAATGCCCATGGTTGTCAGCCCGCTCCCGCGCCATAAGAATCTCCTCATAAGTCCTTCAATACGTACACGAATCCCCTTCGGTAAAATTGTCGCAGACATGAAGAAGGTGGGAATAGACGCCAAAACCGCCTTTAGAAGTACCAACCTCCCCCCGGAGAGGATGGAGGAACTCCATCCCGCTAATCTGCCCTCCATCTTCTCAATTACCGGAAGCCATTCCGCCAACCACGCCCGCCCGATAGCAAGCGGCATCCCAAGGTAGCGAAACAGCAATTTGCCGCAGCCCACCTCCAGGTCAGCAGAGCAAGAGCACGCCTCCTCCTCAGAGAAGGCAAAAGGCACCAAAATGGACTTGTCCTGATTTTGGATGAGACCCGACATTTCTCCAAAGAGATCCAGCACGACTGTAACGACCCCAACCTCCTCCCTGCCGCCCTCCACGAAAAATAAAGTGTCATCCGCATATTGTAACAGTGGGATATTAAGATCATCCTTGGAAAAACCCGAGAACAGGCCACAACGTTGCACCTGCACCAACATGCAAGCCAACGTATCCACCGCGATGACAAAAAGGAGCGGCGCAAGGGGGCATCCCTGCAGGAATCCCCTCTGAGGATGGTAAAATCCGTCCTCCGGACGACCATTAATAAGAACCGCCAGAGAAGTCACGGTAACACAATGCTTCATCCAAGAAATCTATATGTCGGGGAAACCCCTCCTATATAAAGCTTCCCATAGGAAGAACCAATCAAGAGTATCGTAAGCCTTGGCAAAGTCGACCTTCCAGAGCATAGCCTTCCTATTAAGCCTCTTCCATTCTGCCACAATTTCAGATGCATAATGAAGCAGTCCTTAATTTGCCTGCCAGGGACGAATGCCGACTGGACGGGAGAAATAAGGTTTGCGAGGACCCTACTAAGGCAAAGAGCAAACACCTTAGCGACGATCAGGTAAAGCCCGTTGGAAAGGGCGATTGGACGAAAATCCTCAATGCACTCGACCGCACCATTCTTCGGCAGGAGAACAATCATCGCTTGATTAATTTTCTCGAACCCCGCGTTGCACAAACACACCTCTTGAACCACCTCGAGGACTTCCCCAGCAAGGAGATCCCAAAAATCCCGATAAAAAGACACGGGAAAACCGTCCGGCCCAGGCGCGCCATCCACGTTGAGAGACCAGACGACGACCCCAACCTCCTCCAAAGACACAGGCACGATCAGGCCCGAAGCGAGCTCCGGCGACAGCCGCTCCGCCCCGTGGCCCAACCAGCACCACCTGCGGAGAAGGGATCACGACGAGAACGCACGGAAGTGCTTGGCAATCATATTACCCATCTCCTTGTCACCCGCAACACAGACGTCGTCCACAATGACCGAGCGCAAAGCATTTACACGTCGTCTACCGCTGGCTACACGATGAAAGAATGTCGTGTTGGCATCCCCCTCCACGAGCCATTTGTGCCTAGAACGCTGGCGCCATTCCACAACTCTCTTCTTATCCTCCAGCGCCACTTCCCTAAGAGAAGCCGACAAGGACCTCCTCAACCGATGCCCTGGCAACCCGACAAGCAGCGCGTGACTCCTTCTTGAATAAGCAAAGTCTTCCCCGCAGTGAAACGAGCTTTTGGAAGAATCTCGAGACCGCCGAGCCCGAGGCGATCGTAGAGGTCCAGTGCTGGGAAACCATCTCGTGAAAAGAATCCTCGAGAAGCTAAGTCTTCTCGTACCTGAAGAAGCCTCGGAGCGTACTTTGTTCCCCCGAGTCCCAAACGAGGGGGAAGTGATTCGAGCGGGTCCGAACTCTCATCATGGCAAAGTAAGAGGGGAAGAGATTTAGAAGTTCGGACGACGCCAAGAACCGGTTGATGCGGGAGCGAGAGCCCGAGCTCCACCAAGTATACTTTGTGTCAGGAGCGTCAATCACCTCAAGTTCCAAATCATCTAAGATTTCCACGAATTCAGCCGACCCCTGGTCCTGGCCGCCACGCAACCCGGCCTATCAGTTGATAGTAAGGTTACATTGAAGTTGCCGCCAATCAGCCACGCAACCCCTGGAAAGGAGGCTCTGGCCGAACGAAGATCATCCCACAGCTGCCGACGGTCACCGGCTTGACAAGGCCCATAAACACAGGAGACGACAAGAGTCTTCAAAGTGGAAAGGCAATCAAGGAGCACCGTCAGCACATGGGAGCCCCTTAGCTCCGATCGCAAGGCGAAACCGCGATCCCGCCAGGCAGTAAGCATACCCCCTGCGGAACCCACCGCATCCACAACGCGGTACTCAGAGATGGGACCGGCGTCGAAAGAGAGCCACACATCCCGCGCGCAAGATTGCAACTTCGTTTCCTGAAGCAAAATGATATCACAACCCCATTCAAGGAAGAGAGAGCCCAATATCTTCCTCTTTTCCGGGTCACCCAGACCCCTTACATTCCAAGAGAGGACCTTCAATGAGAACCACTGCAGTTTTCCCCTATGTGGACCACACCAGCCATAGGTGCTGTGCGAGCCAAACAATCCGACACCAGCAGAGGCGTGGTGCCAAGCCGACGCGCCCGCGGGCGCCTCCTGTACCTCTTACTGATCTGCCTGTGGTCAGGCCCAGGACAGGTAGCCATCGATGAAGACCCCGAGTCAGACCTCCCTGCCGGGAGCGACGCCCAAGAAAGGGGCGCCTCCTCCGTCCGAATAACGCCCAAATCCTGGCCACCCCCCGGGGAGGGCCTGCCATTGACACGGAAATTCCAACGTGGCCACTCAGGCCCAAGGATGTCGTCAAATGCGTAAGAACCAACATAAAAAACCGAAGGGCCAACCGGATCCAACTTACGACGCTCCGAGGAGCCTACAAGCGGATCCGCCACCCCGAGGTCTGGGTTCTGCGACCCGGAAATCCGAAAAACCTACTCCGAGGGGGGGTCCATTGAGTAGGAAAAGGCGGGCACCAATCGACCCACAGGGGCGGGGTGGGTAGACGTGTTCCCAAGAGCGCAAAGCGATATGGGCACCCGTCCCAAAGATGATATTATGTAAAGGCGGCAGGAAACAAGGCGATAGCCCAGAGTGGAAGCACACGTGGCGTCAAAGGCATCGAACTGATTCATATCGGTAGAAGCCGAAACGTCCCCAGGCGAAGAAGGCGAAGCGTCCCCGGGGGTGGAAGACGAATCGATTTCTCCAGCGGCCGGAGCTTCTCCGCTGGGAACAATATTGCAACGGAGGCTGGCACCCCCGCCCTCGACAACAAACGACACAGAGGGCTCCAACTGATCTAATAGCCGAACCCGCAGAGGAAAACGAAAGCGACCAACGATCAACTCCGCCTCCGAGAGGGGACGGACCAAGTCGGGGCACTCCAACAAAACAAGAGTAATCTCCGGGTCCGACCCCGGGAGCGTACCATCCTGAAAAATACGAAGAATTGAACCCAGGCCCCTGAGAGGCAGAGCCAAACAATGCACAGAGCGGGACAGGAACGGGACACCCCTAACCTCCGCCACCCTTCTCGAAACACGATCGTCTCCGCCATTTACAAACCTGACGCTACTCCACGCGAGGCCACCCGACCCCTTCCAAGCAAGCAGCCGTCGTCGCTGTTGCTCCGAGAGTCCCCGCACACAGCAACGACGAGGCGCCAACCCCACGACATCTCCAAGGAAAGCGCCATCGAACTCCTCCTTGATGGTCGAACTGATATCTTCTACACATAAAGAGTCCTCCACTTAGGACCCGATGAGGAACCCATGTAGGGACGGAGAGACAGGAGAGCGTGGTACCCCGCCGACCGCTAAGCAAATCTCCGAAGTTATAGCGTTTGACAGGGACCGCACGTCGCCCCTCCGACTCTTATCAATCGGATTGCGAGCACGTGTAGAACAGGTGTTTCGCCTATGACCTTCTTCCCCGCACTCGAAACACCGAGGTGTTATAGCATATGCAGCCTCCAAGTGGCCAGCAAGGCCACACCTGAAACATCTGCGCCCACGCTTTCGATGCAAGACCACTTCCCAACCTTCTTCGGAGCCTTTCACCCCATCCGCAGGTACTTCCATTACCGAGCGAGAAACCACGGAGGTCCTTTGCCACTCCGCCGCCCCTGCGCGAATAACCCACTTCAGCCTCTCACGCTTCTTCCTCTCCATCCAAGTGCTTCGAGAAGACAGATTGCAGACAATTTGGCTATCAGAAGCAAACAATTGTTGCCAGATCTAGTGCTGAATCCAATACAAAGTTATGACACAAGGGAGTACATAGATGACGTGGTTCAGGTCTGTTTGTGAACCCCCGAGGATCCGGGTACCCGTTTACACAACAATTCGCAATATTCCATTTATGACATCGCATTAACAAAACAATTTTATGGGGAATTTTTTTTTTGTTGCAAGCATTGGCATCTGACATTCACAATTATATTCATAACCACAAGTTAATAGAGTCAATTGGCACCAGAAATTCATTTCATTAATTTTCATATGATTTTACAACATGTACAATGTTTGCTAGTACATACAATATCCCAAAAATTTGACTGAAGAGAAGAAGCATTTACAATATCAATTGAACTAAAAACTGTAACAGAAACTACATAACGTCTAGTATAGACTTTGTCTCCTGGAACCCTGTATAGCTACTGAACAACAGACTCCTTTCCTGCCATGCGTGCAAGGAAGAAAAGGAGTCACAATTGTGAATACAAACCCGTAGTTTAAATAATTAACAAGTAATTTAATGTGCAAAAGCGAGCAAGTAGAAGGGTGGAATAAGCACTATTTACATCTACTTGCGTAAGTAAAAAGGTAGTCAGGCTTGTAAGCATTTCTCATAAAATCCCATTATTCCAACACTTTTCATATTTAACATATTTATTTTGTAAGCAAATGTTGATAATTATAGGAGTATGCATATATGTATATATCTCTATTATTATATTGACCAGATATCAAATCTGTGGATTTGTCGATGTGAAAGATGGAATAGGAAATATTTATAGATTACTTGATTCCCAAGTTCAATAGGTAGGCATCCAATTCTTAATTTCTATTGTTTCAGATATAACTCCAGATGATGTAGATAAAGATCATGATTCTGGGTCTTGGAGATCATGTCGTGGGACTTGATGGCTACTTTCTTGTCATTGAGATCATGTCATGGTTTTCGATAATGGACTGATATGATGATGATGAATTTGATTCTTAATTCTATTTACTCCTTCTGAGTTAGTGGATAGTCTGTGGTCTCGGTCTGTGTGTAACCTCACACTATGACTCTAAGGTATTTAAAAGTACCTTAGGGTTAGGGTGCCTCCGTAGGCATGCGGTGTTGTATAATGCATCCTAACTAAGTTCCCAACACGTCCACTAACTTATAGGGTTTTTGAACCAGATTAAAGTCACTTCTAATCAACTAAATTTTAATTGTGATTTCCTCCAAACCTTCACTGTAACTCTCTCAGATGTACTCTCAATGATGTAGATATAGATGTAGATACGAATGATCTGGATGTAGAATCGCCGTCTGTTGGCGAAAGAAAACTCAAGCGGTGAAGAAGCCTGCAAATGGCTCTTCCGTCTCGCCCTCTAATTGGAAGCGCGGTCCAATAGAGGGATAGGTCTACTCCCCAACTACGCCACTGAGACGGGTGAGAGGAACTTCCCGGAAAAGTCACTCTAGAAAAACAGCCCGACCGGTAACGGGCAACCGAGCTCGTACGTAAAACTGAAAACCAAGGATCCCCCGCCTGGGTATCCTAAAAGACAGGGTCAACGGAACTGGTCTAAAGTCAGGATCCCAACGAGGCGTAAAAACACTGCGAGCTCGCTTAAAAATCGAAAAAGGACTGGGATCCTAGACCCGCGCACTTGGCGGCTGCTGCCCAAACTGGGCTTCCTTTCCTCCGCCCAGGTGAGAGTCACCGTGCTCTCGCACGGTCTGGTGTAGAAGTCACCATGACCGGCATAATTAATTGATATCACTGATCTGCTATCAAGTTACTTGATTACTCAGTTCTTTCACAACTTCTTCTATGGTCAACTTAGGAATCCCGTCAACAACTTTATCAATAGTGATTTATACTTCAGGATCAGTGGATGAGATTAAGAGATTAATGGTCATAATGATCACAAAAATTTCGATTATATTCGAGATATTTCTTTTTTTAAATATAGATTATATATATATATTCACACCTCAAACTTTTACTAATACTACCTTAGGTATTTGTGTAGAATAGCCCCTCTCTTAATTAATACATCAATACCTAACAAAATTTCCACTTTTCCTTATTACCTCCCTTCAAGATAATTGATAGTATGAGCAATTTTGTCATGTAAGAGTCACTCCATTCTGGAATTGCGATGGTGTATGATGGAACATTTTGATTTCTTTCTTCTTAAATATCAAGGAAGGTGACCTGACTATATTCAAAATATACAGACTTCATGTACACGTGCTACCATTTTTTTTATATATTTGATATTTTTTTGTTGAAATTGCTAGGCAGGGCATAACATTTTTAAAAGTTTTGAATCTTGTAGCTCAATAAGGAAATCAAATTAAATCTGATAGAAAACTTGATGATATTAGAAACGGAGTATGTGTGAGAATAGTCTTGGTCTTTAGGGTGATTGGTTGGTCGTAATAGAGATGTGAAATGATAAGTACACACCCAGTGCTGCTTGACAAAATAATTTTGTGGTTTGGTCTCTTGTTCAGGTAAATTTTTCATGGTTTGTGATTATGATCAAGAAAATCACTGCAATTATTTCCAGTGATAATCATAGGAAGTTTAAATGGAGCTTCATCAAAAAAAAAAAAAAAGGTTGCTAAAATCGGAAAAGTTTTAATCCTGATCTGGAAAGTTGTGAAAATTTTAAGAAGTTTTCGTCAACTTGATGATCGATATTTGCAATGCTCCTGTTGGCAAGTCAATAACAAATAAAGATGTTATTTTGTGAATAGAGAGCATATTACAAGATTTCTAAGAAAGAATTCATGGTAATTTATAAAATTATGATCAGTAATTCAGCTTAGTGTCATAAACCTTGCGGGAAGTTTTTTTATAATTATTAAAAGATTAATACTCTTTTATTTTGAAACTAACAAGTTGCTTCTAAGACTATCATGACAAAATAATCTCCATTAATCCAGTTATTATTATGATTTATCATATTTTTATATTTCACTATGATGATGAAAGACCTAGACTTGTTCAGTCATCTATTAAGTAATATCAATCAGGCTATGAACTAAGAAATCTAGGTCTATACGATTAGCTAAAAAAAAAAAAAAAAAACTGCTGTGTACAGCAGACTCCAGCAAGCCATTTGGGTTTTTTTTCTCTATAGCCCACTTGTCCCTTGGACCTCCATCCACTTGGCTTTTGATTTCACTCCATGTGGCTACACTTCTTTTTTTTTCTCTCCTTATAACTCCAACGAAAGAGACCTCTTCTTCCTAATGCTTTCCTCCATTTCGGTCATCAAATCCCCTCTTCCACCCCTCCAACGAAGGGAGCTTCCCTTTCCTTCTATCAAGAGCGGTTGCAAACATTCAAAGTCTGGTGTCCAGCAGCTCAAAGATCTGCCTTGTTGCTACAGGAAACCATTCCTCCTCAAATTTTAGGAAATAGGTACCTTCTTTTCCCATTTCTTGCTGCCATGCATGTCTACAAATAACCCTCTCTTTCTATCAAGTTCATGTTTTGTTTTAAATCACCATATTTTTATCTAAGTTTTGGGTGAGATTGATTTGTAGTTGAAAATTTGAGAAAAAAAAAACTTTGAGGTGATCTGTCCTCCAATCAAATTATCATTTCACTTCTATCTCCGAGGCTACCGATGCTGCGGAGAAGTTCGAGGACATCAGAGGGAGACGTTACGGGAGCTCGTCTGGAGCACCGCCTAGACCGCGGCGATATTTTGGGCCGATACGTCGACCATTTCAGCAGCAGAGGTCAGCCAGACGGTTCCGACCTACAGGTTCGGCATTCTCTGGCAGTGCTCGCTCTTCTCCATCGACTACTCTAGGAGGAGCACTTGCCGGACGAGGTACAGAGTCCGCTCGACCATCTGGGTCGCAGCGAGCAGATAGACCACCTGCAGGACCAGCTCGGAGCACGGACACAGCTACTCCCTCTACTCGACCAGTCCGGTGCTACCGATGTCACGAGTGGGGACATTACCGTGCACAGTGCCCACAGGCTTCTGGCGAGCCTCAGCCACAGCCTTCTCAGCCACAGCCTCAGACACAGCGTTCAGGGAGTTTCCGTGGCAGGAACTCCAACTTCAGGCGACCGCAGCAGCAGAGACAGACGCAGAGTGTGGCAGGTTCTAGTGCTGCATCAGCCAGGCAGGGACAGTTACATGCCGTTACTGAGGAGCAGGCACGTTCAGCGGCTACTGTGGTGAAAGGTATGGTCTCAGTCTTGGGCCGACCTTTCCATGTTTTATTTGATTCCGGCGCGACACACTCTTTCTTTCCCATATCACATCTGAGGACCAGGTGCCCCGTTGTTTATCATTTCCCTGATAGTCAGGCACTTGCCCGTACTGATTGGCGGTCACGAGATGATCGCAGATTGTCTACTTCTGCAGCTTAATGAGTTCGACTTGATTTTAGGCATGGATTGGTTATCTAATCATCATGCACTAGTTGATTGTTTTAGGAAGACAGTTGTCTTCAGGATTCCAGATCTATCCGAGTTCACTTTTGAGGGTACTACATGACTCCACCATGGAGTACATTTCAGTGTTGCGAGCCCAGCGAGTTGTTGATTAGGGTTGCAATTCATATCTTGCATTTGTTCGGGAGGTATCTGATCAGGAGCCGATGACACAGGACATCCGGTAGTCTCAGAATACCCTGACGTGTTTCCCGATGAGCTACCAGGATTACCTCATGAGAGAGAGAGATCGAGTTTGATATCACATTACTCTGAGATACACAGCCGATCTCTATGGCACCATATCACATGGCACCTGCCGAATTGAGAGAGCTGAAGGTACAATTGCAGGAGTTACTTGACTTGGGATTCGTGAGGCCGAACACTTTACCTTGGGGTGCTCCGGTTCTATTTGTAAAGAAGAAGGATGGATCCATGAGACTGTGCATCGATTATCGACAGCTGAACAAGAGAACGGTGAAGAACCATTATCCTTTGCCACGCGTCGATGATTTGTTTGACCAGCTCCAAGGATCTTCGGTTTTCTCGAAGATCGATCTTCGCTCAGGCTACCATCAGTTGAGGATTCGCGAGTCGGATATTCCGAAGACAGCCTTCAGGACTCGCTATGGACACTACGAGTTTGTGGTGATGCCGTTTGGGCTCACCAATGCACTTGCGGCTTTCATGGATATGATGAACAGGATCTTCCGTCCATACTTGGACAAGTTTGTAGTGGTGTTCATCGATGATGTGCTCATCTACTCACGGAATGAATGGGATCATGCGAATGACCTACGGATTGTTTTGGATACATTGCGGGAGCACAAGCTATACGCCAAGTTGAGCAAGTGCGAGTTCTGGTTATCCCAGGTCTCATTTTTGGGACATATCATTTCTGGAGCAGGTATCGCGGTTGATCCTGCGAAGATAGATGCAGTTATGTCTTGGGAGCAGCCCAAGACAGTCACTCAGATTCGGAGCTTCCTCGAATTAGCGGGCTATTACAGACGCTTTGTCAGCGGATTTTCACGCATTGTTCGCCCTCTAACACGACTGACGCAGAAAGGAGTTCCATTCATTTGGGACGATTCATGTGAGCATGCCTTCCAGACACGGAAGGAGAGGTTGACTACAGCGCCTATTCTTGCTCTTCCTTCAGGCACTCAGGACTATGCAGTCTACACAGATGCATCTGGAGAAGGTCTAGGAGCAGTGTTGATGCAGAGAGGACAGGTGTTTGCTTACGCATCACGGCAGTTGAGACCGCACGAGCCAAACTATCCCACACATGACTTGGAGTTGGCGGCAGTTGTCTTCGCCTTGAAGATCTAGTGACACTATCTATATGGAGTGAACTTCGAGAGCGCATGCTGATGGTACGACGAACTGGCTATATACATGGGATACGCTTGCAGCTTTGAGCGATTGGCATCCTCAGGAGAGTGCATCCATTTCTACCACCGTGCCTCCACGATACAGTAGTCTTTGGGATCATATTGTAGAAGGCCAGAAGACCGATCCTTGGATTCATGATAGGTACATGCGCGCCGTCAAGGACGAAGTTGATGATTTTGTCGTGGCAGAGTCTGTTTTATGGAAGGCAGGACGGGTCGTTGTACCCATTGACGAGCAGCTTCGCAGAAACATTCTGGATGAGGCACACAGTTTACGGTTATCTATCCATCCAGGCAGTACGAAGATGTACCGTGATCTGCATCGACATTTCTGGTGGGATGGAATGAAGTGCGATGTAGCGCAGCATGTCAGCAGATGCATGACCTGTCAGAAGGTCAAGGATTACTACAGTCTCTCCCCATTCCCGAGTGGAAATGGGAGAGCATTTATATGAATTTTATCACAGGTCTGCAAATTCACAGGTCTGCCGAAGACACCGGGTAGCCATGATTCCATTTGGGTCGTTGTTGATAGGTTGACCAAGTCAACCCAATTCATACTTGTCAACACGACTTACACTCCATCCAGATTGGCCAAGCTGTATGTGCAGAACTTCATCAGACTGCATGGTATACCACGAGAAGTGGTGTCTGACAGAGATTCGAGATTTACATCTCATTATTGGTAGCAGTTCATGTCAGCACTACAGACAGAGCTGAAGATGAGTTCTGCATACTATCCGCAGACAGACAAGCAGAGTGAGCGCACCATTTAGACGCTTGAGGATCTACTTCACGCATGCACTTTGGAGTGGAAAGGTCCTGGAAGGACCATTTGCCTTTGGTGGAATTCACGTACAACAACAGCTATCACTCCAGTATTGGCATGGCACCATTCGAAGCCCTATACGGGCGGAGATGCCTCACACCTCTCAGTTGGCGTGAGGTAGGCGATCATGCTTTATATTTCGTGGATCTCTTAGAAAAGACTGCGAGAGTTGTTGACCTTGTGAGACGGATGCTTCTGACGGCACAGAGCCGTCAGAAGAGATATGCGGATCGTCAGAGGAGAGACATAGAGTTTCAGGTGGGAGATTGGGTATTTCTCCGTGTATCTCCCATGAAGGGAGTACAGAGATTTGGTGTTCGTGGCAAGTTGGCACCGCGATATGTTGGATTTTGAGATTCTGCTAGAGTTGGGAAGGTTGCTTACCGAGTAGCTCTTCCTCCACATCTTTCTGGTTTTCACGACGTTCTCCACATATCCAACCTGAGGAAATATATGCACGACCCTCGGCACATCATCAATTATGAGAATTTAGACGTGGAGCCAGACTTGACATATGAGGAGAGACCGGTTCAGATACTTGACCGTGCTGTGAAGAAACTTCGCAACAAGGAGATTTCATTGGTCAAGGTTTTATGGCACCAACACGGCATCAAAGAGGCAACGTAGGAGACCGAATCCGACATGCGGGCACGATACCCGCAGCTTTTCTGATGTAAGCATCAAAACAAGCTTTTGTAATTAGATACATGATAAATATATGGCTTGTTTTCTCTTTGAGGTTTTTATGGGTTCAAAACCCTTTGAGTTTTTTATGGACATATAAAATCCCAACAAGATACTTAATGACCTTGACTCGAGTCTCGAGGACGAGACTCCCTTTGAGGTTTTTATAATTGTAACATCCGAAATCCGCCCAAACCCGAACTCGTCCGAATTTGGGCCCAATGAACCCAATAACGTTGTCGGTCAATACTAAACAACCTAAAACGACCAATAGATCATGAATCAAAAGTCGTTCGGGCGAAATCGACCAAAAATCGGTCACTTCGTATTGCGCGTCGCGAAAAAGCCGCGACACAAATTCGGAAACCGCGAAACGAACCGAGACCGTCATTAGATCTGATTCGACGACACGAGACCAACGGAATCGACCGTTCGTCAATCGGAGGTCGTTTGATATTATTAAATCCCAAATTTAACCCCAAACCAAAACCGTAGATCGGCAATTTCGGGCAACCAAACCCGACCGAAAGTATACCAATATTGTACTCATTTTGATCGTCATTTAGAGACGATCAAATCGAGATATTACGCGTCGAATTCGGAAACCCGAGATGCACATACGGACAATTTTACCATCTTAGATAGATGAAAAGCAATGGGTAAAACAATAATATATATTTAAATTCTGTAACATTAACTGCACTAAACAGACTGCTACGGTATGTGCTTTAAAAAAATCCAGCAAAGATATATATAAATACAATTATGGCATTCAGCAAGCTGACATCAGCTTGCTGATGTCATGGATAATGTCATTAAGAAAGAGGTGACATTTGGGCTCTTGAAACCCCAACGTAGAAGCATCTCTTTTCTTTTCTTTTTAATCTCTCATTTCCCCTCAAAATCTCAGCCGAGAACCCTTTCTTCCTTCCTATTTCTCCATCGAAGAGAGCATCAACCCCTTTTTCTCTTGAGCTGCTGCTTTCCTTCCAAATGAAGCTACTGCTCCTTGTTCTGGATCAATTGTGATTTCAGCACTACCATCCAATCAGGCCATTGCAACTGTTGCTTTCAACGAAGCAGCTACCGCTATTGTTTTTCCAGCAACTGTTGATGATTCCTCGGCAGTTACAAGTAGCTGCCAAGCAACTAGAAATGTTGCTGCTTCCGAGCAATTAGAAGAACTGTTATATCTTGCTACTGTACATGCAAGATCAAGACCTAAGCCTTAAAAATTGGAGATTCATAAGGTACTGCTCTCTTCCAATCTCCTTCTAATTTCAGCTCTTCCTCCATGTAAACCTACTACCCTACAAGCTTCTTGTTTCTAAAACAAATACAAGATCTGATGCAGCCCTCTTTGCTGGAAATTCTCTTGGAAGTTTTCCCTGCATGCAAGCCATTTCTTCTCCTTTAGAGGACTAAGGTACAATCCTTGTTCCTAATCCCTCTTGCTGCCTTGCATGTGCACAAATTCCACTTCTTTTTATTATTATTGTCCTGGTGTACTTTTTGATAGAAAATTTCACTGACGTAGATTGAAAATGGATAGTTATCACTTGTTTTACTTTGATATTCAGTTTTATCATCCTTATTTGGTACTTGTATTCGATCAAAGATTGGTACATTACATAACCTGTGAGTTTTGTTGGACCTGGTAAATGTTATCGGTTAGTTATGGTGATGGAATGTGACCAAAATTTTTTATTAGTGACAACACAGATACAAAGTTTCGAACTGAGACCATCTCTATGTCCCTAATCACATGATTAATGATACATGCATTTAAATGTTACCATGTAAAGGTGTGCATAGCTTATTGCATTGTGTTGTAGTATATCTAGGTTAGTAATCCACTAGTACCTATAGGGAACCATCATCTAACATTTGATTCTGATCCCTACAATTGGCATTATGTGCCTTGCTTTACTCATCAGGGAATTGTGACTCATTTCATTGGTACGTTCTGGATCCGTTGTCACACTAAAATCTGAGTTCAAGTATGATGAAGGGGTGGGAAGCAAAAGTGAACATACGTGAGTTAATACACCCCCAAATCCATGACCAATGTGTACAATATTGAGCTTGTGAAGTCGAGGTCAAAACTCTCAACTCACGGGTAAGGTTTGGTCAAGGGAAGAAATTATACAATATAGAATTAGTGATCATTTAAGTATTATTAATTGATTGTAGAATATTCATCCGAGTGTTCAGATCAAATTGATTGACCAATTAAGACATGTAGGTCTATATCTGATTCTGTAAAGAATCTGTTGTTTTTTTCCCTGTAACGTAATAGTTTCATTTCACAAAGCACTTTTGATTTTTATATCACAATACTAATTCATTCCAGATAATGCTGGAAGTAATTGAGGACCAGATATGCAGATTAGAGTTCAACAAAACTCACAGGTTATGTAATGTACCAATCTTTGATCGAATACAAGTACCAAATAAGGATGATAAAACTGAATATCAAAGTAAAACAAGTGATAACTATCCATTTTCAATCTACGTCAGTGAAATTTTCTATCAAAAAGTACACCAGGACAATAATAATAAAAAGAAGTGGAATTTGTGCACATGCAAGGCAGCAAGAGGGATTAGGAACAAGGATTGTACCTTAGTCCTCTAAAGGAGAAGAAATGGCTTGCATGCAGGGAAAACTTCCAAGAGAATTTCCAGCAAAGAGGGCTGCATCAGATCTTGTATTTGTTTTAGAAACAAGAAGCTTGTAGGGTAGTAGGTTTACATGGAGGAAGAGCTGAAATTAGAAGGAGATTGGAAGAGAGCAGTACCTTATGAATCTCCAATTTTTAAGGCTTAGGTCTTGATCTTGCATGTACAGTAGCAAGATATAACAGTTCTTCTAATTGCTCGGAAGCAGCAACATTTCTAGTTGCTTGGCAGCTACTTGTAACTGCCGAGGAATCATCAACAGTTGCTGGAAAAACAATAGCGGTAGCTGCTTCGTTGAAAGCAACAGTTGCAATGGCCTGATTGGATGGTAGTGCTGAAATCACAATTGATCCAGAACAAGGAGCAGTAGCTTCATTTGGAAGGAAAGCAGCAGCTCAAGAGAAAAAGGGGTTGATGCTCTCTTCGATGGAGAAATAGGAAGGAAGAAAGGGTTCTCGGCTGAGATTTTGAGGGGAAATGAGAGATTAAAAAGAAAAGAAAAGAGATGCTTCTACGTTGGGGTTTCAAGAGCCCAAATGTCACCTCTTTCTTAATGACATTATCCATGACATCAGCAAGCTGATGTCAGCTTGCTGAATGCCATAATTGTATTTATATATATCTTTGCTGGATTTTTTTAAAGCACATACCGTAGCAGTCTGTTTAGTGCAGTTAATGTTACAGAATTTAAATATATATTATTGTTTTACCCATTGCTTTTCATCTATCTAAGATGGTAAAATTGTCCGTATGTGCATCTCGGGTTTCCGAATTCGACGCGTAATATCTCGATTTGATCGTCTCTAAATGACGATCAAAATGAGTACAATATTGGTATACTTTCGGTCGGGTTTGGTTGCCCGAAATTGCCGATCTACGGTTTTGGTTTGGGGTTAAATTTGGGATTTAATAATATCAAACGACCTCCGATTGACGAACGGTCGATTCCGTTGGTCTCGTGTCGTCGAATCGGATCTAATGACGGTCTCGGTTCGTTTCGCGGTTTCCGAATTTGTGTCGCGGCTTTTTCGCGACGCGCAATACGAAGTGACCGATTTTTGGTCGATTTCGCCCGAACGACTTTTGATTCATGATCTATTGGTCGTTTTAGGTTGTTTAGTATTGACCGACAACGTTATTGGGTTCATTGGGCCCAAATTCGGACGAGTTCGGGTTTGGGCGGATTTCGGATGTTACACTGTTCTAGTTGACCTAGGCATTTATGTACGCAATTACAGTCTGACAACCAGACAACTTTATTCATTGCTAATAATCATGCTTTTCATGAGAGACAAAGCACATTGAGGTGGATTGTTAGTGTACTCGTGATATGATTCAGAAAGGCTTTATTTCCACGTTCCATGTCAGCTCAAGGGAGCAGATGGCTGACATCCTCGCCAAGGCATTAACCAGAGGATCATTTCAGGAGTGTTCATCCAAGATGAACATGATCAACATCTATGCTCCATCTTGAGGGAGAGTGTAGAGATATTTTTATGTTTTAGTGTTATTTATGCGTTTTCTATTTCTTTCATCTACATTATGTAATTTACCCTTTAGGTCTCTCCTATATAAGAGAGCCCTAGGGTTCACTGGAATAAATAGATTCACAATTTCTTCTAACAAGATAGGTTTATGTTGAAAATAGGGTAAGCAATGCCAATACTTCGGTTTTATCTTGTCTTTTTTCATCACTTTTAACCTGAAAAGGAGGATGGAAACCTTTTATCAGTTGAAGACTTTAGGGTGGTTGCTCGTTCTAATTCTATTTCTTTGATCATTGTTGGTTCTAGAAGTTCAACTTCATGTGCTTGTTGCAGGTTCTCTCTCCAATGTAGAGTGCTTTCAATAAGGGTCGATCTCTTATGCACAACTTTATGGCATCTTCTCTCTCCAATGTAGAGTGCTTTCAATAAGGGTCGATCTCTTATGCACAACTTTATGGCATCTTCTGAGGCGGTTCCTTATGGGAGAGGCACCAAACACAAGGCTTCATTTTGAAGGTTGATTTTAACAAGGTTTATAATACTCTGAGTAGACCTTTATTTGGTTATTTCTTAAGAAATATAATTTTTATGGGGGATGGATAGCATAACCGAAGTGGGTTTTTTACGACACTCTCTTAATCTACACTTGTGAATGAGCATCCAAGAGAATGGAGACAACACCAATGTGAAGTTGGATAGGATTGCCGGTTTGTCCATTTTCACTTCATGTTGGCTATAGATGCATTAATCTTGATGACTACTTCCTTCTTTTTACGAAAGGAATGGTGAAGATGATCCCTCTTATTTTGGAGTTTCTTAGGCATGGTGAAGATGACATCTCTTATTTAGGTCTTCCTTTGGTCAACATTTGTTGGGGTAAGGATGGATGTATACTATAAAGGAGATTTCTGTGACGTGGTGAAGTGGGGTGGTGGCAGGGGGAGAGTGAAGGATGTGAAAGTTTGGAATTTGACTCTCCGCTCAAAGAGGTTTTTGCCGTCGCGTAAGAATGAAGATAGCGTTTTAAAGAATATGCTCTTTGGAAGCTATGAGCCTTATAAACTATGAAAGGCCATGGTGATGATGATTCCTATCCTTTCGGAGTTTTTTAAATTAAATCTATTGGAGAGGCAAAATTCCATTTGCATAAACTGTTGGGATCAATCGCAGATGCATGCACAAACGTGATCAATTAAGCAACCATGGAGACACTGATTTACAAGGTTCACCCGTGACTGGGCTATGTCCTTGGGCGACGACGACTGGTTTTCAATATGTAGAGACAGAAGAATACATTGGATATTGAAATCCCTAACCCTATGGAGTTTATATACTACTCCCATATAAAACGAATCCCGAACTCAGATGGATCCGAATACGCATATAATTTTTTTCAGGTAGCGAGACCTCCCCTAGGCTTGTTGATAGTGTAAGGAGACTTCCGTACCGATAGGGCATGGTGGCACAAGGGTGGGGGTGAGGTGGGGGAGGGGAAGACATTAGACAGTTCTTCAACTTGGATCAGATGGTTATGATTCAAGGCATATCAACAATCTCCACCTTGAATTGAATAATTCGAGAAGCTTTGTTAAACTCCATTGTGTCGCCGCAATCTCCTCCTTGGGGCTATTGCTAACTATCGATGTTGAGAAAGTCCAAATAAATTTTGAACTTACTCCGAGAACTACCTTCGTGAACATATCAGATGGATTATATGTTGTACGGACCTTCTTTACCTTGATCCTTTTCTCAGAACAAATAAAATGATATCTGATTTCTATGTGCTTGGTCCTCTCATGATGTGCTTGATCCTTGGCTAAGCATATTGCACTGAAACTATCACAATATACTATAACCTGATCATTGTGTAGATCGAGATCCCCAACTAAGCCCTTTAACTAGATGGCTTCATTTGCAGCTTTTGTCGGAGCCATATACTCTGCCTCTATGGTAGACAAAGTAACCGATGGTTGTAAGGTAGCCTTTCAACTGATGATAGAATTATCCAAAGTGAAGGCATATTCTGCCATTGATCTTCTCCCATCAACATTTGCAACATATTCTGAATATGAATATCCAACAACCAAACACTCGAAATCACTTGTGCATATGAGGCCAATGTCTGAAGTTCCTCCCATATAGCGGAAAATCCTCTTAACTCCCTACCATTTCTCCTTTCCTAGGTTGCCCATGAATATGCTAATATGTCATGGTATGCACAAGACCATGTTGTGAGCGTTAGCAGATTCATGGGGCCTAGGCAACCTCGGAAAGGAGCAATGACATGCAGTAAAGCATATTTTCTGCAATCTGACAGGAACATCAAACATTTGCCTCATCTACAAAAGTGATTAAGAGTATTTGATTGCTGGATATTCAAATTCAGACTATGATGTAGATGTTGATGAGGAGATCAATGACATGTGTTCCTTCTCTGCATCTGACTGAGATGCGAAAAAAACTAAGAGATGAATATTCACAACAGATGGAGTACCTAAAGGCTTGACTGTAGACATCCCAAATCTCATTAGAACCTCCTTAATGTGGTTCTTTTGAGATAAGAAAAGCTTCCCTTCTGCATGATCCCTAATGATATCCATCTTAAAAATCTTCTTTGTTGTACTAAGGTCTTTCATGTTAAACTCTGACTCAAGGAGATTCTTCAAATCATCTATGGTACTCTTCTTATTGAAAGCAATCAACATGTTGTTGACTTCAAATAGATGAAGAACACATCCTCCACCTTGTCATGGTAAATACAACAATCGCGCGGGCTCCTGTTGAACCCACGATCAATTATGAAGCAGTCAAAATTCTTGTACCGGTTCCTGGGAGACTGCTTAAGCCCATACAAGGACTTATTCAATATGCACAAATGGTCTTCCTTGCCCTGACATGCGATTCCCTCTGGATGGTTCTTAAGAATGTCTTCTTCGAGTTTACCATGCAAGAAAGCTGTCGTCACATCTAACTGCTACAACTCCAAGTCTCGATGTGCTACAAGATCTAGTAGCATTTTGATGGATGCATGTCTTATAATAGAAGAGAAAATCTCGTCATAATCCATACCTTCATTTTGACTAAAATCCTTTGCAAGTAGGTATGTCTTGTATCTGATGCCTTCACTGTCTAACATTCCTGTCTTTCTCTTGAAGACTCATTTGCATCCAATGACCTTCCTCCCCTTTGATAACCTAACTAGCTCCCATATCCGATTCTTGTGAAGAGACTCCATCTCCTTACCCATAGCAACAATTCACTGCCCATATTCTGCCCATACTATAGCCTCCCTATAAGTAGAGGGTTCTGGAGACTCTGCATTCTCCGCAACCATTACTTCAAATGCAACCATATCTTTAAAATATGTATCTCTACAACGAATGTATCTCTTTATGGGGCCGATCAGTAGCAACACTTGGTTGCCTCTCCTCTAGTTGCTCAGCTTCAGACTGTCATCATCAACCTAATTAAGAGTGGTGTAATAAACTACGCGATCACTACTTGGTGTTAGCTCAAACTTAACCTGTTCATGCATGTCATCACCTATCCCTGCATCAACAGACTCACTCCTCGAGTGAAGTATGGAATTCTCATCAAATGTAACACTCCTGCTAACAAGAATTCTATGCTCAAAAGGGGACCGGATTCTATACCCATTTACTCCCTCGTCATATCTTTTAAATACCCATTTCTTTACCCTTGGTTCCAACTTCTCTTCACTAACATGATAACATGTAGAACAAACATAAAGCATGTAAAACGTAATAATAAACATGATTACGGACCATACCTCCATAGGTGTTTTGCAGTTGATAGCAGATGCAAGACACCGATTTACCAAGTAACACACTATATTCATAGCTTCAGCCTGAAATGATCTATCAAGACCACCATTGGAGAGCATGTAACTTGCTCTCTCCAGAAGCATCCTATTTATTCGTTCTGCAACTCCATTCTGTTGTGTTGTATCTCTGACGGTATGGTATCTCGCAACACCATCATCCTTGTAGAACTTATTGAACTTTGACGAATAGAACTCCGGCATGTTATCTATACGTAGACGCTTTACCTTCTTAGAAGTATGGTTCTCCACCATCATCTTCCATAGTATGAAGGCTGAAATGCATTGCTCTTGTGCTTCGTCATGTACACCCAAACCATCTTGGAGGGATAGTTAATAACAAAAAGAAAATACCTGGTACCTCCCAAAGATAGGACTCGTGAAGGACCCCAACAATCATCATGGATGTAGTCAAACATCTCCTTCATCCTGTGAATAGCTTTATTGAACCGCTTCCTGTATTGTTTCCTAAAAACGCAATGCTCATAAAACTCCTCCTTGGATCCTTTGATATCCCCGATGAGATCCTACTGACTGAGGATATTTATATCCATCCGTCTCATTTGTCCCAACCGAATATGCCACAATTCTGAATCTAATTTCAAGGCTTGGGACACCATTGCAGCGGAAGCTGTAAATGTAGAACCCTGCATGATATATGGAGTCTTCTGCTTGTTGCCCTTTACGACAACTATCTTGGCTTTGGCAACCTTCATAACTCCACCTTCAACATTGTACCTATATCTTTTAGATCCAAGACTACAAGGGATATCATGTTCTTTCTTAGATCAGGAACATGGCGAACTTCTGCCACTGCCCTCACGACTTCATCATACATCTTGATCTTCACAGAGCTGATCCCTACAATCTTACAAGATGCATCATTCTCCATGACGATGTTTCCACCATCTATCTTCTCATACAAGTACATAACCGATCTTCATTGAGAGTCATATGGTAAGAACAACCTAAATCAAGGATCCATGTGTTATCTATCATCTTCTAATCTATGACGGTAAGAATTAGATCATCTACAGAATCCACGCTTTCTTGAGCCACTACAACAACCGTGGCTTTCCCTTTCTTCTTTGGGTCATCCTTCTTCAAATTTCCAGCTTCCTTGCAGTAATTGCAGATGTCCTTAGAATTGTGATTCTTCAACTTGAACTTCTACTTTCCCTTCTTCTCATATCTAGAACCGTCATGGATCTTTTTATGTGTCATAACTAAACCTACAGCAATAGAGTCATGCTTCTTCGTAGCCATATGGTGAAGTTCACGCGTATGCAGATTCGCACGAACTTCCTCTCGGGTTATCGATTCTCCTCCGCCAATAAATGATGGAACAAAATTCTCATATGACAATAGATGGGAACAAACGACAACAACAACAACAAAGCCTTTTCCCATAATTAAGTAGGGTCAGGTCAGCTACATGGATTCTTCGTCTCCATTCAGATCTATCTTGGTCAATCTTGGGCTTATATCCAAAAAACTAAGATCCCTTCGTATAGTCTCTTTTCAACACTTCTTGGGTCGTCCTCGCCCTCTCTTAGTCGGCTCAACATCCCAACACTCGCATCTCCTAATTGGTGTATTAGCTGATATTTTTTGCAAATGACCAAACCATCTTAAGTGGTTTTCTCGCATCTTATCATCGATCAGAGCTACACCAACTTTCTTTCTGATTGAATCATTCCGAATCTGATCTTTACGTGTGTATCTGCACATTTACCTTAGCATTTTCATTTCTGCTACAACCATTCTCTGCACATGTCTATCGTTCACAAGCCAAAATTAAAGATGCATCCTCATCTTCAATTTTAACGTCAACGTTTCTTAAATCCATCAACAATGTATTTAAGCAATCTGGATGTTCTTTAAAGATGTACCTTCCTGAATACGGAAAGGGAACATATATTGCTTCAACAACTTGTTCGTCAGAGACTTTGTCATGTACAGACTTTCGAGTCTCAACCACATACCAACCACATATTCTTATTCAGCAACCTCTATGATAATCTCATCCGTCAAACACAACATGATCGTCGTGTGTGCCTTCTCTTTCTACCCCATCAACTCGGAGGGTTCGAAAGCCTTCTCTCGCTCCTGGTCTAACGGTGCCCATATGCCATGTTTCTTCAGTAGGACACACATCTTGATTTACCATAGATTGAACCCCTTCCTCCATGTGAACTTCTGGATCTCTAGATTTTGCAACCTCTAATACCAATTTGTTTTGAATTGCGGAATCACACACAAACATAATTACTCACGTAAACACGAAGACATATGGATTTACAAGGTTCACCAATAATTGGGCTACATCTTTTGGCAATGAAGATCAGTTTTTACTATGTAGAGAAAGAAGAATACAAAAGATCTGAGAGCTCTAACCCTAGGAACTTTATATATTACTTCTATAAAGAAACATATCCCAAACTCAGACGGATTCGAATGTATCCATATAAAAAATAATTTTTAGGTAACGAGACACCCCGGGATTTCTAACTGGGTAGCGAGCCCCTTGTACTGGTAGGGTATGGTGGCACGAGGGGATGCGGGGGTAGGGGCATTGGATGGTTCTTCAATTTTGATCAGATGGTTAGTTTTGGAGTATGTAATACCTACCCATGTATAGTCCCACATCTACCATTTATAAGACTCAGATCTATCTATGGGGTTGTATAAAGAGCCCCGCGCCCCCTGTACTCATTGGAGAATTCTAATAGAAGATCTGGACCTTTGAGGCATTCTTCTGTAGTTTCATCCCGCTCCTTCAGGAGCAGGGTTCCATGTAAAATCGTCGTGTTCTTCATGTTTATTGCTCTTGATTTGTTTATCGCTTTCGCTTATTTATTTTAACATGGTATCAGAGCGGTCGATTCAAAGATTTATTTTAAAGATTTTTTTGTACGAAACAGTTGGATAATGCAATCAAATTCAAGTCTTTTGATTTTATGTATTGATTATTATCCTCATGATGTTCTGGAAATTTTCACCACTAGATATTCTTCAGCATGCATATGACGGCTAGGGTTTTTGGTTTGGAACCCTAAAATGTTCCACATATGGACTTCTCCTCTTCTCCGATGATGTTTCCCTGTGCGGCGACTCTTGCCAGAACCCACGACAGATCTTACGTAGTTCCTAACGATGAAGAAGCAAATCCTCTAGGCGTCCTCTCAAAGTGATCTAGGAGGCGTCCTCTCTTCTCTGAGATCTCAGATCCCGCAACCCTCCTCCAGATCGAATCTCCAGGCAATATGGATTTCATGAAAACATAATTTCTCTGTAACATGTGGTAATGAAGCAACCATGCCACAGTTGATCTTCTAAGCAGTAGTGAGACCACTCCGATATGAGATCTTTGTAAAGTTTCCTCAAAGTCGCCGTCGACATCTCTCTTGTTCGTCGGAGCTTCTCAGTCAGACAACCCAATAATCTTCCATCAAGCCATGCCTCTACGAAGAAAACAGAGGAGGTACCAGCCATGCGATACCCATCACTCGTCGCAGTAGGTCCAAGGGCTCAAGGCGGTGCCACTAGTTGGGCTGATCTCCTCCCCTATACATACTACTCCTTGCACAAAACCTACAGATGCCTTCCAGATCACCCATGATTCCCAGGCGGCAACAACTAGGGTTTGTGGAACCCATCTTGTGCGCAAGAAGAGCGCTGGGGGTTCATCTCCAATGGGGATTTTTTCTCTAGGTGGCGTGAATCGCCTCTCCTTGCATTTCCCTACATCCACGGGCGGCGTCACTAAACCTATCGCCAATGGATTTCTTTGTGGACCTATTCGATGGTGGCGTAGACATACCCGACTAAGCCCCATGCTCGCCTCTTGGGTGTGCACGTCTTCATCTTCCAACTTCTCTCAATGTCAACGACCGTGCAAACACCCATTGGTGGTGACGACATTGTACAAAGGAGTTCCCATGGGAACCCTAAAGGCCTCGATACCCTTACATTTAAGAGGGGGGCCTCGATTCCGTCTATTCTTTTAAAAAAATAATATTGAGAGAGTTGGGCTAGAGGCCCAATCATTGGCCCAATTTCAACTAGAAAGTGGGGGTTCTAATACACACCCATATATATATATATATATGGGGTTGGGGAGCATGCACCCAGGTGCATGTAATTTTACATGCACCGGGGCTTATATCTCTCACATTTTTGTACTTTTTTGGAAAATATCATCGTGTATATTCATCTATATATCCCTCCATTATGCTATTCGAATTTCGTCAGAAACAGAGACTCATATGCCCTCCATCTAGAACAGGTCAATTACAACAATTCTAAGACCGTTAAAATTACATGTTCTAGATGGAAGGCATAGGAGTCTCCGTTTCTGACGAAATTGGAATGATATATAGGAGGGATATATGGATGAATATACATGGTGATACTTTTCAAAAAAAATAAAAAAACATGGAAGATATAAACCCCGGTGCATGTAAAATTACATGCACCTGGGTGCATACTCCCTTTTCCATATATATATATATATAGGGAAAAAGGAGCCTACCTCAGCGGGTGCAGGTTACTCCCTACATCCGACCTAATTTTTCATTATTTTTTGATTTGAAATGAAACCTTGGGGGATTTAGATCACCATGTATCACCATGTTGTCCATTCTAAATTCAACTTAATTCGAGACTTCTATCATCTCCATCAAGACTACCAAATTTTAACGGTTTCAGAATTGCTGAAATCATCCCTTTCTAGATGAACGTGTTAGGAATATTTAATTTGCATGAAACTTGAAACACATATTCTCCTTAACATATTAAGTAAATCCCCCCAACTTTTAATTCAAAAAAATAAAAAAAATTGAAAAATAGGGTGGATGCTGGGAGTTTCCTACACCCCAGGATGCAGGCTCCCTACCCCCATATATATATTGGGCCTAGTTGGGGTCAGTGCTGATTCAAAGAAAAGAGAGGACTGATTTCAAAAAAAAGGGCCATGAGTTAAAAAAAGTAGCCAAGAAAAAAACAAGGAAACAACTACGAGAAAAAAGGATGGTTTTTGCAAAAAAAAGTCATAAATAGAACAAATTGCTTGTTTTGGTTTCTCCCAACTTGATGATCCATACTTTTGTTCTATCAAGTATGGGAGAAAGAGGGAGTACGTGGGGGCAATTTCTTCTTCTTGAGATGTATTTACAGGACTACTGCCCATCTCCGACTGATAGGTCGACACTCTGGACTATTATTATTATTATCAGTCGTCTTCACCGAGCATCGACTACTACTCTGTGTTGGACTTTCTTCATCTACATCGACTCTTCTCCAGGCATGACCTGCTACAACAACGACTACTACATGCACGACTAAGGCTCTTTCCCGGTGGCATGAAAGTCGCAGACCCATCTTCGAACGAGGTCTTCCACCAACAACAGTTCTTCACGTGGGGTGTCTCTATCCTCGTCCAAACATGGTGTCTCTATCCCTATCTCTCTCAGATATATCGAGTAGAGATGTGATGTATAATTTTCTTTTGTTGCAAGCTGCAGCTTTCTCAGCTCCAGCTTGAAGGGGAGTGTTGGGGTATGTAATAGAGGGTACCACCTACTCATGTTTAGTCCTACATCTACTGTATGTGGGACTTCGGTCTATCTATGGGGCTATATAAGGATCTCAACACCCCCGGTACTCATTGAGAAATGCTAGTAGAAGATATGCCCTTTGATGCCTTCTCTCGTGGTTTCTTCCCGCTCCTTTGGGAGCAGGGTTCCACATAAAATCTTTGTGTTCATGTTTATTGCTCTTGATTTGTTTACCGCTCCCACCTTTTTATTTCAACGGTTAGAATTTAAGAAATATCAACCAAAACTTTCAAGCTTAAATGACATGTTGGTAATCTTTAGATGTTAATTGTGGTATTAACCTGCATGTAGTCGATCGAGGTGTAAAGACTTGAAGGTGTTGCTTGGATGGATACCCTCTTCTTTTTCTTTCATTTGTGATCTCATGCTTGAGCCTTTATTTGCTTCTTTCATGACATTTTTGTTTGGGGAGGTGACAACTCCACCAAAACCTAACTGTGCATGTTGAGGGTCGCATACATATGTACGAGGAAGAAGGAAGTGAATGAGGCTATGAAGATCAAGCTCCACATGATGCTCAAGTTGGACATCTCCATCCTTGGTACTAAAGAGATCCATGTGTCATTTAGCTTTTTTTCCTTGAAATCCCTGTTCAAGGGACCCCTCTTAAGACCTTTTTTATTTACATTTTCAGTCCATGCATGTACCCACTTCAACGGTCTTGTGGTAGTGCAGTGTGCCTACCACCCAAATGACCAGGGTTTAAATCCCCCCTTACAGGATTTGCGTTTGGTAGCAGACGACCATCATAAAATATCGTTGGATCTTTAAGCATGGACATGAACAAGACTCCATGTAACCGAGCCTACCTAAAGTGGGAGAAAGCTTTGCCATTTTTTGTGTTTATTTTACACTATCTTTTGAATTTTTTTACTATTTTTTGAAGAAGAAAAGGGTGTACTCCCGAGACAGGAGTCACCACAAGCAGAAATATATTAAAATTAAAACGACACCATTACATCAAAGACCAGAAGCTATAGATCGCATTACAATGGGAAACAACATTCTCATGGTAGAACCGTTGGCCCTTGAAAACGAGATCATTTCTCCCCACCCATATGGCCCACAACATCGCGAATGGCTTGGAGCAGTCGTCCGTCGACCCAGATCCTACCGCACACAGCGACCTCCAGAAAGCCTCCAAATCTGGCACCTCCACCCACGGGATCCCTGCTGCCCTCCACACACTTGCCGATGTCTCACAACTGAAAAAGAGGTGGTCCGCATCCTTAACCAAGCCGCCACACCCATCACACCTCGTGTCCTCTACACCAAACAACCTCCCCCTCCTCGCCTTATCGCACAAGCGATTTCTCCTCAGACACCAGAGAATAATCTTCACCCTGAGGGGGATCTTGGCTTCCCTGATAATCTTCATGTCCTAGCAGAATTCCCCATCCCTCTCCTGCTCCACCGCCGGCAATCTCATCGCCTCATACACCTTCTTAACAGAGAACCTTTCGCCATCCCACATGAAATGATCCTCCTCCACCGAATACTCCTCCGGCAGTGGCAATTCACTGAGCAACTTCAAAAACTCCTCCAAGCGCTGATCCGAGAGGGCTGGGATGAACTGGGGCGCCCAACACCCCCCATCTGTGATATGTGTGAGAGGGGCTCCCTTGAGGCCACCAGAGCGAGCAGTCTAGGAAATCTCCTCCCCAAGACCCCCTCCCCAATCCAGTTATCCATCTAAATTCTTAATCTCTGGCCATCTCCAACCTTCGTCCGCAATCGAGAAGAAATAGACGACAACACAGCGCGGATACCAGCCCAAAGCAGCGACTCAAATGCCTTCCTGCTCGTAACAGTTTCACCTTTGACCCCATAAATGGTTCTCATCAACATTGTCGCCAAGGATGTAGAAGGCCCCAGATCTGAATCACCCATTTGGCAAGCAAAGCCTTGTTCATGATCTCCACATCACGCAACCCAAGACCACCATCAGCGCGTCCCTTGGTAATCTCATCCCAACCAACCAGGTGCAGCCCAGATCTTTACTGCCTGCCATCCGACCAGAAAAAGGTCTTCATCATCGCTTCCACCTTCTTCCTGACCCCCACAGGCATCAACAGTGTCTAGTAGAAGAAAATCGGAGTGGCCGAGAGCACATGCTTAAGCAGAGTCAGCTTCCTACCTCTAGATAAAGTCATCGCCTTCCATCCCGCCAGTCTCTCCTCAATCCTGCCAATCAAGTAGTCCCATTCAGACTTCTTTAGTCTGCCATCCATCAAAAGAAGCCTCAGATAAGAGACAGGGAGATCCCCATAGGGCAACCCAAAAGCTCGATGAGCCTACTGCGTTCGCCTGCATCCAGCCCGAAGCCAACGAGCACCGATTTGAGCATATTAATTTCAAGACCAGAGAGACTGCCGAAAATGTCGACAAGAAGCGCCCCATTCCTATTTTGTTCATCCGTCCCGCCAAGGAACAAAATCATATCATCCACGTACTGTAGCAAAGGGATAGAGATGGGTCCCAACCTGAATCCCTCATACCAGCCGTACTCCACTACCCGACGAAAGAGAACTGCCAAACAATCGGCCACTAGCACGAAAAGCATCGGGGCCAACAGGAAGCCTTGCCGCACACCACGCTGGGGCTGCACCATTCACCCCTCAGGCTTGCTCTTCACCAAAAAAGAGAAGGATGAGGTGGTGTCACATCTCTTCATCCACTGAACCCATGTCTCAGGGAATCCTCTCTGCCGCAAAGAAGACCACAGGAATCTCCAATCAACGCAATTATATGCCTTCGTATAGTCAATCTTCCAAAGAGCGGCCTTCTTCTTCGCCCTCTTCCACTCGAGACAAATTTCAGACGCCATGGCCATGCCATCTGCCATCTGACGACTTGTGATGAAAGCGGACTGCCCCTGAAGCACCACTGAATCCATAACCAGCTTGAGTCTGTTTGCCAGGACCTTTGCAACTGTGAACCCCCGAGGATCTGGGTACCCGTTTACACATATTTCGCGTTACAACATTCATTCGCATTAGATCGCATAAGCTACAGAAATACAGGGAAATTTTTCTCGCGGATAATTTTCCACGTGACATTCATACCCACAATCATAATCACAAATTAATAGAGACAAATGGCACCAAAATATCATTTCATTAATTTCCATATGATTTTACAACATGTACAATGTCTGCTAGTACATACAACATCCCAAAAATTTGACTGAAGAGAAGAAGCATTTTACAATATTAATTGAACTAAAAACTGTAATAAAAAACCACATACCGTCTGGTATAGACCTGGTCTCCTGGAACCATGTATAGCTATTGAACAGCAGGCTGTTTGCCTGTCAAACATGTTAGGAAAGAAGAGGCGTCAGCGGGCGCTGGTACCTCCCAAAAATTTATAAAATAAAAGGCATTTATTGTGATCAAAAGATAACAAGTAAAGCGGCATGAGCAACTCAAATTAAAATTTAATTCTACTTGCAATTGAAAAAGGTTTCCAAATTTCTAGCAAGCACCTCTCCTGATCAGCCCTTATCCCAACATTTCCCACATAAGCATATTTATATTGTAACTAATTTATCATAAGTAAGTATATTTTGTTCTCATATTACTTGGAGATCATATTTGTGGATTTTGATGATGGAAAAGATGAGAAGATATAATGATTTATTAAATTCTTAAGTCTAGTGGATAGTCTGTGGTCTTGGTTTGTGTGAAACCTCACACTATGACTCTAAGACTTGGGGAATGTCTTAGGGTTGGGGTGCCTCCGTAGGTATGCGGTGTTGTATAATGCATCCTAACTAAGTTCCCAACACGTCCACTAGCTTATTAAGATTTCGAATTCAGATTATAGTCACTTCCATTTACTCAACTTAACTGGGATCTTTATAGAGATTTCAAAACTGATTATAGTCACTTCTAATCATCTCAATTTTAATTGTGATTCCTCCAAACCTTTACAGTAACTTTCTCAGATGTAACTCTCGATGATGTAGATATAGATGTAGATATGGATGATCTGGATGTAGAATCGCCAAGTCTGTTGGCGAAAGAAAAACTCAAGCGGTGAAGAAGCCAACAAAAGGGCTCTTCCGTCTCGCCCTCTAATTGGAAGGACGGTCTAATAGAGGGATAGGTCTACTCCCAAACTACGCCACTGAGACGGGTGAGAGGGACTTCCCGGAAAAGTCACTCTAGGAAAACAGCCCGACCGGTAACGGGCAACCGAGCTCGTACGTAAAACTGAAAACCAAGGATCCCCCGCCTGGGTACCCTAAACAAAGGGTCAGCGGAACCGGTCTAAAGTCGGGATCCCAATGAGGCGTAAAAACACTGCGAGCTCGCGTAAAAACCGAAAAGGGACTGGGATCCTAGACCCGCGCACTTGGCGGCCGCTGCCCAAACTGGGCTTCCTATTCTCCCGCCCAGTTGAGGGTCACCGCGCCCTCGCACAGTCAGGTATAAGGATCACCATGACCGGCACGAATAGTCATTATTGATGTTCATCGATTCATATATCCATGTCAACATTCATTAATAAGAAATACGTGTATACAGACAAGATGATTTATGACGCATACACCAATTCTTATTCCTATCATGATGTCAAGATTATTATAAAATCGTAAAATAATTTGAGGAGTATATATTTATACTTAGCTATCAAAATATGATTTATCTCGCACTCGATAGATTGGATCAATTTGGATTCAAAATTTTAATGTAATGGATTAGATCACAAGTTCTAATATACCAAAGTTGAATCGGTCATGGATTAAGATAGAATTTGACCCAACTGATTCATGTTCACCTCTACTTTATATGGTGGTAGGTTTTCCTTTTAGTATTTTTGTTTTACGCAATTATCATAAACATAATAAGATAGCACGTTTTCTAAACATTAGAGTGAATACAGTTCAAAACTGTATAGATTAATTTTGGAAGCAATTTAATTAAGTATTCAGATGAAATGATGATATTATATTCTTCTCTCTTAATGTAAGACTATTTTAACTATCATTAGAACTTGTAATTCAGTTTACAACAGAACTTAGCAGCTAGAAAACATGTAGCTATGTGGCTCAGATAATGTTTCCTTGAAATTCTTATTATGACATATATCGCACACAAAAATTTGTGATTTATGATAGAATTTATGCACAGATAGAAAATTCTTTCTGAATACAAATCAAAAGAATTCCCAACTCACATATTAAATTAGAAAGGTCTGTGAATGATTGAAATTAATAAGTTTATATATATGATTAAAAGATCATTAAACTACTGAATTTTTACTGAATTAAAACAAATGCCCTTACATCAGCACATATTTAATGGTTTAAAATAATTTCCAATAATTAACCCGTTAAGAATGTCCAAGAGAAATTTAAGACACAATCATACTACTGTACTGCTCCCTGTTTAGAAAGATAACGTACTAAAAAAATATCTCTTGTTAACTTGTTGGTGACTCAACAAACAACTATATTTAGAGTATTTGCAAAATTGCTACTCATGGAGTGAGTCACATTGTTGTGTCATAAAATAAAACGAGGATTTAGAATTTTATGGAACAAAAATTGGCAAGCATTTCCTGTAACAGAAATTTGAAGGAATAAAACAGGAGGGTTCCAGCAACTATCATGAAATCAGTGACCAAAACACGAGCTTCCAATTTTGGGTTTTAAATTTTTATGAAAGGCAGCAAGAGAATGGTTGGATGGTACATGCATGGCATCAAGTAAATGGAATTAGGATTGTACCTTTTAGATCAATGAACAGGATTGCAGTGCATGGATATTCAGACCTTAGTCTATGATATATGATTTGAAATTTCTTGAATAAGCAGACCTTAAATGTTTCAGAATTATAAATTCTGGAAATTTTAATTCCTGAACTGAACTATAATTCTACAGATCTTGAAAAAGTCGGACTTCAAGATTTGTGCAGCATCCCAGAAATTCAGATCTCATGCATCACCAATAAGGTCCTTAGTTTCTATTTCGAGCTACCCATTAGCCAACCTCCAACATTCATGCTATTTATGTGATGAAATACACACAGAAACATGCGTATATTGTCACCTTAATACATAGCAGACTTTAATATTCATAGTTGCCAATGATATTCAAGTTATCTAATCAAATTTGATAATTCAAAATTTAAGTAGAAACATATGTTTAAATAAATATATAAATATAACATGCCCCCCTCTACTTCATTAATTTCTGAAATAACATTGAAAGGAGAAGAAGGTAATGAAATTATATCTCATGTATGGCAGCAATAAGGGAAAGGGAATGTACATGCATGGCAGCAAATGAAGGTATAGGGAGGTACCTTTGTTTTAGATCTTCAAAATGAAGATCACAAGCATGCAGACTGGAATTCAGATATCAGAAACAGCAGCTCAAAGTCATTCATGAAGAAAATAGATGGGAATTTTATGAGGAGAATGAAAGAAATGAAAGGGAATCATCAGCTTTTGATAGAAATTTGGTGGAGAACTGTGTTTCTCACGTTGAATCACTAGGAGAAAACATGGAAATAGAGGTCGGAAAAGGAAAAAAATAGGAAGAGAAGAATAAGCTTTGTTGGAATTAAAGGAAAGAAAGAAGGGGGGAAGGGAGGTACCTTTTGATTCTCCAATTGTTGGAGAATCTTCTTGCATGCAGCAGTATAAATGGGCTGTTGTAGCAGCTCTTCAATGGCGGTTGCAGAGGAGCAGTAATAGCTCCAGCGGTTGTTTGAGGCTCTTGGTCTTCAGGAGAATGACAGTGGGGAAGAAAAGGAAGATAAGGCCTACGGTTGGAAATCTTGGACTTGAGGGAAAAAGATCTTCTTGTCTCTATATATATAAGAGAAGAGGGGCTAAAAGGATGACACAGAAATGTTTTTGTTGCCATTTGGAGGCAAAAAGGAGCTCCACGTTAGAAGAAACTTGGACTGAGTAGTATAGTTCGGCTGTACTGTTCAGTGGACTTTTTTTAACACTCTCTTTCTTCTATTTGGAAACGAAAGTCTTCCGAACTTGCGCCTCGATTCTCCGATTTTTACGAATAAGGGCTTGCTTTGACCGTCTCAGAACTACGATCAATTTGAGTATAATATTGATATACTTCCGGTCGAGTTTTGAATACCCGAAATTTTCGGATATGGTTTTTGTTTAAGATTAAATTTTGCGATTAAAAATATCAAACGACCTCCGACTGACGAACGGTCAATTCCGTTGGTCTTGTTTCGTCGAATCGGATCTAATGACGGTCTCGGTTCGTTTTATGGTTTCTGAATTTGCGTCGCGACTTTTTCGCGGCATGCATTACGATTCGACCGATTTTTGATTGATTTTGCCCGAACGATTTTTTATTCACGACCAGTTGATCGTTTTAGGTTATCTAATGTTGTCAGATAACTTTATTGGGTTAATCGGACGCTAATCGGGTCGAGTTCAGGTTTGGCGGATTCCGGATGTTACAGCAACCACCAGGTAGATTGCGTTAGAGATTGTAATAGGTCTGAAATCATCCACCCTCACAGGATTCACCTTCTTAGGTAGAAGGAAAATGAGCGTCCTGTTCACTTTCTCAAAGCCCCTGTTGCCCACCCTGAATTCGTCCAGCACCTCTAGAATATCTGCCTTCAACAGGTCCCAAAACTCCCTGTGGAATAAAATCGGGAAATCATCGAGACCAGGAGCCCCTTCAGCATTCAGATCCCATACGACCCTTTCCACCTCAGCCTCAGAGAAAGCGGCCAACAAGCCTTCCGCTTGCCCTTCCGAGAGAGACTCCGCTCTTGTACCCTGCCACTCCCACCCCTCTCTTTCCCTCCTTCGCGTCGTCCCCGGGAAGTGACTTCTTAAAGCTGCACCAATCCTCACCTCATTGGAAAACCTCTCGCCCCCGATCTCTATCTCATGCAAGAAGTTCCTTCTCCGCCTGCCAGACGCCATGGAGTGAAAGAACCTTGTGTTTGCATCCCCCTCCTTGAGCCACTTCTGTCTCGATCTTTGCCTCCACTCCACCTCCTCCTTCCTATCTTCGCACATCAGCTCCTCAATCAACCCCAGTCTCTCCGCTACCTCCTCTTGAGACAAGCCTCTCTCGTCATCCGGTGCATCAAGCCTCGTCACCCTCGCCTTTGCTTCCCCTCTCCTTTCATTGCGTCGAGACTTGACCTCCTGCCCAAAAACCGTAAGCCAGGTCCTGAGGTGGCGCAACCTCGTCGCGAACCTGCTGACCACCGAACCCTCCACCCCTCTGGTCCTCCATGCCTCCGCCACCTTCTCCCTGAAACCATTCTCGAGAAGCCAGCTCTTCTTAAAGCGAAAACGAGTCCTACAACCTCTTTCCTCCCCAACCGACCAAAGAATGGGAGTGTGGTCAGAATAGACCTGCGGTAGCGCCCATGCCGGGCCAAGGGGAAAGCATCCACCCCCGAAGAAGAAACCGTGAATCGGTCCAACCTTGAGTGAGATCTAGCATTCCTCTAAGTGTACGAACAACCAGCTACGTCCATGATGGACATCCCAACACCTGCATAACTTGCTTGAAGGCCTTCGAGCCCTGGTCCCGGCCACCCCCCAAATTAGGCATGTCCTTCGGAAGCAGGGTGAGATTCAAATCCCCACCAACGAGTCAGATCTCCTATGTTAGCTTTGACCCCACAGCATCAATCTCAGCGGCGAGCAAGCCCCCAACCGTCCCAGTCGGACCATAGACATTAGTGATCGAGAGCAGACACCGTCAGACCTTCTTCTTAAAGTTACCTTGAGACAGAACCCCGCCTTCGAGATCCCCATGTCCTCAAACGGCTCCTTCGACCTACTCGTAATCAGCCCCCTCGCCACACCATTAGCCTCCAGTACAACAGAAGCAAACTGGTCCCAAGCACCAAGCTCCTCGAGCACCCTGTCTTCCCTCGCAGACAATTTCATCTCATGTAGAAGAAAGATATCCGCCCCCGCCTCACAAAGAAGCTTCGTCACCCTCAGCCGTTTACTGGGACGTCCCAACCCTCTCACATTCCAGGAGAAGACCTTCATTGAGGAACCCAATCTCTCAACATCTTCGGAGGAATCACCCCCATCTTCTCGGCAGTCCCCTTCCCAAGCATAGCAAACCGGTTCAGAAGCTTTGGTTGTTCGAGGTACCTCGAGGTCGTTTGCGTCTCCAACTCCGTCTGCTCCAAAAAGCCCAAGAGCTCCGCTCGACGCTTCCTTCGAGCCTCCCTGCGAGCCCCACCCCTCTTGTAAATCACGTCGAATCTGGAAGGGTCGAAACCTTAAACGCGGCCAGTGACATCGCCGTGTAGTTCTCCTGAAACCACACGACCAGAGAACCCCGTTGCGGTCCTTCCGCAAGAACCTGGGTAGGAACAACCTCGTTGAACGCTAGCGCTGCCCCCTTCGGAGTCGTAGCTCCATCCCCCTTCAGCACTGAAGACCTCATTAACGGGTCCAAACCGCAAGAATCATTTCCAGCCGCGACCTCCCCACCTAATCTCTCCTCAGCCGCTGCTTCGACAACTGCAAAAAACGAGCCTCCGTGCGTGCCCCGCTCATCTGGTTGTTAAGGAAAGCGAGAATCGAACTTCTTCTCGAGTTATAGTCTGCCTGTGCCTCGCCTCTGGAGCCGTGACCGAAACGGAAGCCACCCGCTTCGGATCTCCAGCGAGAACCACCGGATTCCCATACCCTCCTGCGGATCCCCAAACTTCGGAAACCGAAAGCCGAGCCGGTAATGAACTTGGTTCCCCCGAGCCCGATAAAGTATTCAGATCCTGTGGAGCTGCCAACGGAATCGTATCGGACCCGGGCCTCGACCGCTGCCTGCCATCAACAAGGGATCCGGACTGGATGGGAGCCCCACTCTGCAACAGATCGTAGTCCATGGGAAGTGAATCGATGGTGCCATCATGGACCCGGAACCCAATGGACGCAACTCTCGGAACCTGCGAGGTGGATATCATGCTGAAGAAAATCCTAGCCGGAACCTGAGGCCGCAACCTGGATTCATACGCCCTCGCCCCTGTCGAAATCGCTGCTGCACCCACCGGCGAACCGGGGGATACCTCCGGCATAATCGCCGCCCTACACGCACCTCCGCCGTCCAAGGAAGCAGAAGAAGGCGACTTGTGCCCCACGTCAACCAGCTCCAGAAACAACCGACCTCCTGCCGACGAGACCTCCCACCAACCCAGCTTCTCCGGGTTGAGATTTCTGACGACCAGCAGCGGGTCCAAAGACTGCCCGAGCGAGGTGTCAGCGTTCTCGAAGCGCAGAACGTCGGTGATTCCACACAAAAGAACCTTGCAAGCCTGCAAGCTATGTGCATTGATCGGGAGCCCCCTGACAATGACCCTCTCCACCAGCCCAGGTTTAACCACACCATCGCCCGCTCGAGGCCGGTGCCACCGTAGTAGAGACAAACCCGATCTAGCAGCAAGAAGTAACACATTGGCCTTGAATCGGTTGAGACCCGTCGCGAGCACCTGTCATGGCGTCAACTGAGCAATATCTCCCTTAAACCGCCCCCTGGAGACCAAACCCACGTCCAAAGAAGCGAGGAAGAGCGCCTCCGAGCCAACCCCTTCCCCAATCAGCATCGACTCGTCCTCTACCCTACTCCGGTAAGATCGAGATGAGTGAGCAAAACCCCTACAACGGAAGCACCTGACCGACTCTCTTCACTGACGAGCCCAATAGGCCATCCCCTCGCAGCGGAAGCTCCCACGACCGAATGGATTCCTCCTCGGAGCCCGAGCATGCGGAGCCACATCCCGAAGCCTTCGCTTGAACCCCCCCGACCTTCTGCAGCGTCGCGGTCGCACAAACACCCATCCTCTTTCGCTTTGCCCCTCCTCGACCCCATCGCTAGCATTGCCCATCTTCATCAGCCCAATACCAAGGCAACACCAACAAAACTCATTTGTTTTGCAGAGAAAATCCTGAATTTTTTTACTTATAAACCTGATTTTGAGTAGCTCCAATTACCGCTTTCAGTTCATTTCAAAAGATATTTACATGAAAGCACAAAGTGAGAGGCTTATAGCATTACAACTTTGAGCTGGTTGGCATGGCCTTGAAAAGAAAGAGAAATATGCTACGTGACTACTATAGTGAAAAATGCTTGGCTTTAAGTCTTAAAGAGAAAATTCTTTAGAATCTCAAAGATTCTGAGGTCTTCTTGTTTGCGGGGCTTTTCAATTGATGATGTTGGAGTATGTGTCATTCATATGTATTGATGGGTAAATGGATCCCTCCAGGATCCATTCACCACATCCATGAGTTTAGTGCCACATCTACCAGTGATGGGACTTGGAGGGTCTGTGGAGGGTCCCCATCTTTTATTTTGGTCAGTGTTTTCATATGTTCCATAGGGACTCCAGAGTAGATATCTCATTCCCTATGCCATGTGGGCTAGGGTTTTCTTGTGGTTTTCATAGGGACTCCAGAGTAGAGATCCCATTTTCTGAGTCAGTATGGGAGAGACCCAGTTCTCTGACGATGAGACTTTTCAGACTCCATTTTCTAGTGACCGTGGACTCCACGACTTTTCAGCTTGGCCCTTCTAGAGATGGAGCAGTTGTCCACATGATGTGGCGGGTCAGAGTTCTCCAAGTGGAAATTCATTTCTAGTTGCAATGACTCTGACAGTCGCAGTACAGAGCATATGCTCTCTGGCGAGGAGATTCAGTTCGACTCACAATCCAACCCATTTGTCCTCCTCACCTGCACGACATGAGAAGTAACATCCTCGACAGCAGCCGATAGTTTTTCGTGTTGAGTTGATATTGTTTGTAGTATCATGTAGCGTGAGTTGAGATTTCTTTTTGTTTGTCCAAGCTGGGCATTGCATGCTCCAGCTTGAGGGGGAGTGTTGGAGTATGCATCATTCATATGTATTGATGAGTAAATGGATCCCTCCAAGGTCCATTTACCACATCCAGTAGTTTAGTCTCACATCTACTAGTGGTGGGACTTGGAGGGTCTGTGGAGGCTATATAAGAAGCCCCATATCCCCATGTATCAAATGAGAAAGTGCAATGCATAAATTAGCCCTTTAAGGCGTTCTCCTGTGGTTTCATCATGCTCCTTAGGAAGTAGGGTTCCACGTTAAAATCCCGGTGTTTCTTAATGTTTCTATTCTTTTATCTCCGATACGCTTCCACATTCTTTATTTTCTAAATAGATGCTAATGTCGCCTTTGATTGGATACATATGGATCGGATAAAATATGCAATCTGATCCAATCCATTATCATTTGATTGATTCAGTTTGGATTTGTAAGTCTAATGGATCGAATCAGATTGATATTTTACAAATTCGTTCATTTATAGATCTGATCAGATTATTGTCAAAATCAGATATGATCCAATATATTAATAAATAAATAATAATTCATTTGTTACTGTGAAGATATTTGTATTTTCATATTTCATATGTATCTCTTTTTTATTCTCTTTTTCTGTTTTCCACTTTATGTAATTTACCCATAGGCCTCTCTACTATATAAGAGAGCCTAGGGTTCTCAGAAATAACAAGGCTCTTATTTTTTCTCCAACATGGTATCAGAGCGGCGGTCCTAGAACGGAGCTCTCGATTCTCGAAAAACCCTAACCCTACCTCCAGCCCTCTCCTTGCGCGTCGTCGCCTCCTCTCCGGTGCCACGGCCTTGCACTTCTCCCCAGCAAGGCCCGCGCGCACGCCTCGAGCGCACCGCGCGCCTCGCGAGCACTGCGCGTTCGTCTCGCGTGCACCGCGCGCTCGTCTCTCGGGCACCGCGCGCCTCGCGTGTTGTCTCGCGCTCGCGCGCCGCCTCAGCTTCGTCAGTTGGTTGATGGGTTGGTGTGCATGAGTCTACACGTGTACCCAAACCCATATATGTTTGTGTAGACACACAAACTTCGATTTCTTGCACTTGTAGCAGTCTTCTTTCAGCAATATGTCCGAGAACAAGGTTGATGTACCTGCCACTAACGCATTCAGAGGTCCAACGCCTATTGTGAAAATGGACGGGACAAATTATGAGCTCTGGGCTATGCAGTTCATGAGCCTGATGAAGTCGAATGGCAAGAAGCATATTCTTACTGAAGAGGAGCCGGTGGAGAAGACTGGGGTGAATGCCTCGTGGGAGGCGGATGATGCGTATGCCAAAGTCTGGCTATCTGGAACGTTGACGATAGAGATCGCCAACGATGTACTACATCAGCCCACGACTAAGGCTATGTGGGATATTCTAGCGGCGACATATTCGCAGGTGCGGAACGAGACCAAGATACTTCAGCTGCAACATGATATTTTTACAGTCAAGCAGAATGGGCGCCCCTTCACTCACTGTACACATCCCTACGAGGAATGTTTGAGAAGCTCCATAGCTTCATGCCGTTGATGGCCACTCCTGAGCAGCAGAAGACGTACAGGAATGCTACCATGGTAGGTGTATTCCTGGCTGCCCTTGATCCAGAGTACGATGCTGCCTGATCTCAGATTCTTGCTGACGCTACTATTCCTCCTATGGAGGAAGCTTTTCGCCGACTGAGTCGAATTACTGTCCCAAGCTCGACTGCCAGCCATACACCTTCAGCGATGGCAGCCTCCAGGGGTAGAGGTGGCTCCTCTACCTTTCATGGCCGTAGCCCCCGGGGTTGTGGGGGTCGGATTCGTCAACCGTGCAGTTATTGTCATCGCCCTGGTCACTCCGAGGATACATGCTACTCTAACCATCGGCTCGGGTAGCAGAACAAGTTGAGTCTCTAGCACCTTCCTCGTTGGACCAGCGATTCGTTGATCTTGTTGCCAGACTGAGGAATATAATGCCTCCTGATACAACTCCTAGAGGTCAGTCAGATGTGGCCGTCTCTGCCTCTGCCAGTTCACCTGCCACAGCCAGTACCTCAGGTAGTTCTTATGCTCTCACCTCTTGTGATGGATCTATGATTACAAACTGGATTATGGATTCTGGAGCGACACATCATCTCTGTGGGGACAAAGAGCAGCTCACTTCATATAGACCGATCTCTTCAGGACGAACTGTAATGATAGCCAATAGGACACATTCCCCGATCACAGGACAGGGGGAGATTAACTTGACACCTTCCATGAGATTGCAGAATGTGTTATATGCTCCCGATTTCTCTATGAATTTACTGTCCATTAGCCAGATTACAAAGGATTTGAACTGTCGAGCTATTTTTGACTCATCATCTCTTGTTTTTCAGGACATACCCTCGGGCAAGGTGATTGGCTGTGGCCGTGAGCAGAATGGTTTCTATCGTCTGGTCCATACTCCTTATATCGGTGCATCTCTCCATTCTACAGAATCAGATTCTCCATATACCCGGCATCTCCGTTTTGGTCACCTCCCTCTTCAGAAGATGTGTCGTGTTTTCCCCAGATTTCTCCGAAGTCGTCCTTCCAATCTGAAGCGTGTCAGTTGGGAAAGCATCATCGGTCTACTTTCCCGAGCCGTCAGAGTCAGAGCAGTAGCTCCTTGTTCGAGTTAGTCCATATTGATATTTGGGGTCCAAGTCGTGTTCCTGACCACCAGGGACAGATTCTATCTGGTTGCAGTAGATGATTTTTCTCGCTTGTCTTGGGTGTTTTCATTGAAGAATAAATCTGAAGCAGGAGATGTGATTCAAATGTTTATCAATGAAGTTCAAAATATTTTCTCTTCTTCTTTGAAAATTATGCGTTCTGACAATGCATTGGAGTTTTGTACTAGAGCTCTGTCCTTGTTCTTTTCATGTCGTGGTATAATTCATCAAACTTCATGTGCTTACACTTCACAACAAAATGGTGTTGCAGAGCGGAAACATCACCATTTATTGGATATCAGTAGAGCCCTACTTATTCAGAGTCATGCTCCACACTCGTTCTGGGGTGATGCGGTTCTCACAGCTTGCTACTTAGTAAATCGCATGCCCTCGTCTGTCTTGGGTGAGAAAACTCCTCTCTCTATAGCCTTTCATGAGAAGGAGTTGTTCTCTCTTACACCCCGTGTCTTTGGCTGTCTTGGTTTTGTCCATCAGTTGGTGCCAGGTCTTGATAAGCTCTCTCCCAGGGCTATCAAATGTGTGTTTGTAGGATACTTCAGGACACAGAAGGGATATCGTTGCTTTGATCCGCTGCGTCGAAAATATTTTGTTAGCGCCGATGTCACATTCTTTGAATCTGTGATGTTTTTCTCTCCTACAGGTGACAGAATGACTACTTCCCATTCTGATACTGAGGTCGTCATGCCACCTCCTCCTATGAGTCAGTTACCTTCTATGCCATCTCCACCACCACCTCCTGTCATACCTTCACCTCCACCTTTACCACCTCCAGTAACTAGGGCTGTCAGGAAAGCTCGAGCTCGATGAGCTGAACTCGGGCTTGGCTCGTTAAGGGCTCGCGAGCCGGACTCGAAACCTTAACGAGCCCGAGCTCGAGTTGGATTTTATGGCTCGTTAGCTTATCGAGTCGAGTCCGAGTTGGGCATTGTTCAACTCGAAAACTCGACTCGATAACTCATTTTCCCTCTTAATAAAAAATTAAAAATATATACCGAAACTTCCACATTGAGTTTGATATAGAATAGAGGTTAACATTTTTCTTGTCTAAAAACCTATAGAAAAGAGTATAAAAAGTCAAAATTACAAACATCATTTGCATAATTTAATGTATAAAATGGAACAATGACTCATTAAGAAGTTCATGAGCCTGCTCATTTTGAGGCTCATGAGCCAGCTCAGAAACTCATGACTCGATAAGAGGCTCGTGAGCCAGCTCATTTTGAGGCTCGTGAGCCAACTCAGAAACTCATGGCTCAATAAGAGGCTCGTGAGTCAACTCGAACTCGACGAGTTCGAGTTCGAGTTGGTGATCTTGGGCTCGATCCTTATCGAGCCCGAGTTCGAGCCTTAGGTTTCTTATCGAGTTCGAGTCCGAGTTGAGGCCAACTCGGCTCGTTGAACTCAATAGACACCCCTACCAGTAACCATTGTCCCCCCGTTACCAAAGTACTATACTCGTCGGTCCTCCTCTGCTCAAGGTCATGGTCTGTCATCCAGCAGCCTTTAGGTTGGTTCTGATAACTTGATTTCTAACGATGAGTCTGAGGATCTATTGATACAGGGAACACAACAGGATGATGATCATGGAGATTTGGACGTGCCTATCGCTATTGGGAAGCAGAGGTGTACTTGTGCTTCCTATCCACTTGCTTCCCAGGTCTCTTTTCATCGTCTTATAGGCGATTTCCAGAGATTTGCAGTAGCTCTATCTGCAGTAGAAGTTCCACGCAATTACCAGGAGGCACTACAAGATAGCAAATGACGTCTTGCTATGGAAGAAGAAATGGCCGCGTTGCAGTCCCGTGGAACTTGGACACTTGTTTATCCTCCTCCCAGAGCGTCTATTGTTAGCTGCAAGTGGGTGTTTACTGTTAAATACCATGCAGATGGAAGCCTTGATCGGTACAAGGCAAGGCTCGTGGCACGTGGTTTTACTCAGACCTATGGAGTTGATTACTTGGACACGTTTTCTCCAGTTTCTCGACATTCTACTTTACGTGTCCTTTCAGTTGCTGTAGCACTTGATTGGCCGTTATTCTAGCTTGACGTGAAAAATGCATTTCTATATGGAGATCTACAAGAGGAGGTCTATATGCAGCAGCCTCCGGGGTTTGCTGCTGAGGGGGAGTGTCAACAGGTTTGTAGACTCCATAAAGCAATATATGACCTTAAACAGAGTCCTAGATCATGGTTTTAAAAGCTTTCAGATCTGATTGAACGACATGGATTCAAGAGGTCAAATGCAGACCATTCCTTATTTGTGCAGAAGACGTCTAGAGGTACTATTGCTATCATGGTGTATGTTGATGATATTGTTGTTACAAGAGATGATGAGCAGGGAATCATGATGGCGAAAGAATTTCTGGGCAGTCAATTTGTGACTAAGGATCTGGGCACCCTAAGGTATTTCTTGGGGTTGGAATTTGCTAGAAATGCACAGGGTCTTGTGATGACCCAAAGAAAGTATGTTACAGATATGCTTGCAGAGACATGCATGATTGGATGTTGACCTTCCATGACTCCTATGGATCCTTGCATGAAGCTATATGATGATGATACAGTTGAAGTCGATAAGAGAAGATATAGAGAGATTGTTGGAAAACTCATTTATGTTACAATTACCAGACCGGATATTGCATTTGCAGTGAGTCGAGTGAGTCAATTCATGGAGCAACCTCGACAGGTACATATGCATGCAATATATATGATATTGAGATATCTAAAATCATCTCCAGGCTCATGATTACTATTCAAGAAAGGAGAAACACTCTCTGTATCCGCTTATGCTGACGCGGGTTATGCAGGTTGTCCTAAGGATAGGAAATCGACTTCGGGATTTGCAATATTTGTTGTCACTTCTCTCGTTTCTTAGAAAAGCAAGAAACAAACTGTTGTAGCAAGATCAAGTGCCGAGTCCGAATACAGGGCTATGGCTCAAGCCAGTACATAAATGATGTGGGTCCGAGCAGTGCTATGTGATCTACATGTAGAGGTTTCTCTACCCATGGAGTTACACTGGGATAACCAAGTTGCCCTATTAATTGCAAACAATCCTGCGTTCCATGAGAGAACAAAACATATTGAGGTAGATTGTCACTACACCAGAGACATGATTCAGAAGGGCCTGATTTCTACTTCCCATGTCAGCTCTGGAGAGCAAACCGCAGACATCTTCACCAAGCCACTGCCTAGAGGATCATTTCAGAAGTGTTCATCTAAGCTGAGCATGATCGATATCTATGCTCTAGCTTGAGGGGGAGTGTGAAGATATTGTATTTTCATATTTCATATGTATCTCTTTCTTATTCTCTTTTCTATTTTCCACTTTATGTAATTTACCCATAGGCCTCTCTACTATATAAGAGAGCCTAGGGTTCTTCTACTATATAAGAGAGCCTAGGGTTCTCAGAAATAACAAGGCTCTTATTTTTTTCTCCAACAGTTACCATTAAATAATATATATAATTTTATTTGGAATCTATGTGTAAATATCCAAGCTACCTTCTTTATACTTTAAACCCATTCCAAATCAAGCTTTACCCCCACAATACTTGCTTAAAACCCCCTTACCCCACTAGTTGGTTTAGAAAAAAGTAACACTACTCGCAATACCCTTCGAGTCCTTCCAAATTTCCAAATGAAACACCCTTTTTAATAAATAATACCTAAACCTAAACCTCCTTGAGACCCTTCCAAACAAAACACCCACCCGTGTCACACACATCTCTACCCTCGGACGCACACATCTCTACCGAATGTCGTCCTCATCCCCATCTCTCAACCAAACCTTGTCCTCGACACTCCCAGACCTCCCTCACACACGTGCAACTAGATCTCGTCCCCGGTTGGTTGTTGTCTCGTCCTCAGTCGCACCTTCCTCATCCCCAACCGCGTGCACACATAGCTAGACCTCCCTCGCGTATGTGTAACCAAACCTCATCTTCAGCTCTTCCAAATCTCCCTGGCGCACGCACAACTAGGACCCTCTCCCTCCTGCATTTTGCAATCACACACTACCTGTGTCCCAAACCTCCCTCGCATACGATCCTCCCTCCTACACCACGTAGCCATAAAGGTTAGACGTTGGACACAAGTTAGTTGTTGTAGAGATATAATTTATGTTATTTCTATTGTTTCATATTTTTTATATTCTTATGGACTCTTGATGTAATTTACCCATAGGATACTCCTCTATATAAGAGATCTTAGGGTTTATGGAATAAACAACTCTTTTGATTTTCCCAACATGGTATCAGAGCACCGGTCCTAGACCAGAGCTCATGCACCCTAACCCTAACCCCATCGCACGCCACCTCCTCTGCGCGCCGCCCCTTCCTTCTCCGTGCGTCGTCTCCTCCGTACGATGTCAACCCCGTGTGCGCCATCTCCCTCTCCACGCGCATCCTACACGCGCAGCCACCCCCTTCTCCGCGCATCACCACCGAGCGTCGCCTCTACCTCGGACTGCCCCGTATCTCCTAGGCCATCACCGCCTAGGCCCTCTCTTGCCGGGGTAGGTACATAGGTTCTCGCCGAATCTTCTTCCTTATGGGTTTGGTTGCTTGAGTCTACACATGCAACCGAACCCTTGAATGTCAGTGTAGACAACCATATCTCCAGTCTACAATCATAGTCTTCTATTATCATCATGTCAGAAAGCAAGACACATGCGCCTTCAGAGGTCCTGCGCCTATTGTGAAGATAGACGGGTCAAATTATGAACTGTGGGCGATGCAGTTCATGAGTATGATGAAGTTGACCGGTAAGAAGCACATTCTTACTGAGGAAGAGCCTACTGAGAAAACTGGGGTTAATGCCTCATGGGAGGCGGATGATGCATATGCCAAGGTTTGGCTATCGGGAACATTAGCAATTGAGATTGCAAATGATATTCTCCATCAACCCACTGCAAAAGCAATGTGGGATATTATGGCTGCTACCTATTCACAAGCAAAGAATGAGACGAAGATTCTGCAACTCCAACATAACATCTTTACAATCAAGCAGAATAGATGGGAATGTTTGAGAAGCTCTATAGCTTCATGCCTCTCACAACCACTCCTGAGCAGCAGAAGACCTACAGGAATGCCACTATGGTTGGTGTATTCCTGGCAGCCCTTGATCCAGAGTACGAGGCTACACATTCCCAGATCTTGGCAGATTCCACTATTCCTCCGATGGAGGAAGCCTTTCACAGACTGAGTCGTATTACCGTTCCTTCATCTACTTCCAATCAGACCGCCTCAGCTATGGCAGCATCTCACAGTCGTGGGGGTCATCATCAGTTTCGTGGTCGTGGACCTCGAGGCAGAGGGAGTCGTATTCGACAACCATGCACTTTTTGCCATCGTTCTGGACATACCGAGAACACATGTTATTCCAAACATGGATTTCCTGCTTCTGCATTAGTAGCTGAACAAATTGAACCTCCATCTGCCTCTTCGTTGGATCAACGATTTGATGATCTTGTAGCTTGTCTAAGGGGTATTATCCCTCCATCCGGTCCTGTTACATCAACGCCAGCCTCTGTGAGTCATTTTGATGTTGCTGCTTCTGCATCCACCAGTACCTCAGTTAGTACTTATGCATTCACCATCAGTAGTGGATCTGATATTTTAGAGTGGATTATGGACTCTGGTGCCACACATCATCTGTGTGGTGATCGAGGTCTACTTACAACCTACTGACAGGTTCCTCCAGGACGTATTGTAGTTATTGCTAATGGGACACACTCCCTGATTACTGGTCAGGGGGAGATTAGCCTGACACCATCTATGCACCTCAAGAATGTGCTGCACACACCTGATTTTTCTATGAATTTGTTATCCATTAGCCAACTTACAAAGGATTTACATTGTCGAACAATTTTTGATCTGTCTTCTCTCTTTTTTCAGAACATCCTTACGAACAACGTGATTGGGTGTTGCCATGAGCAGGGTGGACTATATCGCCTCAGTCGGACTCCATATGTCGGGATCTCCTCTCTTCCTGCTGGACCTGTCTCTCCATTCATGTGGCACCTACACTTCGGTCATCTACCGCTTCAGAAACTGTGTCGTGTTTTACCGCAGGTTTCGCCTCACACGTCCATCCAATGTGAGGCTTGTCAGTTGGGAAAGCATCATTGGTCTACCTTTCCCAGTCGTCAAAGTCGGAGTAGTAGCTCCAAGTTTGAGTTATTTCATGTTGACATTTGGAGTCCCAGTCGTGTTCCTGATCATGAGGGATACAAGTTTTATATTGTCATTGTGGATGATTTTTCTCATCTATCTTGGATCTTTTTAGTAAAGAATAAATCTGAAGCTGGGAATATTATCATAAATTTCATAAATGATGTTCGTAATGTCTTTTCTGCGTCTGTGAAAATTGTGAGAAGTGATAATGCCTTGGAATTTTGTACTCATATTCTTTCAAATTATTTTTCAACCCAAGGAATTATCCACCAAACATCCTGTGCCTATACTCCCAACAAAATGGAGTTGCAGAAAGGAAACATCGTTATTTGCTTGATGTCACCAGGAGGCTTCTTATACAGAGTTGTGCTCCTCATTCTTTCTGGGGCGATGCTGTCCTAACGACATGTTATCTCATTAATCGCATGCCGTCATCTGTCTTAGGTGAGAAGATTCCTTTCTCCTTGGCTTTTCCTGAAAAGGAATTGTTCTCACTTACCCCACGTTTGTTTGGCTCGGTTGCCTTTGTCCACCAGTTGTCTCCAGGTATTGACAAGCTCTCTCCTAGGGCTGTCAAGTGTATTTTCGTCGGGTACTCCAGGACACAAACAGCTACAAGTGTTATGATCCGCTACGCAGGAAATACCTTGTGAGTGCCGATGTCACCTTTTTTGAGTTTGTTATGTACTTCTCTTCTACAGGTGATCGGTTGGTATCCTCAGACACTGATGAAGCCATATACATGCCACCACCACCACCACCTCCACCTACACCTGCACCACCACTACCTACATCACCTGCACCTCCTGTTACAGCTCTTGTTCCCCCATTGCTACTCCACTATACCCGTCGACATGCTTCTGCTCATGGTCACCATTCATCATCTAGCTCGCCTGAGGTATGTTCTGAGAATATAATTTCTAACGATGGATCTAATGAGTTGCCTTAGCAGACCATGTTACAGAGGACAGATGGGGATGCAAGTGATTTGGATCTACCTATTGCACTTCAAACAGAAGCGTAGCTGCGTGTCATATGCTATAGCATCCACAGTTTCTTTTGATCGTCTATCTGGTGAATTCAGGAGTTTTGCTATTGCACTACCTGCCGTGGATATTCCACGGAATTACTAAGATGCATTGAAGGACAGTCGATGGCCTTTAGCTATGGAAGAAGAGATGGCTGCTCTTCAGTCAAGAGGTACCTGGAGCCTTGTCCGTGCACCTACCGGTGTGTCTACAGTGAGCTGTAAGTGGGTGTTCACAGTTAAGAAGAATGCAGATGGAAGCATTGACAGATACAAGGTACGCCTGGCTGCTCGAGGATTTAAACAGACATGTAGGGTGGATTATCTTGATACATTCTCGCCAGTTGCTCGCCATTCCACCTTACGGATCCTTCTCTCTGTTGCGGTTATTCGTGATGGGCCATTGTTTCAGTTAGATGTTGAGAATGCATTTTCATATGGTGATCTGCAGGAGGAAGTCTATATGCAACAACCACATGGTTTTGCTGTTGAGGGGGAGTATTCAAAAGTGTGTAGACTTCATAAGGCCATCTAAGGCCTTAAGTAGAGCCCTAAAGCTTGGTTCCAGAAGCTCTCAGACTTGTTTGAAAAACAGGGGTATAACGTTCCAATGCAGATCATTCCCTGTTTATACATAAAACATCCAGAGGTATGGTTGCAATTATGATGTATGTAGATGATATCCTGATTACAGGTGATGATGTACAAGGAATTCAGAGGGCGAAAGAAATGCTGGGTCGTGAATTTGTCACCAAGGATCTTGGAGTCCTTAGATATTTTCTGGGATTGGAGTTTGCCAGAAATCCACATGGACTTGTGATGACCTAGAGGAAATATGTCACTGACTTGCTGAGTGAAACAAGAATGCTTGGATGCCGACCGGCCACTACACCTATGACATGAAATTATATGATGATGACACTGATGAGGTGGATAGGAGAAGATACAGAGAAATGGTGGGAAAACTTCTTTATGTTTCCATTACCAGACCCGATATTTCTTTTGCTGTTAGTCGGGTGAGCCAGTTCATGGAGCAACTACATCAGGTACATATGGATGCTATACATATGATACTCATATATCTTAAATCATCTCTAGGTGTAGGTCTATTGTTCAAGAAAGACAAGGAGATTGCTATCTCAGCGTGCGTAGATGCAGACTATGCAGGATGTCCCAAGGATAGGAAGTCCACCACTGGATTTGTTGTAGATGTTGAAAACTATCTTGTCTCATGGAGAAGCAAGAAGCAAATTGTTGTAGCCAGATCCAGTGTTGAGTCCGAATATAGGGCTATGGCCCAGGTTAGTAAAGAAATGATGTGGGTGAAAGCTGTTCTTACATATCTATATGTAGAAGTCCCACTTCCTATGGCTCTGGAATGTGACAATCAAGCTGCTATATTTATTGCTAATAATCCAACATTTCATGAACGAATCAAGCACATTGAGGTTGATTGTCACTATATACGAGATATGATTCAGAAGAGCTTTATTTCTACATCTCATGTTAGCTTAGGGGACCAAACTGCAGATATCTTTCCAAGGCGTTACTTAGAGGGCCATTCCAGAAGTGCTCGTCCAAGCTGAGCATGATCGATATCTATGCTCCATCTTGACGGGGAGTGTAGAGATATAATTTATGTTATTTGTACTGTTTCATATTTTCTATATTCTTATGGACTGCTGATGTAATTTACCCATAGGCCACTCCCCTATATTAGAGGGCCTAGGGTTTATGGAATAAACAACTCTTTTGATTTTCCCAAAAGACTAGGGTTCAAATCTCCCTTATGAGGGTTGTGTTAGGTAGTCGACAACCAACATAAAAAATAGTCGAATTCATGGATCTAAGCAAGAATCCACGTAGTCGACCCTACTTACAGTGGGAGAAGGCTTCACCATTTTTTTAATCTATAATCTTAATTTTAGAACCGTGATTCAAATGTTGAGGTCTAGTGTGTTACAAACTTTGTTGAGGTCTAGTGTGTTACAAACTTAATCATACCTAGGTGGCTATTGAAAATCCGAACCAATCTGTAATCTGGTGAATTGGATTGGTTCGGAAAAATAAAAAATCCATTAAGTGTGAATTGGATACTGATTAAACCAAAATCCGGTCCAATCTGATTCACGTGCACCCCTACTCGTAATTATTCCACTTTGGTCATTATCAAAGTTAAAATCTAGGCAAAGTAAGCCTACGTTTTTCTCTCACTATATGAAGATTCAGCCACCAATAGTGGCTTCACCTGCTGTATGTTCTGCTCAGAGTCTTGCTGCATGTGATGCTAAGCCACAATGATCTGGTGCTTCTTCAATGGAGCATCCCTTAAATCTTGGGAAACCACTTTCAGTTTCTTTAATTGTTCCTGCTGCAGTTCCTGCTTACTCTTAAAATATTTTGTTGCTGCTCTACATGTACAATAGTTATTGCTTCTGGTACAAAATGTTTAGTTGGACTTTGGAGCTTTGACAGTTGGTCGATGTTGTAATAAATGAAATGAATACAGCTGTTGTCCTCCTCCAAATTCTGTTGATTTACAACCTCACTTGAGGCCATAGACTGCTTCTGAACAGTCTCGTTATCCATCTCAAACTTTTTACTTTTTTCTGCAATGATATAACCACAGTTGGCTTTAGTTTCTGTGGAACATTTAGGTTCTCATGGATAGCCACCGTTGGATGCGTCTGCATTGCATCCACAAGTGGCTGATGAGTGATCACCGCAGTAGCTGGAGATTGCAGCTGCTGTGTCTGTGATTTGATATGCTTTATCTTTTGATTGCTTTCTAATTAAATCTTGATTTTAAAGGGTTAATTTAGGCTTTTATGAATTTCCCGTTACGTTTTTAGTTTGTGATTTAAAGAGGATTTTTTGTATTGCTTAATCCAGTAATTTTTCAACTTTTTTTACTATATATATTTATATAGCTTAAGAATTAATTTTATTCTCCTCAATTTATCGTAGTTCAAAATTATCAGATTTAATTTCCTTCCTGAAATATACATAAAATTCATAAAAATGCTAAACAAATATTAAAAAATAAAGAAAAAAATTACAACGCAAAATATCAATATAAACCATATTTATTTTGACTCGTATTCGCCACTAGAATCATTTCAAATATTAAATTGAATATGATTTATAAATATCTACTTATTGTGAACACTGAACAAGGACACTACTTTGATTTAAAATTATGTTTTTAACTCCTCTACTTTGGGATTTATCACTTGGCTTTTCTAATTATCACATTTATCTCTTCTACCCTCCTTGAAATAGTGCCAAAAAGATGTCATATACATAGGGTCTGTTTGGTTACTAGGATGGGGTGGATTGAGGTAACCTCGTGTGAATAGTGGCTGTTTGGATTATTATGAGGGTTGGAGAGGGTTGGAATAAGGAGTGAGATGTGATGTCACATTGAATTTTGATGGAATTCCAACCCAAGAATGCACGGGGTAAATCTGGTTACTTCGAAATAACCCGGTAACCAAATGGACCCATAGTGTGCAGTGATAAAAGGTATGTTCAGTAGCTGGATAAGGTCGTTATCAAGTGTACAGTGCAAACCTTGAACAACGAAGATGAGTCTCGCCTTCCACCATGGTGCCAATGCCTTCTCTCTTTCACTGCCTTCCCTCACCAGACGATTGCCTTCCCTCCAATGACCCCCCATGCCGCCCTCGCTCACCACACACCCTCCAACACCTCGCTTCCATTGCCACCATCATATTTTTTCACCATCATCGCCAACATGAGTTTGGTCATATATCCATCTTCTTTTGTTAATTTGAAATAGCAAACTATAAATTTTGGAGGGTTATCCATTCAAGAAATAAAATTTACATCCATAAGGCTGGAATAAATTTTTAATGCATGAAAAATTGGGCAAAAACTGATGAACATGCATAATTAGTACCATCAAAATAGTGCATGGAATGCATATAATCAAATTAAAGCTGACAATAGGTCAAATCATGTATTGCAAATCATTCTAATCATGTAGAAGGGTGCAGACACACCCTAAAATCATCAAAATATTAATAGATCATCGAGAAACGAGGAACTAATGAATTTTATAGGGTAAGGGTATACTTTACCTCTAAACCGTTTGTTCTCTTATTCTTTGTGTCTTGGCGAAACCTCTACAAACCTGTGTATGCTATGCATCATACCCACAAATTAGGGCTTAAGTATTACCTAACCATGGAACTCAAAACTGAATTGAACACATCACGAGTGCATACATTTTTTAGCTCTTGATTTCCAAATGTCCATGAGTTATTTAGGCCTTGGCGCTACTTCAACTTCCCCTGTAAAAGATGGATTCTTCTTGAATCTGTAGTGGCTAGGCTCTCAAATTGAAGAATCGATTTTTTCTGAACTCTATAGGATGTTTATATAACCTTCAGCTAGTAGGAGAGAGGAAGGGAATTGATTCCTAAATGAAGAAGATTGATTGCAACTTCCCTATAGTTGATTGGCTCAAGGCCTAATTGGAAAAGGAGGTAAAGAAGAGGGAATTTAGATTAGCCTAGGGTGGGAGTTGAACTCAAAAAATCTTGTTCACAAAATTAATGCTCTATTCAACTCTTCTATGCCCATTTCCTGTCAATCCAAGATTTGCTCATTCCATTTATTATATGCAGGCACATTCTTTTTTATTGGAAATTTGCGTTAATGTTTTTTTACATTTATGACACTCAACTTATGAAATATTAGTTATGCCATGGTTTTTTTACAATATCAATTATGCCATTGTCTTCTTACTCTGCTAACACTTGTGCCCCTCAGGTTAGTTGTCGTCCCCTCATTGTCTAACTTGAAACATTTCAACTTTAATGTCTCATTCTCAATTAAAACCTTCCATATCTTGGAGATCTCAAATACATCAGATTTATATTTGATCAAATAAACCCACAATTTTTTAGTTCCATCGTCAATAAAAGTAATGGAATAACGAGATCCGCAAAGGGATGGTACTTCAGATATTTCTCATATATCTATATGAACCAACTTTGGTTTTTCACTATTTCATGTTTTTGTTCTCTTGGCGGAACTAACTTTCTTTTAATTTTCCAAGATACAATTTTAACAATGGCCTAGGTCATCAATTTGCAATCCTAGGAACTTTCTTTTCTTCTACATGATATTAATTTCATTTTTCTCATGTGACCTAGTCATTTATGCCATGCACTAACAGCACACCAAAGAATACACTTTTATCTTATCATATGAGCTTGACGCAACATATCGAGTTCCTTCATTCTTACTTAAACTAGAATATTCTTAAATCTCAAGATGTCGCCATTGGGTTGAAATATGTTATTGTCACCTTTTCCTGTTATGATGCAACATTCATCATCATCTCCTAGGTACACCTTTCCAAAATCACCTTTCACATAATTTTGAAGGATTTTCTTTTGTGGGTGGAATGAAATGAAGTAACCGAGTCCATAATTCAGGACTCACTTCAAGCATCTGCAACACATATCAAGACATCACTATCCTCATCCTTAGTAAGATTTACAGTATTCATATCTTTTTCATTTTCTCATTTATGCTTTCTTAGGTTCTTACACGTTGTCTGGTATTACTTCTTTTGATTGCAATTCCAACCGATCACAAACTTAGAAACTCTAGATTAGTATCTCTCCTTCAGTGATTTTTCCATGGAGTGATTTTGGTTCTTGTAGCTCTTTCTACCTCTCCCTTTTGTACTCAAGGTAGAGCTTGCCGACTGGTCTTCTCCAAACGTTTTCCATTGTGCCTCTTCTCCTATAAGAAGACCAAGAACATTCTCCAACTTCAACTTCACAAAATCAGAGGGGTTGCTAATTGCTACAACTAATGCATTCCAACTGTTAGGTAAATTAGAAAGAAGTAGATGGGTTTTACCTCATCATCGAACATGGTCTTCACAAACTCTAAATGGTTGATGATATTGTTTAGATCATTCAGATGTGAAGCCACCAAGGAGTTCTTGCTCATCTTTAGATTGAAAAGCTTTTTCATCAAATACAACTTATTTGATGTGGATGGCTTCTCGTACATCTTTTCAAGGACTTTGAATAGGTTTGTTGTCATTGTACTCTTTGCGATATTCAAGGTCAGCGGTAGAGCAGGGCTTAGCTCTACCATTCCTAGAGACTTTAATTTAGGACCTTTCACTCTTCATCTTTCATGGCTTTGGGCTTCTTCCCTTTGATTGGAAGATAAAGATTCTTGTGGTACATAACCTCCCCTTCATGCATCTTCTAGAATGCAAGGTTTGATCCATTGAACTTTTTAATCTTAATCTTAGATTCCTTTTTCATCTTTGTAGAGGTTGCTCTTCAAATCACAAGTCTAATACCAGTTTTTGAGGAATAGATCCGATCAAGCATCACATAAAAAGAACAATGAGCAGAGAAGAAAAGAACACACAACCGAATAAGACAAGAATTTGCAGGCGTCCGCCAATTTGCTTGCATCAACTTGCTCACACCAGACTCTCTATTATTTCTTGCATGATTTTGGAGTATAATATTTGGTGGCCCAAGGCCCCTTTTATATTGCAATAGAAGAATATCAATGGTATTCATTAATCCTCGATGAAGGAGGAGGATCCGACATCTCAGCAATCTTGTCTAGCAGCTTTCATCCAATCATGATTCAAGATGGGGATCATGCATCTCAGCAATCTAATCCATCAACTTTCATTCAATCAGAAGGCAGGAGGAGGACCAACCATGTTGATATGCCTTGAATCCTAACCTTCTGATCTAGGTTAAAGGACTGTCTGATGCCCCTCCCGTGCCACCATACCCTACTAGTATGGGGGCCTTCCTAGGGTTAGGGCTTTCAACGTGCTCTATATTTTTCTTCTTCTCTACATAGTGAAAATCGACTGTCGCCGCCCCAGGACATAGCCTAGTTACATGTGAACCTTATAAATACGTGTCTCTTCGTGTTTACTTGATTGATCGTATTTGTGTGTGCTTCTAGGTTCGCAACAAACTGGTATCAGAGCATCTAGTTCCGTCAGAATCATCAAGTAAGATGGCTTCACACATTCTGAAGATCGAAAAGTTCACAGAGAGGAACAAAGTCCGTTTATGGGAGATCAAGATGCGTTCTTTATTGAAACAATAGGGCATCTGGGTACCGTTGGACCAGGAGCGAGTGAGGGCACTCGAACCCTCCAAGGTGACAATGCAGGAAGAGAAGATGCACTCGATGATCATGTCATGTTTGGTGGATGAGATTATCGCGGAGGCCATTGATGAGATGTCCACAATCAATCTATGCTTGAGTCTCGAAAGTTTGTACATGACGAAGTCTTTAGCCAACAAGTTGCTTGAGTCTCGAATTCTGCGAGGGGAACCACGGATTCAACAGAATTAATAGGGCTTGCATGGTTCTCATTCCGAAAACCCTCGGTGCGCGTCGTATTGAGGACTTCCGCCCTATTGCAATTTCAAATGGCATTTACTTGATCATTGCAAAGGCGTTGGCTCGTCGGTTGGCGCCTTTCCTTGGCTCTCTCATCTCTCCTTGCCAAGCTGCATTCGTTCAAGGGAGGCAAATCTCTGATTGTTATGCTCTTGCCTCAGCTATCATCGACGGCTGGCACAGAAATGGGACGAAGGGGATTTTATGGAAAATTGATTTTGCGAAGGCTTACGACTCCCTGGATTGGCGATTCCTTTGGTCAGTCTTGAAATCTAGGGGCTTCCCACCCCTGTGGATCTCCTGGATCCGCCGCTGTGTAACCACGGTTTCCTTCTCCCTATCTATTAATGGGCGGCCTTCTGGGGGACTCTTCCAGCCTAGAAGGGGGGTTCGTCAGGGATGTCCCCTCGCCCCTCTTCTTTTTGTTTTGGCGGCGGACGTGCTGCCTCGGATGATCCAACGTGTAACTAACGCTGGTCTTACTCGCGGATGCTATATGGGTGACCTCCATATCCCGCTCCTACAATATGCGGACGACACCTTATGTTTTATTGAGGGGGACAGGCCTCAATATGCGGGTATGGCCAATACGGTCCAACTATTTTGTGAAATGTCGGGCCTCCGTATCAATGAGCACAAATCCAAATTTGTGCCCTTTGCTCTTTCGCCCACGGACGTTGGGGATTGTTCCTCCATCCTGGGGGCTGTTCCTGGGACACTACCGCTGGATTACTTGGGACTACCTATCTCGGTGGGCAGGACACGGCTGCGCGATTATCAAAGAGTGGTGGAAAAAGTTGAGACTCGGCTGGCTGGTTGGCGATCTTCATTGCTTTCTCGCGGGGGGCGATTGGTGCTTCTTAAATACGTCCTTGCGGCTATTCCTATTTATTTTCTATCGACGCGCGGTCTGCCAAAGGGGATTACGGTTCGCCTGGAGAAATATATGAGGGGATTCCTTTGGGGTAAGAACGCTTCTGCGCGTAGAGGGATCCATTTGGTCGCTTGGGATGCCATTGCGCGTCCTAAATGCGACGGGGGTCTGGGCGTTCGGAGGCTGGAGGTCATTCGTGAAGCTTTTCTTCTCAAATGGGCTTTGAGGCTTGTTAGCAACGATGATGGTTTCCTTGTGCGATGCCTTCGCACGGCGGCGGGCAATGCATTTCTTTCCGCCTTTGACGGTCGCCCTCCCGATCACTGTCCACTCTTTTGGCGCGAGGCCTTTGGTGTCTTCAACCGCAATCGGTCCCTGTTTCGGCCGTCCCTCGGCGATGGGACCTCATTCCGCTTTTGGACTTCGGACTGGTCAGGTAAGGGCATTTTCATGAACCTTTTCCCGAGACTTTTTGCGCTGGCAAGGGACAAATACGCTTCGGTGGGTTCATGTTGGAACAATGGATCTTGGTGCCCGATTTTGGTCGACTCTCTTTCTGCTCAGCGGATTTTGGATTTCAGCTCTCTGATGACTTTACTCGTCGACACCCCAACTCCATCGGGGGGTCCTGATCACTTCATTTGGGGTGAGGGGTCCTTTTCTTCGAGGAAGGCATACTCTGCTCTTCTCCCCATCGCTGTTCGTACGGAGCCTTCTCTTATTGATCACTGCAACCTCATATGGGGTCTTAGGCTTCCGGAAAGGATTGGTATATTTTTGTGGATCCTTAGGCGTGGTCGTCTTCTTACCCGCGACCATATGGTATCTATATTCCCAAACATTCCAAGTCTCTGCGGATTGTGCGATGCGGCTTTGGAGACGGCCGACCATCTCTTTCTTCATTGCGACCTTGTGCGGTCCATATGGGATGACGTTGCCTGGGTGGACCACTCGTCCATGGAATCTTTTTGGGCCAGCCTTGCAGCTGCTGCAACTCGTCCGAGGTCGGAGAAACTAATCCCCTTCGCGCGCATATGGAGTATCTGGTTGGGAAGAAACAAAGCTATCTTCGCGGGACAGCGATTCTATATCGAAAATATCAGCATTGACGCGAATCGCTTTTGTATGGACTGGTCCTCTATGTAACTTTCTGTAATTGGGGGCGTTTGGTATCACTACTGATATCAACTCCCCTGTCTTCTTTTCCCTTTTCCCTCTGTAAGTATCTTCTTTTCATAAAGCCTTAATAAACTGGGGCGAACACCTATGGGTGTCTCCCCCTTTTTGGAGTGTCAAAAAAACAAGTTGCTATTGAAGCAACGTTTGTTCTCTCTCCATATGCAGGAAGGTACATCTCTTAAAGAACACCTAGACTACTTAAATACATTGTTAATGGATTTAAGAAATGCAGAGGTTAAGATTGAAAATGAGGATGTTGCATTAATTCCGTTGGTTTCTCTTCTACTATCATATGATAATTTTTCTCAATCATTTATTGTGGGAAAAGAATTGATAACCCTAGAGGAAGTTTGCGTGATTTTGCATACATGTGAACTTCAACATAAGACTATCGGGACGCAGGACTATAACGTTGCATGTTTGATTATGACTCATGAAAAGAGTCATGCCGGTTCTGGTTACACAAAGAAGGGAACTCAAAAGTCCAAGTCGAAGTTTCACAACTGTAAGGACATGAAATAACTGCAAGAAAACCGGACATTGGAAGGATTACCCGAAGAAGAAAGGGAAATCCACGGTTGCCTCAGTGAGTTGCAAATTCTGAAGATGATCTGGTTCTTACTATCACAGGTCAAAAGATGACATATAACACATGAATTCTTGATTCAGGTTGTTCTTGCCTTATGATTCCCAATGAATATTGGTTTCATACTTATCAAAAGATAGATTGTGTAAACACTGTCATGGAGAATGATGCATCATGCAAGATTGTAGGGATCACCTCTGTGAAGATCGAGATTATGATGGAGTCGTAGGGACGACGATAGAAGCTCGCCATGTTTATGATATGAGAAAGAAATGGAGTCTTGGATTCTAAAAGAGATAGGTATACCAATGAAGGTGGAGTTATACTGGTTGCCAAAATTGGGATAGTTATCATCAAGGGCAGCAAGCAGAAGATCTTATATGTCATGCTTGTCTACAGTTACGGGTTCTGTTGCGGTGGTGTCCCAAGCCATGAAATCAGATTCATAATTGCGGCATATATGGTTGAGGGGATGAATACCCTCAGTCAAAAGGGTCTCATTAGGGATGTGAATGGATCTAAGTTGGAGTTTTGTAAGCATTGTTGTTCGGAAAACAACACATGAAGTTATTCAAAAATTACCATAACAAATTATGATAAGTTTATTACAGAATCGGAAAGTATATCCATGTCTAACTGGCTTAGATAAGGATAGTAAGTTCCTTTTAACATTTGGTACATAGGGACAATCTCTAATATCTATGATTCTTTCACTAGATAATGATAGTCTATAGGTTCCAATGACGATTGCTGCAACAGTCGCATCGGATCCGATCTAGATGACTATCTCTTTTCATCAAGTTTTCTTGTGTCTTCAAACATATGCAATTGATTGCATACATGAACAGAATTACCAGAAATAACAACCCAACTTCCTTCTCATCCTACGAATAAGTTGGTTTCAATGATGAATGTAGATTTCTTGTTTGTCATAGTTATACCTGGGTCCTTCTCTAAGGACTTTGGGTATACTGGAAGTTTACTCTTCCAGAATCCTGGCTTATAGAAGTAATGGTCTGCACGAATCATGTATGTATCTACAAGTGAAGCACGTACCCATATCCATGAGTTTCCCATTGTTCTGTGGAACTTTTGAGCAAGATTTTTGCAGCTCCCTTAGACAATTGATGTATTTTAAGAAATAAATAGTGAAAACGCTTGGGAACATTCATATGAGAAAGAAAAATATAAATCCTTACCTAAATTCAAAAACCGTAACAGTCTTATCAACTAATATATATAAGTATCTTGGATTCTTACACCTTAACATCACTACGTTTGATGCTTCCACTATGTGTGCAGACTATCAAGTGCAACAACAAACCACTCAACATCAAGATGTGCAGACTATCAAGTGCAACAACAAACCACTCAACATCAAGATGTGCAGTCAACTAGACGTCACTGGCAATGGACTGAAATCTGAGCACAATCTGAAGTTAAGTCACTCCATTCAAAAGATACAGGGAACTATAGAAGTTGACAATAAAAAATCATTATCATGTCAAGTTGAAATAAAATAGAAGATATACCAATGGTAATCGATAAGGGAGAAAAATCCAAAACATAATATATATGTATGTGAAGCTATAAAGGGGTGAGACCGTGTTGCCAACTGTTCTAGGTGCTGGGAGTGCATGTGAAGGATGAAAGTTGGCGAGAACGGAGTAGGTAGAGGAAGGAGGGGGGTTGTTGGGAGAGGGCAGTCCTGATGAAGGAGAGGGTAGGCGTTGGGCAGAGAGGATGGAGGAAGGGAGGTAGTGGGCAGACCTCAAAGGAGGGAGGAGGGAGGTAAGTGTCAAGGTGGTCGTGGAGGGAGGAGGGCGGCAGCTGGTGGTTTGGCTCATGGCCTCAAATTTCAGTGAAATTCGGTCGAATATCGATATCTAGTCGAAATCGAAATTCGACCGAAATAGCCGAAATGACCGAAATATGGGTGCCCTAGTACAAAAAATAACCGAAATGGCCGAAATTTTGATCGAATTTCCACCGAAATTCGACCAAAATTCCGTTCCGGTCGGTCACCAACCGATATTTAGGACCTTGGTTTGGCTTGTTGTCGAGGGTGAGGGCATGGGCTTGTGCACGAGTGGTGTCTGGAGTCAATATGTAGGGCATTTTATGTATACTCGTATTGGGTTCAAGTACACCTGCCGACCTAATTTACTTTGCAATCAGACCGGGTTCGGGTCGGCCCTCCCTTAGACTTATGGGTAGGCCGACCCTCGGGCTTGGATTTCGGGCCCACCAGAGCCAATCCCCAATATTGAAATGGGTCTGAAATAGTGTCCAACCTCACCCATGGAAGGTTGGGATTGGGCATGTGTTAGGCTTCGGTAGGTCAGGCATCGAGTTGGGTCGGGTCGATCCTAACTCATGGTCATCCTACATAGAGGTATGGTCTAGTAATCATGCTGATTATTTTGTTTTACGAGTCTTTGGTTGTGCTGCCTATTACCATGTTAGTGAAGGAAAGCTAGAATCAAGGGTAAAGAAAGGGATGTTTACATGCTACAGTGCATGAGTATAAGGGTACAAAATCTGGTCCCCTTCTGAGCATAGAATTATTGTTAGCAAGACGGTTATATTTGATGAGAATTCCATGCTTCACTCGAGTAATGAGATTGTTTATGCATGGACATGTGATGATGTGCACGAATAGGTGGAGTTTTAACTGACACCAAGTAGTGATCATACAATTGATAACACCACTTAGATAGGCTGATGTTGAACTGTCTGGAGTTTAGCGATTAAAGGAGAGGAAACAAATGTTGCTAGTTATCAACCCCATAGAGAGATAAATCTGCCATAGAGATATGGTTTTGAAAACATGGTTGCATTTGCACTCGAGTAATGAGATTGTTTATGCATGGACATGTGATGATGTGCACGAATAGGTGGAGTTTTAACTGACACCAAGTAGTGATCACACAATTGATAACACCACTTTAGATAGGCTGATGTTGAACTGTCTGGAGTTTAGAGATTAAAGGAGAGGAAACAAATGTTGCTAGTTATCAACCCCATAAAGAGATAAATCTGCCATAGAGATATGGTTTTGAAAACATGGTTGCATTTGCATTACAAGTTGCGAAATTAGCAGTCTCCAGAGCCCACCACTTATAGGAAGGCCATAGCTGGGGCAGAATCTAGGCAGTGGATTGCTGCTATGGATGAGGACATGGAGTCCTTTCACAAGAATTAAACATGGGAGCTTGTCAAGTTGCCAAAGGGGGGAAGTCATTGGCTACAAATGGGTCTTCAAGAAAATGACAAGAATCTCAGTCAGTGATGGCATCAAATACAAGGCACATCTAGTTACGAAGGGTAACCGTCAGAAGGAAGAAGTAGATCACAACAGGATATTCTTACCCGTTGTAAAACATCCATCCATCAGGGTGCTACTAGCTCTTGTAGCACATCAAGACTTGAAACCAAAACATTCAGATGCGACGACAACTTTCTTGCTTGGTTAATTCGAAGAGGACAATCTCATGAGCCGGCTAGAGGGATTCACAATTCAGGGTAAGGAAGACAACGCGTACAGATTGAAGAAGACCTTGTATGGGTGAAGCAGTCTCCAAGACAGTAGTAGAAGAAGTTTAACAACTTCATGATTGATCATGGTGCAACAAAGAAGATTTTGGGGATGAACATTACTAGGGATCATGCAGAAGGGAAGATTTTCTTGTCTCAAAAGAACTACATTGAGAAAATTGTAATGAGATTTGAGAATTCTATAGCCAAGCCTCTAGGTACTCCATTCACTGCGACTATTCATCTCTCGGTTTCTTTTACACCAAAGTCAGATGCAAAAAAGGAACGTATGTCATGCCAGTGCAGTTAGGGGTCTTATGTGTAAAGCCTTGAACTAGGCCACTATCGGATCCTACATCGTAAGATCTGGCTCGTTAAAAGGAAACTAATGGAATTTGTTGCGTATGAATCGGACTTTGTTTCGAATTGTTATGATTTTCATAAGAAAGAGAAGTAAAGAGGCTTAAGATGTCATTAACGCTTAATGATTGTCATTAAGATTAATTAAACATGATTAAAGAAACTAATGATGAATTGAGAACCGCTAATAATCATTAGTGAACACTAATCAACAGTCAGTAAAAGATAAGCGTGATTGCAAAAGTTAAATCATGATTAGTGAAAGTTAATCGTGATTAGCGCTAATTAAGTATTAGTAGCAAATCTAGTAGCTTATGGAAAGTTCTAACTTAAGCATTAAGTTTCGGATAAGCTTTGCCTAAAATCATGGGCCGCTAACCGCGTTTAAGAGTTAAACCATGGTTTACTAACTATGGTTAGCGGTTTTCTGAAGTCTATAAATAGCCCCCACCCATTCATTCTCTACGATTTCCACTACCACCACTAATCCGAGTGCTAGGGTCGAGATGTTGGGAGGAGGAGAGGGAGACGGGGAAGGAGTGCTAGCGAAGCGCTGACAGGAGGATGAGGAGGAGGAGGACGGTACGATCCTCTCCTAGTTGGCTTAGTGTAGGAGGTAAATAACTCTAACATGAGCTAGGTTCTTGATTCATCTTCCTTTCCGATTCGTTATGTATTGTGGTTCGATGAAAAATCTGTGTAACATCCTACTTAGGTGCGGTTGGCTATGCACGTCAATGAACCCTGTGATTCGTCACATGCTTCACTCACTTAAGACGTGTGGTGTCTATCGATTCTCCATCGCTTACCATTCTATTATATTCTTTCGGATTCACTTTTACATGTTATTTTGATGGAGAAATATGTGTAACACCCTACTTAGGTGAAGACGGCTATGTACGTCAGTGAACCCTATGATTCGTTACACGCTTCACTCACTTAAGACGCATGGTGTCTACCGATTCTCCATTGCTTGCGGTTCAGTTATATTCTTTCGGTTTCGTTGTTGTTTTCCTATCAGTTATTTTATAGAGGAAACTCTTTCCATTTTACTTTTGAAATACGCCCCAATATAAGGGGAAACTCAGACGGAATTTTCATAGAAATATGTCCCGATATAAGAGGAAACGTTTCCAAAATTTCCCTACAAATATCACCCCATATAAGGAGAAGCTCTGCTAAAATTTCAAGAGAATATGTTCTTCGTGTTCTTCGTGTTCTTTGTTCGTTCTTCGCGTTCTTGGCACGTTCTTAGTGTTCTTGATACGAAAGTGAAATTCGACCATTTTAGGTGTCATAAGTCATCTTTCCTGAAAACTAATCACGATAAAGCACCACATACGCGAGAGAGCTCGATTAGGTAAGGACTTCCCGCCTCTTGCTATGGGTTTTCAAGTTAAATTGTATAGGAATTTATGTTTAGTATACTTACAATTTTGAAGAACGTTTACATGCTTGTTTAATGATTTACTCTAAAATAGTTTCTAAAGTAGAATTGGTGAAATGAATCTTCCTTGCAATTATTGTGATAATTGTGTAATATTCTACTAATACTGCTGAAAATTGATGTCATAAATGAGATCTGGTTTCAAGTATTATACTATATGTTATGATAAGGATGACTTGGAGTAGATAGTACAGGTCGAGCATGCAACCTGTAGGTTTGTCAGAAGAACATCTGTATTAATGGGCCAAATCTAGGTGATAGAGGGCTGCCTAGATATATTGAGTGCGTGACATAAATTATTTACAACGTGTGATACTCGTCTACCATTAGGTGGGTTGACTGACTAAAGATGTGGTCGTACCATGTGGAGGTATGGGTGGTTAGATAGAGGATGGGTCACGATAAAATATATTTAAAACTGCTAGTATATGTGATTAAATGTTAGCATGTGGTTTTAAGCTACCGGATCCTCGAGGATGGTATGCTTCTTTATTTGTCAGACTGAGGGTTTGAAACCCTACATAATAAAAGAAAAAGAAAATTGTCAGGATAGTATTGGAGGATTGGTTGAGGCGACGTGCGGCTGCATAAGCTCACCAGATCAATGCAAACTCCAATCGTGAAGTTTCCACAGCTTCAGAGTTCATGAGTGGTAAGGTTTTCCCTATATTAATCTGTGACATGAAATAGAAGGAATATGACTTAAACTAATGAGAATAAATGAATTTTCCGGTATAATAAGGTTTGCTAAACCACACTACTTGTTTACTTTTCTCTTCTTCGTTATTTAGTAGTCGTTAGTCTTCATCCTATGATTTTTGGAAACCCAACAAGTGTTGGTGAGCCATCGTAAGGACTTTAATAATCCAACCATCTAACAATATTAGCCATCTAGCCAGCCACAGTAGCTTTACTCTATAAGGTAGTTGATAATCTTGTTGTGTATTTCCTTTCCAACTGATGTACATGTAAATAGTTATAGTGGGGCATTGTATCATGTAAACTTTATTTTGTGAGTGGAAAAGTGTTAAAATATTTCCTTCTTAATATTTTTAATTGTAGCATGTTTCTGAATGTTAGTTGTGACTACTAAATAAATTATTGTTGAATAATCAAGTCCGGATATAGGAGGATTCGACGACCCATAATTGGGGTTGTGACAGTTTGGTATCAGAGCTAGTTACTCCAGTAATTTATTCAGTAATTGACAACTATGCGCGATATTCAGAACTAAAGTTGTCTTAAGATCCTTTGATCTTTAATAATTGACTGCAGTACCAATCACAAGTCATTGTCCCTTATATACATCATGCTAAGACGTATATGACCTAACCTTTGGCCTTGATTCATCCCAAGATCATGGTAGACTAAGATGTATCTGGGAGGACAAGTATTTTTAATTTGAGATATCCTAGAAAATTGTGTAGCACATATAGCTGGACATCGACTACATGTTTCCTACTACTTATTGAAATGGATGACTTTGATCCCATCATGTGGATGGACTAGCTATAAAGGCATCATGCATGTCTTGACTGTTCCCAGAAGATAACAACTTTTCACATTCCTAGATCACTTTGTAGTAGTCTTCATTGATGACATACTTACTTACTCCAATGATAAGTACCAGCATGAGCACCATCTCCGGCAGGCACTCGAAGTTAAAACACTAAGGAAGAACAAATTGTATGTTCTTAGGCCATGTTATTTCTAGTGAAGGTATATCAGTTGATCTTGTAAAGGTTAGTGTGGTGATGAGTTGAGAACATCTGAAGATTGTCACAGAATTATCATCTTTTCTAAGGATTGAACAGAGGAAACTGTCACAAACTACAAAATAGCGAAAAAGGAAGCAAAGAAGGCCGCAAGCAAAGCTAAGTCAAAAGTTTATGAAGTTTTGTATAAAAATCTCGACTTTAAGGAGGGACAGAAGGATATATTCAGGTTGGCCAAAGCAAGAGAAAGAAAAATCAAAGACCTTTCTCAAGTGAGATGCATTAAGGACGAGGAAGGTCATGCGCTTGTTACTCAGAAGGATATAAAGACTAGATGGGAGCAGTACTTCCATAAACTTTTCATTGGGGAAGGAAATAGAGATATCACTTTGGGTGATCTAGCTTGTAGTGAAAGTTACTTGAATCGTGCATGCTATAGACGGATACAAAGAAAGGAAGTAGAGGAGGCTTTGAAGGTTATGAGACCTGGAAAAGGTGTAGGACCGGATGACATCCCTGTAGAAGTATGGAGAGTTTTAGGTGAGCGTGGTTTGACTTGGCTTACGAATCTATTCAATGTTATTTGGCGAAGCAAGAAAATGCCTGAAGATTGGAGGAGGAGTATCGTGGTGCCTCTTTATAAGAATAAATGAGACATTCAAAATTGTTCAAGTTATAGAGGTATCAAGCTGATGTGTCACACTATGAAAATTTGGGAACGTGTGATTGAGAGAAGGTTGATGCAAATTTCCAATGTAAAAGAAAACCAATTTGGATTCATGCCAGGTTGCTCAACGACTGAAGCCATCCATTTGCTGAGGAGAACAATGGAGATTTATAGAGCTAAAAGGAAGAACCTCCATATGATCTTTATTGATTTGGAGAAGGCTTATGATTCTGTCCCACGAGAGATATTGTGGACAGTGTTGGAGAAGAGACAAATACCTGTCCTATACATTAACCTCATAAAGGACATGTATTATAGGGCTTTATCTTGCGTAAGGACCCCGTCTGGGAAGACCGGATATTTTGACATCAACATCAGTTTACATCAAGGTTTTGCTTTGAGTCCATTTCTTTTTATTTTGATCATGGACGAGTTGACCAATCACATTCAGGATGAGTTACCTTGGTGTATGTTATTTGCTGATGATATTGTGTTAATTGACGAGACTAGAGATAGAGTAAATGAGAATCTTGAGGTCTGGAGACATGAGTTGGAGACTAAAGGATTTCGTACAAGTAGGGCTAAGACGGAATATATGGAGTGCACCTTTGATGGAAGTAGTGGTGAAGGAATCGAGGTGAAGATTGGTGATGATAACATTTAGAAGAGAGATTCCTTTAGATATCTGGGATCTATTCTGCAACATGATGGGGATATTGATGGAGATGTTACTAATAGAATAAATGCAGGCTAGCTAAAGTGGAGAGGAGCCTCTGCTGTTCTCTGTGATAAGAAAATTCCTTTAAAGATTAAAGGAAAGTTTTACAAAGCAGCCGTGAGACCTGCTATGCTTTATGGATCTGAATGTTGGCCTGTGAACCATAAACATGTGCAGAGAATGAATGTAGCAGAAATGAAAATGCTAAGGTGGATGTGTGGACACACACGTGAAGATCAGATTCGAAATGATGCAATCAGAAAGAAAGTTGGTGTAGCTCCGAGGATAAGATGTGAGAAAATCGCTTAAGATGGTTTGGATATTTGCAAAGAAGATCAGCTGATGCACCAGTTAGGAGATGCGAGTGTTGGGATGTTGAGCCAGCTAAGAGAGGGCGAGGACAGCCTAAGAAGTGTTGGAAAGTGACCATACGAAGGGATCTTAGTTTTGTGGATATAATCCCGGGATTGGCCCAAGATAGATCTGAATGGAGGCGAAGAATCCATGTAGTTGACCCTACTTAATTGTGGGAAAAGGCTTTGTTGTTGTTGTTGTCTGGGTTTAGCGGCTATTATAGAAGATTTGTGAAGAACTTTTCACGAATAGCATTGCCAACGGGTACGCTGACTCAGAAGAAAGTCTCATTCATATGGTCCGATGCGTGTGAAACTAGTTTTCAGACACTAAAAGAATGCCTAACATTTGCTCCTATCCTTACTCTATCTCTAGGATAGAAAGGTTTACGATGTACACCAAGGTTGCAAAAGTCGGTAGTCGGTACTCGGTCGGTCATGTCACTGACTAAGGATTAATCGACAGTCGGATTTAGTTGGGCTTTAATGGGTTTTGATTTTTTAAATATATAAATAATTTTTATACATATATTATTATATATTTACATAGACTTATATATATTTTTACTAGAATCAAAATAAGTAATTGAATTTAAATAAAACATTAAGCGTATTAGAATAAGTTTGCTTTTAAAAAAGTAAAAAAATATGGTATCTCCAAGCAAAATTTGGTTGATTAGTGGAACTAGTCGGAACTAGTCGGTACTTGGTCGACCACCCCACTGACCAGACTAGTCAGACCTACTAGTCAGGCTAGTCGGGTGACGTTTACAACATTGATGTACACTGACACATCTAAAGGACTTAAGGCAGTTCTTATGCAACATGGCAAGGTAATTGCTTATGCATCATGACAACTCAGGACACATGAGAGGAACTACCCGACACATGACCTTGAACTAGCTGTCGTTATGGAGACACTACCTCTATGGTATTACTTTTAAAATTTTCACTGATCATAAAAGTTTGAAATATATGTTTGACCAAAAGGAGCTCAATATGAGACAGAGACAGTGGCTAGAGCTTTTGAAGGATTATGATTGCATCATCTCCTACCACCCCAGTAAGGGGAACGTCCTAGCAGATGCCCTTAGCAAAATGACTTATTCACCCGGGTTGGTGAGTGCTATCCACTTCCTATGTTTACTATCAACGTTAAGCGAATGAAAACTATTTGATAGTAGTGTTGATACCATGGATGCAAAAAAAGCCTAAATGGCCATTTAAACGCATGCGGCCCTCAACCACATTGACTAATCAAAGTCGGCTCATATGCACGAGGGTCGTTTAAATGGAGTTAAACGACTGTTTAAATGGCTTGTTTAAAAGGCCATTTAAAATCACTTAAGAAAAAATAAAAAGAAATAAACTACCAACCCCTCACGCAACCCATTCCATTCAAACCCCACTCCCGACACTGTCACACAACCCTAACCTACGCCCCGTCCCCCCTCCTACAGTAGCAGCCCTCATGGCGGCGGCAACCACTAATCACCCACAGTCCCTGCCACCATTGTCGATCCTCCATGCGGCAACTACTAATCATGCATAGAACCTGTCGCGGCAACCACCAATCACCCTGCTGCTGATGTAGGCTCCTCGGCGTGGTTTTTGCGCACCATCGCAAGGCTGCCATACACTTAGGCAAGGTTGTGGTAACCACATTACCCCTGTTATACGTCTTCTTCTTCTTGTTCTATTTATCACTTTCTTTGTGATGTTTCCTTTTAATTGTCCATGCAATCAATCAAACATGTTGGTTTAGGGCTTCTTTTGTTACTATTCGTTTGGAAACAACCATGTTATACGTCTTCTTCTTCTTGTTCTATTTATCACTTTCTTTGTGATGTTTCCTTTTAATTGTCCATGCAATTAATCAAACATGTTGGTTTAGGGCTTCTTTTGTTACTATCCGTTTGGAAACAACCATCTTCTTGTGCGCTATTTATTGCACTTTAAGTTCCGTTCGTTCGTGACCCCTTTTCCTCAATTTTAGCATTGTTTTTATTATGAACATAGGTTATAAAGTTATTTATCCATTCTGATGTGCAAATCAGTCTTTTTGCAACTTATTTTTTACAATCATAATTGATCAGATTTTTTTGCAACTTCATAATTTTCTATGTATTTGATTCCATGCCCTAATCAGATCCACATATTTCGTGTTACTAAGTTGTTTTACACTTGAGCTTTGGTTATGAAGGCATGTTATTTGTGATTACTTCAAATACATTGAGATTTATCATTCAGTGATGTATTCATTCTTATAATGTTATTCATGTTGATATGTAATATATAACATTGGTGAATAGGTGTATTCCTTGAGTAAGATATTGACACTCCGTCTTCTGATCATGTGACAAGTAGTGGAACGAGAACATATGTCTTGCGTTCTATTCCACAAGGATCTACAGATCCAGGATGGAAGTTTGGTTATATGCTTACAAAGAATGATCATAATACAATTATTTGTAAACTTTATAACAAAACCATCAAAGGTGGAATGTATAGACTCAAGCAGCATTTGGCTCATATTCGCAGACAAGTCTCTTCTTATCCCAAGGTTGATGAAGAGAGTAAGAAAGAAATGAAGGAATATTTGGATGCAATATTAAAGAGAAATGCTTAAAAGATGAAGGAAATCGGTGATGCAAGGAATGATGTTGATGTCATGGGAGGCGATTTACCAACAATGGGCTCGGCAAAAGAGCCTCGCATGTCTGATTCAATGAATCAGATAGTTGCTCAACGACAGAAGACAATCAAGGATGCATTTTGTAAGGATCAAAGGGAGAAAGCCATAGCATATGTATGTCATTGGGATTACAAAGCAAACATTCCATTCAATGTATTTCAAATGAAAAATTACCATAAAACATTTGAAGCAATTGGGCAATATGGTTCAGGACTCAAACCTCCCATTCATTATGAGATGTCTGTTCCACAATTGAATAAGGCAGTTAACGATGTCAATGATGCCTTAGCACCACATAGAGATATGTGGATAAGTATGGGATGTTCTATCATGATTGATTCATGGACTGATATCTATGGTAGAAGTATTATGAACTTTTGTATGAATTGTTCACTAGGGATAAGTTTTATGAGGTATGCAGACTCTTCTGATGAGCCACATACCACTGAATACATTTTCAACTTGGTAGATGAATGCATCCAAGAGGTTTGAATTGAAAATGTTGAGTTGTTACAGATAGTGCATCCACAAATATGGCCGCAAGGAGGATGATAGAGGTAAAGTATCCCAAAAAATTTGGGAGCTCATGTGCTGCCCATTGTCTTGATTTGGTGTTAAAGGAGACGGGGAAGAATCAAAGGTGAAAAATGAAATCTCCAAGGCAAGGATGCTTACAGTCTTCATTTATAGCCACACCAAAACTTTAAATATGATGCGTAAATTTACACAAAAATTGACATCGTCAGACTCGAGCAAACTAGATTTGCTACCACATTTTTTACATTACAAAGTGTTCTCGAGAAGAAAGAGAAGTTGATGTGTATGTTCTCTTCAGATGAGTGGAGAGATTGTTGATGGTCGAAAACTAGGAAAGGAGAGGCAACAACATCCATTATCTTGAGTTCAACATTTTGGAATCTAGTTAATCTTGCATTGAGGGTTTTTTCTCAATTGGTTCATCTTATACGCATTGTTGATTATGATGTGAATCCATCTAGGGAATTTGTGTATGGAGGATTAGTGGAAGTGAAGAAAGAAATAATCAATTCCTTTAATGGAAATGAGTTGTCCTATAAGTATTTCATTGATGCCATCAATTTGAAGACAAAAGGACAGTTTAATTCTCTCGTCCATCTTGCAGCGTATTATTTGAACCCCTATTTCTATTACAAGGATCACGTTGAGAATGATGTTGTTGTGAAAAAAGGGTCTTCTTGAATGCACTGAGAAGATATATCCAAATTTAGATCAACAAGACATCATGACAAGAAAGGAGTTGGTGATTTACAAACACGGTCAAGGATTGTTTGGGAAGCCACTAGCAATTAAGCCAAGATCAGTAAATGATGACTATTTTGATCCAGGTGAATCCTTAAGTATTTCAATATGGTTTTACAGTTCATATTGTATGTCATATCTAATTAATATTGAACATGAAACAACTCATTAGTGGTCGTTACATGGAGATGAATCCCCTAATTTGCAAGCAATGACAATGAGAATTCTGAGTTTAACCTCGTCATCACCTGGATGCGAGAGAAACTGGAGCACTTTTGGAGTTGTAATAGATTTTATATTTGCACATTAACATCCATTATACATATACATTGATTTTTTAGTGTATAACATATATATGTCTGTATTTTAGATTCATACGCAGAATATAGCTAAATTGAACCCCAAGAAGGTGAATGATTTAGTATTTTTTAGATTCAATTCGCTGATTAAGAATCACAGTAAAAGTAAGAGGAAGGATCCACTTTCTTCAACTGATCACCAGTATGCAAAGGCATGGATTTTAAATGTAGCTTGTGAAGAAGATGAAGTATTTCTTGGCATAGGATTTACATGGGATTCAGTTGCAGAGGCATGCGGAGCTGAAAACATGCTTGAGCCAAGGAGAAGTGAACGTGTACATTTGAGAGCTTCAAATTCATCTAGGTAAACTTTGTATGAGGAGGGCCGATAATGAGGAAATATTTGAGGATGGGGATGAGGATGGAGATGAAGAGCCAATGTTGCTTGATAACGAGTCTGATGAAGAATGACATTGATTTCATTTAATTTTTTGATGAATGAATGTCGTGCCTTTTTACATCATCCATGACTTTTCTGGAACCATGCTATGAATTGTAATTTGTAATTATTTTTGTTGTCTATTTTGACATTTGACGATGGATTTTACTTGCTTATGTTTTCTATTTTGAAATTTGACTATGGATTCTACTTATTTATGCTAGCTATTTTGACATTTGGATGAAAAATCCTTGAATTCGATAATATTTGGTATATATTGTGAGTATGTGATTATATTTTTATAATTTTTTTATACTTTATATATATGTAATATTTTTTTATTAATTTAAAAAGTGCAAAACTGCATAACCCGTTTAATTTCTATTTAAACTCATACTGTTTGATCAATAATCAGTAACCCTACCGACTGCATACCGCATACCTTTTTTGCAATCTTGGTTGATACTATAACTATTCCTCGTCGATACAAACTGGAGATCTGGGATAGAATAAAGAAAGGATATGAGGATGATCCGGTCCTTAAAGACGAAGAATGAAATAGAAGGATTCCATATACAAAATGGGTTACTGTATAACCATCACAGAGTTTGTGTACCAAACACATACAAATTGAGGAGAGACATCTTACGTGAAGCACATTGCTCTAGATTATCTATTCATCCAAGAACTACGAAGATGTGTAAGGACCTTCGTTCACACTTTTGGTGGCCAAGAATGAAGAAGGATGTTGTTGAGTTTGTGAATTCATGTTTCATCTGCCAACATGTAAAGGCTTCACACCAAAAGTCACCGAGATTGTTGCAACCCCTCCCTATCCCTAAATGGAAATGAGAAAGCATTTCTATAGACTTTGTTACTGACTTACCTCAGACAACCAGTGGTAAAGATAGTATATGTGTCATAATAGATCGTTTAACCAAGGTTGCACATTTTATTCCAATAAGCTTATCTTGTACTCCAGACAAACTTGTTAAGTTATATATTACACATGTGATTCATCTCCATGTTATCCCAAAGGAGGTAGTCTTCGATCGAGATTCACAATTCACATCATACTACTGGGAGAACTTCATGAAAGCCTTAGGCATACAACTATACTTGAGCAGAACATATCATCTGCAAACAGATGGTCAATCAGAACGAACTATTCAGACTTTAGAGGATCATGGATTAAACATTTACCTCTTGCAGAATTCACCTACAGCAATAGTTACCACGCAAGTATTGGCATGGCACCATTTGAAGCACTACATAGACGTAGGTGCACTACTCCTTTATGTTGGCAATAGGTCGTGATAAATAACCTTTATGATTCAGATCGACTTCAGGAGATACATAAAGCTGTAGAGCTTGCTCGAAAAAGACTAATAAATGCCCATATTGCCAGAAAAGCTATAGTGATACATGCGAAAAGATCTTGAGTTTGAGGTAGGTGACTTTGTATTCCTCAAAGTATCACCTATGAAGGGAATTCAGAGGTTTGGCTTGCGTGGGAAGTTGACACCCAAGTTCGTAGGTCTCTTTGAAATTATTCAGCGAATTGGGAAAGCTGCATATAGACTTGCACTCCCTCCACATCTTTCGGTAATACATGATGTTTTCCATGCATCAAACCTAAGAAAGTATATTAAGGATCCTGAGTATAAGATAAGCTATGATGATCTGCATGTTGAGCCAGACTTGACATATCTAGAAATACCTGTGCAAATACTAGATATGGATATTAAGAAGTTGAGGAATAAAGAGATAACTCTAGTTAAAGTATTGTGGCGAAATCAAGAGTTTGAAGAAGCCACATGGGAATTTGAGGTAGATATGAGAGAGAAATACCCATATTTATTTGAATTATAACACTATGTATTATGTATATCTTCATTATAAATAAAAGGACGTTCATTCCCTTTAAAGTTGTCATGCTTTCCATCCTTTTTAAGGTTGTTATGCATGCATTTCAAGTCTCGAAGACGAGACTTCCTTTAAAGTTGTTATAATTATAAATCCTTGAATTAGGCCACTCTCGGATCCTATATCATAAGATTTGACTCGTCAAAAAACATAATTTGTTTCGTCTGAATCGGACTTCATTTCGAATTGTTATGATTTCCGGAAGAAACAGAAGTAAGGAGGCTTAAGATATCATTAACCCTTAACGATCATCGTTAAGACTAATTAAACATGATTAAATTAACTAATGATAGATTTAGAACCGCTAATAATCATTAGCGAACACTAATCAAAGGTCAGTAAAAGATAAGTGTGATTGCAAAAGTTAAATTGTGATTAGTGAAAGTTAATCACTATTAGCGCTAATTAAGTATCATTAGCAAATCAGTAGCTTCTTGAAAGTTCTAACTTAAGCCTTTTGTTTTGGATAAGCTTTGGTCAAAATCATGGGCTAAAACCATGGTCGCTAACTGTGGTAAGGATTAAACCGTGGTTTACTAACCATCGTTAGCGGTTTTTTAAAGCCTATAAATAGCCTCTCCTACCCATTCATTCTCTACGATTTCCACACCACTAATCTGAGGACTATGATCGAGAGGTAGGGAGGATGAGAGGGAGGCGGAGAAGGAGCGGTAGCGAAGTGTTGTCGGGAGGACGAGGACGAGGAGGAGGACGGTATGATCATCTCCTAGTTGGCTTAGTGTATAAGGTAAGTAGCTCTCACTTGAGATAGGTTCTCGATTCATCTTCCTTTCCGATTCGTTTTGTGTTGTGGTTCGAGGAGAAATTTGTGTAACACCTTACGTAGGTGCCAACGACTATGCATGTCAGTGAACGCTACGATTTGTCACATGCTACACTCACCTAAGAGCGTGGTGTCTACCGATTCTCCGTTGCTTATAGTCTGTTATATTCTTTTGGTTTCACTTTTATACTTGTTTTCATGGAGAAGTCTGTGTAACAACCTACTTAGGTGCAAGCGACTATGTACGTCAGTGAACCCTGTGATTCGTCAAACGCTTCACTCACATATGACGCGTGGTGTCTATCGATTTTCTATCGCTTGCAGTTCGATTATATTCTTTCAGTTTCGCTGATGTTTTCCTCTCAATGATTTTATAGAAGAAATTCTTTCCGTTTTTTGTTTGAAATACATCCCAATATAAGGGGAAACTTTGCTGCAGTTTTCATAGAAATATGAAGAACATCCGTATTGGCAGGCCAAACCTAGGTGGTACACACTTGCCTAGATATATTGAGCGCGTGAAATAAATTATTTGCAACGCGTGGTACTCGACTGTCATTAGGCAGTTTGACTAACTGAAGATGTGTTCGTGCCATGTGGAGGCACGAGTGGTTGGGTAGCGGTTGGGTCATAATAACATATATTTAAAGCCGCTAGTATATGTGATTAAAGGTTAGCCTATGGTTTTAAGCTACCGAATCCTCGAGGATGGTATACTTCTTTGTTTGTCAGGCTGAGGATTTGAAATCTTGGATAACAAAAGAAAAGGAATTTGTCATGATAGTATTGGAGGATTGGTTGAGGTGACTTGTGGTGGCATAAGCTCACCAAATCAACACAATCTCCAATCCCGAAGTGTTTATAGCTTCGGAGTCTACGGAGTGGTGAGGTTTCTCTTGGACTAATCTCTGACGTGGAATAGAATGAATATGACTTAAACTAATGAGAAGAAATGAAACTTTCCGGTATAATAAGTTTTGCTAAACCATACTAGTTGTTTATTTTTTTTCTTTTCGTTACGTAGCACTCGCTAATCTTCATCCTATGATTTTTGGAAACCCAACAGATGTTAATGAGCCATCGTAGGGACTTTAATAATCAATCAGCTAAGAATAATAGCTATCTATCTAACCACAATGGCTTTACTCTATAAGGTAGTTGATAATCTTGTTGTGTATGTCCTTTCCAGTTGATGTACATGTAAATAGTTATAGTGGGACAATGTGCCATGTAAACTTTATTTTGTGTATGGAAAGGTATTGAAATACTTCCTTAATATTTTTAATTGCAGTCTGTTTTTGAATGTTAGTTGTGATTGCTAAATAAATTATTGTTGAGTAACCTGTATCGGATATGGGAGGATCCGACGACCTGGAATTTGGGTCGTGACATTATTTATGCCGTGGTATGCATAAAACTTGATATCGTTCATGTTATCAGCATTGTCAACAGATTCATAGGCAACCTGCTTTGATACCAGGGAAGGAGTATTGGTAGACAGTCGGGCAGATTTTCCGCTATTTGAGAGGAACATGACATTGGCTTTGTTGGAGTATGTAATAGAGGGTAACTGGATCTCTACATGATCCACTTACCCCTACTTATGTTTAGTCCCTCACCTACTATTTGTGGGGATTAGTCTGTCTGTGGGGCTATATAAGGAGCCCTACATCCTCTGTACTCGTTAAGAGATTGCAATAGATGATTCGACCCTTAGAGGCATTCTCCTGTTATTTCATCACCCTCCTTACAGAGTAGAGTTCCACGTAAAAACCATGATGTTTATGTTTGATTTCTTGCTTTGATTATCAATTCTCTTTCGCGTTCTTTATTTTCAACATGGTATCTATTAGAGATTACAGTAGATTATTTTATAATATTTCATTGTAACCCCACAGGGGGTATTTATGTACTTTTCTCTTTTTGAGCTCTCCAGGATTCAGTCCTATATAAGGACCCCTACACCTCTTGAATAATCATCTCATTGTGCTCCCTTCACATGGTATCAGAGTAATGGTCCTAGACCAGTGTTCTGACCTAATAATCCGTCGCTACCACCAACCCGCCCCCTCACCACCCGATCACGTGAGACCTCCAGCCCTTGGGAGCGTTGCCTCGGCCTCCCCAGCGGCCCCTAGCGATGCTTTGACTCCCAATGACCCCCCCAGTGTTGCCTCAGACCTCTAGCGCCTCTCCTAGCATCTCTGCACCCTCCAGCGGCCTCTAGTACCGCCTTGGGCCCCTCCCAACGATCCTAGTGCCACCTTAGGCCCCCAGAGATGCTGCCAATGCCTCGGCCCCTCCCACCAGCCCCTAGAGCCACCTCGGGCCCCTCCCAACGGTCCCTAACGCTGTCGCACGCCCAAGAGTACCGCCTAGGCTTCCAGTGGCCTCCAACGCCGTAGTCCAGGGCTGCCTAGGCCACCAACAGCTCCCTACAACGGGCCTCTTGCCCTGACTACGATGCCCAGTCCCTCGTGCTGCCTTGGAGTGCCGCTTCCACGACCTTGTGCCACTTGTGCACGTTGTCCCGTCGCCCTAGCACCGACCAAACATGAAACAAATCCTTCTTCTGTGAAATATTGATATGTACTGCTCCTTTCTGCGTGCCTAGGCACTTGTTGCTTGACTAAGACAAGATATGTTCTCTAGGTCACTTCTTCTTGACCTAAGACACTAGCATGACGTCCATCGAGACCAAGCCCGCCTACCCTACCTCTTCTTTGATGGTACATGGCACTTCTATCAAGTTTAAGGTTTCCGAAAATTAAGTTATATGGTCTCGGTCCTTCAAAGTGTTTATTGGTGGATAACGCAAAAGCTATGTTCTTACAAATGACCCACCTGCAGAAACTTACAAAGATTACGAAACATGGTTTGTTGACAATTGTCAAATTATCACTTGGATGACGAACAATGTCGATCCAAACATTGTTGCTAATCTTCTTTATAAAGACACTGCTAAAGCGATGTGGGAAAACCTTGAGCACATATATTCTCAGAAGACGACCAAGTCTCGTCTTTTTGATATATACACACAGATCTAGTCAGCCACTCAGGGAGATTCGAGTCTTATTGAGTACCACATCCTTCCTACGAGCCTATTTGAAGAGCTTCATATTTTTCCATCCGGCGTGTTGTGATAAACAGGTGGGTGAATGCGCTGAATGACAAGTTTACAGATTTCTTTCAGGACTTAATCCAAAGTATAAGCCTATGAAAGATCAGTTTCTAATGGCAAACACTCTACCCAGTCTTGAGACCATCTTCAGACGATTAAAGGAGCTTGAGGCTCCAATTCAACACTCTACCATCTACACAACTACAGAGATGACGTCTCATTATACCTACTCGGGATATAGGGTGCGTCAAGGAGGTATGGGTCACAATTCTGGACGTGGACGTGGTCGTGAATCTGGATATGGTCGTGACTCCGGATGGGGACGTAATCGTGACCATGGTCGTGATTCTTTTAGGGTGCATTTGGTACGCGGGTTAGGGCGGGTTAAACTGATAGAGGGTAACCCATTTTTGTGTTTTGGTGTTTGGATCGAGGGTTAAACTTGGGGTGGGTTAGAAGTGGGTTTGTTGTGATATGATTGTATTGAAGTTTGAAAAAGTGAGTAGCTACTGTGATGTGTTTGTATTGAAGTTTGGAAAAGTAGGTAGAAGTGTACTAGTTTATAATTTGTATATGATATGATGGTATAATATGTTACCTTTTTTATGGAATTGATGATGTAGATTTGATTTATTTACTTTTTTAAAAAAGAGAAATGTGGGACCCACATTAGAGAGAGGGAGCAGGTTAAGGGGACCCACCTACTGAACGAGGTCTTACTGCTTGGTATCTAACATGTGTGCACTATGGACGTTGAAAACATCCTTCTGATCGATGATGGGCAACTTTCAGCATGCAGCCTAATGCCAACAATGCCTATGATGAAGCATCTTCTGATGTAATTGAAGATACATCTGCTCAGCAAACTGGAGGGGTACAAACCCCATTTACTGTTTCTGAATATACTCGTCTGCAACAACTGCTACAAGACTCGGCTTCCTCTGCCAGCAACAATATCGCCTTCGCTTCTATTGCTAGTCTAGCTACTACCTCAGGTACAGTAGCAAACTCAGTCTCTACCTCCAAACATGCATGGATTATTGACTATGTAGCCTCTACCCATCTGACGGAAGCTGGAAGCTTGCTCTCATCTTCCCAGCCATTCTCCACGGTGAAGACATCTCCTGTTGCTAATCGGGATCATTCCCCAATTACTGTTGTCGGTACTGTTGATTTCTCTTCCAAGCTGCGATTGACAGATGTTCATTGTGCTCCTGCATTTCCTCTCAGTCTTTTATCTGTACAGAAGTTATGTAATGAACTTAATTGTCGTATGTTATTTTTGACGAGTTATGTTGTTATTTTCAGGACATCCAGACGAGGTAGATTTTTAGTGGGGGACATGAGAGGAACGATCTCTATTACCTTAGCATCCCTTCTTATTCCAGTTTTGCCAGTGCAATCTCAATCTCTGACGATTTCCTTCTGTGGCACATTCTTCTAGGTCATCCTTCAGCCAAAGCCCTCTCCTTGATGTTGCCTGAACTCTCGACGCTCAAACCCTTTGAGTGTGAGGCATGTCAGTTCAAGAAACGTTATAGAGCATTCTTTCCTGCACGGATTGAGCCTCACCGCAGTTCTCCTTTTTCTCTTGTTCACTGTGATAATTTTGGATCCTGTCCGGTTCGAACTATGAGTGGTCATAGATATTTTGTTGTCTTTGTGGATGACTACAGTCGATTATCTTGGGTCTTCTTATTAAAGGAACACTCATAAATTAATTATATTTTCATAATTTCTTTCATTATGTCAAAAATATCTTCTCCACTACTCTTAAAATTTTTCATTCTGATAATGCTTTGGAGTTTACAAAAAATGATTTGACGTCCTTTTTTGCCTCCCAAGGTGCCATCCATCAAACAACTTGCCCGTATACCTCCCTACAAAATGGGGTAGTATAAAGAAAACTAAGACATCTCCTTGATATTGCCCGCTCTCTTCTCACCCAAATGAAGGTTCCCAGGACCTATTGGGGAGATGTTATACTCACTGTTGTCCACCTTATAAATAGGGTTCCCTTGGCATCACTAAATGGCTCCATTCCCTTTGGCTTACTATACCCAAATGACTCACCCTTCCCTCTACCTCTGTGAATTTTTGGATGCACAATATTTGTTCATAATTTTCATACTCCCGACAAATTATCTCCTCATGTGATTAAATGTGTTTTCCTAGGTTACTCTCAGACTAAAAAAGGGTACAAATGTTATGATCCTTTTGTCCATCGCTATTACATATCTGTTGATGTCGCATTCTTTAAACAAACTTCCTTCTTTACTCTGGTTGTGTCAGATATACCATTAGATCTTCCTCCACCTATTGTGTATAAAAGAAAACATGTTTATAGTCTTGTTCTTGTTCCTTTACATGTTCCTTTGTTGTAGGAAAATACGCCATCTTCAAGTGCTCCCACCAATACTGTCTCGGATACTCCTCATGAACTTCCTATAGCTTTACGCAGAACTAAGAGGCAATGTACACTTTACCCTATATCTCATTTCATGTCCACCGATACCTTATCTTGCGCTGAAAAAAAAATGTAGATGTTGTTATAACAATTTCGATTCTTAGAGATCATCATAGTGCACTGCAGGATTCTGGATGAAGAAATGGATGTTCTCAATTCTAGAAGGATATGAGATCTTGCATAGTGTCCCCATGGACCAAAACCTATTGCCTGCAAATGGATCTTTACTACAAAACAGTCTCCAGATGGCTCCATTGACAGATCGAAAGCAAGACTTGTGGCTAAAGGCTTTACATAAACATATGGAGTTGACTACTTCGAAACTTTTTCACATGTTGCACGGATGGGATCTATACGGACTATCCTCCTGGAATATTTTTTCGGATGTCAAGAATGCATTTCGACATGGCGATCTCGAGGAGGAAGTTTACATGATGCAACCTCTAAGGTACGAAGTCGAGGGGAAGTATGTGTGCCGACTTCGCAAAGCAATCTATGGCCTGAAGCAAAGCCTGAAGGCATGGTTTGACAGACTAAGTACAGAGCTTGTCAGTCTGGGTTTCTAAAGAACTACATCTAACTATTCTAATTTCATCCGAAAACGATCATCTGGTACTGTTATACTAGATGTATATGTAGATGATATGGTTGTTACAGGTGACGATGATAAAAGGGTGCTGGAGACTAAGGCTTTTCTGCAAAAGATCTTTGTCACTAAGGATATGGGACAACTTCGCAATTTTCTGTAGAAGCTTTACATACCAAGAAGGGACTTCATATGTTACAAAGAAAGAACTGTTTAGATATATTAACTGATGCATGATTACTTGGATGCAGACCCTCTGGCATTCCTGCAGAACCAAAGAAACACTCTACATCTGTTGATCCTCCCTTTGAGGACAATACACGATACACAAGCCCGGTTGGAAAACTGTTGTATCTTACTGTTACTAAGCCAGACATATCCTATGCTGTGAGCAGAGCCAACCAATACATGGAGAGATGATTCATGTTACAACCATTGGCAGGACATTCTTCAGATCCTTCGATACCTGAAGGAATCACCTGGACGTGGCCTATTCGATGGGGCAAATGGACACATTGATGTTGTTGCTTATGCTGATGCTGATTATGCAAGCTCGCTTGAGGACCATTGCTCTAGTACGTGATATGCCATGATGGTAGGAGGAAACCTTGTTAGTTGGAGGAGCAAGAAGCAGACTGTAGTCTCCCGATCCGGTGCAGAGGCAGAATACATGGCAGTGGCTCAGGCTACATGTGAAATTACTTGGCTACTGACTTTTCTGCAAGAACTTAGTATTGCTATCACCAATCATGTTCCTCTATATCGTGATAACAAATCTGCTACTTACATTGCTACTAATCCTGCATTCCATGAGAGAACCAAGCACATTGAGATTGATTGCCATTTTATTTGTGATGTTGTACGAGGAGGCAAGATTGCTACACCACACATCTCAACAGATCTTCAGGTTGCAGGCATATTTACAAAGGCCTTATCAAAGAAGCGTCTTTCCTGGATTGCTTCCAAGTTGGACATAATCGATGGATATGCTCCAACATGAGGGGGAGTGTTAGAGATTACAATAGATTAAGTTATAATATTCCATTGTAACCCCACCGAGGGTATTTATGTACTTTTTCCTTTTTGAGCTCTATAGGATTCAGTCCTATATAAGGACCCCTAGACCTCTTGAATAATCATCTCATTGTGTTCCCTTCACAGAAGCAGTTGATGCTAGAGTTTGTTCTTTAAGTTCTTTTTTTATGATTTGTTCTAAAATCTAGCAGCGACAGTTCCCATGACACAATTCTCTGCTCCTGATAGCGTAGTTCTTCATATGTTCTCCAAGGCCCAATTTGCAATCTCAATGACGACTCTACGGTTTGTTCGTTAAAAAGGGATATACAGGAGATCATGATCAGGGATCTCAATATGAAACCCGATGAATCTCTGATTATTTATTCTTTTATTTTAGCCATATCTTTTAGCAAAAACACTGGTGAATATGTGTAAATCTAATATATTATCACTGTACATACTATTGCTAATAATGTACAATTAACACCTTTTTCCAAAAATAAAAGAATAAAGAGGAAAAGAAAAAGGAAAGAAGGATATAATAATATAATTATGTAATAAGTATTGACTGATCCAAACTCCGAGAGAAGGTCAATCATTGACCTGATCGACAAGGAATAATGTAGGAGATAGGGTTCTTGTATAATTCATCACTATGCATTATATGTATATATCATTCATATATTTTATTCATCAATAAAAGACATCAAAATAAATTATGTTATTAATAAAACTTGTAAATAATTTTTTTTTCTAAATAACAAAAATAATTAAGATGTATATGATACAAATAATACCACTCATAAAAAGCCACAACAACAAGAAATTAAAAGATCAATTTCGGCCCCATATGAACTCAAACTCTTCCCAAATCACCTTTATTGGACTATAAGTTAAATTGTCTTTCAAATGAGGTGGTTTTATAAATTTTGGAGTTGTGAGGTAAAAATTGGCTTTTTGGGTGCATTGTATGGTCACATAGTACCTATACTTGTAAATATCTATATTTAATTATTTTAATTCGTAATTGTGCATATTGTATTTTAAATACCTATACATACTCGAACAATAAAATAAAAATAAAATAAAAAATAGAAAACACAAAATAAAAAGTTAATTAAACAAAAGCCAAATTTTTGTATATTTGTATATAATATCTATTTATTTAATACCTTTATTTAATTTGTAAAAACCAAATAAAAAATCTTTTGAAATCTTTAAATTATTTTGTAAATAAATAAAATATAAAATAAAGGATATTTATGTAAAAATAATAAAATAAAAATAAAAGAGTAAAATATATGGGTATACTATAGTTGTACATAATACCCTGTACTATATACTATATATCCGATTTCATAAAAATACTTAAAAATCACAGAAAATAAGTTTGAAAAATAATAAACATTTTCCATTTTAATCATCTTTTATTTTAAATTCATTTACTATTTTATATTCAATATTCTTTGATTTTTAAAATCTGATTTTTCTGATTGGTCGACCCCGGTCCGTTGACCTGGGTCAACCCTTCCCCTTTCCAGGTCCAGATCGGACTGGGCTTCTCCGAACCCATTTTCTTCTATTTCCCTAGCTCGGGTCCGACCATTGTTTCCCTTGATTTTTGCATCTGATTCCTCTCCTAGGATCTGTGATCCTCGCGGATCCCTAGTTAGAGCTGGATCCTCTCTAGGGTTTCGTGCAAGCCTTCGACCTTTATTGGACTATAAGTTAAATTGTCTTTCAAATGAGGTGGTTTTATAAATTTTGGAGTTGTGGGGTAAAAATTGGCTTTTTGGGTGCATTGTATGGTCACATAGTACCTATACTTGTAAATATCTATATTTAATTATTTTAATTCGTAATTGTGCATATTGTATTTTAAATACCTATACATACTCTAACAATAAAATAAAAATAAAATAAAAATTAGAAAACACAAAATAAAAAGTTAATTAAACAAAAGCCAAATTTTTGTATATTTGTATATAATATCTATTTATTTAATACCTTTATTTAATTTGTAAAAACCAAATAAAAAATCTTTTGAAATCTTTAAATTATTTTGTAAATAAATAAAATATAAAATAAAGGATATTTTGTGTAAAAATAATAAAATAAAAAATAAAAGAGTAAAATATATGGGTATACTATAGTTGTACATAATACCCTGTACTATATACTATATATCTGATTTCATAAAAATACTTAAAAATCACAGAAAATAAGTTTGAAAAATAATAAACATTTTTCATTTTAATCATCTTTTATTTTAAATTCATTTACTATTTTATATTCAATATTCTTTGATTTTTAAAATCTGATTTTTCTGATTGGTCGACCCCGGTCCGTTGACCTGGGTCAACCCTTCCCCTTTCCAGGTCCAGATCGGACTGGGCTTCTCCGAACCCATTTTCTTCTATTTCCCTAGCTCGGGTCCGACCATTGTTTCCCTTGATTTTTGCATCCGATTCCTCTCGTAGGATCTGTGATCCTCGCGGATCCCTAGGTAGAGCTGGATCCTCTCTAGGGTTTCGTGCAAGCCTTCGATCTTTCTAGACTCTGGAGGCATCATATAAATTCTTCGCCCGTGCCTCCATTATGGGTAGCTCATCCCTCGCACCGCCCTTGCCCCCTAGGTACCTTCAGGAGAGTGGCAGCCTTCTAGAGGAGCTTTTGGAAGCTCGGATTGGTGTCGGATTGGACGTTTTTCCTCTCGTGGTTGGAGCTCCGCCGCGACAAGCCTCGCAGGTCCTTTGCCACTTGGTTGAGGCCACAACCCCTTCGTTGTCACCTGAAGTCACTGAGTACATCAGGCACCGCTCCATCCTTTCCACATTTCACGTTTTATTTTGAATCATCTATCACCTCCGTCGTCCATTACTTAGCTCCGGTCGACGCCATCATAGCTCCATCCTTCGTGTCACCGATGGACCTCTCGTTTCACCATCATCCTTCATACGCACCCTGATCCACCTATATCCTGCTAATCAGAGCAAGAGTAGAATAGATCTCTTTCCCCATTGCCGTCATAGATCACCAGAGCGCACTACCATCGCTTCTTTCATTTTCAGCTACCAATAACCATGATCGAGGGCATGTCTTTGAGCCGAGATCTCCTTTGCAGGTACAAGCATGCGAGGAGGCTCAACCTGAGCTTCACCAGAGGTGGCGGAGCACTCCCAGGTGGTTGAGTTTCACCGTGACCATCCGACCATCTATTGTTTCATCCGAGCCACCCGTACGACACGGAGCAACAGTACGAAGGTGATGGACTTCATCGCGAGCCGATCAGCCCCTTGGATCGACCGACCCTCTCGATTGAAGCTCCCCGTTGCCATTTCTTTCAGCACCCTCCGGCGTCGTTTGATTAGCCACTCTCATCCAGTTCTGATCTGAGCCATCCACACACTCTCCTTTTTGCAACGTCAGATCAGATCCTTTGCAAATCTGAGCCGCACGTCCGTGCAGCCTCTTCAGACCATCATATATGTTTGTTAAGGTCTGCAGGACCGTACATCAGTGCATCCACGAGCACACACCACGTGCCCCCCTGTAGGGTACATTTCAATCTTGCCTCACCTTTTTCCGTATTTCGCTTTATTCTATTAATTGTAATAAATAGTTAAAAAAATTGCATTAAGGACCATGTAGTTTCATTATTTGCATTTTAGTCCAACCGAGATGCAATCACGTGTAGCTTCACATGTTATTTGGGTTATTTACGGTATCTACCCTGAACTTTAATCTGGTTATGAGATGAATAAATGTTTTGAAAATTGCATTTATGCCCTAGCTGATTGCGTGTTGCTCATACCTGTCTAGATTATTTGCAGTTTGGCCCTTGTAGTTTCTGAGTGTGCTATTTGCATATTGGTCCTCGTGCACAGTTTTTAATTATGGTATTTTATTAATTGCAATAAATATCCAATTAACTCCAAATTTACCTAAAAATTACTTATGAGTCCTGCTTGCATGTTTTATTTTTGGTGATTTTTGTTTGCTGATTTTCTTTTATTTCACATTATTAAAAGTTAAAAACCACCTAAAAAGTCCCTGGTTGTCTTAGAAAAATCATAAAAATTTGAAAAGTCTTCAAAATTTCTATAAAAATTTCTGTAGTTGCCTTCTATCATATTTTAGCTTATGTATAATTTCTGTTCGAAAATATCTTATAAAAACCTAATATCACCAAAATAAAATTTAATAAGATAAAAGATTGAGCTTTCATGGTCATCACATTGTGTTGAGTTGGTGAACCGGGGGTTTGTTTTCTAATCCTGCTTTCAGTCCAAATCTACTCTTCATAAATCCCCATATCAAGATGTTGGGCAGGAGGTCTCTTAGGCTGCCTCTAGCAGCACCACTTTCTATCACTCCTACCCGTTCATCCAGAGCGACTTCAAAGAGCTCAGACTTGTTGTCTGAACCTGAATTTGCCTCCACCCTATTCCCCCTCCACCACCCTTTTCCAACCCTGAGGTACAGACAAACAAGCCAGCACAACTCTACATTCATTTGACAACACCTGAGCTAGGGTCTTTTGTCTTTGCAGAGATCGGAGAGATGGCCAGCGATGACATAACCAATGAGCAGCCTCAAACTTTATTGTTTGTATTAGACCAGATCTCCATCAACAACACACTGCTAGCTTCCCTGGAGACCATGCAAAAAAAGATCAGAGACCAGTGAATCTTCATGGCGGAAGTGAGAAGAGAGCTCACTCATATGAGAGTTGGGAGAGAAGAGCCAGAAATACCAGATAGTGGTGGAGAAATACCCAGACATGAGGGCCGAGCAGACGACTAGGGCTGTCAGAAAATTCTCAGGTTCGACATTCGCTCAGATTCGGCTCGCTAAAAGTTCGATTCAGATTTGATTCAAAAATAAACGAGCCGAACCTGAACACGAGATTAGGCTCGATTAAATAAACAAACCGAACCTCAAAAACATAGGTTCGCTCAGGTTCGGTTCGTTAAAAGTTTGATTATATACACACATATATACATACAAGTATATATACATATTGTATATATAAGGAAAAAATACATTCTCTATTAACATAAGGGCATTCACTTATTTTCCCAAACTCATCCAATCATCCACTCCCTAAGTCCCTATTCGCTATTCCTGAAATCCCACAAAACCCTCCCCTGCAGCTGTGATTTTTCCATTTGAACAGAAACGTCTGCATAACATTTATTCCTAAACGAACCTTTAACGAGCCGAACCGAACCTTTACAAATCTTACTCTAGTTGAATCGAACCTGATTACAATTTTCATTTTATCGAGCCGAACCGAGTCCGAGCATGAAAGTATGTTAAATGAGCTGAATCGAGCATGGGTTGGTTCGCTCAGGTTCGGCTCGTTTATACTCCTACAAACAACATACATCAGGAGGAGCCGCGAGATCCACAGAGGTCAGCACATACCATGAGGCAGTTGCACAATCCTGGTGCAACCCTCACTTATTGATAGATCCAGCTGCTCACCATCCTGGGCGACTTCGAGCTCTGCCCCCAGACAATTAAGCTATTGCCTAAATTCCATGGGCATACCATCGAGGAGTCCTACCTCCATCTGCAATAATTTGAGATGATCTGTAGCACTGTTCATGACAAGCTGGTGGACGAGGACACCATCAAGTTGATAGCCTTCCCATTCTCCTGGGTTGATAGAACAGCCTACTGGCTGAAACACTTGCGGAGGGTTGTCACCACTTGGGAGCAACTCCGGATCAAGTACCTGAACAAGTATTATCCACTCGGTCGTACCAATGCAACCGGAGCCATGATTAGAAACTTCACAATGGTCCCTAATGAGCAATTCCATGAAGCCTAGGATCGCTTTAGAGAGCTCATTGACAGGTGTCCCCACCATGATATCAGCAAGCCCAACCTCGTCCAGAGTTTCTTCTGTAAGCTGACAACTGAGCTGCAAGGGCTAGTAAACACCTCTTGTGGAGGTTCCTACTTTGCCAAAGACGAAGATAAGGTTTGGATCATCTATGGGGAGATGGCTGAAAACTACATCGTGATGTCCCAGACCCAGATTTACATTCAGGGGAAGGCTCCTCATCGTGCAACTTCATACCAAAGGATAGCGCACATTGAGGCATGTCCTTCCGGCAGCAACACTAGCGGAGTTTTCAGCTGCCGATATGGGTATCATCAGCCAGAAGCTAGATCGGATGGAAATTATCGAGAAGAAGATGTATCAGGGCCTTGACAAGCTCAATAAGATTGATGAGCTGGCCCAAACACTGAGTGACCTGAAGACTCAGATCATGTGTCTCTAAAAGGTACAGACGGCTTCTTAACCACATTCCAGGTCACGGTCTGATCCATGGAGCAGCTGTTCACAGCTATCCACCTCGTACCGTCAGGTCTATCACATTCAGGCGGAGCCTATTGTTAAGTTAATTATCTTATTATGTTTTTCCTTCTTGTAATTTCTGCTTCCATAGTACTTATCTTGTAATTAACCCAGGGCTATTCTCCTATATAAGAGAGCCCACGGGTACGCTTAATCCATCGATTTCTTTTCTCCTAACATGGTATCGGAGCAACGGTCCTAGACCGGGGTCCCGGTATCCCACCCAAACCCTAACCCTAAGCCCTCCACCCCCCCCCCCCCCCCCCCGCACCCGCTCGTACCTCCCGCGGGTCCCAGCGCCGCCTCCAGCCACTCCTAGCGCCGCTCCCTGCGCCACCCCACGACCCCCAGCGCCGTCTCTAGCGGCCTCCCATGCTGCTCCTTGTGGCATACACCGCCTCCAAGCGCCGCATCCAGCGGTTCTCGCCGCTCCAACGGCACCGGGCAGTCCCTGTGGGTCCCGCCGACCCCTCCCACCGGCACCTTGCTGTCCCAGTATGGCCCCTAGGTGATCTCCAGTGCAACTCCGGCCCATCCGCGTGGCACAGACCTTCGCCAATGCCGTATTTGCGCCTTGCGTACTAGGGTCGGCGCTCCAACAAGGACTAGGGATGGTTGTATGAGTCTACGCATACAACCTACCCCTTATATGATACTGTAGACCTCCTATTTCGGTCATCTCCGTCGGTCTTAGGCTCTTCATCAATCATGTCAGAAAACAAGGGTGACGTGTTTACATCCTCGGGTGCCTTCAAAGGCCCAGCCCCAATAGTCAAGATGGATGAGACCAACTATGAACTATGGTCTATGCAGTTTCGCACCCTGATGCAGTGCCACAACAAGGAGCACATTCTGACAGAATCCGAGCCGGAAGACAAGACTGGAGCAAATGCGACATGGAAGCAGGACGACGCGTATGCCCGTATATGGCTCTCTGGGACGCTGACTACGGAGATTGTGAATGATATTGTGAATCAACCCACAGCAAAGGCTATGTGGGATATACTGGTCGCGACATATGGGCAGTCCAAAAATGAGAGCAAGATTCTTCAGTTGCAATTTGACATCTTCTCTACTAAGCAGAATGGGAAACCACTACATGCACATTTCTCTCATCTACAGGGCATGTTCGAGAGATTGCATAGCTTCATGCCGATAACTACTAGTACGGAACAACAGCAAGCATACCAAAATGCCACCATGACCGGCGTATTTCTGTCCTCTCTTGATTCTGAGTACGATGCAGCTCGTACTCAACTTCTGACTGTCGAAACTATTCCACCGATGGAGGAGGCGTTTAAGAGATTGAGCAGGATCACTACTGCCTCGACATCTACAGCCCAACCTACCCCTTCTGCTATGGCTGCCACACGTGGCAGAGGAGGAGCATCACATTTTCGGGGTCGCGGACCTCGTGGTCGAGGGGGAGGCAGACATCGTGGCCCCTGTACTCATTGTCACTGTCCAGGCCATTCTGAGGAGACATGCTTTCACATGCATTGATATCCAGCCTCAGCACATGTAGCTGAGCAGACTGAGGCTACAGATGCGACTCTTCCCGATGCTCGCTTTGATGATATAGTCTCCCGCCTTCATGAGATGATTACTACACCTACGTCTCCGTCTCCAGGTCCTACGGATGCTGCAGCTTCGGCCAGAGCGTCCTCTACCTCCTCAGGTACTCCTTATGCACTTACCAGTATTACTTGCTCGGACTTGACAAACTGGATTATGGATTCTGGGGCTTCCCATCATATTTGCAGCGACAGATTGCAGTTTACTACCTACAGGGCACTTACACCAGGCTGATCTGTTGTCATTGCCAATGGGGTCCGATTACCTATTGTTTGTCAGGGGGAGATCACTCTGATGCCTTCTTTGAACCTTTAGTGTGTTACACGCACCTGACTTTCAGATGAACTTGTTATCAATTAGCCAGCTTACGAAAGATTTACATTGTCGTGCCATCTTTGACCCCTCTACTTATGTGTTTCAGGACATACTGACTGGCAGGATGATTGGAAGTGGCCGTGAGCAGAGAAGCTTGTATAAGCTTGCTATACCATCATGTGCTGGTGCTGCTACTATTCCTTCTGGATCTGTTTCTCCATTCCTTTGGCATCTTCGCTTTGGCCATCTACCTCTGCAGAAGATGTGTCATATATTGCCGTAAATATCTACCTGTACCGCATTGGATTGTGAAGCCTGTCAGCTTGGGAAACACCGTCGGTCGTCGTTTCCAGTCTGTTCGAGTCGTCATAGTAGTCGGTCTTTAGAACTATTTCACTTTAATATTTTGGGTCCGAGTCGTGTCCTTGATCTTCAGGGACATCATTATTATATGGTTGTTGTTGATGATTTTTCCAGATTATCTTGGGTATTCTTGTTAAAACAGAAGTCTGAAGCTGGAACTATTATTCAAAAATTTCTTATTGAAGTTAATAATATCTTCTCTACCATTGTCAAAATAATTCGCACAGATAATGCCTTGGAGTTTTCAACATTACATCTTTCCGATTTTCTCTGTTCCCAGGGCATTGTTCATCAAACTTCCTGCAGTTACACCTCGCAACAAAATGGTGTGGCGAAACGCAAACATCGCCACCTTCTTGATGTCACTCAGACATTGTTAATCCATAGCCGTGCACCTCATTCCTTTTGGGGGGATGTTGTACTCACTACTTGCTACTTGGTGAATCGTATGCCATCTACTGTTCTTGGAGAAAAGGTACCTTTCTTGATTGCGTTTCCTAAGAAGGACCTTTTCTCCCTCACACCTTGTGTCTTTGGGTTTGTGGCATTTGTGCATAATTGTACCCCTAGTCGTGATAAGCTATCTCCAAGAGCTATCAAATGCGTGTTTGTTGGGTACTCTCGTACTAAAAAAGGGTATAGATGTTATGATCCGGTGGGTAGAAGATATTATGTGAGTGCAGATGTAACCTTCTTTGAGTCTATCACGTACTTTTCTCCTACAGGTGACAGGTTATCCAATAACGATGCGGACGATATTATTTTTCCTCCACCTCCATCACTGGCACCAGCTCAACTTGAGCAACCTATACCTTCACCACCGCCACCACCACCACCTGAGCCAAAATTCTTACCCATTGTTTACACTCGCAGATCTTCTACTAGCTTTTCTGCTCATCAGCCGTCCTCATCTTCCAGCACGCATGAGGTATGTTATGATAATATTGTCTCTCCTGATGGCACTGGAGTTTTACATGATGACTCTGCTATAGAGGACGCTAACGAGGACGATTTGGATGTTCCTATTGCGCTGAGGAAGCCACGACGTCAATATGTCAAATACCTACTTGCGGCACATGTCTCTTTGGATCACCTTTCAGATGAGTACAAGAAGTTTGTTGTTGGTCTTTCTGTGGTTACTATACCTCGAACATATATTTAGGCTTTGTAGGACAGCAGGTGGCGTCAGGCCATGGAAGAGGAGATGGCGGCCTTATCATCTCGCGAGACATGGACTATTGTTTCGCCTCCACGTGGTGCTTCGGTTGTCAGCTGCAAGTGGATATTTTCAATTAAGCATAACACAGATGAGAGTGTAGATCGGTGCAAGGCGAGATTGGTGGCACGAGGCTTTACCCAGACATATGGGGTGGATTATCAGGACACATTTTCTCCAGTAGCACGACACTCAACGCTTCGGATTTTACTTGCAGTTGCTGTTTCACGTGATTGGCTGTTATTTCAGCTTGATGTAAAGAATGCATTTCTCTAAGGCGACCTTCGGGAGGAAGTTTACATGCAGCAGCCACCTGGGCTGAGGGGAGTCCCAGAAGATATGCAGACTACATAAGGCCATCTATGGCCTAAAGCAAAGTCCTAAAGCTTGGTACCAAAAGTTGTCAGAATTAATTGAGCAACAGGGATTCAAGAGGTCCACTGCGGACCACTCACTGTTTGTGCAGAAGACGCAGAGAGGTACGATTGCCATTCTTGTCTATGTAGATGACATTATTGTGACAGGAGATGATCTCAAGGCATTCAGATAGCCAAGAAGTTCCTACGGTAAAGAATTTGTGACCAAGGATCTTGGCACCCTTTGCTACTTCATGGGGTTAGAATTTGCCAGGAATCATCGTGGTCTAGTGATGACCCAAAGAAAGTTTGTCATGGATCTCCTTTCTGAGACGGGTATGACTGGATGCAAGCCAGCTATGACTCCTATGGATCCAAGTGTGAAATTGTATGATGACGATACTGAAGAAGTTGATAGAAGGAGGTACAGAGAACTTGTTGGGAAGCTTCTATATGTTACTATCACCAGGCCAGATATTATGTTTGCAGTAAGCAAGGTCATCCAATTCATGGAGCGACCTAGGAAGGCACATATGGATGCCATCTATATGATCTTGAGATACCTGAAGAACTCACCTGGTTCAGGACTACTATTCAGGAGGGATACGCCCTTGGAGATAACATCTTGTGCAAACGCTGACTATGCAGGATGCCCCACGGACAGGAAGTCCACTTCAGGGTTTGCAATCTTTGTTGGACACTCACTTGTCTCATGGAAAAGTAAGAAGCAGACTGTAGTTGCCAGATCAAGTGCAGAATCTGAATACAGAGCCATGGCTCAAGGAAGTGCTGAGATGATGTGGGTTAGATCGGTGTTGACGGATCTTTCCATAGATGTTCCTCTTCCTATGCAACTTTTATGTGATAACCAAGCAGCATTATTCATTGCAAACAATCCTGCATTAATGAACGAACAAAGCATATTGAGGTGGACTGCCATTACACTCGAGATCTGGTACAGAAGGGACTCATATCTACATCTCATGTGTCTACAGGAGATCATACAACAAATATCTTCACCAAGGCTCTAGCCGAAGTCCATTTCAGAAGTGTTGGTCCAAGCTGAGCATGATAGATATATATGCTCCAGCTTGAGGGGGAGTGCTAAGTTAATTATCTTATTATGTTTTTCCTTCTTGTAATTTCTGCTTCTCATAGTACTTATCTTGTAATTAACCCAGGGCTATTCTCCTATATAAGAGAGCCCACGGGTACGCTTAATTCGTCGATTTCTTTTCTCCTAAAACCTATCTAGTCACTTCCGCGGTACCAGTTGCCGCCACCACATTCTTCAGACACTCAGTTGGTGGTGTATCATCTGGATCAACCTTTGGCGTCCCTTCCCCTGCCAGTCCATGAGCAACAGGAGTCGTTGATGGAAGTCAATGGAATTTGGTGCTCCTAGTACCAACAACAGATCGGTATCCGTCGTGACCACCTAGGCTTCCGTTGGTCTACTGGAGGTGCTTCATCCCAGCAGCAGCCTTCGGCACAAGCAGGGCAGGGAGCCCAACAACAGCTACCCCAGTACTCCCAGCTGCCACAGCATGGTCCTCGACCTTCATACCAAGGTCAACAATGGAGGTAGCGGTAGCCTCATCCTCAATACCCATACCCTCCTCCTCACTCGTACCAGTAGCAGCAGCAGAGCCAGACTCATTTCCAGCGAGGCAACCCATCCGGTTCTCATTCACACTCGTATGAGAACCCAACCCTTGATGATCTTGTCCGCATGCTTTCTGAGCAACAAGCTACCTTCCGATGAGAAATGGATGAGTTTCGACAGGAGATGAGAGAAATAATCAAGGGCAAGACCGCCATACTTGCACAGATTGAACCTAACCCTAACAATCTGAAGAAAAAGTATGAGCATGTACAGTCTATAGAGATCGCCTCTCCTAGTGATATTCTGGATGACATTCATTATTTATTTGATGTTGATTTTGTGATACTTAGGAGCGGTAGGAAGCTAGCCGATGACTCATCTAGGCGACACCATGATGCAGATTCGAGGGCGCCTGATGAAGACGAGCGGTGTTGATGTCGCTAATCATGATGATGACAGTGATACTGATGCCACCAAGGATGATGATCTCGACGATTGTACTAATGTCGTCATATCCCCATTTGTTGCAGATGGTGGTGTTGATGCCACCAAATTTCCAGATGCCAGGCCAGAGCGTGGTACTGAAGCCGTCAGTTCAGATGTTGTCGGTGGTACTGATGCCACCAATAGTCGGACAGTTGTGTTGTCGTCTCATGTACCTGAGGATGTTTTTAGAAAAAATACAAAAAATGGAAAAACTTCAAAAATAAAAAATATGAATAAAGGAAAGGTTTATGTATCTCCTTTGAATCCATCTGTTGTGATTGATGATGTTTTCATGGATTCCAGCATTATGAATGCTCAGAAACCCACTCCTGACCCGCATTCTTCTGAGGAGGGTCCCTCTATCCCACTCCCTCAAGCACTCCGCTTATGGAAGGACCTAAAAATAGAAAACCCCAAAAATAGACAACATATAGAGTTCAGCTAGCATATGATAGACCGATTTCATATCCAGTTGTCTCTTCAGGAGGCACTTGAGCATATCCCTCTATTCCAAAAGAACCTCAGAGATTCATCAAGACCCTAGCCACCGCCCAAGAGAGGCTTGCTTAGCTGTTGAAACAGTCCAAGCATTATCTTCTTCATCTTGGTTTATGTGCAGTAAGAAGAAGCATCAATACATCTCTAGCCTACCATGTGCAACTCCCCTCAAGTTTATGCCAATCAGCCAACTCCAGGTCGCAAGAATTCATGCACGACGACCTTTTGTGCCTTTGTGCACATGCCACAAGACCTTACGAAGGTGGTACACCCCCCTTCGCTGCCAACCTTCGTGCACATGCCACTGTCCTTGATCCAGATTGCCGCTAACCTCCCTTCAAATCACCAAAGCCCCTTCACGCATCACCCTCTCCAGGTCGTAAGAGGCGACTCACAACTCACAACCTAGCTCAGACCAACTCGCAACCTAGATGGGTCCATATGTCACCATAGTGGCATCGCGACGGAGCAAACTCATTAGGGACCCATCTTAAAGTCGTCGTCGCCTAGAGACCCCCCATCCCATGGCAGCATCTCCCATCTTCTCGTCTCCAGCAAAAGTACACTCCTCCTCACAAAGTTTCGTCTCCAGCGATAATGATGTCCTCCTCGTGAAGCTCTATCCCCTTCTCAAGCGTGTACACCCCTCCTGCAAAACTCCAAGCGGCGACACCTCTTCCTTCTCCCTTAACAACGAGGGTGTAATGGGTTCTCAACAATGGAATCCTAAATCAATGATGAAGAGCCCCCTCCACCCTTCGTTTCTTATGTTGCATACATGGTTTGTATTAAGAAAAAACATTGAGGGGAATGGTTTGATCCAGTGATGGGCTGCAACAATAAAATGAGGGTTTCGGACCCACGGTTGGAGAAAAAAGAAGAAGAAGAAGTCTCATGGATGGCTTTAAAAAAAGAGAGGTTTTTGAAGAAAAAAGGTGATCATACAAAAAAATCGTAGGAAAAAAAGAGAAGGATGATATTCATTGTTTCTCCTAACTTTATCATCCATATTCTTCATTCTATAAGTATGGGAGAAAGGAGAGTGTGAATAGGGCATAATTTTTCTTTCGGGAATCGTATCTACGAGAGTTCTACCTCGTATATCATCTTCTACTAGTGGCTCCTCAACAAAGGCAAACTTTGCATCGGATGTCTTTTCCCAATCATTCGGTCCCTAAACATGTGAAGTAACTCCAGGTTCCCATAAGGAAAATAGGAGAGGCCATCTTACGTTCAAGTATAGGAAAGACTCATCAGGAGGTGTCTAACCCTCCACTACTTAAAGATATGCATAGGGGATCATCACTCTACTTCTGATGTTCGACTTTGACAACAACTCTAGATGGACTTTTCTACATGAGATCATCTCAGACTTCTACTGCATGTCCACGACTGACAGACCGACACTTCAGGCTCCTACTACTATCAAACATCTTCACCGAGCATCGACTACTTCCTCATATGCTTTCCCCTGACTTCTAGTCCATGCTAGACTTCTTCTACAATGACTCTACTCTAGGCATGACATGTTTGTCTCAATGACTCTACTCCTGGCATGACTTGATCATCACAATGACTCTACTATATGCATGACCTAATCGTCGCAGACTCATCCTTATGCGAGGTCTTCTCGCAGCAACGACTACTCCGAGTAGGTTTCCTCCCGTCTCTCTCAGATGTATCGAGGGAAGATGTGTTGTATATTTTCTTTTGTTGCAAGCTACAGCTTTCTTAGCTCCAGCTTGAGGGGGATGTTAGAGTATGTAATAGAGGGTAATGGGATCTCTACAAGATCTGATTACTCCCCGCTCATGTTTAGTCACACATCTACTATTTATGGGGATCGTTCTTTCTATGGGTATATATAAGGAGCTCCACGTCTCCTATACTCATTAAGAGATTGCAATAAACCATCCGACCCATAGAAGCCTTCTCCCGCAGTTTCATCCTGCTCCTCACGGAGTAGGGTTCTTCGTAAAACCAAGATGTTTATGCTTTATTCATTGCTCTGATTATTGATTCGCTTCTACGTTATCTATTCAACATGCCTCATCTATATAAGTGATTCAGAGTGTTTGGTTGCTTCATATTTTGATTCAGACTATGTTGCAGATGTTGATGGGAGGAGATTAATGGCGTACTACGTCTTCACTTTGGGGAATTCTATCATCAGTTAGAAGGCTATCTTACAATCATCAGTTACCTTTTCTACCACAGAGGCAGAGTATATGGCTCTGATGGAAGATGGAAAGGAATGCATCTAGTTGAAAGTCTAGTTGGAGACCTCAGTCTGTAACATGATCATGCTATAGTATATTGTGACAGTCTCAGTACAATAGGCTTAGCCAAGGATCAGGTGCATCATAAGAGACAAAGCACATAGATGTCAGGTATCACTTCATTCGTTCTGAGAAGAGGATCAAGGTGAAGATGGTCAGCACATCGGATAATCTGGTCAATATGTTCATGAAGGTAGTTCTTGAGAGTGAGCTCAAAACACTATTTGGACTTGCTCAACATCGGCTGTTGGTAGTAGCTCCAAGGAAAGATTGGCCACGGTGAATTTCGGCAAAGCCTCTCGGAGGATTCAATTCAAGGTGGAGATTGTTGATATGCCTTGAATCCTACCTATCTGATCCAGGATGAGGAACCATTTGATGCTTCTCTAGTGCCAACATACCCTACCAGCAACCTGGGAGGTGGCTAGGGGAGCAAGTGTCTCCCTTGCGGGGCATCGGGGGAAACTCCCCATCTTGAATTTTTTTTCTTATATGGGTATTCAGATCCATCTATACTTTGGGATCCATTTTGTATGGGAGTAGTATAAAAAATCCTTAGGGTAAGGGATCTCAACAACCTCTTTATTTTCCTTCATCTATGCATAGTGAAAACCGGTCACCGTTGCCCTAGCACGTAGCCCAGTTACGAGTTGACTTTGTAAATATGTGTTCTTCATACTTGCTTGATTGGTCTTGTTTGTGCATACTTCCGCGATTGGCAACAAGCCACATCATCAATCCCCTGCAACGACTTTTTGCCCATCAGTCTTCACAGGATGTATATCCCAACAGGTATAACAGTGGTCGATCACATCTCACGACCATTGTAGAAGAAAAAACAAAAAGAATAAGAACAAATAGTACCCCCCCCCCCCCACTCTTCATCTCTTCCTTCCCTCTCATCTGTCTTCTCTTGTGTTGATGTGTGGTGGTAATGCCTCCACCCTTAATGTTATAGCCCAAGTACAGGATCCGTTATTATGTTCTTTTAAGGACTGTACATGAAACCAGTCAATTCTTGTTAAGATTATGACTATGATTCCTTTATTATTCCCAATTCTGCAACCTAAACGAATGAGCAAGGAACAACGTTTACAAGTAATTTCCATGACACCACTGGCTTTTTGTTTGAAAGCTCTTGAATATTTACTAGGACCAGATAAATAACTGAAGATATTTGTAGGTCTAAGTCGGATTTATATATCGAGAATCAAGATGTCTACCATTTTATATGTTTAAAGAATGCAAAACAAGGAAGTAAATTCGTCTGAGGGGTACCCGTAGAAACTTATTCCACGAGACCCCCAGGCGAATATATATTTTGTTAAGTACCGTAAAGGAGCCGTGACTTGAGATCACGGCTTCCTTCGGAAGGGAGCTGTGGCCTGAGATCACGACTCCCTTCGAAGGAAGCCGCCACTTGCAGTCACGACTCCCTTCCAAAGGAAGTTGTGATCTCAAGTCACGCTTTCTCTGCTTCCAGAACAAATAAGTCCCTATCCTTGGTGGTGAGACTGGATTTCGATAGAGCGGCAAGAGTTACATAAAGCCAAACAAACACAATTGTCCACGCTTCAAGATACTTTTAACGTTAGTCCAAAAAAAAAGTCATAAATAACATAACAAGAAGCTCTTCATTTAGTATACATAAAACTAAATAGAGTCATAACATAAGAAGAAACAAGATGCAAATTTACTAATGTGGCCATCTCCACATGAGTTGTAGATACATGAAGACTCTCACGGGCCTTCCAAAGGTGGTCACATCAGATGTATGAGAAACAAGATGCGTTCTTGGAGCCGTCGCCGCAGCTTGACGTATTACGTAGGAGCTCTTGTGCATACAATGTCAGTAAATAAAATTGGTTGGTATGAGCCTCCCATCATCTTAGTGTAGTTCAAAATATCGTCAATGTCACCATCATACTCGACATCAACCAAAAATGTCTCATTATTCTTGAACATCCTGTGAATACACGTAATTCCGCACCATTGGTTAAGTCAAGACGAAATGATTTTGCAATCATCTCGACCAATCATTAAAATGTCAAACCCATCCCAACTCTTATGGGTTTCACCCGACCTCCTTCGTATCTAACTTCTTTGCCATCCTTAGAAATCTTTCCACCAACATGACACAAGCACATTACTTCCATCCTTTGACTATCTTTAAAAACAAGAATAATTAAAATTACACATGAATAAAACACCACTCCTAAGTAGACAATGTATGGCATATACAAAACCAAAAAATATTACCTTTTAAACATATAAGGCTAGGGTTTACTCATAGTGGATGATATGGAGCAGCACGACGAGAGGTGGCAGCGAGAGGGGGACACGAGGGGATCACCGGCTCAAGGGGTGGGGGGAATGGGAGGAGGTGGCGCGAGGGAGGGGAAGTGTTGGAGGAGGCGACGATGTTGAAGGAAGGGGTGGAGGTTCTGTCTGCATGGGGGAGGGGCGGGTCGCGGTTGGGGCTATATTCAAGCCCTGACCATGACTTGGAATCACGGCTCAAGGAAGCCGTGATTGCAAGTGACGGCTTCCCAATAAAGAAGCTGTGACCTGAGGTCACGACTCCCTTGAGGTACTTAACAAAATATATATTCGCCTGGGGGTCCCGTGAAATAAGTTTCCACTGGGGTACCCCTCAGGCGAATTTACTTTTCCAAAACAAGTTACATGTTCATTTATCTATATCCACCGTATGCTGGCATTCCACAATATACTGAAATATAGATGTGGAAAGGTACTTTCTGCTATCTTCAAGACTGCTTAGTTATGTGTAGGGCCATCTCTAATGTTTCTCTTTGTGGACCAGATTTTTATATACGGGGAACCTGCTTCTTCTGAAGGTTGCAGTTACCATGACAACTCTCCTTATTGGGACTTCTCTGATAAAGATATCTGAGTTCTGGAAATTCAGATTCATTTTACAGCATTGTACCAGTAAGTCGACCAAGTTAGCAATGGAGGATGGACATGGCTCCATCACAGGAAAAAAAATCCCATCCCTCCTGATTTATACTTCGAACATCCGTGTCCCAAATGAGATACTGATGCATTTTAATTGGATCTTGAGGATCTGAGTAAATGTATTACAGATCCCAATTAAACATCCAATTAAGAGTCCACCCTATATATGTTTGTTAAAGCTATGCAAACTTATGCAAAGAATCATAAGGCCATCTTCTGGGATTTCTACGAGCGGAATTGTATCTTGTTCTCCTTTCTCATACAGTAAAATGAAGATTTTTTGCAGTATATCCTATCTAATCTGAAATGTACCTGTCTCAAGAGACCTTTGCAACCCTTGCGTATGAAATTATTCCTGGCATTAGAAAGGAATTGCAAATTTCTTCTGTTTAAACTGCACATATATGTTTGTGGATCTCTCCAAGTTTGGGATCTGAGATATCATCCAGAAATACATGTAGATGGATGTAGTTGTCTCTCTTTTTCTTTTCTTACGATTTGTTATTGGCTGTCCCCTTCAGAGATCATCTTCAGAAGGTTTTTTACTGCTTATCAGGATATTGTTTCCATATTACGAGGAGCTGTGGGTCATATTATAGTTTTCTAAATATTCTTCTGTCTTTCGTGCCATCCATCTTATGTGATCTCCACATGTTGTCAAGCTTTCTCTTTCAATTTTTCTGTCATTTCGACAGAAGATGGTGATAGAATGACCAAACACCACCATCAGCTACGAACGTTCAACATTCTAAAGGAAATGGGACGCTTTCTCTTCTCTCTAACTAGATGTTCTTTTCTTCTAAATGGAAGGATGAGCAAGACCTTTTCCCTAACCAGATGTTCCATTTCTTCTAAATGTTCTGCTCGTTTTAGGAAAAATTAAAGAACATTTATTATTTCACTTGTGAACACCTTCCTTGCACTTGTATAGTTAGAGAAAAAAAAGAGGAAGCCTTTGTTTATTCAAATACCATTGATTTTTAAACATGTTGCCAAACCAATTTACTTGAATAATTTTGGTGTAGAAGCATGAAAAAACTACCGAGGGTGCATATGTAAATTTGAGGTTATTGTAGCATTGTTTTGGAAAGTGCGTGCATGTATACAAAAATCTCTATATAAATTAGACCACCGTTAACATTGCGTCTCCAAAGTAATTACAACTAACATTTTCATTCTATTAAATATAGGAATTGTGGTATATAGTAATACTTTTACATCTCGGAGATATCGAAGGATTGTCCAATGTTAGGTTTACAAGATATTGATCAGATTTCATGCTCATATAAAACAAAAAAAACTCCCTCATGCTTACTTCAGATAAGGTCTAATCTACTTGGTTTGTTTTTGAGGACGAACTAGAGATTATTTAGGATCAATGCGAAGAGAGCGATACCCAAAAATGCATCATAATGTTGAGCCACACAACTAATGATGAAAACGATCGGATATAGATACAAATATAGGTATCATCGTATTCTTATCCATTTTAGAACATGAATACTAATGTAGATACGAATATTGACGGATATGAAAAATATGTTATTGTATCACTAAAAACAAATACACATACAAAACGAATACGAATTGGATACATATAACAACATAAATATTTAATATATAAACTAAAATACACATATTTAGGATGGTTTATACGTAAAATAGATACACCCAATATATGTATTTCTTAACAATTATATCAACATTGGTGAACGCAATCATAAAATATTATTATACACAAATTATAGATAAATCTATGACTATTTATATAGTAAATCGGATACACAAATATGAATGCAAATATTAGTGAATGTCAAATTGATATCCATATTTGCATCCACTTTAAAACAAATACGAATACGATATCGGATCGGATACTAATATTATTCATATTTGTTTTCATCCCTACACACAACCCACATTAACCCTACATCTTTTTAGTCCCAGAAGATCTCTTGCAGTAAGATGAACTTGCTCTAGATGGTCCCTCTTCGAGAGATGATCACTAGCGTTTAGGGATGCAAACGGTCGGATACGGATACGGATATAGGTATTATCATATCCTTATCCATTTTTTAATGCGAATACGGATGCAGATACGGATATTGACGGATATTAAAATTATCTTACCATATCCTTAAAAAACGGATACGGATGTAAAATGGATACTGATCATACACGAGTAATGTCAGAAATACTCTATAGAATCAACTTAAATATATAAGAATTAGATGGAAACACATGATATTAATTTACTAAATGTATTTGTATCATAACAATTATATAAATATGGTGAAAGGAGGTAGAGAATTATGTTATATATGGTTAAAAATAAATCTATGACTAATTTATATACGAAAACAGATATACGGATACGGATGTTTACAGAAACGGATACGGATACGGATGTCAAAATCTGTATAAAACGGATACGATGACGAATAGGATACAGATATATCCTTATCCGTTTGCATCCCTACTAGCGTTGGTAGGATGATAAGTTCTCAGTTAAAAAACCCTACAAGGTTCTGACTGGGATGTTGATTTTCGATCGAGGGAGATGTATTGCTGATTGTAGGCAATGTTAGAGAAGAAAACTACCCATAAATACTAAGATCTTCCTTTAGTTGCTGGAACGTGGAAGGGTGATGATCGGGGCGAGGCATGCTTTATTCTTTCATAGCATCAGTGCCATTTGTGCATTCTACATGGCATGCAAATCATCTATTATTCATGAGTGAGGGTTTTAGGAGAAGATGTGATTTATGAAGATCGCAAGAGGAAATTTGTACAAACTATGAATTTTTTGAGGTGTTTATAGATATAAAACATCAAAAATTTTGTGTTTACGTATGTCCTTTGGTTATTACTTAATATTAAATACATAATATTTTTATAAAATGCTATAAATATAGTTATGCCTTAACATTTTCTTTGGACTTTTAACAACTAGGAAAAGAAATAATAAAATAAAAACAAGGGTTATGTATAAGGCTATAAGTCAATATAGATAATGTCAGTTTTGTTCATTTTTATGATTTTTTTAATATTAATTATCATGTACATAGTTAAAAAAACTAAAGAAAATAAAAGTGAGATAAATAAATCAAAAATAAGAAAATATTTGCATAAAATAGGGATATTTACCCTTCGAACCATATAAACTGTGTAAATTACTTTCTCAGCCTTTGAAACAACATAATTCCCCCTCGACCCCCCTAAACTTGTTAACCCTTACCCTATGAACTTTGTGGTTAATTTGTTTGAAGCTCGTGCAGGTTCTTGGGGGTAATTTACAGGGCCGGGGGGGTAATTAAGTTGTGTAAAAGGTTCTAAAGGTAATTTAAAAAGTTTATAGGTTTCATGGAGTAAATATCCCCATAAAATAATATGATAAAGATAATTAGGTCAGTTGTACAATATATAATTCAGTCTTAGAATTTAAGTTTCACATATGAACTCTGATTCCTTTTAACTTTCTTTGTAAATAATTGATTATATATTAATTCAAATGTAAGTAGAGTTCTATAGGAGACTGTATGAGGAAGATGTTAGCAATGTGAGCCCGAGACGGACTACTCCCACAATAAATGTTATTGTAATATTTGATATACTAATAAAAGTTATTGGTTTATTTTTCACTCCCTATTCGAGATTAAATGAATGAATGCACTATAAGATCCCTCGGTACAATTAGGGTTATCTACCATGGATGTCTTGATGAACATATAGTTCTTGATTCAATTGTTGAATCATCGAGGTTGGTGCTTGGATGAATATCTAAAGAGTTAGATTGAGGACTCATCAAGCACCTTCAAATTATTGTTAAGATGTGATCTCCAGCTTGAGTAGGAGATGACAGACTTTTATCATTTGCCTGGTATCTGACCGACCTCTAGATGCAGGTCCTCTACATAGGAATAGAGATTCGGATGTGTCGGATTAGTTAGGTCAAAGGGTTGACTTAATGAGATCGGCATAACCAAGTTATATGTCATATACTACCATGATATAGGCATGCATCCTCTGATCGGAGATAGATGTATTGCTATATCTCTAAGTATGTATAATTGGCAGACCAATTACTTGATGGTCTAATCAAGGTCTATACACCGACGAGCTGGTATGCATATAAGGGCATATGAGTAATACGATTTCTCAAAGGGATCATGCAGATTCATTTGTGAATCGGGAGACATGAGCTTGCTCATGAGGTATTAGGACCGATCCAATTCCATGCATGGTCATCTTGCTTTGGAAGCATGACAAGAATATGTAGGTATGATATATGTTTTTAAAAAGCATATGATCAATACCAACTCTCAATGACCAAATGAGAAACTTAATGATAAAACCCTAAAGATGACAACATAAATTGATCTATGTCTTGGGGTTTATTATGTCTTCCAGTATGCAGGATGTACATGTGTTAGGAATATATGAAGGGTGATTGATCATAAATGATTGTATAACCATGACATTTCCATTCCGAGGGAGTGATGAAACATGTCCGGATTTTACTGACTCCTCTTATCAGAGAAGTGATCTGATCTTGGTCCAAATGTTGGATACTGATCTGAATGATATTCAAATGCAATGAGAAGATTAGATCTACGATCTTGATTTAATCAAGCATATGTGAGAGGTCTCTGAGATTTGGATTTGAGATGTAATCTCAATATTCAAGTCATTATACGTGGAACATACAACCACATTGTCCTTATCTCCAAATATCTGCAAAGAAAGTGCATTATTCTTGAAAGAGTTCAAGAATAATTCCACTGTTAAATTATATCCAAGCATTGAGATATTGATAATTAAATGTGCTTTAATTATCATGAATAATATGAATATGATTCATATTATTTAAATACATGAGAATGATGATCTGAGATAATTAAATGTGATTTAATGATCAAAGATATGAATAATGTGGATAGTGCTATCCATATTATTTGTATATATATTATAATTGTGATTTATAATATATTAGAGAGAGTAATATTATAAATAGTATCTTCAAATTAATTATTGATGTGAATTTGATTCACATTAGAAATAAATTGAAAATATAATTTACAGTTTATTTTGGATTGTGAATATGATTTACATTTATTGAGTGGCGTGACTGCAATAATCATAAAATTGATTTGGAATTATTTTTGTGAATTAATTTAATACAAAATGTTGTTGTAAATAACTAAGGGATTATGTGAGATAATTTAAACTCATATAACTGAAAGGGGGACCACCTTTCATATGTGGATGGTGGACGACCACCTAGACTTGGTCAAGTGGCCCTCCCCACCATATGTGGAATGTGAGTTGTCACCTTACTTATCCCTTGATTAATTATTGATTTGATCAAATTAAATTATATTGATGATACTTCTATATTTAATTTGATTTAAATTAATTATTTATTGTTGGGTTTTTGCAACAAACTCATGACCATTGAATAGAAACACAAATCATTTTCAACCATTGATTTTGTGTTTCAAATGGATTGTGATCCATGAACTCCCAAAATGCTATAGAAGAAGAGGCAACCCTAGCTCTTCTGAATACAACTTCTCTGGCAATTCTATCTATATTTCTCATTCTCATCGCATGCCCCATCTTTCTCTGTCTCTACAGTGTGGTCGTTCATACTCTGTGTTAGAGAGAGTCGTAGCCATCACGACATCGTTGTACTACCGGATTGACTAATTGCGGATCTCCATCTTCTTTGATGATTGTTGTTTGTGAAGAAGACATTAGATTTCGTGCGATGAAATCAGGAGTTCTGGTGCTTGGATCTTCACCTTGGATTGCGAGAAGCTCGCGTTTCATCAACGTGCTCGCAAGCGTATCCTCCGCCGGGTCAAATTTGAGACAGGAGATCTCTTCACTTAGAGATACGATCGCAACCACGCTTCAAGAGGTAATCCTACATCTTACTTGTAGTTTGATGAAATGATCCGAGAAATGTTCTGGATTCATGTGGTTACATCATTTAAAAAAATAAATTCTGCTGCATCAAGCAACTAGAGCGACTAGTCGATTCGGTCGCATATGATGCAACCACCACGCTTCTATGATGCACTTAAGGATCTTTCCATATCATTTAAGTGATACCAGAACATTGGTTGAGGTCTTGTATACGATCCAAAAATCCTAGGCCATCATGGTTCATGTTTTGGATGAGCATAAATCTTTATTTTTGCGTTGGATGCAAGATTCGAATCAATTTTTGATAAAATAAAAATCTACTATTTGCACTATTTGGACGTGTTTTTTGGTTAATAAAAATATTTAGAATGTCTAACTATTTATAAAAAATAGTAAATTTTAATTGGTACTAAAAGTGCATGAAAATGATTCGAATTGTACCCGTTATGAAAATTTATTTTGCATGTATTCACGGATTTGTAACAAAATTATTTTTGCTCATTATTTTACATAATAAAATATGAAATAAATACTTGGATTAAGTACAGAATCAAGCCAACAAACTATTCGAATTTATTTCATGTGATTCCGATTTTATTTGCATATATATTCCATATTTAATGGAGATGGGTCGGAAGATGATTAGATCATCAAACTTCTTTACTTAATGTGTATAATTCAATGGAAATCATTGAAATTATGAAATTACCTTGATTAAATATGATGCTTAATAATTATGAATGTTAATCATTATAGACCATTGAATACATGTTTCATGGAAATCCTTGTTTATCCTACAATAGTTGTAGGATAATCTCTACATGCAAAACATTGTTAATTGGATAGGATTGGGGATTTATCTAGAAAATCTCCTAATAATATTCATCAAAATGATTTTGACAAAATTATGGTATAACTTCGGTTGAAAGATCGAATAATATCTCAAATATAATAGATCAAATCACATTATATTGACCTGAGGCGGATATGGTGTCTACTCTGGGATCGTTAGGGTAGTAGGTTGCTCTATGAGCAGTCTATCCCACATCCTGTGTGCACATGACAATGGGTAAAGAAAGGATAATGCTTGAAGAGAACATGGTGTATTTTCTAATTAATAACATCTGAATAATACGTACTTTAAGATTATATAATCCTTCAAGTAACAATCAAGTTTGTTAATTAATCAAATTGGATTGATAATTGATTTAATATGATTAAATTAATTATATCCAACTAAAATACTCTATTATAAATAGAGTAGTACTTTACTTAGAAGAATTAATTATGTGAATATGATTCGTGATGATACATTAGAATTTGAACATCATATAGAAGATCACATAAAAGGAATCCATGGTCTCCCGTCAAGGTGAAGGGTTCCGTTGTCGGGGATTAGATGTGGGAGACGCCTGTCCGAAGTGACAACTCCTACATATAGGTGCATTTAGATCGGGCTCTTTGCTTCTCGAAAGAGTAAGGTTGTATGTGTAGTGACTCTAATGTCGGTTCCTCATATTATTATGGTGATATTGGATTACGTATAGCGAGTGCTATTCCTATTGACGGTTTGCTCAATTAACAGCATGTCAATATTGCCTTAGGGGTGGTAGGCCCGGGTGCTAAAGACTGAATTGAGAATGCAAGTTGGACTTGCAAGGCGGAATGTGTTCCCGCTTCTTTTTACTTGAGTTACACTTTCTCATATTATTGAGATGTAATTAAGTTAGAAAAGGAGATCGCAGTTCTTACCGGAGATATATCGGTAAGTATATCTCTTGCTTTGAAAGTAACTAAGGGAATGGACTTTCAAAGGCAAGACTAATGTGATTAAAAATCATTAATCAAAGATTTAATATTGAATATTGATGAATCTCGTATTCATCATGCTAAAAGCCACATATTAAACCCCTGGCTTAAGCAATCCAATAAAAATCACATATAATTCTTTGTTTTTATCTTGTACTATATTGTGTATAAATTACCATTAATTTATTGTATTTAATTTCCCTTATTTTTCTATCTATTTTATCACTCAAAAACCCCTAAAAATTAGGTAGATAACTTGTCTATAAATCACTGACCCTTAAAAAGATAAAAAATACAAAAAATCTCAAAACCACAAATTTGGTATTTTATCCCTTTAAAAATACCCCCAAAAATAGCTTTTGTACAGATGACCTCTTTTGGCTTTTTGACCAACGTGAAAGTTGTAGATCTCATCGAGACGAGCAACTTTCATGTTTTGACTTTTTCCAAATTCAGCCTCTAACTATTTCTTTTTTATTTTTCTTTGTTTTTATATTTGATTTATTCTGATTGGGCCACGTGGTGCCCTCTGGGCCGCCCACGTGGCCCGCTTCTCCTCGCGCCACCCGACTCTCTCCTGGGCCGTTGGATCACGCTATCCCCGCCTTCATCTCCGCCATCCATCACCGCCTTGTTCTCAACCGTCGGATTTAATCCCCAGATCTGATCTCGACCTCTCTTTAGCACCTCGATGACAACCGTTGGATCAGCCTCCACCCTTCGCCTCTCAATGTGCCACGTCTCCCTTCGACCTCGGCCGTCGATCATATCCATCATCCAACGCTCCTCAGTAATCCACGTCACCCCCTTCACCCTTGCCCTTGGATGGACCCGGCTCTTCATCTGAACCACTCATCACCGCCTCAACGCCACCCGTCGATCAGATCCTATGATCTAATCATGACCCTCCGTGCGCGCCCTACTCCCAATCGTTGGATCTCATGATCCAACGGTCGTGGCTCATCGTCCTCCTCCAGCCGCTTCCTCCCCAGACGTTACGACTCCCGACGACTTCTCCCCCTTCCTATTTTGGAAGGTGCTCCAGCCACCTCCACACACTCCTAACGGCAGCCCCGCGTTCCCCGTAGATCCCCCTTCCTCGTGCCTCCATTGATACACCTCCACCATCACTGCTCCACCATTAAAACCTCCTTCAAAACCCCCCTTCTACCACATAACCGTTCGACCCCCTTCGCCTATTTAAACCCTCCTCCGCCACCGTATAGCAGGGTCCACCATTATTGGCTCTACCCTTAGCCTCCTCCGCCCCTCCGGTGACAGCGGAGGGGCGGAATGTTGAAGCCACGATAGGATTTAGCCGGTGTCGACCCGCGGCGGTGTTCCGCCGTGTATCGGTGGCTCTTGCCACCCCTGAGCCCGCTGGACAGGGCTGATCAGCCTGGGCGACGACCTAGAGCTCCTCCGGAGCTCAATCACAAGCCGCTGCCTCCGCCCACACCTCGCTCCGGCGAGGTCAAAGCCCCTTCAATGGTCGGAGCCCGCGCCTCCTTGCCGATCTCTAGCTCCGCCCACAGTGACCAGGCTTTGCTGGGCTTCTTCAGACGATGCCGGAGCTTCATTCGATGTCTAGCATCTCCGCCGAGCCTCCAAGAAGCTCTTCGATGCTCATCCATGCAGATGGAGCAAGGCGGAGCAATCTGCAGGTCGCCGGAGCCCCGCCTTCTCCGGTGGCCTGCGGTTGAAGACGACGTACAGGTGCCGTCCGATCCATGGATCGGACGGCTGTGCTGGCGACAAGTGGACGACCCGAGTCTCATCCCCGACCTACAGGCTCGGGTCATATGAGCCTAGAGCCAAACCTTCAGAAGAATCCACGTGGCCCGAGCCACAGGGCTGACCCGAGCGTAGCCCCTCACGTGCATCGCACGTGAGGTGCTGGAAAAATTTCACGAAGAGACCCGGCGATTTTTGAGAATTGCATTTCGGTCCCCGGGCACGTGCCTCACGTGCGTGCCTGGGTTAATTACAGGGAAGCCCTCCAGATTTTTAGAAAATTACAAAAAGGCCCTCGCACGCATGGAAAAATTACTCAAGGGCCCGAGCGGTTTTTGTGATTTACATTTAGGTCCTTCCAGGGACCTAAATGTAATAGTTATCCTTTTATTTCCTTGCATTTTATTACAATTATGCCCTTGCACTGTTTTTTAGCATAACTTGAGCATCGTAGGTCCAAATTGCATGATTTTAGTGTAGTTTTGATCCTTAGTTTGTCCTCTACATTCTAGCATACTTATTTGTCTCATTTGACACTCTTTTAATTAAAGTGATTTTTTTATGTGAAAAAATGGGACCATGCTCTGCTTTTCTTGCTTGATTTGATGACCGATTTTTAATGATGTGTTCAAATTGACTCTAATTTCATTTTATATTACGTTGCTCGCATTTTAGGGTATAATTCTGACATTCTATGCATCATGCATATTCTCTTGCATTATTTGCCTATACATCACTTTAACTTGCATAAAAACAAAATAAAAAATGCATATAGCATAGCAACGTTTTGTATTTTTGTATAATTTGCATGTGGACCTGAAATTGAGATTAAATCACATTGAGCTTCATGAATCAAAATTTAATACTCTGATTAGGCAGCTGTGTCCCTGTGTTCGACCTTGGTACACTTGCCAAGTATAAATATTCCACAGCATTCAAAGTTTGTGGGTTTTGATCGACCGATTTTCACCTCCTATACTACAATTCATCGATATTAAAGAGGTGGATTTCGCGTTCATCAAATGGCACCGTTGTCGGGTGATGAATCCACATTTCATCATCTTTATTCTATCATTTTGGCATCAAAAACCCTAGCAAATGCCTGTAAATAACATTAATTCCATCATCTTAGCATTCATGCATGTGCATTTAAATAGTGTATAAAATAATGTAATTAGAGCTAAAATTATAGAATAAATAAAAGAAAAGAAACAGAATAAAATATTGTAAATATTTTATGACCCGAAACCCCGAGACCTAGGCATCTTGATGAATAGGTCGACAAGGAATAAAGTAGGGGGAGATAAGGGCCAAAGTACAGATAAAATACCTATACCTTTTATTCATTCTTTACTCATTTTAGGACCTATTTTTGGTTCCACTTTTTACTCATCAAATAAAGAAACTTTGTACATGAAAGTTGTAGATAATTTAATAAAGAAAAATACAAAATTGATTTCACAGAAAAAGAATGTACAGATAAAACGTTATGGTCTGAATAAAAATCCAGAATCCCAACTTCCCAGACCCGTATCTCACAACTGACAACTCCAAATGTAGCAAACTCACCTTTAATTGTATATAGAATAAAACAATCTATTTAATGGTGGTGGGTTCCCATTTGGCGGAGCTACGGTTTGAAAGTTGAGTTTTGGACCCACCTTGTATAATTGTACTGAATAAAATATTCAATTTATTCTTTATTCATTATTTTTGTATTTTTATATTTTTATAATTATGTAAATATTACTTATAATAACTATGTGCATTAAAATTAGAATAAAAATGCAAAGAAAAATAAAAATAAAAATAAACATATATAGGTTATACATAGATACTATACCTGTACTTATACCTACATAACACACTCTTATATTTTATTAAATATGCAAAACATATCAGAAAAATAAAATAAAAATATATTTGTATATATTAAAGTATTTTATAATTTTACAAAATAAGAAATAAAAATAATAATATTAAAATACACAAAAGAAAAATAAAATACTGAAATACATAGGTAATATACCTATATAGAGCTAAAAAGTGAACTTATAAAAATATAACTCATAAAAATAATTAAAAATCGGAATAAAATACTAAATAAAATTCTAAACATTTTTTATTTTATCACCTAATTAAAATAACACCATTTACTATTTTAAAATGATTTATTAATATGTTTTTCCAGGGTTTTTCCTGGTTGGTCCACGTGGACCAACCAGGAGGTCAGAACTGTCAGTCTGACCAACCCCCCTGTAGCTCTACGCGCCTCGTTCTTCCCCCGCTTTTGCGGATTTTTCGAGGATGCGTCTTTCATCCTTTGAGGTCGACTTCTTCTGCAAACATCTTCCTCTACCATCTCTCTTACTAGCCCTATGTTTTTCTTGGGTTGAGGATCACTATCGCTCCAGTTGCGCGTCGATCAAGGGACCTTCTCGTCAACCCTTCAAAAAGACCCCCTTGACTTCATTCAAAAATTTGAACCGCAAACTTCACCAATTTCCCCCCCTTTGGTCGTGCTGAAGGTGTCTGGAGGTGACAGCTCCGACCCCCGAGCGTCAAGGCGGGTGGACAGTGCCTGGTTGACGCGTGTTCCACACCTCCGGCGAAGCTCAGCCGTAGAGGTATTCACCCTCTGGCCCCAGGCCATCGAGGCAGTCTCTTCTCTTCTTTTTATCCCCTTCAAGTTCCTCATAAGTTTCGGACCTTTTCACCTATCTTTCCCTGTCGATTCGTCCACCCAATCACGTCATTGACCACCTCGCCGGAGCGCAACTCCGGCGAGTACCCATCCAGCCGTTCACCCCATTTCTGTGCACCACGTGATCGGGGCAATTTGCCCCCGATCATATCACTCTCTTCTTGCAGGTACCAGGAGCCCATCGAGTGCCTGGAGCAATCTTGCGAGGCAGCCGGAGGCATTTTGGGAGCCCGAGCTCCGCCACCTTCTCCGACGCGCTCGGGTGGACGCCACCCCTTTTTGAAGCTCCAGGCAGCAAGAGGAGACCTGCAGGGACCATTTGGGGCCATTTTGAGGCCTTAACGACGACGAATGGAGGCCGGGGAGGTCGCAGAAGGTTGTCGTCGCCGGCCTTCTTCCGCGCTCTTCCTCCTGGTCTCGCTGCCGTTCGATCAAGAAGAACCCCCAGGCGTATCGTGGACCGTCCGATCTTGAGAGCCCAGCCACCGTCGATCTCAGCCGAGATCTGATCCCAGACGTCCACGGGTGAAGCGTCATCGAGCCCGGAGAAGCCGACACGTGGTTAAGTGAAGCGCCCCACACCGCTGGATCGAGCCTAGCCACCAGCCGTTGGATCGCCACCACGTGTCCCCAGCAGCTGCTCCGCCGTTGGATCACGCGTCGAGGGTATTTTGCACCCACACCCTCGCGTATTTTGTATTTATATTCTAGTCCAGTAACTTTTATTCGAAGTTTAAATATTTTTGTAAAAATTGCAAGAAGACCCTCGTCTTTACTTTATTTGCATTTAGGTCATCTGCCACGTCACCTCACGTGACCTGTACACGTGAGGTGAGGGCATTTTGCATAGAGGCCCTCGGTCTTTCTTGTATTTCAGTCCAGTACCAAAACTTTCGTATGTAGCGTTAACTTTTTGGAGAAATTGCATGTAAGCCCCCAGGTTTTTGGAGAATCACATTTTGGTCCTCGCCAGGCGTGCGCAAGTTACGCGCCCTGGTGGGTAAATTGCGCTGGTACCCCAGTGGGTTTTGTAATTGATGTTTGGACCTAAAAATCGAATATTTAGTTCAAACTTTTGTGGAAACTTGCATGTATGCCCCTGGAAGTTTTGGAAATTGCATATATACCCCTGCCAGGCCTGATTAATGTTTGGATGCTTGTTCTAATTATTTAAATTATCATCTTGCCTCCAAAATTCCACAAAAATAGAGTTAAGTTCCTGTTTACTTGCATGTGCACTCCATCTTTTTACATTGCATTTTTATTGCATTTTCACATTTATTAAAAATAAAAAACATGCATTTATTTTACTGTTTGCATTAGAAAACCCATAAAAATTATAAAAACGTTTTGAAAAATTCCAAAAAAAATACATTTTGTGTGTTTTACCATTTTCTAGTGTCAGTCTAAAAATCACTAAAAAATCTTAAAAGAAAAACCTTAAAAATTCAAAAATACATAAAAACTTCAAAAAAATATACAAAATCAAAGGAAACTCAGAAAAATACAAACTCAGTTCCTGTTTGTTCTATAATATTCCATTCTCTTTATTTGAAAATTAGTGTGAAAAATTTTGGTTGTTGTTTGCTAATCTTAATTCCTGTTTTACTCACAGCCAGCACCTTTTTCACGGTTTTCTCTTATTTCAGTATTTAAACATACCAAAACACTTTGAAAAATACCTAAAAATCACAAAAACAGTAAAAATCCTAAAAATATCAAAAACATTTTATTTCTGAATTTTTGGATATTTTTGCATAGTTTTCTACATATTTTGTCTTGTCTTTTATTACATTGTTTTAAATTCCAATATTGAAAAAAAAATATATAAAATTAAAATAAAAAAAATTAAAAAATTAAAAACCCACAAAATTTTATTTGCTTGCTTGCTTAGTGTAGACAACACACGCATTCACTTGCGCACATTTATTTGAATTACCCTGTTTGCTCCCTTTGTTCGAACTCTCTGCATACTTGCCCTTTACATCATTTGTGCAGAGTTAAAAATAAATTTTAACTCCACATTTATTTCTAATTATTGATCTTTAGTGTGGGTTAATTGTTGATTAATTTCAAGATTTGATTGGTTGACACTTCGACTGTGTTCCCGCCTTGTGTGGATCACAAGACCGATCGATTTCTTGAGATTATCAAATGGCGCCGTTGCCGGGGAGCAACAACGCGTAGTTCGGGTTTTTGCTTGTGTTTGTGATTGTCTACTTTTGCGGCTTTTATCATTTTCCGTATTTTTGATATTTCTTGTTGAATTGTCTAGCCCCTCTCTTGTTTGACTTCTTGCGAGGAACGTGGATCGAGGGAGGAGCTCTTTTCTAGGAGCACCTGCGCACCCACGTGAGGCGACTTTAGCCTAGCACGAAGGAAGACTTGGAGGATTTTGCAAGACAACTCCTTAGCATCCATTTTCTTGCTTTGTATTTAGTTTTGTAATTCAAGTGAGAGAGAGACTCTATTTTGTAATAATACAGGTACTTGGACTCTTGGACATTCGGGCCCAATTTCCAAGTGTTTGTTCACTTGAGGGCTCACCGCAGTTTTGTCGGCTTTTCATCGCATTTTTTTTACTTTGTTTTCCGGTTTTGTTTTCTTCACTTTGTGTGATTGAGCCCTTAGATTTAGGATTGCTTGCGATAGATTAAGGCCAAACACCTAATATATCTTGCATGTACCTATAGCCGCGTTTGGACTTAGTCAAAGTTTAAACAGTCTGTTCATTTATCTCTTAACCCGTGTGCCGTGAGCGAGCTCCATCAAGCGCTACTCCTGAACTCGAGTGTGTCGAGAAAAGGAGGGGTAAGCCAAGACCGGACTCTTAGGTTAAAGATAAGTGGCCAACTTGTGGTGCTTCACGTTAATAGCAATTTCTGAAACTTAGGGCGATTTCATCGGCTTTGCATTTGCATATAGATAGGTTTCAATTCTGCTGAGCATCTTTGCATGTAGAGTGCTGGAGGCAAGGTGAGCTTTTACGCTTTAGCATCCATCATCGTTTGCCGCTTGCATTGCTTTTCTGCTCCTCTACCTCTGTTTTTGATCACCTAGGTGCTAAATAAAATTGACTCCTCGTTAGGTTCGTGCATTCTCACTAAAAATCCACAAAAAAAGTGATAACTAATAAAATTGGGACTGCTAATATTACTTGACCCTAAAAAAGATCAAAAAGAAAGATATTGTCTTGGGGCGAGTAATCCCCTCATTGTCTTTGTTTTACATTGCTCGCGCACACACTAAGGTTAGTGCCCAAATCCCATTTTCAGCCCCCTAAGTGTTTGTGCAACTTCTTGACTTTTTCACCTAACTCTAAAACAGACAAGATAAAAAGACCGCATTTGTGGTCTTCACCGAGTTGAGTAGGTGAATTGAGGGTTTGGTTGTTTCATTTTTGCTTGTAATTTTTTTGTGTGCATTTTAGATCATCTCTGCGCATTTGCGCCTTTCTCCACACATCTGTTGACTTGACCATCGTGTTTTCCCGATCATTCTCTCTTGTTTCGAGATGGTCCCTGGAGCGATTTTTATCCGGATTTTGCGGATTCCTCGTACCCTCCAGCCGGTCCACCTCCCTTTTATCAGGAGGATCCTCCTCCTACTTTTTCTGACTTTTGTACATATCCGCCTCAGCCACAGTATCATGACTCGGACTTCTACCCACATCCACCCCCATCTATATATTATCCACCTCCACCTTCACATCCACCCGAGTCTGACCTGTTGGAGTCACCTCCCTCGATCTCCATGAGTGACATGTTGACCCTGATGATAGAGCACACTGATTTGATGAAAGATAATCTTACCATGTTGAGAGAACATAAGAATAGTGCTCTATTCAGCAAGGCTGCGGATTCAATTGTGGGTGATCATGGGAGCTTGCAGTCACCAAAAATACAAAAAAATAAGAAAAACACAAAAACACAAAAAGATTTTGGGAGTCACACGATCGAGCCGCATTGTGAGGAGAGGGGCCAATTGCCCTATCATTTGACCACACATCCACTCACTTCTTGTCCCATCTCCAACCCCGAGGGTGCCTATGTACAGACTGCTCTGGACACTCCTCATGTACATGCTGATTCCGACTTCCTCCCTTGTATGGAGGAAGTCCAAAAATTCAAAAAAATGTTGATTGAACCCGAAGTGGTGGCCACTATTCAGGAGATCATCCGTGCCCCCACTTCAGCAAGCCATGACCCAATTATCGGCTCCTCTCCCCAAGAAGAGAAAGCGGAGGAGCAGATCTGAGCGTCACATTTTGACCATGGCCACTGCCCTCGCCATCACACACCGTCCCATTCCCAAGAGGAAGAACACAGCTACACCTTTCATCACTTGCACCATCTCTGACTATACATGTGATCGCACTCTCCTGGACAGTGGTACATCTATTAGCATATTACCCTTCTCACTGGTACAGTCTCTTCACTTAGGGCCTCTCAAGAAGACCAGGATGATTGTTCAGTTTGCTGATGGATCAATCAAGAGGCCGAAGGGTATCCTTGAAAACGTCGTCATTTCTATTCAGGGCACGAGCCATCATGTTGATTTTGTCGTGTTTCCCATGGAGAACTCCACAGGGGAGCCATCTCCAATCATCCTGGGACGACCATTCCTCGCCTCTGCGAGGGTCGTTATTGACTATGGATCAGGAGAGATTCGCTTCCGTCCTGTTGACGAGAGCGAAGTGTTGATTACCACACCCACAGTTGACCAGAGACCTGCACCTGATGCACCTTCACTGATTATAGCAGACTCTGAGGCCTGTGACCTACCTGATGCTACTAGAGATACTTCCTTAGCGATCCCTGATGAGACCCGACGAATCCCCCGTAAGGGGAGGAAATCGGAAAGCATGGACCTCACTGATCCTCCTCCTGGTGTGTGGCGATGTGTTGATGAGATCCAGAGTATTTATGTGATTGAACCATTTGAGCAGGGGGCAGGTACCAAAATTATTGAGGGCGTTTATGATGTTTCCCATTACTTTGAGAGACCTCATAAGGAAACAAATGACCCATGTAAGACTAGACAGGACGGACCTGTTTTGACTACTTCCACTGATGAGTCCGCTCCTGTCCATGTAGATTCTGATGGGCCAAAGGCCGAAGTTGATTTGATCGCTTTTCTTCGGAAATTTGGGCCTTTTGATAAGAAAGATGATCCGGTTGAGACTCTTGAGGACGATCTGAGTTCGTATACTTCCACAGATGATTTCGTTCCTTTTGATTTTGACCTGGACGAGGACTCGCAGGACGACTCCGATTACACTTCTTCCGAGGATAATGAGTTTGTCCCATTCCACTTTGACATCTGCGAGACTTCCAAGGCCGGACCTAGCCGTACTTCTTCCACTCACCAGTCTGTGCCTTCACACCATAGGACCACCAAGGGAGAACCTAGCCATACTGCTTACATTGATCAGTTCGTCCCTTTCCGTTTTGATTCCACTGAGGGCCTTCACCGTGTCGACCCTGATCGGCTTCCGTACACTGTGGACCCCGATGTCGACATTCACCACACCAGATCTATCCCTCAGCGGTCTCGCAAGAAGGTTAGCTTTCGACCTCCTTGATCATATGTACATCCACCTCTGTTGTACATTCTCCTTTGTTCATCTCTTTCTATCTCCCGTTTTTACTCGTCCACCCATTGTCGTGTCTGCCTTGCTTGGGACGCACTTTGTCCTAAGTATAGGGGGTGGACGAGCCGAGTGTTCTTTCGTCGTTCTGTGTCATCGCTCCTGTTGTTGCCTATACTTAGGGCTTCTTTTACCCTAAGTATAGGGGGAGCGATGTGTACATTCTCATGATCTCATCTCTTTTTCTTTTCTTCTTTTCTTCTTTTCCTCTTCTACCTTCTTCATCTATCAAAAAGGTGCCGCCCTTGTATATAATTTTCCATACTTAGGACGTACTTTGTCCTAAGTATAGGGGGGCGTGCACCCCGAGTTTCACTATTTTTCGATCCTCTCCATTGTCTCCTCTTCTTGTCTATACTTAGGGATATTTTACCCTAAGTATAGGGGGAGACGATCTGAGTATGATCTCTAATAACCTTTGCATGTACCTATAACCTTTGCATGTACCTATAGTTCGTACTTGGACTTAGTTTAATTAAACAGTTAGCTCCCTTTCTTAGATCCGCCGCTCCGCGAGCCCTCCCCATCAAGCGCTACTCCTGAACTCGATGTGTCTAGAACAGGAGGGGGGGTCTAGACCGGACTCTTAGGATCGACGATTGGTAGTTGACTTGTGGTTCTTCACGCTAGCAGTTGCCTATCTTAGGACGATTTCCGCATTGCATATCGGCATATAGACTAGGTTTATAAATTTCTGCTTTGCATCCCGCATGGAGAGAGCTGGGATTCGCTGTAAGTCTTCTTACTTGGCATCCATCATTTAGGCACAAAGGTGAGATTTCCATCTTTGTGTCGACTTGCACGGCTTTTCCGACTCTATTCTCCCTCTATTTTTGGACAAAGTAGGAGCAAGAAAATACAAAAATCGTTAGGCGCTTGTTTGAATCTACTCAAAAGAAGCGATAACACCAAAAAAATTAAAAAAAAGGGACTGCTAAGAAAACCTTAACCAAAAATAAAATTGGTAATTGGATTCATTGATTGGGGAGAGTAACACCCTCACTTGTTTTCAAGGTTGCATGGGAAGGTCTCCTTCCAAGTGAGGTGAGCGCTTCGTAAGGATTAGAGCCAAAATTCCAGCTTGTGGCTGCCTTGTGTATCGCATGGATTACCGAAGTATTGACGCTTCTATCGTACGTGGACGAGTAGGGCTTGGTCAACATTGGTGACTCTCTATTGTGTAGAGCATCGACCTTGTCCAAAGTATCGAGCCTAGGCCACGCCTTCACGGGGGTGTCTGTCTCATCGTCTCGCGTCCGAGTAGGTTCTTGCACGCTTACGGGTGATTCCGTTGCGAGCGAGTTCCGAAGTATCGGTTTCGCCTATTGGCTTCCTCTCTTATTCTTTGGCTGAGTAGGGATCCAGGAAGGGTTACAAGGACCTCAAAAAGTGCAAGCTACATGTTACACAGGAGGAGGACAAGTACGGGATACTCTTCCGGCAGTACTCTCTCTCCTTTAGGCGTAGCGCTCTAAGGACTCGTGAAAAGATTAATTCTTGAATTCAAGCTAAAATCGAAAAGATAAAAGCCTAACCTTCACGGCTTCATGTGTTGAGTTGGTGAATTCACCCCTGTCTTGTGTTTGATTGCTAGTTTTATCTGAGGTCAAGATCAAAAACACAGCACAATTGTGTGCAATTTTGCTTCTCATTTCTTCCTTCTTCTTCTGCATCCTTTCTGCTCTTACCAATAATCAAGATGATGGGACGGAGATCTCTTAGGCCGACCTTATCGGCACCGCTATCCAGCACTCCTCCTTATTCATCTAGGACTACCTCGGAGAGGCCGCTCTCCGAGCCTGAGTTTACATCCACCCTGTTCCCCCTCGACCACCCTTCCCATTCTCCTTCCCTCAGTCCAATTGTTTCAGAATTCAGTGCATCACAGAGTTCAGATCATTCGACAGCACCTGAGATGGCCTCTTTTGCTTTTTCAGAAAATCCAGTGATGGCAGATAGAGGCGAGCACCCAGATGACCATGATCACCCTCCGTTCATAATTGATCAGGTGGCCATCAACAACTCCTTGTTAGCATCCCTGGAGACTATGCAGAGACAGATCCGTGACCAGGGTACCTTCATGGGTGATCTGATGAGAGAAATAGCTCAGATGCGAGAAAACCGACCTGGGGGCGGTGGCGGTGGAGGAGGAGGAGGACCTGATGCGGGAGGAGGCGATCCAGACGCTGAGAGACCTCCACAGACCATTATGAGGGAATTGCACAACCCAGCTGCATCCCTCACTCACCGTTGGATCAGACTCCCACCGATCCATGGAGATTTCGAGCTTCGGCCCCACACTATCCAGCTTCTACCCAAGTTCCATGGGTTGCCGACCGAAGAGCCACACCTCCACCTCCAAGAATTCGAGATGATATGCAGCACCATCCATGATAGGCTGCTGACTGAGGACACGATCAAGATGATCGCTTTCCCATTTTCATTGGTTGACAGAGCCGCATATTGGCTCAAACACCTCGGGCGATTCATCGACACTTGGGCAGATCTCCGGACCGTATACCTGAAGAAGTACTATCCTCTCGGCCGGACCAATGCAGCTAGAGCCATGATCAGCAATTTTGTCATGATCCCAAGTGAACAATTCCATGAAGCCTGGGATCGATTCAGAGAGCTCATCGACCGGTGTCCACATCATGATATATCCAAGCCCAACCTGGTTCAAAGTTTCTTCTGTGGGCTGACACCGGAGCTGCAGGGGCTTGTCAACGCCTCCTGCGGTAGATCATATTTCTCCAAGGGTGAAGACGACGTCTGGGCCATCTATGAAGGGATGGCAGAAAATTCAACTGTGATGACCCAAGCCAGAGTCTACACACAACAAAAACCACCTCAGGGAGGAGGCTCATTCCAGAGGATCGCCCGCATCGATGCCGGTCCCAATACATCGTCGGTAGCCGCAGCCCAAGCCGAATCAGCCGCAGCCTACATGGGCATTATCAGTGAGAAGTTGGACCGCATGGAGATCCTAGAGAAGAAGCAGAACCAAGGTCTTGCCCAGATGGACCTTCTCACCAAAACTATGAGTGACCTGAAAACTCATTCTATGCATTCAGGAGGCACAAGCTCAGTCCCAACAGCCTCCCAGGTCACGGGGCGACACCAGCAGTAGCAGTTCCAACCAACCCTCTACCTCATACCGCCAGGTGAACCATATCCAGGCAGAGCCGGTTCTACTGCTACAGTACTACCTAGTGCAGCCGCCATCTTCGGACACGCAGATGGTGGTCTATCAGCTGGAGCAACCAGTGGCAGTTCTTCCTCCATCCTCCTTTGAGCAGGACCCATTGATGGAAGTCAATGGGATATGGTATGACCGGTACCCTCAGCCCGGGATTCATCGTGATCATCCCGGATTCCGTTGGGGCAACGGTGGCTCCTCCTCCCAGCAGCAGAATCCTGCCCAAGGACAGCAGAACAACCAGCCAAACCAGCAGCAACAGCCCCAGTATGCCCATCAGCAGCAGTATCAGAGTGGCCCTCGTCCTGCCTATCAGGGACAGCAGTGGAGGCAGCGACAGCAGCCTCAGCAGTCTTATTCCATCACCCCCAGTATCAACCACAGCAGCAGCAGCCCCATTTCCAGCAGGGACAACCATCCCGGTTCTCAGGGTCCTGCTTTTGAGAACCCAGCTCTCGATGATCTTGCCCGCTTGCTCTCCAAACAGCGAGCATCCTTCAGGCAAGAAATGGATGAATTCCGGCAGGAGATGAGGGAGATTATCAAAGGGAAGGCCGCCATACCCGCTCAGATTGAACCTAACCCGAACAATCTGAAAAGAAAGTCTGAGCAGGTAGAGTTTACAGAGGATACCTCTCCTAGCGACTATTTGAGCGATATGTCATATTCTTTCTATGATGCTGATTTTGTGACTACTAGGAGCGGTAGGATGTCCGCCGGCGGCGCCTCTTCTGAGCGATAACAACCAGCTGAATCAGGAGCGCCAGAGGAGCAGAGTAGCGGTGTTGATGCCGCTAATTATGATGTTGAAGACGTTGGTCCTAATGCCACCAATGATGGAGTTCCAGACGACGGTACTGAAGCCGTCGTGATACCAGATGCAGACGGTGGTGCGGAAGCCACCATTTTGGATGCTGAGCTAGAGAGCGGTGCTGATGCCGCAGAGACAGGTGCCAGTGGTGGTGCTGAGGCCACCATTCCTACTTTTGTTAAGTCTCCCTCTATGATGTTACCACCTTTTGTATCTATGGACTGTGGTAACAACAAAAAGAACAAAAATATGAATAAAGGAAAGGTTTCTGTTCACATTGCGGATCCATATGTGTTGCATGATGATGATTGTGTGGATCCTTCTTCCTCACAGGCACAGGGACCTATTCTTAGCCCTCCATCTGTGGAGGCCCCTACCATCCCCTTCCCTAAGGCACTCCGCCGAGCGAAGGGGAATAAACGAGAAAATCCCAAAAAAGAGCAATAGGTAGAGTTCAGCAATCAGATGATAGACAGATTCCATATTCAGCTGACTCTACAAGAAGCACTTGAGCATATCTCCCTCTTCAAGAAGAACCTAAAAGAGAAGACTACCATCCGCAGGAAGAGGAGGCACAGAGATCAAATCCATATGCTCACTCATGACACTTGCTGCGCCATTCAGAACACATTGCCAGCCAAGAGACCTGATACAGGAGCCTCTTATGTCAGATGCAAGATCCAGGAGCAGCGGTTCGATCGTACGCTATTAGACAGCGGGTCTTCAATCAACCTCCTTCCGGCATCCTTACTCAAACGATTCGAGTTTGGCCCTCTTCTTTGGAGCAGGACAGTCCTTCAATTTGCTGATAGGTCGATCAAGAGGCCGAAGGGGTTTTAAAGGACGTGGTCGTTACCATTCAGGGCCTGAAATTCCCCGTGGACTTTGTTGTATTGGACATGGAGATCCCTGAGTCGGTAACTGATGCCCCCATCATACTTGGACGCCCATTCTTGGCCACTGCCAAGGCGGTATCCGACCATGACAGTGGGACGGTATGTTTTCACGTAGAGGGTGAAAGCATACAAATAGATACGATCAACCAGATCAGAGCTAGAGAGTTGGCATGCTCAGAGCAATCCAGTGAAGCCGAGCAGATGACAGAGGACGAGCTAGACATCCACCAGGTGTGTGATTTCGTGATGATTGATGATGAATCCAACTGGACAGATCCTGTAGCACCGACCCTCGCCTTGCCTACAAATTCACTATATCTCAAGCTCATGGCAGTCGAGAGTCGGGAGAGCACATCCGTGGATGAGGATACACCTGAGGCTGACAGTGTCGGGACGAGTGGTGCCGATGATTTTCATTCTTGCTCATCTTCTTCTGATCCCTCGGATTCAGACATTGACTGGGATGATTTTGATGAATATTTACTTTGTCCGATTCCTTCTGAGCCAACAACCATGACAGAGTGCGAGCCAGTGCACTTCATTCATGATTCAGTCGGCCGCCCTTCATCAGAGATTCATGCAGAGCGAGAGTTCTCCCACGCAGACCTGGTCGCCTTCACACAGACATATCAGAAGCCAGATTTGCCACCTCCCAGTTGTCTAGAACGGAAACCTCTGCCGCAGTCGATGAAGTACAGATTCCTTGCTGGTGAGCCAGACATGTACCCAGTCATTATCTCAGCAGATTTGACTGGAGAACAAGAATCTCGTCTGATGGAGGTTCTTGAAAGAAACCGTAAGGCAATAGGATGGAGTATAGCTGATCTCCAGGGGATTAGTCCGGCTCTGTGCTCCCACCATATTTATCTTGAGGAGGGTGCTAGGCCATCGCGTGAGTTCCAACGACGGCTGAACCCGAATCTTCGAGATGTGGTCATGAAGGAAATATCGAGGTGGTGGAGCGCCGATTTTATCTACCCCATCTCCGACTCTAAATGGGTTAGTTCGTTACATGTGGTGCCCACGAAGACGGGCATCACTACAGTGGTGAACGAGTCTGGAGAGGAGATCGCTACCAGAGTGCCCACTTCTTGGAGGGTCTGTGTGGACTACAGACGATTGAATGAGGCCACCAAGAAGGATCATTTCCCGCTACCCTTCATTGATCAGATTATCGAGCGGCTAGCCGGGAAGAGTCACTACTGTTTTCTTGACGGTTACTCTGGATACAATCAAGTGGCCATTGTGCCCGAAGACCAGGAGAAAATGACATTCACCTGTCCGTTTGGGACTTATGCTTTCAGACGGATGCCCTTTGGTCTATGTAATGCTCCGGCGACATTCCAAAGGTGCATGTTGTCCATATTCTCGGACATGGTGGGTGACTAATTAGAGGTCTTCATGGATGACTTCTCGGTCTATGGCGACAGGTTCGATTCTTGTCTTGACTGCCTAGACCGTGTGCTTCAGCGATGCATAGAGGTCAATCTTGTGTTATCTTGGGAGAAGACTCACTTTATGATGACTCAAGGGATGGTCTTTGGTCATATCGTCTCCAACAGGGGCATGGAGGTCGATCCTGCCAAGGTGGATATCATCAGAAAACTCAATCCACCATCCAACTTGCGTCAGTTGCGGTCTTTTCTGGGGCATGTCGGTTTCTACCAACGGTTCATTCAGGACTTCAGTCGAATTGCCCGACCGCTCACTGACTTACTGACGAAAGACACCGAGTTTATTGTAAATGATAAGTGCCTTGCGTCTTTCGAAACTCTCAAAGAGATGGTTGTTTCAGCTCCTGTCCTTCAGCCACCTGATTGGTCTCTCCCATTCGAGATCATGATGGATGCTTCAGATTTTGCCGTTGGGGCTGTGCTTGGACAGAGGAGGGATGGATTACCTTTTGCCATTCACTACGCCAGCCGTACTTTGGATGCCGCTCAGCGGAATTATACTATGACTGAGAAAGAGATGCTGGCCGTAGTCTTCGCTCTTGATAAGTATCGATCGTATATTCTCGGATCTAGAGTGACTATCTACACTGATCACACCACCATCCGGTACCTAATGTCTAAGAAGGATGCCAAAGCACGTCTCACCAGATGGATCCTTCTACTCCAGGAATTTGATATTGAGATTAAGGACAAGCCTGGAGTCAAGAATGTGGTGGCGGATCATCTCTCCAGATTGGAGAATCTTGAGGAATCTGAGCCCAGTGCACCTATTACAGAAACATTTCCAGACGAGGCTATCTTGGCGGTCACCTCACTCCCATGGTATGATGACTTTGTAAACTATCTTGTAGCCAAGACAGTCCCTTAGGGTTGGCCCAGGTAGAAACTTGAGACCTTCCTAGCTAAGGCCAAGTTTTACCATTGGGAGGATCCCGTCCTTTATCATGAAGGAGGGGATAGTATCTGGGGGAGGTGCATTCCTCAAGAAGAGCAGCATAGCGTCCTCACATACTGCCACAAGCTTGAGGCAGGAGGACATCATTCTGGAAAAAGAACAGCACAGAAGGTGCTTCAATCCGGCCTATGGTGGCCTACTCTCTTCAAGGATTCTGATGAGTTCGTGAAGAGATGTACTGACTGTCAGAAAATGGGAACCTGCAGACAGAGAGACATGATGCCCATGCAACCCATTCACTTTTGTGAGGTTTTTGATGCATGGGGAATTGATTTCATGGGCCCATTTCCTAAGAGTCAGGGATTCGAGCATATTTTGCTCGTTGTGGATTATGTTAGTCGATGGGTTGAGGCCATCCCCGTCCGAGCCGCTGATGCTAAAACCGTGTGTAAATTCTTGAGGAAAAATATCATTTCACGGTTCGGGGTACCGAGAGTCTTGATTTCAGACGGGGGGTCTCATTTCATCAATGACAAGGTTAGGGCCCTTGCGGACGAGTTCGGCATTGACCATCGGGTTGCCACTCCATACCACCCTCAGACTAATGGTCTTGCCGAAGTCTCGAACCGAGAGATAAAAACAATCTTACAGAAAGTAGTCCGCCCAGACCGAAAGGATTGATCGCAACTTTTGGACTCGGTCTTGTGGGCTTATCGGACTTCTTTCAAGAATCCATTGGGGACATCTCCCTTTCGACTCGTCTATGGCAAGCCGTGCCATTTGCCAGTGGAGATCAAGCACAAATCTTGTTGGGCAGTCACTGAGTTGCTGTTAGATCCCGAGAGTATAGGAGAAAAGAAAAGAGCAGAATTGGCAGCCCTGGAAGAACTGAGAGACACAACCTTTTCCAATAGCCTACAGTACAAGGAGAAAGTGAAGACATGGCACGATTCGCATATCAGCCATAAACAATTTGAGCCAGATCAGAGAGTATGGTTGTTTGATTCCAAGCTGTTCCCAGGGAAGTTGCAGAGCAAGTGGAAAGGTCCTTATGTGGTCAGGAAGGTACATGACAATGGCAGCATCGACATATCCGAATCGTCATCTTCCTCTACCTTCCGCGTCAATGGTCAACGCCTGAAACTATATCTTGATCATGATCCGCCGACCATTGACGTTGCCCCCATTCTTCTGGTATGAGATGTGTCCTTTGACTCATATCATCTGCATCTCATACATGGTGATCACTTCTATCTTCCGCTGTACAGATCATCTGTCCATATCACTCCTTCATCTGTTGATTTATTTAATTCTTTTCTTCTTTTCTTCTTTTCCTCTTCTACCTTCTTCATCTATCAAAAAGGTGCCGCCCTTGTAGACAGATTTCCATACTTAGGACGTACTTTGTCCTAAGTATAGGGGGGTGTGCACCCCGAGTTTCTCTATTCTTCGATCCTCTCCATTGTCTCCTCTTCTTGTCTATACTTAGGGACATTTTACCCTAAGTATAGGGGGAGACAATTCGAGTACGATCTGTTCATTCCCACCCTTGACCCTCCCTGCTTTGTATACAGTCTGCTATACTTAGGATTATTTGATCCTAAGTATAGGGGGGACGGTCAACTTCTCATTTGTTCATTCATTCCTTCATTTATTCTTTTATTCTTTAGACTTGCCTATACTTAGTACGAGTTATGTCTTATCTTTTCTCTCTGATCTATGAGGACATAGCTCAAGCTAAGTATAGGGGGGTCGTATATACTGTGTATATACTTTAGCCATAACTCGTACTTTCATATTTTCTTAATAATATAATTCATTAAAATTCATTAAAAACCTTAATAAAAAGTTGTTTTGTTCCTCAAATTCTTTCTGTATTTACTGATTAATAAATCAGGTGAAAATGTTTTTTTTTGCAAAAATGTTTGAAAAATAGTGGGAAAATCTTTGTGAACATCTATTGAAAACTATTTTGAAAATATTTTGTTACATGTTTTCAACCTGTGAAAAATGTGTGGTTTGTAAAATTTCTTTCCTTTGTATGAAATAAAATGTTTGAAAAATGATTTGCAAATGGTTTGAAAAATGGTTGCAAAAATCTTTTGAAAAATCTATATATACTGTTTTGAAAGCCTTTGCAAAATGATTTTCAAATGTGTGTACATGTTTGCAAAAATGTTTGTAAAAACTATTTTGGACTATAGTTTTCAAAAAAATTGTATGAAAAGTTTGTGTCAAATAAGTTTGAGGAATACTTACATCTCACCAAAATCCGCTATATATATGTATGTATGTATAAAATTGACCACTGACCCTTGTAAATTCTTAAAATCCACTTCTTGTATATATAAGAAGCACGCCCGTGTATATATTTTTCACCTAGCTTTTCAGCCAAAAACTTTTTGTTTTCAAAAATCCCAAAAACATTTGCAAAACTAAAATCCAAAAACATTTGAAAAATCTTTTTGAAAAATACAAAAAATGCATGCATTATCTTTTCAAAAATCCATAAAAAGTTCAAAATCTTGAAAATTACATCACAAAAAGATTTTCTGCATTCCGCATCGCATTTGCATAACATGAGCATTTTTCGAATTGAGTTTGATAGTTGAACAAGTCTAAGTAAAATCTGGAGGTTGGAGCTTGATTGGACCTTAAAATCTACCTAATAACAGGAACCTTATAGGAACTGGATTTGAGGTACTTCAGGTCTAGTTGACTTAATTCTTTGAGGATCACGGGACTTGGTTCAATGGATTCTTGACTTCCTAAGTAGAGTATTTCGAAGCACACGCACGACTCTTGTTGATAATGACCTAACTTGGACACCTGCACCTTTCACATAGCTCTCCACGGATGAAGTGGTGAGGAGGCAGTTTCCTTTGGCTTGGGGTAGCATATGAGGGTAGTACTTCTACGCGGAACCTCTCTTCTTCTTCTAGTGAAGGAAGTGCGCCTCAACTTGGTCTAGTGGTGATGAAGGCTAAAGACAGAAGCCGTGGGTTGCAATAAAGCTTCAAAAGAGGGATAGTCTACTGGCTCAAGAGGAAAATTTCTTGTATATATGCTGCACCATGTAGATATGTTGTACAGATGCATTTGAAAAAAAAAGGGGTCGGATTGAAAATTTAATAACCCCACCGGAGTGTATATAGTCCAATAAAGCAAAAGCTTATGGTATCCATGTTACATCTCATGAAGCTAGCAGCGGGAGACTTAGCTACACTGATTGAGCTCCCAAAATTCTATACCTCTTATTCCCCCTCTTCTTGAGCCGGTTGCACTTGAACTTAGAAGGGAATACCCCGCTTCTCGAGGAAAGAGTTGCTAGATCGAGGCATTAGAGTTACCAGGGTGGGGGAGGTTGTTTCTTTGTTACTTCTGAGGGGGGGAGCTACATATCACTTACACGGTACGAGTCAGACTCATAGTCGTAAGAGTTTGCGTATGAGTTGAAGTATTTCTGACATGGCTATTGAGGAGACTTGGACAGAGTTTTGGGTTTCTCAAGGACTGTTGGATTTCAAATTTGGTTCTCATTAAGGTTCCGACCGCACTAAAATTCCAAAGGCCCGACTTAAGCTCCAAACTTTGATTTTGTGAAGACAAGTTCGATAATTAAACTTCATCCAATTTTCTTCTTTTTCTTTTCTTTCTTTTTCTTTTTGCACTTATTGCATAAGTGTTTGCTAGGGACTAGCAAAGGTAAAGTATAGGGGGATGATGAATCCACATTTCATCATCTTTATTCTATCATTTTGGCATCAAAAACCCTAGCAAATGCCTGTAAATAACATTAATTCCATCATCTTAGCATTCATGCATGTGCATTTAAATAGTGTATAAAATACTGTAATTAGAGCCAAAATTATAGAATAAATAAAAGAAAAGAAAAAGAATAAAATATTGTAAATATTTTATGACCCGAAACCCCGAGACCTAGGCATCTTGATGAATAGGTCAATAAGGAATAAAGTAGGGGGAGATAAGGGCCAAAGTACAGATAAAATACCTATACCTTTTATTCATTCTTTACTCATTTTAGGACCTATTTTTGGTTCCACGTTTTACACATCAAATAAAGAAATTTTGTACATGAAAGTTTTAGATAATTTAATAAAGAAAAATACAAAATTGATTTCACAGAAAAATAATGTACAGATAAAAAGTTATGGTCTGAATAAAAATCCAGAATCCCAACTTCCCAGACCCGTATCTCACAACTGACAACTCCAAATGTAGCAAACTCACCTTTAATTGTATATAGAATAAAATAATCTATTTAATGGTGGTGGTTTCGCATTTGGCGGAGCTACAGTTTGAAAGTTGAGTTTTGGACCCACCTAGTATAATTGTACTGAATAAAATATTCAATTTATTCTTTATTCATTATTTTTGTATTTTTATATTTTTATAATTATGTAAATATTACTTATAATAACTATGTGCATTAAAATTAGAATAAAAATGCAAAGAAAAATAAAAATAAAAATAAACATATATAGGTTGTACATAGATACTATGCCTGTACTTATACCTACATAACACACTCTTATATTTTATTAAATATGCAAAACATATCAGAAAAATAAAATAAAAATATATTTGTATATATAAAAGTATTTTATAATTTTACAAAATAAGAAATAAAAATAATAATATTAAAATACACAAAAGAAAAATAAAATACTGAAATACATAGGTAATATACCTATATAGAGCTAAAAAGTGAACTTGTAAAAATATAACTCATAAAAATAATTAAAAATCGGAATAAAATACTAGATAAAATTCTAAACATTTTTTATTTTATCACCTAATTAAAATAACACCATTTACTATTTTAAAATGATTTATTAATATTTTTTCAAGGGTTTTTCCTGGTTGGTCCACGTGGACCAACCAGGAGGTCAGAACTGTTGACCAAGGTCAACAGTCTGACCTACCCCCCTGTAGCTCTGCGCGCCTCGTTCTTCCCCCGCTTTTGAGGATTTTTTGAGGATGCGTCTTTCATCCTTTGAGGTTGACTTCTTCTGCAAACATCTTCCTCTACCATCTCTTTTACTCGCCCTATGTTTTTCTTGGGTTGAGGATCAATGTCGCTCCAGTTGCGCGTCGATCAAGGAACCTTCTCGTCAACCCTTCAAAAAGACCCCCTTGACTTCATTCGAAAATTTGAACCGCAAACTTCACCAATTTTCCCCCCTTGGTCGTGCTGAAGGTGTCTGGAGGTGACAGCTCCGACCCCCGAGCGTCAAGGCGGGTGGACAGTGCCTGGTTGACGCGTGTTCCACACCTCCGGCGAAGCTCAGCCGTAGAGGTATTCACCCTCTGGCCCCAGGCCATCGAGGCAGTCTCTTCTCTTCTTTTTATCCCCTTCAAGTTCCTCATAAGTTTAGGACCTTTTCGCCTATCTTTCCCCGTCGTTTCGTCCACCCAATCACGTCATTGACCACCTCGCCGGAGCGCAACTCCGGCGAGTACCCATCCAGCCGTTCACCCCATTTCTGTGCACCACGTGATCGGGGCAATTTGCCCCCGATCATATCACTCTCTTCTTGCAGGTACCAGGAGCCCATCGAGTGCCTGGAGCAATCTTGCGAGGCAGCCGGAGGCATTTTGGGAGCCCGAGCTCCGCCACCTCCTCCGACGCGCTCGGGTGGACGCCACCCCTTTTTGAAGCTCCAGGCAGCAAGAGGAGACCTGCAGGGACCATTTGGGGCCATTTTGAGGCCTTAACGACGACGACTGGACGCCGGGGAGGTCGCGGAAGGTCGTCGTCGCCGGCCTTCTTCCGCGCTCTTCCTCCTGGTCTCGCTGCCGTTCGATCAAGAAGAACCCCCAGGCGTATCGTGGACCGTCCGATCTTGAGAGCCCAGCCACCGTCGATCTCAGCCGAGATCTGATCCCAGACGTCCACGGGTGAAGCGTCATCGAGCCCGGAGAAGCCGACACGTGGTTAAGTGAAGCGCCCCACACCGCTGGATCGAGCCTAGCCACCAGCCGTTGGATCGCCACCACGTGTCCCCAGCAGCTGCTCCGCCGTTGGATCACGCGTCGAGGGTATTTTGCACCCACACCCTCGCGTATTTTGTATTTATATTCTAGTCCAGTAACTTTTATTCGAAGTTTAAATATTTTTGTAAAAATTGCAAGAAGACCCTCGTCTTTACTTTATTTGCATTTAGGTCCTCTGCCACGTCACCTCACGTGACATGTACACGTGAGGTGAGGGCATTTCGCATAGAGGCCCTCGGTCTTTGTTGTATTTCAGTCCAGTACCAATACTTTCATATGTAGTGTTAACTTTTTGGAGAAATTGCATGTAAGCCCCCAGGTTTTTGGAGAATCACATTTTGGTCCTCGCCAGGCGCGCGCAAGTCGCGCGCCCTGGTGGGTAAATTGCGCTGGTACCCCAACGGGTTTTGTAATTGATGTTTGGACCTAAAAATCGAATATTTAGTTCAAACTTTTGTGGAAACTTGCATGTATGCCCCTGGAAGTTTTGGAAATTGCATATATACCCCTGCCAGGCCTGATTAATGTTTGGATGCTTATTCTAATTATTTAAATTATCATCTTGCCTCCAAAAAATCCACAAAATAGAGTTAAGTTCCTGTTTACTTGCATGTGCACGCCATCTTTTTACATTGCATTTTTATTGCATTTTCATATTTATTAAAAATCAAAAACATGCATTTATTTTACTGTTTGCATTAGAAAACCCATAAAAATTATAAAACATTTTGAAAAATTCCAAAAAAATTACATTTTGTGTGTTTTACCATTTTCTAGTGTCAGTCTAAAAATCACTAAAAATCTCAAAAGAAAAAACTTAAAAATTCAAAAATACATAAAAACTTCAAAAAAATATACAAAATCAAAGAAAACTCAGAAAAATACAAACTCAGTTCCTGTTTGTTCTATATTCCATTCTCTTTATTTGAAAATTAGTGTGAAAAATTTTGGTTGCTGTTTGCTAATCTTAATTCCTATTTTACTCACAGCCAGCACCTTTTTCACTGTTTTGTCTTATTTCAGTATTTAAACATACCAAAAACACTTTGAAAAATACCTAAAAATCACAAAAACAGTAAAAAATCCTAAAAATATCAAAAACATTTTATTTCTGAATTTTTGGATATTTTTGCATAGTTTTCTACATATTTTGTCTTGTCTTTTATTACATTGTTTTAAATTCCAATATTGAAAAAATATATATAAAATTAAAATAAAAAAATTAAAAATTAAAAACCCACAAAATTTTATTTGCTTGCTTGCTTAGTGTAGACAACACACACATTCACTTGCGCACATTTATTTGAATTACCCTGTTTGCTCCCTGTGTTCGAACTCTCTGCATACTTGCCCTTTACATCATTTGTGCAGAGTTAAAATAAATTTTAACTCCACATTTATTTCTAATTATTGATCTTTAGTGTGAGTTAATTGTTGATTAATTTCAAGATTTGATTGGTTGACACTTCGACTGTGTTCCCGCGTTGTGCGGATCACGAGACCGATCGATTTCTTGAGATTATCACCGGGGATACGGCTTTGCTTAATTTTTGAATTTTGATTTTTTTAAATTATTTCAAAAATTTTTAGGTCCTCATCTCATGCATCATTTCTTTACATATTATTTGCTGATTTAATTTCTCTGAGTTTCTAACTTTTCTCTTTTGTGGCAGGGTTCATGAAAATCGGGGACGCCTGATCGTCATGGAGGCGCGAAGAGGCCGCAAAAGAAGCCGTGAAGAAATTCTAGGATTTTTATCAGTCAAATTACATTGCATGTTGTAAAAAAACATTGCATCTGCATATTTATTTTCAGTCTTGCATATTGTACTCAAAAAAAAATCCCCCCCTCACACACACACCTACATTGCACATGCACATACTCACCCCCACCCTCCCCCTGTATATTTCATTCTCTCTCTCTCTCTCTCTGTGTGTGTGTATCTATTTTTCACAAACTCCCTCCCCCGTACCCTTGTATCATAGAACCACCCCCTAACACAGACCTTACTTCGGCTATTTGTAGCCTAAGTATAGGGGGGATCTGCCTGCTCATCCATCCCTCGTCCCGTCTTCTTGTACTTAGACCAATTTTGGCCTAAGTATAGGGGGGCCCTCCTCCTCAGTTCCGCTATATCACCCTGTACTTGAACCGAGCCTTGGCTTCATGGCACTTGTGCTATGAGGACATAGCAAATTTAAGTATAGGGGGGTATACCGTATATTATTGCATATTACTTTAGCCTTAGCTCGTGTTTTTAAAATCTTTTTAAAATTTTATTTTTTTCGGGCTGGGTTTTGGTAAACTAGTGAACTGAGTAAAAACCTGTAAAAATTAAAAATTGAGGGATTAATTTTTGTAAATATTCCTGTTTTAAAAAAAATAAAAAAATTAAAAAAATTAAAATCCATACAAATCTGCAAAAGATAAAAATCACATAAAATTCACTAACCCAAGGAGTTGGTGTATTCCTGACACATTCACACTCACGCAAGGCTTGAGGATTTTGAGGACACTGGATCTCTGGGATCTTGAGAGTCTAAGTTAACATGCCTTAGTCATTAGGGTTTTTCATGACTTAAATATCCACACTCCTCTGGTTTGAAAGATTTGAGTGTTATATTGCACTCTTCATCTCTACCTTCAAGAAAATATGATCAGCACAACCACTTCCACAACTGCATGATTAATGAGCTGAGTTGAGATATCACTTGAGGAACTAGGACCAGAGATTTGAGTTTAGACCCGATCTTATGATATTCGAGGATGGGATAAAGTTAATGAAGGCTTCAGAAAACCTGAGTGTCAGCAAAACCCTATCCAATATGTGAACAAGATTCATATGCTATCTCTTTAATATTTACCTAAAAGTGCCAGGGTCTGATGAAATTTAAAGGAACTTGTTGATCAGTGTGCACCAATCTCTTGGTAAAAGCAGTGGAGCTATCCAACAAAAGAAATGAAATGACAAAGAAAAGCTCTAAATCCAAAGTCAAATTTCAAATGAGCTTCCACCAATGGCGAGCGCTCCCAAACATTTTTCAAAGTGTCCACTTGGACCAAGCGCTAATTAGGACCAAGGAGTCGGGATGACACCACAAAAAGGGCCCTGCATCGTAAGCGATACAAGTCTGGGTGTCGAAGGTATCTTAGATACTCAGAAAAGACACACCCCGGTGTATTCCCAGAAAAACAAGTGCAGACGACTCCAACTCTCTTGACAGACACATTGATCAACAAAATAATAATATACATGTATTGAGTAAAAGACACTCGAGAGGCCCCTTGTTCCAATGTGAGGGTGAGAAAAATAGACACAATCCCATTACCTCCATCATCTGGCCATCCATCTACATTTCAAGTCTGACGAACTAATGAGACGGTTGACTGAAGCAAGAACAGACTTATTCCCTAGTATTGAGGATTAGGTCTAGAGGAGAGTCTTTGGGACTGGAACTTTGAATGATGCATCGACTCGGCTCTCATGAAAGGCAGTACACTAAATGTCATATCCTTATACCATATGTACAAAAAGAGAGTCTGATAATCAGAGAAGTTGGATTCCTTCTGACTAAGGCTTGGATAAACCCGGAATTTTAGGATCACTCAGGTCAAGGGTCTTCGAAAGATCAAGCCTTGAAAAAATTTCACGCGCACTGTCAGGAATTAATCCTACTCCTTCATTCTTTAGATGCTCGAGGACGAGCATGGTTTAAGTAAAGGGGTATGATGAATCTCGTATTCATCATGCTAAAAGCCACATATTAAACCCCTGGCTTAAGCAATCCAATAAAAATCACATATAATTCTTTGTTTTTATCTTGTACTATGTTGTGTATAAATTACATTAATTTATTGTATTTAATTTCCCTTATTTTTCTATCTATTTTATCACTCAAAAACCCCTAAAAATTAGGTAGATAACTTGTCTATAAATCACTGATCCTTAAAAAGATAAAAAATACAAAAAAATCCCAAACCACAAATTTGGTATTTTATCCCTTTAAAAATACCCCCAAAAATAGCTTTTGTACAGATGACCTCTTTTGACTTTTTGACCAACATGAAAGTTGTAGATCTCATCGAGACGAGCAACTTTCATGTTTTGACTTTTTCCAAATTCGGCCTCTAACTATTTCTTTTTTATTTTTCTTTGTTTTTATATTTGATTTATTCTGATTGGGCCACGAGGCGCCCTCTGGGCCGCCCACGTGGCCCACTTCTCCTCGCGCCATCCGGCTCTCTCCTGGGCCGTTGGATCACGCTATCCCCGCCTTCATCTCCGCCATCCATCACCGCCTTGTTCTCAACCGTCGGATTTAATCCCCAGATCTGATCTCGACCTCTCTTTAGCACCTCGACGACAACCGTTGGATCAGCCTCCATCCTTCGCCTCTCAATGCGCCACGTCTCCCTTCGACCTCGGCCGTCGATCATATCCATCATCCAACGCTCCTCAGTAATCCACGTCACCCCCTTCACCATTACCCTTGGATGGACCCGGCTCTTCATCTGAACCACTCATCACCGCCTCAACGCCACCCGTCGATCAGATCCTATGATCTAATCATGACCCTTCGTACGCGCCCTACTCCCAGCCGTTGGATCTCACGATCCAACGGTCGTGGCTCATCGTCCTCCTCCATCCGCTTCCTCCCCCAGACGTTACGACTCCCGGCGACTTCTCCCCCTCCTATTTTGGAAGGTGCTCCATCCACCTCCACACACTCCTAACGGCCGCCCCGCGTTCCCCGTAGATCCACCTTCCTCGCTCCTCCATTGATACACCTCCACCATCACTGCTCCACCATTAAAACCTCCTTCGAAACCCCCTCCTACCACATAATCGTCCGACCCCCTTCACCTATTTAAACCCTCCTTCGCCACCGTATAGTGGGGTCCACCATTATTGGCTCTACCCTTAGCCTCCTCCGCCCCTCTGGTGACAGCGGAGGGGCGGAATGTCGAAGCCACGATAGGATTTAGCCGGTGTCGACCCGCGGTGGTGTTCCGCCGTGTATTGGTGGCTCTTGCCACCCCTGAGCCCGCTGGACAAGGCTGATCAGCCTGGGCGACGACCCAGAGCTCCTCCGGAGCTCAATCACAAGCCGCTGCCTCCGCCCACACCTCGCTCCGACGAGGTCAAAGCCCCTTCAATGGTCGGAGCCCGCGCCTCCTTGTCAATCTCCAGCTCCGCCCACAGTGACCAGGCTCTGCTGGGCTTCTTCAGACGATGCCGAAGCTTCATTCGATGTCTAGCATCTCCGCCGAGCCTCCACGAAGCCTCTTCGATGCTCATCCATGCAGATGGAGCAAGGCAAAGCAATCCGCAGGTCGCCGGAGCCCCGCCTTCTCCGGTGGCCTGCGGTTGAAGACGACGTACAGGTGTCGTCCGATCCATGGATCGGACGGCTGTGCTGGCGACACGTGGATGACCCGAGCCTCGTCCCCGACCTACAGGCTCGGGTCATACGAGCCTAGAGCCAAACCTTCAGAAGAATCCACGTGGCCCGAGCCACAGAGCTGACCCGAGCCTAGCCCCTCACGTGCATCGCACGTGAGGTGCTGGAAAAATTGCACGAAGAGACCCAGCAATTTTTGAGAATTGCATTTCGATCCCCGGGCACGTGCCTTACGTGTGTGCCTGGGTTAATTACAGGGAAGCCCTCCAGATTTTTAGAAATTACAAAAAGGCCCTCGCGCGCATGGAAAAATTACTCAAGGGCCCGGGCGGTTTTTGTGATTTACATTTAGGTCCTTCCAGGGACCTAAATGTAATAGTTATCCTTTTATTTCCTTGCATTTTTATTACAATTATGCCCTTGCACTATTTTTTAGCATAACTTGAGCATCGTAGGTCCAAATTGCATGATTTTAGTGTCGTTTTGATCCTTAGTTTGTCCTCTACATTCTAGCATACTTATTTGTCTCATTTGACACTCTTTTAATTAAAGTGATTTTTTTATGTGAAAAATGGGACCATGCTCTACTTGGCTTGCTTGATTTGATGTGTTCAAATTGACTCTAATTTCATTTTATATTGCGTTGCTCGCATTTTAGGGTATAATTCTGACATTCTATGCATCATGCATATTCTCTTGCATTATTTGCCCATACATCACTTAAACGTGCATAAAAACAAAATAAAAAATGCATATAACATAGCATCGTTTTGTATTTTTGTATAATTTGCATGTGGACCTGAAATTGAGATGAAATCACATTGAGCTTCATGAATCAAAATTCAATACTCTAATTAGGCAGCTGTGTCCCTGTATTCGACCTTGGTACACTTACCAAGTATAAATATTCCACAGCATTCAAAGTTTGTGGTTTTTGATCGACCGATTTTCACCTCCTATACTACAATTCATCGATATTAAAGAGGTGGATTTTGCGTTCATCAAATATATAATTATTTATATGTTTTAATATATTGCATTCGTAATTTCAGACAATGAAGTGTATGAACCCACTCAATAGGCTCCTAGAGGTCAATCAATTGATCAGACCAAATTAGTCGGATTGGATCCGTAATTTGGATATTGTTCTCTCTATAGATCGCATCTCATACGTGTTATCGAGGACAAGGTAATAACCCTAAGACATCGGAAGATATCAAATGAAATGAAAAATATGATAAATATCATACATTAGAATGATGTTCTATTTTGAGATCTCTCTTCAATGTGCTTCAGAAGTAACATGTGGAGATGGAGAGCTGCCAGGATATAATGCTGAATCTCAAGGAGATGTTCAGAGATGTCAACCAAACTCATTGTTATAATGTTATGAAAGAGATTATTTACTACAAGATGTAGGAAGGGACTTCAATTTGTGAACACATACTCAAAATGTTTGGTTACCTCTCGGAATTGGAAATTCTCGAGGCGAATATGGATGCAGATATGCAGTCCGACTTCATTTTTCTAGCACTCCCTAAGTTTTTCAATAACTTGGTGGTGTCATTCCACATGAACAAGAGGAATTGTTTTAATGTTGAGTTATTGATTTCATTAAAGTCTGCAGAAGATGTAATGAATAAAGATAATCCCTTTGGAAGTGCAATGGTTGCACAGGTCAAAGGAAAGCGCGGTCGAAAGCAAGGATCTTGGAAGGACCTAGCCCAGAAGAGAAAGAAGAAGAGTCAAAGTGTTGGCTCATCCTCTACTGTTTCTGCAATGGTGACATCAAAGAAGATCGATGTGTGTCATCCCTGCAAGAAGACGGGGCACTGGAAGCGTAATTGCCCAGATTACCTGAAGTCTACTAACAAAGGTAAAGCCCGAGCAGGTATGACTTCTACTTTTATCATTGAAACCAATTTTCTCATAGGATGATAAGGTAGTTGGGTCGTCGATTCTGGTGCTTCTGTTCATGTATGCAATTTGTTGCATCTGTTTTAGGAAAATAAGAAGTTTTGATAAAGGGGAGATAGTCATCTAGATGGAATCTGATGCAACTGTTGTAGTAGTCGCTGTCGAGACCTGCTGACTATCATTATCTAGTGGAAGAATTCTTATGATTAAAGAATGTCTTTATGTTCCAGATGTCAAAAGAAACTTAGTATTTGTATCTAAATTAGTTAGAAGTGGATATTCATTTCTATTATGTAATAAACTTGTCATAACTCTTTATGATAAACATATTGTGGACGGTGTTCTGACTTCTGGTGGATCTATGAATTATGCATTGATGAAAATGTCATGAATGTTATTACCACTAATAAAAACCCTAAAAGAACGAGGGAGGATGGAAATCATGCAAATATGATTTGACATCCAAGGTGTGGTCATTCATTTGTTGATAGAAACAATAGATTGATAAAGAATGGACCCTTAGATTTTGTACATGTTCAATCTTTGCCTCCTTGTGATTATTATCTTCAAGGTAAAATGACCAGAATGCCTTTTCATAACAAGGTTACAAGTACGAAGGTACTCTTGACCTAGTACATACTGATGTATGTGGTCCCTTCAATACTATGACTTAAAATGGATATCGATACTATTTGACGTTTATTTGATGACCATTCACGATACGGATTTATCTTCCTATTATGTCATAAATCTGAAACCTTTGAAAAGTTCAAAGAGTTCATGGCTTTGATTGAGAACCAAACCGGTAGAAAGATTAAACAGACTCGATCTGACGGAAGTGGTGAGTACCTCTCAGATGAATTATAGGAAAACCTTAAAGAGAAAGGAATTATTTCCAATCTCATTCCTCCTGGAACTCACCAACTTAATGGTGTTGCTGAAAAATGCAACAGGATCATCATGGGTACATTTACCACTTAGTTTCTGGTGATATATAGTATAGACTACAATATATATCCTGAATAAGATTCCTAGCAAGTCTGTACCAAAAACTCCTCATGAGCTTTGGTAAGGAACCAATCCTAGTGTTAGACACTTAAGAATTTGGGGTTACTTGGCCCATGCGAAGAACATGGATGCAAGTAATATATAGTCTCACACTCGTGAGTGCTACTTCATTGGGTATGTTAAAGATGATATTGGATACCAGCTTTATGACCATGAGACTCAGAAGATCTTCGTCTCTAAAGATATAAAATTTCTGGAGAATGATTTCCTTAAGAGTTAGACAAAAATGAAAAAAGAAACTCATTGAATCCCCTGAGGATACCGAGTTTCCTGAACCAGAAACTGAAGAAGTAAAAGAAGATGAAACATATGTACCTCTTCGAAGGAGCCCGAGGATGGTTGCACCACCTGAGAGGTACGGATTACATGTGTCAGGTGAAAATGAAAATGCCAGCTTCATTAGATGAAGAACTCACGAGTCATGACATGGATAGATAGATGCTAGCAATGAAGTCAGAAATTGACTCCATGCATAAGAATGGTGTATGGATCCTAGAGGACCCACCTAGAAGTGTAAAACCTATTGGGTGTAAATGGATTTTCAAGAAAAAAAGGGGCATGATGGGAAAGTAGAGACTTTCAAAGCATGGCTCGTAACCTAGGGTACACACAAAGAGAAAGCATCGACTACGATGAGGCATTCTCTCATGTGGATATGCTTAAATCCATCAGGGCACTGCTTGCTATAGTTACATATCTTTACTATGACATGTGGCAAATGGACGTTAAGACAGTTTTCCTCAATAGATACCTTGAAGAGGATATATATATATGGAGCAACCTCAGGGCTTCATAACTGAGGAAGGAAAATTATGCAAACTGAAGAAATCCATCTATGGGATCAAACAAGCTTCTCGTAGATGGACCATCATATTCGACAAAACCATAAAGAGTTATGATTTTCTGCAGAATCCTGATGAACCGTGTGTCGTGGGAGCACCATTATGTTCATCATGCTCTACGTAGATGGCATCCTTATCATTGGGAATGATACATGGATGATGTCCAATATTAAGATTTTTCTATCCCATACCTTCAAGATGAAAGATCTTGGAGACTTACATCTTGGGTTTGAAACTGTTCAGAAACTGAGAAAAGAGGATATTTAGATTGTCACAACATGGGTACATTAAGAAAATCTTAGAGCGTTTCCTTGTGGAGAACTCCAAAAAAGGCTTCCTTCCCTTAAGACATGGTATCCACCTGTCTAAAGGGATGTCTCCTCAAAGTGTTGAGGAAAAGAAATCCATGGATGGGTACCCCTACGCTTCAGCTGTAGGAAGCTTAATGTACGCCATGATGTGCACAAGGCCAGATTTCTGCCTTGTAGTGGGAGTGGTAAGCCGTTACCAATCTTGCTATAGAGAGAAACACTGGAATGCAGTGAATAACATCTTTAAGTATCTAAGACGGACGCAAGATTACATCTTAGTCTATGGAGATGGTGATCTCCAAGTCTTGGGATACACAGATTCTGACTTCCAGTCTGATATTGATGATCGAAAATCGACATTAGGGTTTGTGTTCATGTTGATCGGTGGTGCTGAGAGCAGGAGTAGTGAGAAGTAGGACCCTACACCAATTAAATAACATAAGGTGAATACATTGCTGCATCAGATGCTACAAAGGAGGCGATGTGGTTATTCAAGTTCATCCTCAAACTTGGTGTAGTTTCCTCTGATACTCTCATCCCGCTACTCTGCGATAACACAGGAGCCATTACTCAAGCAAAAGAACCCAGATGACATCAAAAGAGCAAGCACATAGAAAGGAAATACCACATCATTCAGGAGATTCAAAAGCGTTGTGACATCATCATCACCAAGGTGGCCTCTACCGACAACGTTACCGATCCGCTTATCTAACCTTTGACACAAGAGATTTTTGACCAATATGTAATAAGTATGGGTTAAAGAATTGTACCTGAATGGTTCTGTGGGCTAGTGGGAGATTGTTAGCAATGTGAGCCCGAGGCGAACCATTCCTACAATAAATATTATTGTAATGTTTGATATATCAATAAAAGTTATTACTTTATTTTTCACACCCTTCCTGAGAATAAAATGAATGAATGCACTATAAAGTCCCTCAGTACAATTAGGGTTATGTACCATGGTTGTCTTTATGATCATACAACTGTTGATTCAATTGTTGAATCATAGAGGTTGATGCTTGAATGAATATCTAAAGAGTTAGATTGAAGACTCATCAAGCACCTTTAAATGATTGTTAAGATGTTATCTCCATCCTGAGTAGGAGATGACAATCTTTTCTCATTTGGTTGATATCTGACCGACTTCTAGATGTAGGTCCTCTGCATAGGAATAGAGATTCAGAGGTGCCAGATTAGTGAGGACAAAGAGTTGACTTAACGAGATCAAGATAACCAAGTCCTATGTCGTATACTATTACGATATAGGCATGCATCCTATGACCGGAGACGGATGTATTGCTATATGTCTAAGTATATACATTTAACAGACCGATAGGTTGATGGCCTAATCAAGGTCTATACACCGACGAGCTGGTGTGCATATAAGTGCATATGAGTAATACGATCTCTCAAAGGGATCATACAGATTCACTTGTGAATCAGAAGACATGAGATCGCTCATGAGGTATAGGGATAAATCAAATTCCATGCATGGTCATCTTGATTTAGAAGTATGACAAGAATTTGTAGGTATGATATATGTTTTTGGAATGCATATGATCTATACCAACTCCCAATAACCAAATGAGAAACTTAATGATAAAACCCTAAGGATGATAGTATAAATTAATCTATATCTTCAGATTTATTATAGGTCTTCCAGTATGCAGGATGTACATGTGTGAGGAATACCTGAAGGGCGATATGATCATAAACGATTGTATAACTACAACGCGTCCATTCCGAGGGAGTGATGAAACATGTCTGGATTTTAAGGACTCCTCTTATTAGAGAAGTGATATGATCTTGGTCCAAATGTTGGACATTGATCTGAATGAGATTCAAATGTAATGAGAAAGATTAGATCTACGGTCTTGATTTAATCAAGCATCTGTGAGAGGCCCCTGAGATCTGGATTTGAGATGTGATCTCAATATCCAAGTCACTATAGGTGGAACGTATAATTGCCTTTTTCTTATCTCCAAGTATCTGTAGACAAAGCACATTATTCTTGAAAGAGTTCAAGAATAATTCCATTGTTAAATTATATCCAGATATTGAGATATTGATAATTAAATGTGATTTAATATCATGAAAAATATGAATATGATTTATGTTACTTAAATACATGATAATGATGATCCAAGATAATTAAATGTGATTTAATTATCAAGGATGTGAATAATATGGATAGTGCTATCCATATTATATATATTATAAATGTGATTTATAATATATTAGAGAGAGAGAGAGATTGTTGTATTGTTGTAAATAGTATCTTCAAATTCATTGTTGATATGAATTGGATTCACATCAGAAGATAATTGGAAATACAATTTACATTTTTATTTTGGATTGTGAATACGATTCACATTTATTTAATGGCATGATTGAAATATTAAAAAACTTAATTTGGAATTATTTTCATGAATTAATTTAATACATGTTGTTGTAAATAATTAAGAGATTATGTGAGATAATTTAATCTCACATAATTGGAAGAGGAACCACCTTCCTATGCGGATGGTGGACGACCACCTTAACTTGGTCAAGTGGTCGTTCCGCCATATGTGGAAGGTGGGTTGCCACTTTCCTTATCCATAGATTAATTAATGAATTAATCATATTAAAATATATTTGATGATATCTCTATATTTAATTTGATTTAAATTAACTATTTGTTGTTGTATTTTTGCAACAGAATCATGACCATTGAATAGAAACACAAATCAATCTCAACCATTGATTTTGTGTTTCACATGGATTGTGATCCATGGACTCCCAAAATACTATAAAAGAAGCGGCAGCCTGATAAATATGCATTTCATCACCTTTATGCTATCATTTTAGTCTTAAAAACCCTATCTAATGCATGTAAATAGCATCAATTTGTGCATAATAGCATTCATTATTTATTGTATTATTTGTATATAAAATAAGATTTTTAATGCCAAAATTATAGAATAAAGAGAAGAAAAGAAAAAGGAATAAATATTGAAAATATTTTATGACCCTAAACCTCGAGACCAAGTCAAGAATTGAGTTTAGGGATGCAAACGGTCGAATACGGATACGGATATATGTATTACCATATCCTTATCCGTTTTTTAATACGAATATGGATGCGGATACAGATATTGACGGATATTAAAATTATCTTACCATAAAACGGATACTGATCGTACATGAGTAATGTTAGAAATACTCTATAAAATCGAGTAAAATATATAAGAATTTGATGGAAAACACAGGATATTAATTTACTAAATGTGTTTGTATCATAAAAATTATATATACATGGTAAAAAGAGGTAGAAAATTATGTTATATAGGGTTAAAAATAAATTTATGACTGTATTTATATACAAAAACGGATATACGGATACGGATACGGATGTGTGCGGATATCAAAATGATATCCATATCCGTATCCATTTTAAAACGGATACGGATACGAATGTCAAAATCTACATAAAACGGATACGGTGACGGATCGGATACGGATATATCCGTATCCGTTTGCATCCCTAATTGAGTTGGTCGACAAGGAATAAAGTAGGGGGAGATAAGGGTCAGAAATAGAATAAAAACCCTATTCTTTTATTCATTATTTATGTATTTTTCACACCTATTTGATTCTTTATTTATTATTCATCAAATAAATAAACTTTGTACATGAAAGTTGTATATAATAATGTAGATGAAAATACAAAATTGAGTTTGTACAAAAATAATACACAATGTGCATTTTATACACACAATAAAAAGCCAAAAATCAAACTTTGCAGACCCATATCTTCAAATACAAACTTAAAATATATTAAAATCACCTCTAATTTTATATAACTTTTCACAAGCAATTTAATGGTGGTGGTTTTTATATTTTTTGGAGTCATTGTGTGAAAGTTAGGTTTTTGACCCTTATTGTACATTCTACCGATTAAAATATTCATTTTATTCATCGCCTATTATTTTTACAAATTCTTATTTTTATAATATTTTAATATTATTTATAACATACGTACATATTAAAACCAATATAAACCAAAAATAAAAAAATAAAATAAAATAAGTCTATTCCAAAACATATACCAAATACCTATGTCGTACTTGTATATAAATAAAAGGGAATCATATTCTTTCATTATTTATTCTTTATATTTTTTATATTTTAAATATTATCTATATTCTATTAAAATTACAAAATCCAAAATAAAACCCTATAAAATACATCAAAATAAAATCATGTATATAAAACATAGGTAACATACCTATAAATATACATATAAGATAATCATATCTATTTACGTGTACAAAAAACATCATAAAAATAAAATAAAAAAATATATATACTCACAAAAAATAAGTTATAAATATATAAAATAAAATAATAAAATAAAAAATAAAAAATAAAAAATAAATAAAAATCATATGAAAATACTGCATTAAATAATAAACATTTTTTGTTCTATAATCGAAAATTAATAAAAACATTTATTAGGTGTAATTAATAAGTCAATAATTGGCCAGCCGATTTTGTCGTCTTGCGATGACGTGGACCAATCACCGACGGTCAAATGTTGACCGTGGTCAACTGTCTCCCCAGCTTCCGGACATGACACGCCTGACCAATCTCGCGATTTCGCACATTTTTTATGGGCGTGTCGTCACTCAATCTCCTTTGATCCCTTCACAAGAAATGATCATTGATCATTGTACATACAAGCCATACAATTTAATCGCGTGTACATACGCCCAAATTATTGTTTTTCCCCAGTCAATAATGGTGCTCAATATTGTGTATAAATAAAACCTCTGATCCTCCTTCCAACTTTGGTCACTATTAAGTGTCTAGAAGCCTTGGTTTAGAGTCTAGGAGGAATACTCGTGACAGGGGGAGTGTCTCCAAGCCCAGCCGAGCTTCAGGAGCGATGGGTGTGAAGGATATGGTTAGATCCTCAAGCGCATCACGGAAGCGTGATCGTCGTATCAAATACGACGAAGAACGACTAGTCGTACTAGTTGTTCTATGCAACGGAAATTAAAAAATTTTCTATGCGACGAAACCACATGATCCAAGAACACTTCTCGGATCGTTTCGTCCAAACCACAAACAAGTATTAGGTTTACCTCTTGAAGCGTGGTTGCGATCAAGTCTCTAAACAAAGAGACCTCCTGTCTCAAGTCCGATCCGACGGAGGAGACGCTTGCGAGCGCGGGGATGAACCGCGTGCTTCTCGCAATCCATGTTGATGATCCAAGCGGCGGATCTCCTGATCTCGACACACGAGATCCGACGTCTTCTTCACGAGCAAGGCACGCTGAAGTAGACGGAGTTCCACGAACAAACCATCGGGCAGCATAACGACGATGCCGCGGCGATGGAGAACCTCTCTAGGGCATCCATGGTGGACGGCCACATGAGAGAGATAGAGAGAGGACGTGTAGAGAGAATGAGAGAGAGAGAGAGATTTGTTGCCTCAACTTCTGTGTCAAAGAAGAGCAATGGGATGCCTCTCCTTATATAGGGTTTTGGGTTCCATGGATCTCAATCCATGTGTCAACACAAATCCAATGGTCCACATTAATTTGTGTTTCTTTCAATGGTCATGATTTGTTGCTAAAAACACAACAACAATTAATTTAATTTAAATTAAATATATGTTGATAAATCAACACAATTTAATTACAAAATTAAATCATCAATACATGGAGATAATGAAAGGAGAGAAAGCCTCCTTCCATGTGGAGAGGGGGGACGGCCTCCCTTTCCTAATGGGAGTGGTGGCCGTCCACCCTCCTCCATTAGGAAGGTGGCTATTTCACCTTTTATGTAATCTCCATTATTTGCAACAACTTTTATTGCAAATTATTTCACAAAAAATAAATCCAATTTATTTTGTGAACATTGCAATCATGCCATTGAAAATTTGTGAATCACATTCACAACCCAAAACAAAATGTAAATTACATTTTCAATTTGATGTCCAATGTGAATCCAATTCACATTAACATTTAATTAACAAATGTAAATTACAAATAGCTCTCTCTTATATATTATAAATCACATTTATAATATATATGACTAATATGGATATTGCTATCCACATTATTCATATCCATGATAATTAAATCATATTTAATCATCTTGGATCTCTATTCTCTTGTGTCCAAATAATATGAATCATATTCATATTACTTACATCTTTGATAATCAAATCACATTTAATTATCTCAGATAACTCTCTTTATAATATGAATCAAATTCATATTACTCATGATAATTAAATCACATTTAATTATCCATTTTCTCAATGCTCGGATACATAAATCAACAATAGAATTATCCATGAACTCCTTCAAGGATAATGCGCTTTCTCCGCAGATACTTGGAGATAAGGACAGGGCGATTGTATTGTTCCACGTATAGTGACATGGATATTGAGATCGTATCTCAAATCCAGATCGCGGGCCTCCCATAGATGCTTGATTAAATCAAGACCGTAAATCTAATCTTCTCATTGTATCTGAATCACATTCAGATCAACGTCCAATACTTGGACCAAGATCATATCACTTCTCTACTGAGAGGAGTCACTAAAATCCAGACCCATTTCATCACTCCCTAGGAATGGAAGCGTCATGGTTATACAATCGTTTATGATCACATCACCCTCAGGTATTCCCAATACATGTACATCCTGCATACTGGAAGACTTAGACTAAACCTGAAGTATTCGATCAACTTTATACTGTCTACTTCATGGTTTTATCAGTAAGTTTCTCATTCGATCATTGGGAGTCGGTATCGATCATATACTTTCCAAAGCATATATCATACCTAGGTCTTGATCATATACTTTCCAAAAGTATATATCAAACCTACAAATTCAGTCAAGCTTTCAAAGCGAGACGACCGTGCGCACGGAATTTGATTCTTCCCAATATCTCATGAGTGAGCTCATGTCTTCCGGTTCAGTAACTGAACCTGTATGATCCCTTTGAGAGATCGTATTACTCATATGCCCTTATATGCACACCAGCACGCCGGTGTGTAGACCTTGATTAGGTCATCAACCTATTGGTCTGCCAAATGTACATACTTAGACATATAGCAACACATCTGTCTCCGGTCAGAGGATGCGTGCCTATATCCTGACAGCATACGATATAGGACTTTGGTTATCTCGATCTCGTTAAGTCAACTCTTTGACCTAACTAATCTGACACCTCCGAATCTCTATTCCTATGCAGAGGACCTGCATCAAGAGGTCGGTCAGATATCAGCCTTCAGAGATAAGGATTGCCATCTCCTACTCAGGCTGGAAATCATCTCTTAACAATCATCTGACGGTGCTTGATGAGTCCTCAATCTAACTCTTTAGATATTCATTCAAGCACCAGCCTCTATGATTCAATAGTTGAATCAATAGCTGCATGATCATCAAGATGGCCATGGTACATAACCCTAATTGTACTAAGGGACCTATTATGCAAATTATGTATTCTTCATTTCAGATTAAGGAGTGAATTGCAATAACATTTATTGCATAATGGCTCGCCGTGGGCTCGCATTTCCAACAGGGTGCACCCACGGTCGCCCGTCACCGGCGACCCTCCTCCTTGGGCTACCCCAGGTATAAGAGTTGTCCATTTATCATTTACTTTGCTTCTCTTAGTTGTAGATTTAATTTCATGTCGTTGGTTTAGGATTTAGTTGATTAAAGTAGGGTTAATCACTCATCTCGTAGTTTGCCGAAGACGAGCTCCGACGAGCTCCTCCGTGCGCACCCATACCATCTCTGTCGTACCTTTCGCCTCTATCTCAACTCTCATCGCTTCCTGATCATCCCACGTGCATCCAATCAACCAGGATCACCTCGGTTATGCGAATCGAGGTTCATCTCCGCCGCCTCATCGGAAAGCTTGCGCCTTTCACGCAAACAGCTTCATCCTTGGCCGAGGAGAACCTCCTCAAGCCATGTAGCCTTCCTGTATAGGTTAGGCGTGTAAATAAGCGCCAGGAGATGGAATCAAAGACCGCCAATGGTACCTAGAGCATCGCAACTTCCTCGAGCTTATGGTGGGGCTCCGGCAACCCTTCGCCCCTTATGTCATCCTAGCATGAAGGACCTTGCCAAGAATCCATTGGGCCATCACTGAGCTTCAAACAACGTCGGAGGAGGGAGTTTGGATCGAAGGAATCTCGCCCAAGTGAGTGTTCTTCCATGTTCTTTCATCGAGCCTCTCTGTCGTCCGATTAGGAGCTGCAGCCCAGATTGACTCCCAGGCATCCGAGCCACGTTTCCACCGTCGGATCAACTCCGCTGATCTGATCCAGGTTGTAGAAGGCAAAGCGTCACCGGTCGTCAAATGCGTGACACATGGATAAGTGAAGAAGCCTCGTCGTCTGATCCGCACACCTTTGGGGTAAATTGCATATATATCCCTGCCTTTTTGTAGTTAATAAATGGTTCTGTAAAAGAAGTTAACATTGTAAATGAATTAAAATTTTTGTAAATGGACCCTCAAACTTTCTTTATTTGCACTTAAGTCCAGTTGAGATCAGCTCACGTGTTGTCCCATGTGAGCGGTATTTTGCATGTATACCCCTGCAAATTGTTGTATTTATAAAAAGTCCAATAAAATGAAATGCATGTTATATATTTTTGTGAGAATTACTGAGAGACCCTTGAACTATCTTGTATTTACATTTTGGTCCCTCCCAACATATATCACATGTAGTCCCACGTGATGGGAACTTTGCACAGAATACCCTAGTGTTATTGTAATTGTTAAATAGTGCAGTAAAACTTTAGTTACATTGTATAGTTTTGGCACTTTTGCACGGAAAACCCTGGACTTTATTTTAATTACAAAAATGCCCATGTCAGGACAAATATTTTTATGTTGTTGATCTATTTATTAAAAACACCTAAACTGCTCCTAAAAATCCACAAAAATAAGTTTAGATGTTTCATGCCTTGTAGATTCACACCCATATTTTGTTTGGTATTTTTTGCATTTAACCTATTTATTCAAAATATAATGGAGCCTATATATTCCTTGTTTACCTATAAAAATTCCAAAAATATCAAAATATTTTAAAAAAATATAAAAAGTTATATATAGTTTATATATGTATTTATTGAGTCTAGAAAACAAAAACCCCTAAAAAATAGAAAAATATAATGATAAAAATTCATAAAGATCTAAAATCCAACAAAAAATATAAAAATTCTACAAAATACCAAAAACATGTTTTCTTGTTTATAATTTTATTTATATACATATATATATTAAATTTGATTTGGGTAATTTTGGAGTTTATCTACTATTTTTAACATCCAAATCAAATTCAGGTATTTATTTAATCCCTTATGTGGGAAATTTTTGAATTTAAAAAATACATAAAAATTAGCAAAAAAATCTAAAAAATACAAAAACATTAGAAAAATATGAAAAACCTAAAAATAAGTTATTTTCTATATCTTATATATATTTACTATCATTTATAAATATACTAACATATATTGAGTATTCAAAGCCTAATATTGCATATGTTATTTACATAAAAGAAAAAGAAAATATAAAATATAAAATATAAAAAGAAAATACAAAATCAAAAAATTAAAAATCAAAAGATAAAAGTATAAAATTAAAAATAAAAATATAAAACATAAAACCCAAAAACTCACAAAAAGACCTATATAAATGAATGACTCGGTTGTACATAAATATCCTTAGGCTACCTGTTTTGCTCTCTGTGGTTCGACCTCTACATGCTTGCATGCTATGCATTTTATGGTAGGGATAATAAATTTTAACCTCACTTGTGCTATTCAATGTCTTAATATTATATTGTGGGTTAATTGCTGATTGGATAGAGTTTCCGTTCGGGGTCACTTCGACGACAATTTGTTCGCCTTGTGGGTTAACACGACCTCTGCTGAAATCCTCGTTATCACAACTCTAGCTCTTCTGAATACAACTTCTCTAGCAAGTCTCTCCCTATTTCTCACTCTCATCATACACCCATCTCTCTCTCTCTCTCTGGTGTAGCCATCCATATCAATGCTAGAGAGAGTCGTAATCATCGTGACATCATTATGCTGCTGGATTGACTACTTGCAGATCTCCATCTTCTTCGATTCTTCTTGTTCATGAAGAAGACTTTAAATTTTGTGCGACAAAATCATGATTTTCGGTGCTTGGATCTTCACCTTGGATTGCGAGAAGCCGCATCTCATCAACATGCTCACAAGTATCTCCTCATTCAGGTCGGACTCGAGATAGGAGGTCTCTTCGCTTAGAGACTATGATCGCAGCCATACTTCAAGAGGTAATCCTACATCTTGCTTGTGATTTGATGAAACAATCCGATAAATGTTCTTAACGCATGTGGTTTAATCATTTTAAAAAAATAAATTCCACTGCATCGAGCAACTTGTGAGACTAGTCACTCTGATTGCATATGATGCAATCATCATGCTTTCATGATATGCTCAAGGATCTTTTCAAATCCTTTAGAAGATATGCAACTTTACAACTTTTTGTCTTCTCAAATAGGGTTTAGTTTTATTTATCATATATACAAGCTAGTATTAGTTTAGGATTTTTCATTGATTAATGTTAATATTGTGTACATAATGAGTTAGTTTCATGTTATTAATTTTGAGTTAATACAAATTTATTTTAAATTGATGAAGCTTGTACTCATATATATGAATATGTATAGTGTTCAACTCATTATTTTTGTCATTTTATGTGATTTTACACTTTAAATTTATTTACAAGTTAATAATACATAAACATTTTTATTGCAAGTGTTATTATGTCATTTTACGAGGATTTTATGCGTTTTTTCTCAGGAAGTGAGGACAAAATTTGAGCATAAAGTAGAAGAACTACAAATTCTTCATATACCTACTTTTGAAAATAAAACCCATCTTTACTACATATTTATCTTAAATTTATTTTTGAATTTAATCAAAAAATAATTAAAAGTAATATTTTTGAAATCAAACCAGAGAGTGAACCGGAAACCTTGTTGAATAGGTCAGATTGGGTTGAACCATGGAATCGAACATGTTCAACCAGATGATGACATCATCATTCTTAGAAACTAACTGAACCAAACACGTAAGAAATAAGTGGTTAAACCGACTAATCAGATTGGAACAAATTAAAAATATATAAAATACACCCTTGAATATAGTTAAAATCGATATAAATTATATATGCAGTATTAAATGTTATACATATGGATATATATATATATATAATATTTAAATAATATTCTCAATATAAGAACAATAGTTTAAGTTCTATTAAAATTTCATTTAATATAAGAACTTGTTATGCAGTAGTTGGTTAGGGGTTTATTAAGTGTTGTTTAAGGTTCAACTCTCGACAATGACATTTATTTTGAAAAAAAAAGTCGAAATCAATTCTGGTTTAATTTTGATTGAACAGGTTAAATCGAGATTGAAAAAGCCAATTAAACCAGCGGTTGGATTAAAAATTGGACATTCGGAACAATCGATTAATCGAACCAGTCTAGTCCCGACGGTCCGATCCGATTTTCAAAACATCGAGTAAAGTTTTGAGTTACATTTAACTATGCATCCATGACATTTTGGTTTTACCCCAACATTCTTTATCGTACATGTTTTCAGTTGATTTCTTCATATATAGTTCAATATCATGGCAGCAAGAAGATGCATACACTATAATGCCTACATTTTGTAGGAAGAAATGTTACCTTTAGAGTGTGTTCGGTTCATAAATAATTAGGAATAAGGATGGGGAATAAGTTGTAATAAGACATTATTCATGTTCAACTAGAAGGATAGTAATATGGTGGAATAAGGGTAGGTAATGTGGAATAATTACAGGAATATAGGTGGAATAAGGGAAGAGAGAGATATGCAGGGAGGAATAAATATGAGGAAAGAAAGACGAGGGGAGAGGAATATCGTCCTTATTCTTGAGGCTATTCCCCTAAATGAACATTTAAATCGAAATTATAATACTCCATGAATTTTCCACCCCTTACAAACAATTGACATATATTGACTTTTTGGATGTTAAAACATTTGAAAATTGAACCTTTAAATCAATAAATTTTCTCATTCAATCAAATCGGACTGACTCGCAACCATTAAGTTATTTTCCTAATTATTTTACACGTAATTAACACTATTGCAGTATGCTTTTTTTGACTAGTTCTCGATTTATTTATGTCATCCTTGCGCATGGATCATGCTAATCTTCTTCGCATCGTTTCAATTTTATCAGGTGTCTTTAAAGAGACATTATCGTAGTATGCACTACAGTAAGTCGTGTCCTAGGATAGTGCTTAAAAGTCTCTTGTAAAGATTTAATGATAAAATGTGGAGCCACTACCAATGAGGGGAACTTCAATTCACCTCGAAGGGGTTGGTTTGCTTGGAGGACAACACGACACACATGGTATTCAAGGAGACGCAATGGTCCATTGGGAGCATATCTTCTGTTGTAATGAAAACCATAGCTATAGTTATGGCCGTGATGTTGTAATCTCTCTTTTTTTTTCTTTGCAAAAAAATTTTCAAATTCCAACCGTATGGATTGAATCTATAAATAATGTTCTACTTATCTACCAAGTTTCGTCCAAATCCGACATGTTTAGTTATTTCATCATAGCAATTATCCAATCTTTTTGTAAATGGGTTACAAATTCCTTAAATGTTGTCTTTTTCTTTATCCGATAGTTTAGAATTTCTTAAAATTCCAACTATCAATAAGGAGAATAATGGTCTATTTAAATGTTGATTTTTTTAACCGATAGCAGTCGAGCACAGAAGACGTAATCAATTCCTAATATCGGAATCATTATAAAATCATTGGTTGAGATGCTCGCACAAAATCATTGTCATTAAGTAAATGGAGGAAAATGAAACAAGTTGGGAAAATATCGTGCAAAGACAAACTTAAACATTCAAAATAGGATGGGAAAAGACTGAAAGTCACCTCAATATGCTCGGAATATACTATCTTGAATGCAAGTATATTAGAAATTAGGGTTTATGTTCTATTTATAGATGTGTAGAGCAAGCAACAAGTAATGTTCGTTGTCATACATTTAACTACAAAAGATATGATAATGAATATTGAATTATTTTTTGTTGTATACACTACAACAAAATGAGCTTATAATGATATTTTTTGAATTATGCACCATATATACACCGTTTAATGTTAAATACACAATGACAATATTATTCATTGCGAAATAATTTCTATACTTGAAATTATGGTCAAGTGTAAAAAATTATTTTTGCACTTGTATTTAAAATTGTACATGATCGTGCAACTTCACTGTCTGATTAAAAAAATGAGTACCTCATGTAACCCGTGTTTGCTACTGGGAAGTTTGAAGTCATTTCAAATTGTATATTTTTGGACATCTTCTCATAAGGCAAAATTATATAGGAAGATACAAAATTTTTGGTAGCACCGGCAATCATTGCTCATTACTAGGGTTGGGAATATATAAAGAAAATATTTTGAAACAATTTTTTTGACCAAGGCTGGAAATGCATAAATAAACTTTTGCTAAAGATTGAAACTATGGTCCATATGCAAAATAATAACATGAATGAGAGAACAAAAGCAACCATGAAAGCTAAAATAACATGATGGAGTTGATAGCCAAGACAACTCAACAACTAAAGCAAATAAATAAGGACTCACTACAAGAAACTGAACCTAAGGGAACGAATAATTTGAATATGTGTTGTCATATCTTTCGATGTTAAAGATTTAACAACGAATATTATTCATTGTCAAACCATATTTTTATACTTGTAATTAACAACTAATGTTATATTCGTTGTTAAAGATCCATATAACAATGATTTTTCTGTTGAATTATTATTCATTAAAAGTCATACTAATCCTTACCAAATTTAGCAATGATTAGAAAAAAAATCAATGAATAATCGTTCTCATATGATTCGTTGCGAGAAATATACAAATAATATTCGTTGTTATATATTTAACTATGGAAGATATGACAACGAATAGTAAATTATTCGTTACCTTAGGTAAATTTTCTTATAGTGTTATCCCAATCACATGAGATGGATCTAACAATGAATTGATATGATTTTGCTCTATTAGTAAGTAGCGATCTAGAAAACCTGATAGGAGATGAACTTGATAAAAGACGATGATTAGTCCTAATTGATATCTCGAGGCCTTGAACCTGAGGTGATGAGCATAACTAATACCTAGATATATGATGGTTAAAAAAGATATTCGATAAATGCTTGATTCTGGTCATTGGAGGTCAAAGGGTGACGCGACCCATTGCTTTGCGTTGGCTGCAACCTAATGATATAAAATGGCAATAAGAAATCCTTGAGTGACGAAGAACGCAAAGCAAACCTCGATTCATGACACAAATGGATGATAGGATTTCATAAAAAGTCGATAGACTCTTCTCATCAGCATGACTTCGGTAAGGTTTAGGGCAAATCATGACAATCGCTCAAATACCATGTGGAAACAGAATAATTGCTTGATATATCGTTCACGGATCCTAAATTTATACGTGTAAGAAAGGGTTAGGGTTAATGAAAGTACATGAATAAAAAGATGAAAGATGTCATGAAGATGTTGCAATATATTCTAGGATTTTTATCTATCGTGTCCCTCTGAGATATTGCAATATCATTTATACCCTTTTTTTAGAATATCAGTTATGCCCCGACTTCTTCCCGTCCTATCACTTGTTTTCTGCACTGAAATCTTTTCGACTTACCACAAAAGAAAAAATTCCACGTTGGATAGAATGATTTGTGGTTTTTTTGCGAGGGCAGGTATAATTTATAGTTTTGGTAAAAATTAAAATTTGACCCCTATGTGAGGGGGAGCTATGTGGCCCCCTTGGCCATTGTGCCGGTGGCGAGCGATGGTAATGTTGTTGATAAGGCCATAAAGAAAGAACCCACAAAACACACAGGAGAGGAGCGAGGCATCGCCTATAGCAGTAGCTCCTCCAAGGCGTTCATGGCAACACTCTTCCCTCCAATCCCTTCATGGTAACGTCCAAAACAACTTCCTATCATCCCCCTCCACATCTCTCTTATTTGGTTCTCGTCACCTTGTAGAGAATGCACCCACATCTTGCCGCGAGATTAATCGATTTCAGTAGAAAAATTGAATTTTTTCCATATGGGTACTCCGCTAAATGTTCTAAAGTTGAATTCTTGTGTGATTTCGCGTGTTGGGTACAACCCACTTTCGGTTTCCATGTGTCTCGAGATGTTGATATCGGAGACTTGAAATTGTTTGGAATTTTTAGTCCATGAGTTGCTTGAAAAGGATGATTTTTAAAAATTTAGAGGAAAGAGAGTTGGGGTTTTCTGACTTTTTTTTTCAATTTAGGGAGTCCATTGCTTTTTAGTTTTTTTTATTTGTGTTTTATCAAGATAAATGTGGGCTTTCATTTTGTTTCATTATGTTCCAAACTTATTGTGGTGCAGCAATCTTAAGTCTGCTTTTCTTGGTGAGAGCAATGGCATACGCACTACCACTGGCCCTTTCAGTAGGATTGGTTACTTGAGGAAGACAGTGGAATGCAAGGAATCCAGGATAGGAAAGAAACCCATTGAAGTTCCTTCTAATGTGACCATTGCGCTAGAGGGCCAGGATTTGAAGGTGAAGGGTCCGCTCGGAGAGCTTACACGGACCTATCCTCGGGAGGTCAAGGTTGTTAGGGATGAATCTGGGGTGCTTAAAGTTTCCAAGGCTATGGATACCAGAAGAGCAAATCAGATGCATGGGCTTTTCAGGTATTTTTTTTGCCAGGAAAGTCATTTTATTTCCATGAGCGATGCATTGTTAAGTTAGTTGCCTGAAGAGATTCTTGTTGACTGAAGGTCACAGATCGCAGCCTACATTGTATTTTGTGTGCTCTTTACTTCACTTCCTGGCACACTTTTTGTATTTTTGTGGATTTTGTTGATGTTTCCCATTTGATTATAGGTTGGTTTTATAATATCTCTATGGAAAATTTTGTAGGCAACAATATAATTATGTAGAAATTATGATATTGCAGTCTGATATGATGTGATGCAAAAACATGAGATATGCCTTTTGAGTTTCGAGGGAATAAAAAGAGTGAGCACCCATAATTGATGAGCACCCCAAAAACATGAGATATGTTGAGAGATCGTGTATCGAATCTATTATAGGTTAAGAGAACTGCAAACAACATTGGATCAATTCTCATTACTTTGGAAATGTGCTGTATCGGGGGGACATATTGCTTAGCTTCTTAACCATGAATAATCTGGACAAATTAGAAACTTGAGGGGTCATCAAACTACTCTTGCTTGATCTTTTCATTCAATCAATGGCAAAAAACTGCCATTACATGTCAAAGAAGGGGACGGCTTGAGTTGATCAACACCTTATCTAGATGATGACTGAGTGACCACAGGCTAAATGAACTTAGGTCCCCTGATTCCCTAAGCAAGGTCAAAAATCTATTTTCAGGGACCCTAGATGCTATCTACATGGATGTTCATTTCTGGACCCGTTGAAACCCATTCCCCTTTTCTAATTCTGTGATTGATGATGTCTTTTATATATTATTCATCCCTAAATCTTATGGACAATCATGGTTTTATGTTCTTTGTTTATAATTGTGTTTCAGAGCTGCAAATCATTTGATTTGTCATTTCTAAAATACCTCTTAAAGAATGTATTTGGATTTGTTGAAGGATATATTTGGGTTAAATGGACCCTGGGCGTGGATCCATTCAACCTTTACTCCTATAAATACTGTACACATCCTTCTATTGATGATAAAGTGGAAAAGAAGAAGAACCTAGCGCCCTGTTTGCATTGGGGCATATTCTCCTTTTATGGCATTTCCTTTCCGTTGGAAATGATTTTCAATGTAAATCCTCCCGTTCTTGTGAGTGCTTCTTGCTTGTATGTATTTTGCACGGTATCAAAGCTAACTCGATCAAAGAGTAAAAAACTAGAGAACTTGTGGTTCCATATGCGTGACACATTATTATACTTTGAGGGGTATCCACACTGTCGACTGTATAGTTCAAGTTTGTAGAGAAACTTGATTGGGGTGCAGCCGTCAGGTGCTCCATATTACCTTGAATCCATCACTGTAATTGATCAAGTGGTACATGGTTGTGAAAGGGAAAGAAACGGATATTAAGTCTTAGGTGTAAATATTAAACCGCACACAGATGTTGATTGGGCTAAATCCATTGATGATCATCGTTCTTCTTCCAGTTACTCGATTCACCTTTTGGAGGAAATCTCATTATATGGAGAAGTAACATGTTGTATGAGAAGAAAATATGGTTTTCCTTTTTTGTGTGTGTTGAATAGAGGACCCTAGGGCCTCATATAGGATGCCCTAGGGTTAGGGTTACACCATTAGACTCTCAACACTCCCCTTCAAGCTGAAGCATATATATCAATCATGCTCAGCTTGTTACAATACTTTTCAAACTATGTGCGAGCAAGTGGCTTGGTAAACATGTCTGCAGTTTGATCTGTCGATGATACGCTGTAAGTTTGAAGTAGCCCTCTCTGTATCAGATCTCTAGTATAATGACAGTTAATTTCCACATGTTTGGTGCGTTCGTGGAACATGGAGTTGTTGGCTATCTGCATTGTTGCACGGTTATCACATCTGAGCTCCATAACATTGGTAGGAGTAATATGAAGATCTGTGAGCACGGATCGAATCCATACTAATTTTGCAGCAGCATGAGCCATGGCTCTATATTCACTCTCGACACTTGAACGAGAAACCATTGCTTGTTTCTTGCTTCTCCAAGTTACTAGATTTCCCGCTAGATAGATATAGAAACCTGTGGTAGACTTTCTATCTATCATGCATCTTCCATAATCTGCATCTGAATAGGCCATGAGATCGAAGTTGTTGCCTTTGGTGAATAGTAGGCCTTTCCCTGAGGAGTACTTCATGTCAGTGTTTGGAAATGCGGTCCATTCGTGTTAAGAGAAACAAATTTCATATCATAAAAGAGATTCTAGGGCTCTCTTATATAGGAGAAAAGCTCTGGGTTAATTACGGAGAAGTACATAGAGAAAATATAAATGCGAAAAAGATAATTGGAGATACAATTATCTCAACACTCCCCCTCAAGCTGGAGCATATATATCTATCATGCTCAGCTTGGTGCAACACCTCTGAAATGGACTTCTAACAAGTGCTTTGGTGAAGATGTCTGCAGTCTGATCTCCAGTAGAAACATGAGAGGTAGATATGAGACCTTTTTGAATCATGTCTCTAGTGTAATGACAATCGATCTCTATGTGTTTGGTCCGTTTATGAAAGGAATGTCGGCAATAAAATAGAGCCTCTTGATTATCACATAAAAGCTGCATGGGAAGAGAAACCTCAACAGTAAGGTCAATCAACACAGATCTAACACACATCATCTCTGCGTTTCCCTGTGCCATGGCCCTGTACTCAAATTCTGCACTAGATCTGGCCACCACTATCCGCTTCTTCCTTTCCCATGAAACAAGAGAGCTGCCAACAAAAATAGCAAAGCCAGAAGTAGACTTCCTGTCTCGGAGCAACTTGCATAATCTGCATCTGCACAAGCTGTCACCTCAAGAGATGTACCCCTGCTGAATATGATCATATGCGTATTCGGTCACTTAACCGAAGCGCATATGCCATATACGCATGGTTTGAAAAAACACGACTCGAGGCGCAAAAGCGTTCGAGGTGAAATAGGGCAGCGGGAAATAGCCTTGAGGCGACCGCCTCAGACCCCCCAGCTGAGGCATGCGCCTCAGATGCTTGAGGCGTTTGAGGCAAGGCGAGACGGTGAGGCGAGGCGAGGCGCTAGATGAAGCATTTTGGATCTTTTTTTCAAGCATTTTTAAAGAAAATAATTAATCCTATTCGTATTTTAAATTTTTATAAAGGTCTAGTTGTTGAGTATATATTTATGCAAGATGAATGTTTAAATTTGACCTCTTTTATATTCATATTCACCATTAACATTTCCAATTATTTTAATGAACTCTTACTATTATGCCGTTAAACATATAAGAAACTGCGTACAAATTCAAATACTCATATAAGAAACACTGCTCCCTGCAACTCCCACAAGGGGGGCCAACTTGGGCCCCCCATCACCCCCAGGCTCGCTGATCGGGTAGCGAGACCCCCTACTGGTAGGTATGGCGGCACAGGGAGACATCATACTGTTCTTCATCTGGGTTCGGTAGAACATACGATTGGAATTCAAATCGTATGATTCATATCAGCAACTTGGATATCTTTAATGACAACTATAGCCAATCCCTTTTTGATAAAGATATTTTAGTGATAGTTATAGCTAATGATTTCTTTTTGATTGGTTAGAAATTTAGTAGAAAGATTTATGGCATTGGCATGTCCTTTTTTTCATGTTCTTATCTTCATAATATCATTATATATTACATTGTTATATATTATATGTTTGTCAGATTAGATTCTTTCATTAATAAATATATTTATTATACTTTTTCTAACTATTTTCCAATACAAATTGAGGATTACGCCTCGACTGCCTTGAGACTACGCATCGCCTCGCCTTCAGGGAAAACGCCTTGTTCTGTCTTTCATTTTTTCAAACCTTGCATATGCAGCAATATACGGTCCAAACGCATATACGGCATATGCGGTCACATATCTGATAGGATCATGGAAGGAAATATCGATGATATATCAACGATGTTGATATATCGATATCGACATGGGACCGATATGGGCACTGATATGGCGATATATCCTGATTTCCAGGCATTTTCTTCACAAAGGCTCGTCGATATGGGCGATATTTCGACGATATATCGTCGATATATCGTCGGAATATCGTATCGATACGATATCGATATCGATACGGCCTTCCATGGATATTTATGTTAATCCATGACATATTGATGACACATTAACTCGATTTTTCCCGAGCAACTCTTATACCATCATTTACATTGATGCATCTTTTCATTATTCTCTTATATGTTGCATTTGGGCATATAATCTAGGGTATTTTTTCTCGTATCTATTTTTTCTCATTGTTCCCAATACTTATTAATGAATTGCTTACTACTTTTTGAATTTTTTATCTAATGAAATTTATTCTAATTATTCCAATAAAACATGAAATCATTAATTAACAGACACTTTACATTTTTGTGTTTCTAATAAATTTTATATGCAAATACAGTTTCCCCTATATTTTGTGTCAACGTATTTTGTCCCTTGGAGATGCATATATGCGTATAATTTTTGGTATATGATTTGTGTACTTATGATTATTCTTTGTTATCTATAGGATCTATATATACATTAAAGGTTTTCTTATAGAATTCGTTTGCTCCATGTTGAATCTAAATTTATATATGTATATTTATGCATTAAATTCAAAATACACACTAAAAAATAATCAATTTATAATATCACGCTTATATATCTTATTGATAATATTATCTTATTTGGAATTTTTGATTTTGGATTTTATTAGATAATCAACTTTTTTATAATAATGTACTAAGCCTTCTCCCACTATATAGTAGGGTTGGCTAAATGGATTCTTTCTCAAATCCATGTTAAAAGATTCGATTATTTTTTTATATAATAATATTTTATTATTCATTTTAATAATTTTATAATATTTAAATTAAAATATTATAAATCGCATAAATAACATATACTCCCGTATACTCCTCCGCATATCCGCTTACTCGCTTTAGATTGCATGACCGAATGAATACCGCATATCGCATTTCTGAACCTTGCTTGATGTACCTTAAAACCATCATGCATGCATCAAAGTGAGCTGAAGTGGGGGAGTCCATAAACTGACTCAACTTCCCGACTGCGAGTCTGCGAGAGAGATATCTGGTCGAGTAATGGTAAGATATAATAGCTTACCCACTATGCGCATGTATCGACCTGTATCTTCAATGTTACTTAACTCATAGATGTGTCCCTTAGGATCCATGGGTATATGTGCTGGCTCGAATCCCAACATCCCTGTCTCCTGAAGTAGATCAATGTCATACTTTCGTTGAGACATGACTAATCCTCACCTGGATCTTGCAATCTCAATTCCCAAGAAGTACCGAAGTGGCCCCAAGTCTTTGATTACAGATTGTTCTGCAAGTTACACCTTTACGTCAAGAATGCCATCAGAGTCATCTCCCGTGAGGATAATGTCATCAACATATATAAGCATAGCCACAATTCCTTTTTCATTCTTTCGTATGTATAAAGAATGGTCTGTCGAGGATCGTATGAGGCTCAAGTTCTCTAGTGACTCTGATAATTTTTGTAACCAAGCACAGGGGCTCTGTTTGAGGCCATATATAGCCTTGCATAGTAGGCACACCTTCTGATACTCCCTTTGAGCCTCGAAATTGGGAGGTTGCTGCATGTAAACGCTCTCTTGAAGGTCTCCACAAAAGAAAGCATTCTTGACATCTAACTGATGCGAGGGCCAATCAATTTGTACTGCCACAAGCATAAGGATTCCTACTGTAGATAGACGACCAACCAGAGAGAAAGTAACGAAGAAATCAATGCCATAGGTTTGTGTGAACCCTTTTGCCACAATCCTTGCCTTGTAGTGAGAAATGGATCCATTTGGATTGTACTTTATGGTGAATACCCATATGGATCCCACAATCTTGTTGTCATTAAGAGGATCAACTAGCGTCCATGTGTTCCGAGATATTAGGGCATGCATCTCTTCTTCCATTGCTAAGCATCATCTGGAATCACGAAGTGCCTCTGTATGAGTACGGGGGATAATTGTATCAGAGATTGCCTGGACAAATTATTTGTATGAAGAGACAAGACTAGAAAAGGAAACAACTGCAGAGATCAGATGCTTAAAATTGTATCGACATGGACATTGTTTGGTCCCCTTTCGTAGGGCTATCGACATGTCTACCAGAGCATCCCCTGATTTGTCAAATGTACATGTATTTGTATCCATTGATGAAGTAGTGTCGTCAGCCTGTAAAGATTCAGGTGAAGGACATACGTGACGAGATGGCGTCGGTTCAGACGGGGTGTCACTCTGAGTAGTAGTCATCTTGTAGAGATTCTCTGGAGTAGGAACAAGAATGGGAGTTGTAGACGGTGGTGGAGGACTAACAGGTGAACCCGACTTGGAGTAGTAGGGAAGGGACTCAAAGAGTAACTGCACTTGTGTAGTGCCTCTTGTATTCGGGATCATAGAATCTATACCCTTTCTAAGTCCTAGATTATCCAAGGAATATACATTTGACCCCTTTGGCAGCAAGTTTGTCCTTGCTTGGACTTAGGATATGGACAAAGGCAACACACCCAAAGACCTTGGTGGAACAAGAAACAAAGCCTTCCTTGGAAAGAGAACCTTAATGGTACATGTTCATCAATGGAGGTGGATGGCATACGATTAACGAGATAGGTGTCGGTTAGAACAATGTCACCCCAGTAGGTGGAAGGCACGCGATAATCAATGAGAAGAGTTCGAGCGATGTCTAGAATATGGCTATGTTTTCGCTCAGCCACGTCATTCTGGTGTGAAGTATGGGCACAAGTGGTTTGATGGATATTCCCATGTGTCGATAGGAAAGACTGCATATCATGAGAAAGAAACTCTCGAGTATTATCAGTTCTTAAACATTTGACAATAGTGCCAAATTGAGTTTTCACTTCTTTAATAAATCAAACAATAATCTGGAAAACATCAGACTTATTTTTTAATAGGAAGGTCCACGAGACACAAGAAAAATCATCTATGAGAACTAAATAGTATATGTTTCTCAAACATTCATAATATCGATTGGACCCCCAAACATCAAGATGAATTAACTCAAAAAGACTCTTGGTATGGGTGATATCGGAAGATGGAAAAGAGCTCCTATGATGTTTTCCCAGTTGACATGCTTCATACTCTGAGTTGACAGTGGGAGGAAGCTGGGGAATAATACGGCAAAGCTTGTGAATGGATTGGTGACCCAATCGTTAAAACACAAAACTGAGTTCCAGAATATGCGGCAGTCCCAGATGATTGTAATAGATGATAGGCGCCCCCTTCCTTACGGCTCGCACCAATCGTCCTCCCAGTCAGTATGTCTTGAAAAACACATGAAACAACGCCAAAAATAGCTCTAGAGTTCAACTCCTTGCAAATCTGACTAACAGATATAAGACTGATGGGAAATTCGTGCACGAACAGAACATTGTTGAGCTGAATGTTATGGGTGAGATGTGCATCCCCATGTTCCTTGATAGGGAAAAAACGACCATTTGCAATTTGCAGTGTTCGTCTAGGTGGTACTTTTTCCATCTGATGTAGTAACGTTTGTTCGCCACACAGATGAGTAGAGGCATTTGTATCAATCAACCATTTCGACTTCACAAAGTTATTTGCAGATGTAATAAAGATACCTGTATGAGCGACAACTGTTGTTTCTGGAGTATCACTCAGATTCGGAGGAATAGAATCTCTCGAGCGAAGCCAATTCAGGCGTTGCAATAAATCTTCAAAGTCGTGTATTGGAACTTTAACTGTGGGTGCATCGCTCTCCGCGGTAACAACCCTAGCCATAGGAGCATGATGTCCCTGTTTGTTGTAGCAGACGACCTCGACGTGGCCAAACTTGTGAATTGTGCCTCAGTTCCAATCAATGCTGAAGCGACCTCATCCCTGGTTCCTAAATGATCCATGGGCTCCTCTTCTTGATGCAGCATAAAGTGCACTGGCTTGTCCTTGAACGTCCGTTTGTATTCCTATGTGAGGGTCAACTAGATGACTCAAGGTACTGTAGGCCTCCTCAATTGCGGGAGAATAGCAGCAATGACCATCTGATCATGGGTTGCAGAATAAGCATAGTCAAGTCCTACTAGAAACATCAAGCATGCCATTTGTTGACGATGTTTCTTCTGTTTGGGACAACTACATCCAAGAATGCACGCATTATAACGTTCAAGTAACGATTTGAGGGTGGAGAAGTATTCAAAAAGGGATCGTCCTTCTTGCTTCATATTCAACATATTAAAGTAGGTTTGATAAGTCCTTGAGTTCTTCTCCTGCATATATGTGGCTTGGATAGACGTCCACATTTCGTGAGCGGTGTTATAATATACCAGCTCTTCAACAATCCTGCCAATGGCATTGACCATGATCCAAGATCTGACAATCACGTCTTCTTTCGCCCATGTGGTGAATTTTCTCATCTTTACAGCAAGCTCTGACTCTAATAAAATGTACTCCTTGTCGTATCCTCGTACGATAATGAGGAACATACGAGACCACTTGGGATAGTTGCTCTCGTCCAACTTGAGGATTGAGCCAAATAAGGGTAGTTTGGTACTCCCTCTGTCATATCCCTGAGATGTGACTTCTGATTGTGGCATCTCGAACTATGAATCAAGCCTGCTGCAGAGAGAATGTTAGAATACTATGAAACTGTCTCAGGTCATACCAACACCCATGATGTTTCGACGAATCGAGTAGAGGTTTAGATGGTGGCGTTGGATGATTTGTTTGATGGATAATCATGCACTGGAGGTGATCAAGTAGAGATCGACGTTGGAGAGGAGCTTCGGGCTTTGAAGCTGCGGGAGACGGGAAGGGGCAACGCTGGAGGTGGGGTGGTGCTGGAGAGGGGCTGAAGGTGGGGCTGCGCTGAAGGAGGGGTTGGAGGTGGGTCGCTGGCTGCGTTGGAGGTGGGGGGTCGGGAGGTGAGGTGGGGTGCTAGAGATGGGGGAGGGGGGTTGGTCGGGTGGCGCTGGAAGTGGGTCTGGAGACAGGGCGGTGTTGAAGAGGTGAGGCGGCACTCGGGCATCGTGTGAAATGGGATGGGGAAGGGCGGCAGACGACGGGTGAGATGGGCTGGGGAAGGGTGTTGGGTGATGCTGGACGTGAGGAGCAGGGAGGGGCGGTGTTGGAGAAGGGATTCGGGATTGGGGTCGTCGGGCATGGGGGGGTGAAGGGTGGTGGCGGGAGGGAGGGAGAGAACCTGCTCTCAATACTGAGAAGAAAATAAGGTTTTTCCCTTTTTTTGTGTGTTGAATAGAGGACCCTAGGGCTGCATATATAAGGTGCCCTGAAGTTATGGTTACACAATTAAACTCTCGACAGTATGTGTTAAGTATAGAGGCTCGAGCCTGAGTACCTTGAAATGGTACTTGGGATTGCAGAACTGTTGTGGGTTCTTAACATGCTATATGTTGTGGCACATCAATTTCCCAATGAAACTATACTATGAGTCTATGACAATATGGATGTGATCAAGCTTGTAAATAATCAAGCCCGACATGATCATGCCAAGCATGTTGATGTGGATCAATACACGGTACCGGAGACTAATCAATGTGAGTCTCTTGTTTTCTATTAAATCTAAATACCAGCTCATTGACATGTTCATCAAAGGTCTTCCCACTGCACAACACAAGATGAGATGTGTAAGTTAGGCATGGTTGACTTGCATGCCAACTTGAGAGGGTGTGGAGGGGTGTATTTGGGTTAAAGTGTTGTCTTAGATATTGTTCCATTTAACCCACACCCCCAGTAGATATTACATGCACGCCTACATTGATGGTTGAGTGGAAAGGGAGCAAAATGTAACTGCTTGTATACACTACGGTATCCACTCCCATGGTTTTTCTCTTCTGAGAAGGTTTTCCATGTAAATCCATATGTTCTTGTGATTGATTGTTTGTTAATGTGTTTTTCTACAATGCCAGCATTAAGTCTGGTAGTCTGCAAAAGAACATGTTGTTTTATTCCTTTGAAAACAACAATTTTAAGCGGCAGTCTATCAAAAAATGCCTAGTTTTCCAATTATCTGGTATTGTAGACTTTCCGCCATCCATCAACTAGAAGACTTGATCCAAAAAAAATGTTTAGAAGCTCCATTAGATTTCTCGCATTCAGTGTAACCTTGCAAGATACAAAATATAGTCTTAAGGGTGGAATATTTTTTCCATGGTCCAATAGCCGTGTGGAGTAAACAATCACACGGTAAATGGTGACCCAGATTCTAAGTTCCCCAGGAGAAAACAAATTGTGGAGGATAGGGTGTCATCCCATTTAAGCATGGGTAAAGCATGATAGGACAGTGATTTGGGGTTGTATAGGCTAATAAACCATGAGCATCTCGGAGAAGATATTTTTTGATAATTATACTGATTAAAGAATGGGTAAAGCATGGTAGAAAGAGATTTTTGTTCATACAGGGTAATAAAACCGCACACTCCTCAGAGAAGAGATACTGATAATAGGCTAATAAACCACATTTTAAGCATGGGTAAAGCATGATAGGACAGTGATTTGGGGTTGTAAATGCTAATAAACCACAAGCAACTCATAAAAGATATTTTCTTATAATTTACCATGTAAAGAATGGATAAGACATGGTAGAAAGAGATTTGTGTTCCTACTGGGTAATAACACACATTTGCCTCGAAGAGATGCTGATAATAGGAGAGCCAAGACCAGAATTTGTGACTTGTCAGCTGTCATGAGACATTTTGGCTAAATCATGCACATTGATACTTCTTGCAGCAAGGTGCTAACATCCCTTAGTTTCAACTGTAAAGTTACTTCTCACTGGAATAGTTGTATTATTAAGTGTCATCTTAAGCCCATTACAAGGAAACACAAGCTTTCTTTGTTAGAGAAGAATTTTTACTTTAGGAATTTCCTGATGCGACGGAAATTCGCTGATTTAAAAGATCGTCAGAGTCTCAGACTTTAGTGGTACAACTGTCTTCTGCCTGTTACGATTGACCCTAGTTTTTCGTTAGATCACATTCTTCTTCCCTTTTTCTAATTTTATTGTAAGATAGTCTAGCTATTTTTGATAGAATGATGCTTGATTCTACTTTAAGGAGAATTGGTTCTTGTTTTTACGATTTGGTCAGATTTTTTGAGGCAAAGATGATGATTAATGTGGAATGCATCCGATTCATACAATTATGTTAAGCTTGTTGAGGCAACGACCGTGATGAAATTGTGTAGCTGTGCCTGTTATGATCTTCTTGATTCCTCTGTGGTTGGCTTTTGGGTCGCAAAGAATTTCTCTTTACCTACATGTGAAATGGAATGGATAAGGCTTTGGAAAAAAGAGGGATGTATAGCATAGGAGTGTGCATATGGTGACAATGTCACACATTGTCTTAATAGTGCATTAAATGGCGGACATAAGCTGCAATGCCTTGATCAACATCATGGAGAGAACACAATCTTGGAGGAATATATATATATATATAGGATTTTTATCCAATGCGCACAGGGCTCATTAGCGTTTCGGTGCGCACCATTTGTTGGCCACACACGTGTATTACCAATTTAGTGGTTACATATTTCGAAGGATGTTGTTTTTGGAAGGAGATTAATATGCAAAGCGATGTAACAATAAGTGATATTCCAATTATATCGCGTCCTAAAAAATAGGAAGATCGTTTTGGAAAGAAAGCATTCGAATCGATTATTTCTTGCTGAAAATCGAGATCCAAATGCTCACGTCAGTAATATATATATATAATAGTCAAGTAAATGGTTGTTGCGAGATCAGTAATATCCAAAACAACGGTTAGTAATATACATTCATTGTATTACATGGTGCAGAATTCGGTAATATATATACAATGGACAAGTAAGTGCTTGTTGTGATGTCAGTATTATCCAAACAACGGTCAGTAATACATTCATTTTATTACATGATGCAGATTTCAGTAATATATACACAATGGATAAGTAAGAGGTTGTTGTGAAGTCAGTAAAACCATAACAAATGGTCAATAATTTTCATACGTTTGTTACTTTGAATAGAATTCAGTAATTTAGAGATGATACTCAAGTAATATATATACAGCTATCAAGTAAATTATTGTTTGTGTTCAGTAATGTATATATCCATGTCTTATATCAAATGTTCAGTAATGTGTACGATTCTCAAGTAATAGCTACTATGAGATCAGTAATAACAAAGTAATGGTGTACGATTCTCAAGTAATAGCTACTATGAGATCAGTAATAACAAAGTAATGGTCAGTAAGTCATGGGCATTGCTCAAGTAAGAAAGTAACTATTTGCTAATGCAATGCACATTACATCGACAATGGTATTACTAACCATTTGTTATGTTATTACTGATCTCACAAAACACATTTACTTGACCATTTTATACATATTACTAAATTCTGTACAATGTAACTATTTGGATGTAAATTACTGATAATTGTCTTGATATTACTGATCTCACAATAAGCATTTACTTGACCGAATTATATTTATTACTACCATAGCGTTTGGATCCGCGTGGAATCATTTATTTGAATTGTTTCTTTCCAAAACCGTCTTCCAATTTTTAAGGACGTTGTATAATAGGAAATATAGGATTTTTTTAAATACGCCGTAGCCTATAATTAGAAATATAATTATTGTTAATACACGTGTATGGCCCAGAATGAGTGCTCATTGAAACACTAATGAGCCCTGTGCGCATTGGATAAGCCCTCTCTCTCTCTCTATATATATATATATATATGTATATCACGATGTCATTACATCTTTATAAAATTCTCTCCATTAGAGATGAGCATTGGGTTGGGACCTTTCGGGACATGCACGACCCAGACAAAAGCCCATTTAACATAGTGGGCTTTGGGCCCCAGACCGAAGCTCATAAAATCTATCAAAAGTCCGGCCCAAACTACTTATATATCCTATAACAATGCCCAATCACCTTCTTAGTGTCTCATTAATTCGGTGCTGGAAAGGGTTAAGCTCTAATATGTTCGTACAATCTATTGTTAGGAGTTTCAGGGAAAGTGTTATACACTTTTAATTTTCTATAGGAAAGTCCTCGTTAACTAGAGTGTCGTTCAATACAATATAGTATGTTAACATTAGCCAAGCACTTCAGAGTGGATGAAGAAAAAAATTATGCACAATTTTAAGACAACGATAAAACATATCACTCAATGTATATTATATATTATTTTTAACATTGTTAATATATACGACTAGTGGGACATGCTAAGCTTGAACAACCTTGGCCCGAGCCCGACGCGAAAAATTTTATGGGCCTATAGTTGGACCGAGGCCTCGCCCATTTCAATTTTGGGCTCAGGCCAAGGGGTTTCAGGCTGGGCCAGCGAGGCCTAATGGCCATCCCCAATGCTCATCCCTACACTCCGTCCAATTGATTCAGGCCTTCGGATTTCCTGTAAAGTTTTGCAACCAGCTAGTGCTTGTGAGTTGAGCTATAAACACGAATTTGTGCTGCATTAAACTCTGATACTCCCACAGAGTTGATATGTAAATAATTTTTATAGCTTTAACTGGAATCCTTATGGGATCGTTTTATTACCTATCTTGTATCTCTTTTCAATAAATGTTGCTGCTCTCTGTTCTTTATGGGTTTTATTTCTTCCTTATTATTATACTCTCCATGGATTTTATGGCATGAAATTCTTATAATTTATCGTTATATTAAATCTTATGAATCATCATTGTCGAATGCAGAACACTTACTGATAACATGGTGGTTGGTGTCTCCAAGGGATTCGAGAAACGACTTCAACTGATAGGTGTCGGTTATCGTGCCATGCTCGAGGGAAATAACTTGGTGCTCAACCTGGGATTTTCACACCCTGTCAAGATGGCAATCCCAGAGGGGTTGCAAGTGAAGGTGGAAGAGAACACTAGGATCACTGTAAGTGGCTACGATAAGTGCTCCATTGGAGAGTTTGCTGCATCAATCAGAAAATGGAGGCCACCTGAACCATACAAAGGAAAGGGTGTCAAGTATGCCGATGAAGTCGTCAGGAGGAAAGAGGGAAAAGCTGGTAAAAAGAAATAGGAATGTTTTTTCACTTCTGTCCTCTTTGGGGAAAATATGAATCTATGGTTCAGATTTGTTGCAAAAGAATACTGTTAGAATTGAGCATCTTAGCTGTCAGACAGTCAAAAATTTTCAAATCAACTGTTTTTCAAACAGAAGATCAGATGGATGATTTTTTATGTAATTGTTCGTACTTGAAGTCATTTATTAGTACCACTTGATGGAATTGTTATCTGGATGGAACTAGATTGGAGGTCTGTGTTTCCTGCATCAGCTGTTACATGTTTGTGATTTCCAGTGAAACAATTGTGGGAGGAACACGAAACCGCTGTCCCATGGAGAAACAAGGTCTACAACGTCCATGATGATAATGTTGTAATCAAATTGTTGAAGTAGGGCTCTCTCTTTTTTATGAATAATGCAGATTTAATGACCAACATTACCAAGTGTCTTTTCCTGTGCTAGCTACCTTCCTCTGGTGTGGTCGTTCAATTTCTAGGGTTTTGTGCTTGTTGCATTCCAAAACAAGTTTCCATCATTTTCCATCAAACTAAGGAAAACCCGCATTCATTTCCTCCCCTTTTCCTCATCGACAACGAGGGAAATCAATTTCTGAGTGAATTTATTTATATTATCCAGTTTGAGTCTTGATTGAGATTTGGTTGTTAGAATTCCAATTTGCTAAAGAGATCAGCTAGGATTGTGTTCATGTATGTACACAAGAATTCACCTTTCATTGTGAGGATGGGTTGTTTTGGGAGAACGTATTTCTCTTTATGACCATAACGAATGCTTTTCTTGGATGGATGCAGATTTGCCAAACCCTATTGGCCCTATTAATTGATTATGTTAAATATTTTCATAATATTTCTTGATGATTGCATGAAAGATTCGTGGGCGACAAACATTTGATTCTAGAAGCTGTAACTTGTGTGCTGAACAAGTGAAAACTGTAATTTCTTTTCTAAAATGAGCAGAAATAGTTCATTACATTTTAAAAATATTTTTTTCATATTTTATGCAAGTTAATTTTGAAAAGTTAAGCATTGAAGGTCAAATTTTAAATGTATCTCTCTCCCAATTCGCACTTACGATCTTTTCAAGTCACAAATATGATTTCAGCAGGACAAGAGAGACCTAGCACACTGTCAATCAGATTGCAAGACCTCCAGATTTTGGGATAAGGGTTTAAAACTCCACCAATTAGATTGCCAGTGGAACATCCTGTTGAAGGTTTAATGTGCAGACGAGGTGGTTAATGACGGTGGAGTGAGTGTGTTTCTCAATGCTGATGTTGGAGCAGCTGAGGGAGGTGAGGAGGCCCGAGAGTGCGGAGGGGTTGGTGAGAAAGAGGTAGTTGGAAAGGGCGGTGCTGAGGGCGGGGTTGCTGAGGAACTTGAGGCGCTTGTAGGAGGCTTTTGAGCAGCCATTGGAGGAGTTAGTGAGGGCATTGGCAAGAAGGGTGGGATCCACAAAAGTGTATTTGAGAAGAAGATGCACCTGCTTCATGAACTCTTCTATGTTTGGTTGCCGTGTCTCGTGGAGGGATAGAGAAAATGGCGATGCCATGTCGATGAGAGACTTCCCTTTTGGAAGAAGAAAGAGCGAAGGAAGGGAGAAGAGAGGAGGATATTGGGATGACGCAGATGGATTGCTTTTAATGAAGAAAGGAAGTTGGGGTGGGAAAATAGAAAAATCAAAGTTTATTAGGAAAAAATTAGTTAGAGGCCGATTTAGAAAAAGTGGTAACCATGAAAGTTGTAGATCTCGATGAGATATACAACTTTCATGTACAGGTCAAGGAGATCAGATGTCATTTTTACATAGATAAAATTTTAAAAACAATATAAAATAATTTTTCTTAATTTTTCTTTTTATTATTTTTGTTTTTTTGTTTATTTTATGCTATTTTATTTATATACAACATTATTCTAATTTTTATTTGATTTTTAATAAGAAATAAGTACATAAAATGATACACTATATTAATATATAATAATTAGTGACAATTATTCACAACACGATCGTTAGTAATTAGCGTTAATTAGTCAATGAATCTTGTTACTTTACTTAAAAAAGAGAGATAATAATTGTGTTTAATGATGTAAATCTGGGATTTATTAGTGCATTGTATGGGTCGGCCTGATGGGGCCACTGGTTTTGGTACTGAGGTTGTTGGAATAACCCTGATAAGACTGATGGTGAGGAGGAGGGAATGAAGAATACTAAGGATACTGAGGAGGACTGGAATACTTGTGATGATATTGAGAAGTTATTTATTGCTGATGGTAACCTTGGTTGCGGTAACTGGGCTGTTGCGGACCTTGCTGATAATTCTGCCTCCAGGTGTTGCTGTGGTACGGAGGTTGTTGCTGATGAGAGGGCTGGTAGGGTTTTCCTCCTTGCTGCTGCTGGTGGTAAGGCATGTTACCAATGTTCTGACCCTGGTGTTGCCCTTGAGGACTAGTCAGTTGTACTTCATTGTTCTACACACCGTTTATCTCCCGGATGAATGACAGGAGTGGACAAAACTGCTCAAGATAAGCGAGATGGGACTCTGATTGGTACACAAGCATCTGGGTCTTGGATTGAGTGGGCTACTATGGGGTATACACGTAATATACATGGTGGATGGGTTGGGGCGATGAGAGATTCAGCTTAGGAGGTTATGTAAGTACGGGCTCCGTCGTCTCAGCAGTTGTCTTGGAAGTGGAAGACACAAAGTTGCAGGCATTGGGATTCATTGCCTGGACGAGTTGTTCCAGCTGCTAGGAAATGATGTCAAGCTTCTCCAAGCCTTGAGTCCTCTTCTCAATGATGACTAGTTTGTCGAGGTCCTGAGACCTCTTCTCAATGATAGCGACCTTAGACAAGTGGCTCCCAGTGATGCTAAGATTGGAGCTCTCGTCCCTGTCCTCTACATGAGTAGCCATGTTAACTAGCTTGTGGTTGGCCGGTGGCATCTTCATGTAAGCATGGGATGAGGATTGAGTGGCCTCTCCTTCGACCATCTCCTCAAAAATGTCCTAGATGACATCCTATTCCTTGTTGAAATGAGATCCTCCACAAGCGACGAGTGGGTATTCAGGTGGAGGGACACGCGAGGGTCGGTCAGCCTCTGCCTGAGGTTCTGCCACTTTTGCGTATTTTTGGAACAAAGGACATTTGTTTATGTTTTGCCGATTAATCTGGTGGATACTACATGCATGTCTGGTTTAAGTTGGAAGTAGGATTTTGCAGAAAAAATCATATATCACAACGTTCCGATTTGTTTCTGTCAGTTGGGTTGTTAAAGCATATGATATTCATGATTGCAAAATGGACTATACAGAGAATGATGACACTTTGGTTGAGAACATAATACTAATGACTTTGTGGGTTTTGTAATTGGTTTTGAGAATTATGTGACATCTGGTTCTGTTATCTTTTTATCCTTAGCCTCGTGGATATGTTGGATACTGCATATATATATTTGTTGTGGATATGGAAGCAAGCAGGAACTTTTGCTGGACATCTTATGTCAACTTTGTTGGGAGCTTATGCCTGTCATTGTTTGAGTTTTGTTCATGGCAATTCTGTGGATATTGCATCCGAGGTTTGGTGTGATCACTGCTCTGGATAGGAGTTCAAGGTGCAGCTTCTTCCACATCTTATCCCTAATTTGTTGGGAATTTCTCCGAACAAATGGATCTGATGAGACATTATTGAGTGAAAAAGACTGATTGATACACGGTTTTCCATTTCCGATATTTTTTCATGCAATAGGGTGATCCATTCTGTGACGCTTACCGACGGTTGAGTTCCTCTGTGATGCTCTTACGAGGGATGCAAACGGTTACGGATATATCCGTATCCGATCCGTCACCGTATCCGTTTTATATCGATTTTGATATCCGTATCTGTATCCATTTTAAAATGGACATGCATATGAATATCATTTTGATATCCGCAAACATCTGTAGCCCTATCCGTATATCCGTTTTCATATATAAATATAGTTGTAGATTTATTTTTAACCATGTATAACATAATTATATACCTTCTTTTACCATATTGTATAGTTTTTATGATACAAACACATTTAGTAAACTCATATCGTGTGTTTTCCATCCAATTTGTATATATTTAAGTCGATTCGATAGAATATTTCTAACATTACTCGTATGCGATCAGTATCTGTTTTACATCCGTATCCGTTTTTTAAGGATATGTTAAGATAGTTTTAATATCCGTCAATATCTGTATCCATATTCATATTCAAAAAATGGATAAAGATACGGTAATACCTATATCCGTATCCGTAACCGTTCGTCTGCATCCCTACTTATGACAGATGGAGTATTTTCCTCACAGGTTGGAGGTTCCTTTTGGACTTGGATAGTGGGAGTCCCTTCACCTACATCATTTGTTTTTGGATTTATTTATGTGAGAAGAGGTATTATAAAAACCTTCATCATGTTAGTGTTTTGAATCATCCATTTGTACTATAATTCTTCCACCATATTAAGAGAGGTCCACTGCGACTGCGACCACCAAGGATGTAGCCTACTTGAGGGTGAATCTTGTAAATCTTCTATTGTGGTTGTTTCTTGCTTGCTTATCTGTGCGGTTTGTTCATGCACTCGTTTTCCACTGCCGTCATTGTTTTGAAACATATTCGTATAAGAAAGTTATAGAATAAAATATGTTTCGATGAATATATAGATATATATCTTATTTAAAGACAATGCATGTAAATAGTAAATATTGCAACAAAGTTGACCTAAGGCAATGAATGATTTAACTTTTATCACTATATCTTCCATAGTTAAATATTTAACAATGAATAATACCAAATCTCAGCATGGGTATTGCCTTGTGCATTAACTGGATTCACGGAGTATTGAGACTTCTATTGGTGCATGGGCAAGTGGGCTAGGTTCGCATACGAACTTATTCTGAAGTAACGAGTATAGAAAAACTGCGGCAGCGGGTCCCTGTCTTATCGTGCCACGTCCAAGTACCCTACAAAGAGAAAGTATTCGATTTGACATATCGGCTTCATTCCTCTATTTCTTTGGCTGAGTAATGGATCCGGACCCGATATCAAGGACCTTGAAAAAGTATAGACTAAGGAAGTGGATTAGCTGCTAAAGATTAGATTGATTGCCTGAAACAACAATAAAATCTCCAAGATAAAACCCCACAAAGGAAGATTGCCTGAAACAACAATAAAATCTCCAAGATAAATAGCTGAACTTCCATGGCTTCATTGTGTTGTGCTGGTGAAGCAACATGTGTCGTGTGTTTGTATTTTAGTTAAGGTCAAGATGAAAAATATCATGCTTTTGCATCCTTCATCCCTACTTTTCTATCTTTCTTTTCATTCATGTTCATTTTTTATCCTTCTATCTTCCTCTTCTACTCCCTTGTTAATCCTAGTGTTCCATATTCCTCATCTCACTCCTTCTATTTTCCAAGATGTCGCATCAGGGATGGTTTAGATCGGACTCCATGGACACCCACATAGAGTCCCCAATGCCGACATCTCCAATAAATCAGGGTGATTGAAGAGACAGCGGTTCGAACTTTGCGAACGACTCTCGAGACTCCCCGCTTCTTATATCTCAAATAAACCGGGATCACTCTTGTCTTGAACTCACTCCCTTTCGAATGGAGATGGACCTATTTTAATACCATCCCCCACCCTAATGAATTCGGGATTGACCTTAAACTTGAACAATTCCCACTCATCTGGTGCCTATTTTCAGTTTGATCGGGGTCTGTCTCCTATAGTAGTTGAAAGACCCGATCTAGAAGTACTGTTAGATTCAGACTCAGACATGGCTCCTCAAAAAAGAAAGGGTTAACATACAGAACAAAATGAGATCAATGTACAGATGCTAGCTTCCATTTAGGCCATTCAATAGCAGTTGACCAAACAAGCACTTTCCCAGACCGCTTTCTGGGATATGGTGGCTAAGATGAGAAACCGAGAGAAACGAGGAGGAGAATCACATCATGGAGGAGATGAACTCCAAGTATGTGAACACCATGAGATGATGAACAAAGGAGAGAGGTATCGAAGCCTACACTTAAGGAAACCTATAATCCCTGTGTCAGTCAAGTAACCGAGTGGATCCACATTCAGCAGATCCACTAACATTTTGAGCTCAGAACACAATTGATCTCTTTGTTGCCTATCTTTTAGGGCAACATGAACGAAGAACCATATATTCACTTGCAGCAGTTCAACCGCATCTGTACCATGCATTGCCCCAACATCTAGATGGAGGTAGTCAAGATGACTGCCTCCGATTTAGCCTTCAAGATAAGGCTTTATACTAGATCAACCATCTTGGGAAGGTGGTGACGATTTGGGAGGTATTGAAATCTACCTTTCTACACAAGTATTATCTGTTAGGTCATCTCAATCAGATGAGAACCCTGATTTCAAACTTCTTGCAGTTGTCCCATGAGCCTATTCACGAGGCATAGGAGCGATTCGAGGATATGTAGGAGAAATGTCCACATCATGACATACCGAAGATTGGTTTGGTCTAGAATTTTTTCAGTGGGATGAATCAGGACTAACAGAAGCTAGTATATACCATGTATGGCGGATCTCATTTTTATAAGGGCGAAGATGTCGTTTGGTAAATCTTCGAGGAAATGGTCAAGGGATCGACTAGTTTATCTCTGTCCCATGCATTTCAAAAGTAGTCGCATATCATTGACAAACATGTAAATACGGTGTCATCTCAGTATGAAGAGGACATATGTAAGAGTTCCAACCTCAGCATAATCACGAACCACTTGTTATAATCGAGAAGCGATCGCATGACTTAGAGAAGATCACAGTGATCGAATAGATGACCAAGAGTCTGGATAAGCTCGACCAAATAATGAAGCAGTTGGAGCTCTTAGTTAGCACAATCAATTCCTTCCAGTTTCTGAGTGCGTCAGTCGAGACATCTGCAGAACCGAAAGAACAAACTCTGTAGCAGAGTCCAGTGCAACCATAATCAGTTCAACACGTGTATTACGTTCAAGCACCCGACCAGGCACCACCGTCACTACAGCACCAGATGCAGATGAATGTGTACCATCTCGAGCCTCCGATAATTATCGAGCCATTCTTTCCTCCTCCACCCCACATTTAGGAGGTGAATGATGTATGGAGCAACAAATAATGTTTGATCTGTCATGGCAGACAACCTCAGGATCAAACATTTGCCATGTGCCCATTCCACCAATATTAAGGTGGAAGGATTTTCCAGCAGAACCAGCTTCAAAACCAATCTCCACACCAAGCATATACATGGAGACCAAACTATCAGCAGTCAGCCTATTGCCAGCAGTAACCATATCATTATCAGTCGACTGCTAATTACAACAACCAGTTTCCTCCTCCTCGGTATCACCGGTAGTATCCTCCTCATCCATATTCTTCGAACTATTAGTCACAGCCTCCGTATCATTATCAGAGTCAGTGTGGTCAACATGTTGAATCCTTCAAGATTGGGAATCCAACACTTGATTGTTTGGCTCAGCTTGTAAAGAGCTTGGCAGAAATGTGTCAAAAATTGGATGACCTGACTACACCAAAACGACCATTCTAGCACATGTCGAGGTCAATCCCGATAACTTCCGTCGTAAGGAGCAGGTATCCTGTCACGATTCATCATCCTCCAAGTCAGGTACGAATAATTCTTTTATGCTATCTAATGTTGTGATACTCAGGAGCGGTAGATCCCTAAAGCCTTCTACAACCGCAAAGGAGAATAAAGGTTCATCATCATCATACGAAGCAGTTGATCCCTCATCAAGTGCTGAAGAAGAATGAGATGAAGAAGGAGCCACATCATATGTTGAAAAATGAAGAAAATGAAAAATTACAAAATAGAATAATAGCCAAGGCCTTGTCAAGACAACCGAGGAGAAAGCCACATGCGATCTCATTTCAGTCGATAATACCAAATTTTCAGCTTTTAGTTTTCCTACTGATCTGAATGAATGTATCCATTATGTTCATTTAAATGTACAAGCTAATTCACATATAAATAAGGATAATGCTTTTGATTCTATAAACATTCATTTTCCCGATGTAACCAAAAATCAAAAAATTGAAAACAACTTTATCTGACTATGACATTATTGAAATATTGCAAAATATTATGCTTGAAATGCCTTTGTTGAAAGCTATAGAGTACATGCCTAATATGAAGAAAGCATTGAAAGAGGCGTATATGTTGAAGCGTCAACCATGCAAAAGTAGACGCAAGAGTTCAGAGAAGTATATTATGACCATGGCCACTGCCAATGCCATTAGCAATCTCCCGAGCAAAAAGAAAGATAAGAGAGCATCTACCATCATATACAAGATATTTAACTAAGAGTTTGATCGTACGCTTTTGGATAGTGGGTCATATATCAATTTGTTACCTTCATTGATACTCAAAGAGTTTGGGTTAGGATTTTTCAAGTCAACCAGAATGATCCAACAGTTCGTGGATCGAATTAATTAAACGACATTGGGGCATCCATAATTAATGATAAATTAAGTGTTTATGTGAGTTGTGAGTTAAAATTTATTTTAACTCAGATAAAGATGTGAATATGTCTAAGTAATCTGAATGTTGAACATTGGAAGCAAAATAGTAGGTAGATGATTTTAATAATTATTATTAATTAATAATGATTACTTTTGTATCTTTTATGGTTTTTGCTTGCTTTTATGTGGGTTTTTAAATATATTTATTTTTTTAGAGATATTCAATTATTTGTATTTTGATTTTTATATGTTACATTTTCTATTAATTTTACAAAATTTTAAATTATTTTTAAATTTTTTATAATAAGATATATATTTATATATAATAATATAGATATTATAACTACTATAAGTAATATATACAATATATAGTCAATATAGCTATTTATATTTTTACTAAAGTCAAAATATACTCAAATTATAAAAAAAAATGTTTTTTGTTTTTATATTTTGCTCTATTTTTTTAATTCTATAAAAACAATTATTATTTTTTAGGTCTTTTTAAAGTTATAAATATTACAAAACAATGTACAGATTAAATATATAGGATTATTCTAGTTATAATAAATATAATTATGTCCAAAAATAAATTTAAAATATTTTAATATATAGTATATATAATATCAAAAAATCAGAAATAGGACGATACATTCTTGAATTTTTTAAGAATTTTTCTAATTTTTATAGGGCTTTTAGGGTTTCATAATTTTTAAATTTTATAATCTGTATTTTTAATGATTTTTAGATGTGCGATAGAATATAATATAGTTAATATTTTTGGATTTTTTGGATAAGATTTTATATTTTTATATTTATACATGAAGCAAATACATACTTTTAGATTTTTAATAAATAGGAAAATAAGTTAAATGCCAAAATAAAAATTAAGAGTGGATAAGCATGGTGTCAGGCTCATTTTCCTATGAATTTTAGAGTAATAAAAATAATTAATATACATAAAAAAATAAAATAAAATGTTTCAGAAATAGAGACCTAATTGCAATTACTTAAAACTGTAAATTCAAGTAATAATAGTTTAATGAAACATAAAGGATAATATGTAATTTATCCAAAAAGGTGCCTGACGTGGGGACCACGTGAGGTGAGCTGGATTGGACCTAAGTGCAATTACAAGATAATTTAGGGGTTCATTTGTAAAAAGTCCTAAATATTAGACTAATCTCAATATTTAAGCTACTAAATATTAAATACAACATGAGGGGGTCAGGTATAAATTACCCAACATGCACAAGGATCGAATGATTGTCGGCGCTTCATTTATAATCCGATGGCAGATGGTGTGTAATGGTTCGTAGATCAAATGAAAGGGATCAGATCTGGAGATAGATTTGATGGCTGAGATGCTCCTTCAATGAATGACTACGATGAAAATCGGCGTAGCCTCTCCAATCCGAGGGTTAATACTCTTTACCAAGAACAAGGAAGAATAGTAATCGATCGAGCTTTAATGTGACGATTCTTTCCCCTCCAACCACCTGGAAAGCTCTAATATGGCTAGGTATCTTCCTGGATGGCATGCGCAAATGATTGAGGGCTCAGAAGTGTCCGGACCTCGTTGAGGAGAGGTCTGGAGCTTGGTGAAAGACGACAACCTGGAGTGTGGTCCTTCGAGTTTGATTCACCCAAGATGGGGTCTTTTATGATTGGGACATGCACGATTACTTTCGTGGCTCGAAGGGGCAACTCTTCGACCAATTATTAGGCGAAATAGGGGTTAGATGAGGTATGGCAGAAATCTCTGATGACACAAGGTAAGATGGAATTTGAGGGCTCGTTTTGAGCAAGAACGAGAGGTCTAAAGGGTTTAAGAGATGGAGATCATGATGGGGTTCGAGACGGGGCGGAGGCGAGTCGAAATAAGGGTATGGGTGACTGGGAATAGAGGGTTGGAGCCTAGTTCTTAGACATGCTTAAATTTTGGGATTTTAATAGTTAAGACAGGAAATGAAACTAAGCTAAAGATTATGCTAAGAAATAAAAATTTTAACAAAATGGCAAGATAAGATGCAACTCACCTGATGGGAGTAGTTGGGAGCAGAGGTTCGTCGGAGGATCTCCATTGAGGGGTTGAATCATCTCAGGAACACGTCCTCATCGTTTAGGATCAATGGGGATCACCTTTTGTCACAAGGGATGCATGCCATGCTTCAATCCAAGGGGCTAAGGGATGATCATGAGGGATTAAAATTAGAATGAAGGATGAGGATCTTCTTTATAGCAAAATGGGGAGGTTCTAAGAAAACATAATGAGAAAAATTGAGTCCTATGGTTATATCTTGTATCTTATTTTGTGGACATGAACTTGATGAGTACGACTAATGAAAATAAATGATGTCATTTACATTTTATTTCACTTTATTTCTCATATACTATTATACATTCCAAATGTAAATCTAATGTACCAAGTCTATTCTGTGAGTATCAGAGATCGTGTGCTTATTTGGACCGTTGGTCTGTCACCATTGTCCCGTCGAATTTCAATAATTTGAGGGGCAGAAGAACACAAGTACACCCTCCCTCGATCAGTACCGGTAGGATCAAGCTAGGATTTTGCTGTTGGAGCAGCCAAATACAAACCTACATTTATGTATTTTCACAAAAAATTGAGTTTTGCCGCATTGAGCTCGCATCACTAACAAATACTAATACAACTAAAGTTAACATTAATCACTAATATATTATAACTCAAAGTATGATGCTAAAGAGCATGGAAGTTTGAGTCCTCTTCAAGACATGGTACGGAGAATATTAATTAAATGAACAGATCAATAACTGAACACGGATACCTTGATTACTCACATAGTCAAAATTACGATAAAATATCATGAAGGGGTTCAATTATAAATTAATCAATTGATTCTTAACTCTTGTTATCATTTTTATTTTTTTAGATTTAGACATGAAATGTAATTAGTAGAATGTAGTATATACTTCATATAAAGATTAAAAAATAATCAAAATATAATATTTTAAGATCTTTACCAAATTACATAATAATAATATCATATAAATATCAAAAAATTAAATTTATTTATGGAATGAAGTAATTTCAAATACATTTAAGTGTAGTCAAATAATTAAACGTAAAATAATAACCAAAATAAGAAAAAGTATTGAAAGTATAACTTCTGTCAAAAAATAAATTTTTAATTTTCTTAGTCTGTATATTTACTTCTTTTTTATTTTCAAATTCTTCTACACAACCCTGGCATTAAATATATTACTTATAAGAGTGGGCCAACTAGAACACAAATAGATTACTTTGCGTTGAGGAGAATAGATAGGTTGTGTTGTAAAGACTGCAAAGTAATCTCGTGAGAGAGTTTGACAACCCAACACCGTTTGTTAGTCTTGGACGTACAAATAAAAGGGTTGGTAAAGAAAAGGAGGGTTTCTAAGATAACTAGAACTAGATGGTGGAATCTTCCACTGAAGCAAGCGAGCTTCAGGGAGAAGGCTTTAGAAGACTTATCCTGGGATTGTAGCGGTAGTACAAACGAGATGTGGGAGGCAGTAGAATCGTGTATTCGAAAGGCAGCCAAAGAGATGCTAGGCGAGTCAAAGGAAGGAGCTCTATGTCAAAAGGAGGCTTGGTTGTGGAGTGAAGGGGTGCAAGAGAAGCTAAAAATAAAAAGAGTTTGCTTTAAAGCTATGTCTAAGGATAGAACAGAGGAAACTGACACAAACTACAAAATAGCAAAGAAGGAAGCAAAGAAGGCCGTAAGCAAAGCTAAGTCAAAAGCTTATGAAGTTTTATATAAAAATCTCGACTCTAAGGAGGGACAGAAGGATATATTCAGGTTGGCCAAAGCAAGAGAGAAAAATCAAAGACCTTTCTCAAGTGAGATGCATTAAGGACGAGGAAGGTCATGTGCTTGTTACTCAGAAGGATATAAAGACTAGATGTGAGCAGTACTTCCATAAACTTTTCATTGGGGAAGGAAATGGGGTGATCTAGCTTGTAGTGAAAGTTACTTGAATCGTGCATGCTATAGAAGGATACAAAGAAAGGAAGTAGAGGAGGCTTTGAAGGTTATGAGACCTGGAAAAGGTGTAGGATCGGATGACATCCCTGTAGAAATATGGAGAGTTTAAGGTGAGCGTGATTTGACTTGGCTTACGAATCTATTCAATGTTATTTGGCGAAGCAAGAAAATGCCTGAAGATTGTAGGAGGAGTATCGTGGTGCCTCTTTATAAGAATAAAGGAGACATTCAAAATTGTTCAAATTATAGAGGTATCAAGCTGATGTGTCACACTATGAAAATTTGGGAACGTGTGATCGAAAGAAGGTTGAGGCAAATTTCCAATGTAAAAGAAAATCAATTCGGATTCATGCCAGATCGCTCAACGACTCAAGCCATCCATTTGTTGAGGAGAACAATGGAGATTTATAGAGCTAAAAGGAAGAACCTCCACATGGTCTTTATTGATTGGGAAGGCTTATAATTCTGTCCCACGAGAGATATTGTGGAGAGTGTTGGAGAAGAGACAAATACTTGTCCTATACATTAACCTCAAAGAGTACATGTATGATAGGGCTTTATCTTGTGTAAGGACCCCGTCTGGGAAGACTGGATATTTTGGCATCAATATTGGTTTACATCAAGGTTCCGCTTTGAGTCCATTTCTTTTTATTTTGATTATGGACGAGTTGACCAGTCACATTCAGGATGAGTCACCTTGGTGTAAGTTATTTGTTGATGATATTATGTTAATTGACGAGACTAGAGATGGAGTAAACGAGAAGCTTGAAGAGACCTGCTATGCTTTATAGATCTGAATGTTGGCCTGTGAACCATACACATGTGCAGAGAATGAATGTAGCAGAAGGTGGATGTGTGGACACACACATAAAGTTCGGATTCGGAATGATGCAATCAGAAAGAAAGTTGGCGTAGCTCCGATCGAGGATAAGATACGAGAAAACCATTTAAGATGGTTTGGACATTTGCAAAGAAGATCAACTGATGCACCAGTTAGGAGATGCGAGTGTTGGGATGTTGAGCCGGCTAAGAGAGGGCGAGGACGGCCCAAGAAGTGTTGGAAATGGACCATACGAAGGGATCTTAGTTTTGTTGATATAAGTCCGAGATTGGCCTAAGATACATATGAATGGAGGCGAAGAATCCATGTAGCTGACCCTACTTAATTGTGGGAAAAGGCTTTGTTGTTATTGTTATTGTGTAACCCCGGCACTAGATACTAATCCATAACGTTACTTTCTTAAACTAAAAAAATGTGGGCAAATCCAACTTTAATTAAATTTTTAGTATGCAAAATGTGTCATTGTCAAGTTTCATGCAAGTGAAAGAGGTTGAACATATGGTGGATTGAAATCAAAAGTATGAATCTTGAAAGAGATTTGGGAAAGAACTAAAACAAGTCACTTCAGTAAAATGAGTCTATAGTGACGCTGACACATATCATATTATCCGTCACCATATCATATGTTGTTAAACATATAAAAATAAATATTAAAATCATGAAATATATTTGCAAAGAGCGATGAACACCATATATGTTGCTATATTGCAAGAAATGGTTCATAGATTAATTATTATATGCTGCCTTATTTCATGGAAATGTCTATCGACCATTGTTAAACATATCAACAATTAAAATAGGATTTGCATGAGTTGTGCCCCTCCAAAATATTTCAATATCAGTTATGCCCCTTCTTTTTTGAGAATATCAATTGTGCCCCCAACTTCTTGTCGTTCTATCATGTGTGCCCCTCGACTAGTCTAACCGTCAATGAATTGAACTTAACCACGATTTTTTCAAACCATTGTGCAATTAAGATGAGCATAATTGTCCAAACTTCTTCTGCCTCATCTTCCTCCATTTGTTCTTCTTCCTTTCTCTTCATAATTTCTCTCTTAATTACACCTTCATGCATCCATTAAATTGCTAAAATTTTTATAGTTTCATGAATATATCACTCATTGCGGATCAAATGGTGAATTGTATTGAATTTTTCAATGAGTTTTTATTAATCAATTAATCAAAATTTTATTCTCAATAAACAAATGCTAAAAGTTCTCATGTCTCAACATGCAGCCTCCTCCTCCCCTCCCCTTCCTCCTCCAACAGCTCGTCCCTTCCGATCATCCGAAACAACGACCTTCTCCTTGCAGTTGCGACGACAAGATGTCCCTTGGTAGAGGATGAGGAGGTGGCGAGGCACGACACAGCTTGGGAAAGTTGGGGGCAAAGATTGAGGTGTGGGGTGGAAGGGAGGTGCGAGTGGAGGAGCTCTAGGTCGAGGGGGAGGTGCAGGGACGACGAGAGCTGGGTGCAGAGGGAAGGTACGAGGGTGGAGGGGATGTGTAGTGGGAGGAGAACGCAACGGAATGGGGGTACGAGGGTAGTGGGAGGAGAAGAGGGCAGAGAGGGAGGTGCAGGGATAAAGGGGAGGTGCTGGTAGCAGAGGAGAGATGCGCGGATAGAGGAAAGGCACGGGTGGAGGAGCTTGGGGCGAAGGGGAGGTGTGGGGATGCAGAGGAGGGGGAGGGTTGAGGAGGAGGACATAGGAGGAGGTGGGGGGAGGAACTCAGGGCAGAGCTCGAGGCAGGAAGGGGTCGAGTTAGGGCGAAGGGGGCAGGCTAGGAGGAGCTCGAGGAGTAAGGAGGGGTTGGAGGGGGTCTGGCTGGGTAGGAAGGGGCGAGCTAGCGAAGAGGGCGGAGAAGGAGGTGCAAGGGCTGGATAAGGAGGAGGAATAGGATAGAAAGATGACTTTTTCAGTTTTTTTAATTTAATTCCTGTTATGTCCTCAGAGATAACGCTCGTTTGCATTGAAGATGGATGGCAACTAATATGAAGGGTACAAGTGATAGAACGATAAGAAGTTGGGGGCACAATGGATATTCCCAAAAAGGGAGAGACCTAACTAAAATTGCAATATCTCATAGAGGCACAACAGATAAAAATACATTAAAATAAATTGTGATTGTTAGTGCAAGGAATAACCATTGCATGTTGCTTGCAATGTGGCAAAAATATATCCTTCGTCACTAATTTTGAATACAAATCATGATGTTACAACCCATAATATACATTGCTATATATTTCACGGCAGTGACATAGCTACGGATTTCAAAATATGTTACTATAGGATCGCATTATAGTAGTTCATAAATTTTGAATATTTTGAATGTTAAGGAAGGATGTTTACATCGATATAGGACGAAAAAAGATACTGTTCAATTCGAGCAAAATTTGTTAGATCATAGCATCCCATTCTAATATATAATTAGTACCAAATTCCATAGAGGCCGAAAACATATCTATTACGCAATGGTTATATAAAAACATGGAATTATAATAATTATAATGAAAAACATTTCATATCTTGGAGGGATGGCCGTGCATGCCCCCCTCTCTCGTCCACTCAGCACTGGCTAAATTATACGTTGGCGAGCATAAATAGTATACAAGTGATGTTAAAATATGGACCATGCCAATGCCAATAGAACATTGAAGTCTTGACTTAACGTATGAAAGAATAATAGGTTCTTGTTAGACCCCTTGTTTTTAAAACTCAGTGACAACCATTATTTAAAAGATTTTTATCAATTGTCTGCTCCGTAGATATTGCAATATCAATTATACTTTTCTTTTTTTTGAAATGTCAGTTACACTCCCGACTTCTTCCACAATGATCAGCTGTACTCTTCCGTTAGTTTGGTTGTCAATGAGCTAAACTAAACCACAATTTATTCAAATCATGGTATGATTAAGAGAAACATAATTGCCCAAATCAATCTCCCCCAACCTCTTCACGCCCAACCTCCTCCACCTACTAGGGATGAAAATGAATGTAAATATATTCATATCTGATCCGCTATCGTATTCGTTTTATACATATTTTGACATTCATATTCATATACATTTTAAAATGGATGCGGATATGGATGTCACTTTAACATTCTTTAATATTCACATTCCTATATTCATTTTCGAACATAAGTATAATGATATATTTATTTATAAATGTGTGTAACAACATTTTATGATTGCATTCACCATCGTTGATATAATTTTTATGAAATTGCATTATATAATATATCTATTTTATGTTTAAACCATCCAAAACATACGCATTAGTAAATTATTTTTGTTATTACTCATATCCGATTCATATTTGTTTTACATTCGTATTCGTTTTTAAGGATACAGTAACACATTTTTCACATTCATCAATATTCGTATCCGCATTCGTATTTGTAAATGGATAAAGATATGATTATACATACATTCATATCCGTATCGGACCGTTTTCATCCCTACATCCCAACCTCCTCCGCCAAGACCAACACCGCCCCAACCTCCTTTGCCTATATCTTGCACAGATCCGAGCATTATGACCCTAACTTCTCCATATCAACTAAGGATCTCCACCATTGTGAGCTCGAGAAAAGATACGCCAACTGCAAGCATTTTATCTTAGATCCATAGCATCTAAGGGTCATAAAAAAACACCCTGTATGTTCATTTATTTTGGTTTTCTTGGTCATTCTGCACACACACGCACATACATGCACACTATATTAGAGTGTTAATTCATAATTCTTTTTCCAGGTATGTATTTACAAGAATACAATATTAATTCATGAATGCAGGTGATTGAAAGAAATATTATGTGTAATGCATGTTTTTTATTACAGGTATGTATTTACATGATTGAAGATGGTTGATCATCTCTCATGACTATAGGATAAAAGAATCACTATGAAAAAGTTGGTATAACCCTCATCATGCCAGTCAAGTATAGAAAGTGTATATATGCACCCATTTTTGTAAACAATCATTTTATATTGATCAAATGCCAATTACTTATTTCAACATTATAAAACAACATACTTATTTTTTAATAGAAAACACAACGTAATATGTGATACAAGTATTTCAAGATAATAACGCATAATGCAACGCTATGACATAATTTTCGTTGTGATTTTGTAATGCACACATGCACATAGTTGTCTGAGATGTATTTTACAGATCAGTTAATTTTACAGTTACAGATAGTTTTTGGAAGCACATTTGAAGCCAGCAAAATAAAAAGAATTATATCCATTCCAAAATCTTAAACAAATAGCATTTAGCATAGAAAACAAACAGTCGTTCAACTCACAAGAAAGTGGTACACAAGAAAAGTTCTCTGAGATGGAAAAACCAAGTGTTTCAACAATTTGTAAAACGTAGTGAAAAGGTTTGATCATCCCCAGTTAGCACATACACAGATTATGTGCAACAATGAAGGCCATCAGGTGCTTTGTACTTTTGCTCATTTGTGACAATCAAAATTCCTTGCAACTTAAGAGTTAAGACCTCTAAACCACTTCTAAACAACAAGCTTTTAGCAGATCAGCAGAACTGCAGTAATCTCTCTACAATTGCATACATGAATGGGTGAGTAATGTTAGCCACCTTGTCTGCTTCATTCATTTGAAAAATGGAAGCAGAAGAAGACAAGGTGACACAGAGTTTATTGTTGCTTACATGATTGTAGAGCACTGATAGATAGGATTCTGATCAGCACTGGACTTAATAAGCATAACATAGTCCGCAAACCACACATACATGACATTTGAGAGTGGCAAGACCATGTTGACAACAGATGCAATCAGAGAAGATGCATAAATACATAAATGCAAAAGTGGTTTAACTATATATTTGGATAAAAAGGACAGAAAAAATGACGCATAATCCAATCTTGCCAACTGAGATCTTCTCCATTCAATTAAAATAGATTTGTTCTCATTATAACTATAAACAAAGATACCATCTCATTTGAATATATTCACGTTGGTAGTGTTCTCGTATCTACGAAAACACATCTAAGATCGTAATTGCTTCATATCATAAAGCTAACTTTGCAAAGCAACATATTCGCATGGTGAAAAAAGAAGAATGCCGAAGTAAAGAAAAAAGATCAAAAAATCGAATCGAGAAGGAACTAGAGATAAATTGAGAGAAGGATAGATTGAGAAGATGAAGAAGCGATCTGGATCGATGGAGGCGGAGATCTGAAACCTCTAGTTCTGGTAGCTGGAGGTGGGGCGGTCGTGTGAAGAGGAGTGAGTTAGGGTTTTGCGGACGATTTTATCAGCCAGAGGAGGGTACATTTGTAGAAAGAGTCCTCTACTTACACTAATTTGTGCTTTGAAGAAAGTAAATTTCAGAAGAAAAAAGGTCCGACTATGTAAACACCATGTTCGACAGTATTTTTTTTGACATAAAATTTCCATATTTAAAATTGTTTTTTTCTAGAATATGGCAATCAAATATATTCAACGTGTTTTGTTAACGGTTTCTTTGATAAAGAATCTCTCTGTATACAGAGAGAGGGGGAGAGAGAGAGGAGTTATCTTACAAGAGCAAAAAATTGTGAGAGCATGAGAGGAATGATTCTGAACTACATGATTTTGATTTTGATCGAAATGATTGTCATTAAAAATCAATTACCTTTTATTCATAGGGTTAGAATTCCAGGATATGATATATTCAATGCACTAATATCCTATAGTCGATAAATATGCAAAATCTTCTCGTTTATGCTCTAAAAATAACGATGCAGTATATATTTATCAAAATCGATTTTCATACTACTTGTCTATCACTATAAAAACAGTAGACCTTTGAGTTTGTTATTCGATTTTCGTAACACAAAATGGAAAATACCAAGCACATCCACGCATTTAGCTAATCAAATTAGATTAGTAGTTAAAATAGCTCATCATTTATATTTAGTTGAACCCTATTTGTTTTTTAACACTATATTTTTATATATTTTAATTGAAAGAAAATGTACAGAAGAATGCCATTCTTATGCTAATCAAATTAGATTGTGTAATTTTATGTGTTTTCTTAAACGATCATTCTTATGCTTATGTGGTGTTGATCGTGTCCATTCTCAAGATGTGCACTTATCATGACTACTAGGCTGAATGGATCAATCCAAACACCTCTACTCTTATAACCAGGGTTTAAAAAACCGGACCGGATCGGCTGGTCGGTCGGACCGGTTGGACCGGGAACCGGCTTCGACCTGGTCGGTTCGGCCGATTTTGTGTAATTAATTTCAAAAAAATAAAAAATAAAAACCGGGTGACCAATAGTCAGACCGGGTCGACCCGGATGGTCAGACCGATTCGACCCGGATTGACCCAATTTTGATGGTTTGGTAAATTTTCAAAAAAATAAAAGTTAAATAATGAAATAATAGGATTTTTATCACTTGTGCCCTTCTTAACTTCTACGATATAAGTTATGTGCCTCTCTTTTTTGGAATATACATTCTGCCAATACTTTTTTAGAGTAAATTTCTGGAAGCAACTATAAATAAATGATTACAATGTTATATGCATATATAATTCTGGAAAATGTGACTAACTTTTGTAGAGTTTTACTCTAAATAGACAATCATGTTATTTTATTGATAGATTGGACATTTTAAACAATTATTTCATTGATATATAAATACATACATATACATATATATATATATATGAATCCGGTTTTATCGGTTCAAAAAATCGGTTCGACCGGTCTGACTATTAAATTAAGCCCGATCCGATTTTTTCCGAGTCAATAGGAATGATGATGTCATGCTGACATCATCATCGGTCCGACCGGTTTGGACCAACGATCCGACCCGGTTGGACCAAACCAAAGACAAACCGGTTCAATATCCGGTCCGGTTTTTAAAACCTTGCTTATAACTCAAATCAAGATGCTGTTCGTCTTCCATATCATATTATTTCTCACGTGTTCCCATGTCTGCTGAATGTCAAGATCTGCTATTTAGACAGAAAGCCCTCCTAATTTCCCAGGAAAGATCAGGAACCCAAATCAGAGTAATGAAAGCAAACAAATACAGCACATTCTGCATAAGAAATCAATGCGGTCTCAAATCATCCATGCATGGTTTGTTAAGATTTCATTGCCCAATTTGATACAGAATGAAAAAAGAAAACCAAGATATCCAAATTCAGAAGTTATTTGCATCATTCTTCGAGAAAAGGAAAGGAGAGTAGACAGTAATCTGTTTAGCAGCAAATCCAGCAAATAGTAGGTGAACAATACTTCTATTACCTGTCCCATTCAAACTACAGATTAACAATCACAGAAGTAGGATATTTCGAAAAAAAATCCTTTTCCTAAAGTTACACCATTAGGAATGTAATTAAACAATGACAAGAAAAAAATTTAAGAGAATCGCATACTCTTAGTAAGTCACACTTTCTGAAGAGGGAAACTCGAAATGAGTTCCCTGATTTCATCGGTTTGGGCTCTATCCAGTGCAGTTCTACCGTCGACATCTTTTACATCCCACTTCGCACCAGCTCTCAACAGCTCTTCGATCTTTGGTTTGTCACCTTCGCTTGCAGCCATCAGCAGCAAGATGTCAACAGGGTGTATGTTTTGGTCCAAAAGAGCATTCATCTTGTCGTAGGTGCCCTCGACAGCCAGCATTCCCATGTAGTTGAAGTACTGAAAAAAATAAGAGGAAGCTGTGATAAAAAACCGGCCAATGATAGCATAAGAAACCGGACAAGAACAGATTTACGTTAACTGAAATCAATTTAGCAGTTAATTGGAACTTCCGGAAATCTTATATGGTTATATATTGTTATTTACTCAGAAATCCTTCAGTTCATAATTAGGAGAGCAAGTACAAAAAAAGGAATGTCATCAGGGAATCAAGTGCATCTAAGTAGCTTGGTTAACCTGTTGATTTGCAAGATGCTTAGGAAAAATCAAGATTCTACATTATTTTTTCAGGGAAAATGAACTTAATAAATTCAGCTCTCGAGGAAAAATCAAGATTCTACATTATTTTTTCAGGGAAAATGAACTTAATAAATTCAGCTCTCGATAAATAGTTTAAAAAGTCAAGGTGAACTGATGACCAATGTTTATATCTTTATATTGTAAAGTCTTCAATGACCTTAACAAGATAAGATCCCATAAAATTCTTAGTAAATCCCCATAATTACCACTTGTTGAGTTGAGCAATCTCTCCTCACCTGCTCTACATCATCACGGTCGAAGTCATCCCTGGACTGGCTGCCATAGATCCCTGCACCTTCCGAGTCCATCCCATTCTTGCCAAACTTGAACCAACACCTTGCACCACCCCCACGTCCACCGGCCTTCCTCGACATCATCAGCTGCCGCCCCGCTCTCCTTGCGTGTCCAGACAAGAAGAGTGATCTCAGGGGCTTCGAGTGGGCATTCGAAGCACCTGAGATATCCATGGACGCACACTTGGCATTGGCACCGGCAAAGGAGATGGAGTTGGCTGCCATTAGTGGAAGAGGAGAGGAGAGATGGGTGGGATGTGTGATGGGTGGTGTTGCTTGGAATTTTTGGGTGCTTAATTTTATGGTTTATGGTTACTGGTGTAGTGTGGAACTGCAGGAATATAGTGTGGATAAGAGGTGAGAAGGAAATCCAGCATAGCTTCCATATGTGTGGATGTGGTTCCAAGCCCCATGGGCCCTGGGATTTCAGATAGGGGAGGATGGAAATAGAGGGAATTTTTGGATCATGCCCCCAACAATTATGAGATGAGTTTTTAGTTGTTGCATATTGATAAAGAATTGATGTCTTGTTGTACAAAGAAATATGAGGTAGGTGATCAAGTTGTCAACATGGCTCCTATCTTTTTGCAAGATGTGATACTTCAAGAAGAAAAATCCTTTTTTACAGATCTTCATTCAAGAAAAAATATGTACATGTAAATCAATAGCGAAAAGGTCGGAAAAATGGAATTTTTGCACCTGCACCTTTCGGTGTTTCAATAGGACTTATTTCCCTGACTTTTTGCAATTACATTTTTGCACCTATATTCTTGCAAAATTCACAGCAGTGTCTTTCCAATACTACACATGTGCCTCTATATTACACTAAAGAGCAAAAGTTTAATTGCGAAAAATTAGGGGTATAAATATCATTGGAAAAATTCAGAAGGATCCAAGTGTAAAAATCCCAAAATAATATTCATTTTTTATACATGAAAGAAGACCAAATTGAGGGACAAGCTAGTATATCATTGGGAAAGCCAAACCCCATTGGGGGAGGAAACAACCACTTGTAGATAACTAAGAATTGGGGAGAAGATTGAAAGATGCGATCGAAAACATAGAGGAGCAATATTGTGAAGTTATTTTGGCTGGGTTGAGAAAGCTTGCTCAAGGTTAGAATCAACGAGGACATCGATCGTAAGGAATAAACAATATCTGTGAAATTTTGATCAAAACAGGGAAATCTGTATGCGGTTGGGTAATCTTGTGGTCAAATAGAGATGACACGATGGTTACAAGAATGGCAAAACCACCTCCAAGCCCCATTGAGGACAACATCAAGGGGGGTGTAGGAAGAGGGTGGACATGCGAGACATGAACACCTCCAAGCCCGAAGGAAGATAACATCAAGGGGAGATGGAGGAAAAGGTCTTACATGCGGGATGTGTACACATCCCAAGTGGGAGGACTTTCATCAATAGCCTAAACATCAGGAGCCCTCCCTCCTTGCTACTCTCATCCGGCATACATACATTCAGTGAAGTCTCTAAGAAGACCCAAAATGACAAGTAAAACAAGGCCCCAAATATGTGATGTGTGAATTTTGTATTACGCCCCAGAGTCACAAATGCGGTTGACAATCCTCACATCGTCCATATCCAAAAGGCAACCTTTCAAAGCGGCCATCCTCAGGCTACTGTACCTGAAGACCAGATTCCTGAGAACAAATCAGATTAATGTATTGAAGAAGCATAAACAAATCTAAAATCCAGTACCTCCTCTCAACTGATGACATTTCAGCATAGCCGTTCAACTATTGCTACATTCAGGGCTCCACAGCAAAAAATAAAATGCGCGTTCAAAAAAATCAAGTCAATAAAACAACACAACAAGGTGCATCTGAAGGGACCGACAATGAGCTCCTCCATTTCAATTGATGAGGTAGATGTAACAATTTCAGCAGCAACTTCAAATTCTACATAACACTTATTTCAGATCTACACAAATTGTACATGGGATGACGTCTTTGTCAATCAGCAGCGCTGATCCATTCTGAATCGACCGAAAATGAGCTCCTCCATCTATAACAAGACTTCTGTTGATCAGGCCAATCAGAATTACTACCCTTCTTTTTTTACTGCCAGTAAAATCAAAGACTTCAGTTGCAGAGATCATACATCATCAATCACTTTACGGTTTGGTTCCAGCATCTCATCCTTGGAGAAACTTTAGAAGTTGCAAACCCAGAGGAAGGAACATATGCAAACATCAATTGACAGCACCTCAAAATCTCTCAAGAGCCGCCTTCTGAATTCCAATGTTTTCATAGAACTGCTCTGGTTTGATGATTTGCAACATGACTGACAGGTAGGAACTATTTGTAAGCAGCGTACTCAGATTGTGCGCAAGGAGAGATGGAATGCATTCTCCCGTGCCTTCAACTTGCAACATGCCCAATATGAACACAAACTTTGAGTGATTAAAACTAATTCTAAATCTATGGAGATTGACTCCTGCAATGGTCATAGCATCAAGATTATCTGTTAGAAATCAATAAAAAATAACATTCCTAATGATCGAACTCATTATTTGTTCCACTAATGCAACAGTGATGCATAGAATAATATTGAAGAAATGGCACTTTCTGTAATCTTCATAGAACCCAGAAGTTTCTACTAGTCAAACGTATATGTTTAATAAAAAGGGGGCAGAACAGTCGGTCGGACTTTTCATACACAAGCTACCCACCTAAAAGATATAACTAAATGCAAAATCAGACACTACCAACAAGATAATCAAGTATTTGTTTAAACGTTATAGGTTACTATGACCAAATTTTGGCATCTCTACGAGCTTTTCAATAAAGACTATGTTTCTTTATGAGATGCAAATGAAGAAAAGTACAATCGGCACAGATATGCATGACAAATGGAATTTGATTTTAGTTGTTATTCACATTGGACATCAATGAATCAATGCTGCAAATACTAAACGTTGACTGGTCTGTCCAGATTCAGCAAAACTTAACTCTATATCTTGTTGGGAAGCTGTCCAACCAGGCTCATAAGCTTCAAGAAACCCAAGCTTTGCTTTGTTGGGAAGGTCATGGGGATGCACAAAAGGGACGCCTGGTGGCCACCCTATTTCCATGCGTATGCTAGAACAAGGACTGTCCAGGGCATGCATATGGCTTTCGCATTCCTGAGGTTGCAGAATCTAAGCTTAAGTCCCTTTTTATCAGCAATATCTTGGACCTGTTCCTTCAGAACCCTTTGTGCCTCAAGGCGCAACCTCTTGGATGGGGGCAACGGTTTAGGGTTTGAAATGCTTTTCCTCCTCTTGACCATGGACTTCAGAGAACCTGTAACCATAACTAGCTTATAAAAGCCTGTTAAGAAGACAATTTTGATAAATCAACAGAGAAAAAGATAGAACTCAGTTTAAAAAGGGTTACAAAGATGTTTGCCTAAAAGAAACACTCGTAAGTGTTGTTGACACATGTTCCTTAAAAGAAAATTGCAGGGAGTTTCCTTTTAAATACATTAGTTGGTCATCTAGAATGGGATGGCATCCAAAATTTATTCAAAACAATCGTACAAATGTAAAAACACAACCTTTTTGCAAACCTTTAACAAACTCTCGCAGACGCAAGGGCACCCAATACGCATGCACTATCATTTACATTGTGCCTTCATTCGCAAAATAAAACCCCCCATCCTTGAATGCCACATTCCTTCCATTCCAAAAGGCCCAAAGAACCAAAGTAAGCCAGCTTCTACCTTGATGCCTCCTACACACCGATTCACTGCATCCACCACTCCATATTTGAAGGCCTTTAGGAAATTCCCTGCTACATGAGTCAATCAACCACGCCCTCCTCCTTCAGACCACAATCTTGGCATGCATTGTTGAAGTCCCCCACTTGCTCCTAAACAGCTTGGTAACCAATGTTTCTGCCGATTTCTATTTCCAATGGCATTTATCTCATTGTCACCAAGGTGCTAGCGAGTAGGCTTAGGGCTGTCTTGGCCTCAGTGGTCTTACCGGCACAACATGCGTTCATCCCTGGTCGGTGTATGGCGGATGGTATTGTGACTACCTCGGAGATCTGCAATGAGTGATAGAGGTCTTCAAAGAAGGGGGTTGTTAGGAAGATTGACTACGCCAAGGCCTACGACAGTGTCAGTTGGGGTTTCCTGTGGACAGCGTTGCTGAAAAGGGAATTTCCGGAAGAATGGATTGCCTAGGTTAAGAGATGCGTAACCACTAGCTCCTACTCTGTGTTGGTCAACAGGCGACCGGAGGGAGGTTGGTTCCAACCGCAGAGAGGGGTGCGCCAAGGTTGCCCCCTGGCCCCCCTGCTCTTTGTGTTGGTTGCGGATTGTCTTGCGGTCTTGTTTCAGCGAGCGGTTGAGGAGAGCTGGTGTGAGGGCTTCAGGTTAGGGGACATTTCCGTTCCGATTTTGCAGTATGCAGATGACACACTGATCTTCTTAGGGGGACAGAGGAGCAGAATCACAATGCGGCCATTTTGGTGGATGTGTTTGGTTGCCTATCTGGCTTGCAGATTAACAGGCAAAAGTCGGTCCTGGTTCTATGGGGATGGATGGCGAGGAGAGTAACAGGTTAGCGACGTGGGTTGGATGCCCTCTGAGGAGATTACCGATAACATATCTGGATTGCCACTGGTTGATGGTAGGCTGAGGAAGTCCGATTGGGATTGTGTTCTTCGGAGAATGGAGGAGCGGTTGGAAGGGTGGAAGGCTACCACTCTACCCAAGGGTGGGAAGCTTACATTACTGAAGCACGTTCTTTTCAGCCATTCCGATTTTCTTCTTCTCACGAGGAGAAATGCCTGCTGGTGTTAGAAGGAAGGTGGAAGCTTTGATAAGGTCCTTTTTCTGGTCGGTTGGAAGGCAGACAACGAGGGGGCTGCGCCTGGTGGCTTGGAAGGATATCACGGTACCTGTTTCGGAGGGGGCCTTGGTGTAAGGGATGTGGATTCAATGAACAAAGCCTTACTCGCCAAGTGGGTGGTTGGCATATGGGGTCTTCCGCCTCGCCGGTGTTGCGGTTGCTGAGGGAGATTTATAGTGTCACGAGGGAGTTAGTGGCTATGAGGAAGCGTCATGAGTCCTCGTTGTGGAGTGGGATCCGGAACGTGATTCCGGGGCTCAGGCCTCTTCTTCGGCCGAAGTTGGCGAATGGTCTTCGTTTCCGGTTTTGGCAGGACGACTGGACTGGGTAGGGGGCGTTGGCCTACCGTTTTCCTACGTTGATGGCGTTAGCCGTTGACAGGGGCACGGGTGGCGGAGGTGGTTGACTCTGGGACGTGGGCGCCGAGGTTCCTTGCCATTCTCTCGGATTAGAGGATGGAAGAGCTTTTGCGGTTGCTTTCAAAGATTCCCCCTGTCGGGGAGATGTCGGACGACCCCGATCATTTTGTGTGGGCAGACGGTAAGTTCTCGGTGAAGATTGCATACACGAAGCTAAGGGGTGGTGTAGTGGAGCGAGACGAGGACCTATGTGCTGACTTGAAGGTGATTTGGGCAACTAAGATCCCTACTCGAGTTAAGGTCTTTCTTTGGTGTCTAAGGAGAGACCAGTTATGTGACAAAGTGAGAAGAGGCAGACTGCTGGGTGCGACGGATACGATGTGTGACACATGCGAGGACCGCGTGGAGGATGCGGACCACATTTTCATTGGATGCAAGTCTTCGGTCATTGTGTGGGAGTCGTTGGGGCATCCGTGGGTTCGGGCATCCGATGCAGAGCATTTTGGAGATCTAATCGGGCGGTCGGTCTTTGGATCATCCGGTGATGTCTCCAATCCCTTCGCCGCACTCTGGGCTATTTGGCTTGGCAGGAATGATGTAATTTTTAAAGGGCAACGGTTCTACTTGAAAATGTACTTGCTCATTGTAATGCCTTGTACAATTTCTGGATATCTAACTGATGTGCCTTCTCGTTTATTAACGAAATCTTTGGTGTGGTGACTCCCGCCTTTGGGAGGACTCCCCCGTTTTCTTATTCCAAAAAAAACCAATGTTTCTGCCTCACCAACCAAGCATGACACTTCACCTTCAGCAGTTCATCGCCCTTTCAAAAAAATGCGCAGTCCAAGATGAAATCCGATCTCGTGACTGATGGCCACATCTTTAGAGCCAACAAAACCCTCCTTGGATCACTCCCAGGAGCGATGTTCGCAGCCCTCCAGCAAAATGTCTGGTAACTTGCCCAGCAAAGCAAAGTCGGCGATCCTTTCATCTAAAATGTTAGGGAGACAACAAAACCCTCTTTGACCACTCCCAGGAGTCCTGTTTGCAGCCCTCCAGCAAAACGACTGGTAATGGGCCAGCAAAGCAAAGTCGGCAATCCTTTATGGTGCAACAAAGCTGGACATCCTGTCTCCATCCAAGCATAAGGCCATCACCACTTGCATGTCCTCAGCAAGTGCACACAGCATGGGAATGCCTCAACCACCACCCCTATTCTAGACCTGATGTCCAACCAACATTTGAAATCATCTTCATTTCCTAACCTTCTTTCCAAGAGTGGCATCACAGTCAGCAAAAGGTGCATCAACCCCTCCAAAACACTGAAGACCACCGACCAACTGGGCTCTATCTCCTAGCTCAAGGTTCCTGTCTCAGCATGCTTCCAGGAATCTAGCTCACAACTTGCCCTCCACTCCCAATAGCTTTGATATCCACTTGGTCAGAATTGCATGAACATCTCAGGCTATGATGTCCAACCCTCCCTCCTTGGACCTACACACCTACCACCTACCATGCATGTGCAACTCATTCTTCCATTGGCTTCGACAGGGATCTCATTCTTATCCCCATCAATCTAATTCTCCACATTTGCCTGCAACTTGAATACAAACATGTAAAACAGAGGAAGGATTGTCAACATTCAACCCAATAAAACCAGACGCACCCTCCAGACAGCAGTTTTGCCTTCCATTCACTAAACCTCCCTCCTTAACCTATCCTCTACCAGACCTCAGTCCACATATCTACAAGATGGACTCACCATTGTAAACCCAGATCATCAATGGAAACTAAACCCATAAAGTGTCCATTGTCTCAATCTCCCAGTCCATGACAAAGAGACACGAGGCGGGACTTCGACTATTGATCCTCAACACCAAATCATCATTGCACACTTCCACCAATGCCTTGACCTTCTAAGCCCATAAATCTAATCCATGCACAAAACATATTGCGTCCTCTGCATATTAAAGCAATGATGTATGAGCGCCGCTTGACTGTCACGCATGGAACTGGAAAACATATGCCTACTATATCACATGAACATCGTCAAACCCCATCACATTTACTCCCAACACTGACAAGGACACCAATAGACACCCACGTCACCCCCCCCCCCTTCCGCAATTGCTCTCACAGTCTCACATTCCTTTTGGTAGCTTGTTTATCGGCACAGAAACTGACCATGATAATGACATGACGCCATGTCGCACCTCTTCACCCATACAGAACACATCACTAGGAAACCTCTCTTCCTCCACGTGCTCCATGAAAAGGCCATTGCAGAATATCATATATCTTTGCAAAATTCCACCTTCCACATAAAACCTTCCACCCCCATATGTCCCAATACAAGACCATCTCTATGATCACCAAGAAACTGTCTAGCCGAGATCTCACAGCGATACAATGGACTGAACAAGACTTAGCAGGTCACATCACCCCCCGCCCAAGAAAAAACAGCCTCAGAGCAAGGGTCTTCACGATGATTGTAGGTAAATGACATTTGATGAGGTGATCAGCCGGTAGCCCTCCACTAGCTCCAATGACTCAATATTCAACAGCAAGACGAGGAAGAACCAGTTAAGTCGCTTGAATACCAAAATACCTTGCTTGAAGCTCCACTAACACTTGCATCCTATCTGACCCAACAGTATCCTATCTAGGAAACTATATGCTTCTAATGATCCCTCATGCTTTGGAGTCCTAAAGCTGTCTTAATCTCCTTCTTTGGCAAGTCATATGAGCCTCTCCTAATGCTCTGTCAACAGTCCGTTGTTTAAAACCCCTCCCCATTGGCCATGTCAGCCTCTCCCCCCACCCCTCTTCTCCTTTCATGAACTCCCACGAGACATGTCAGAGTTGCACCAACCTCCTGTAGCCTCACCTCCTCCTCACCTCCTCCTCCAACCTCAACATCTCAATGGCATTCTTCCTTGCCTCTCTAATGCTTTGAGGTGGGAGAATATTGTATGTGTGTCCCTTTTTGCCTGCTAGAGTTGCATAAACATTTGCCAACATTGATGTCCCTATTTGTGTTCTCTATTATCATCAAGAAGTAGCCCCTTCTTTCCCCCACCTCCTTCATTGACAAAGACCTATCTTCCATCATGTCCGATCAATCCACCCATGCAATGTCTCCGGCCTTCGCTACCTGCTACCTCAGGGCTTTCTTGTATTCAATCGAGAAGAACCACAACGACCTGAGCTAGTCCATAAAATCCTTATCATCTAATCCTTAGACTTGTACCTCATGTCAATGCTCTTGCACTAGATGTTTGAAAACCATGTCCCTGAAACCAAGCTCGCTCTATAGTAGCTTTTGATGGTCCATTCTGCCTAACATAACAAGCATGCATGACCAACAATAGGGATATGAAAACCACATAGGTTTTCTAAAGCATGAAAGATAGAATCACTTTTACCCCCCCCCCCCCAACCAGATACACTGGTTCAAAACAATATGTGAAAATGATCTATAATGTGGGTTGCGATATTTATATCTCTCTGTGATTTATTTATATTCCGTATTTATATTGTCTTCGTTATATAATTTTCCTATAGAACTTTTCTCCTATATAAGAGAGCTCTAGAGCTTCATGCAATATACAGTTCTTATTTCTACTTTCTCATGGTATCAGAGCAACGGTCCTAGGCCGGAGCATGTGCCCTAGATACCCCTCTCCATCAAAACCCTAACGCAAGCGTCGCCAAGGGCGGAGCGGGCGACGTCGACCACAACCACCGCTGCTGTGCCTACTGCAGCAGCGGCGACGACGACGGCCAACGTTGCCGCCGCCGAGCAGCAGCAGCCAAGGATGCCGCCCCTCAGCCCTGGGTGCGTCACCCTAGGGCTCCGCGGGCTTCATCTTTGATGCAAAATGCTTCCGGCGTCGACGATAAAATTAAAATAATTTGGCGGTGGAATATCGGTGGAGAAAATGAGAGGTTGAGAGGGAGAAAAACTCGTCGGTAACGAGGGGTTGAAGAAGAAGAACGCGAAGACCGCGGAGGGAGAAGGGAGAGAGAGAGATAGAGGTAAAATCTCAACTTTTTTAATAATACTTGACTCCATAAAAACATGGGACTACCCTCTCTTTATATAGGAGAGATGGGTTTACAAAAATAGTAAACTAATTTAAATTGACAACCAACTTGCCTAAACTGACTCTAACTAATTAATTGACCCAAATTCAAATTAAAATCTACGAAATAAATGTTGAGATCACATGCGACCTCAATTATTCAATTAGACCATTACGACCACTAAAAACGTAAATAAAATTGATTACTAATTAAATAAATAAATGTGGCCCTATAATTTGGGGTCACGCTGCATCAACTCTCCGCCGCTTTAAAAAATTCGTCTCCTGACGAATTGCTTGATGTAGGCGCGTCGTTGGAGAAGTCATCCTTGAATTGAGGCTTCAATTTCCCCCAATGCGATCATTCTAGGGGGCGCATAGCTCCCTAGGAATTCCTAATCGGCGGCTTCGAGGTCTGATTTTTGGGTTTCTAAGGTTGATTTGTTCCTAAAATCATCCTAGTTACCTAGAGAGACCTCAAACGGATGGAAAGGTTGTGGTATGAGTGTACACCCGCAACCAGCTTCTTGTATGTTTGTGTAGGCGCATCTAATCTGGTCTACAATCCCAGTCTTCGTCATTGTTGTCATCATGTCAGACAACAGAGTATTCTAAAGCTGAGGTCTCATCCCTGGGTGCCTCTAAAGGTCCGGCACCCATTGTCAAGACGAATGAGACAAATTATCATCTCTGAGTCATGCAGTTTATGAGCCGAATGCAGTGTAACGGCAAGAAGCGCATCCTCACACGGGATGAACCGAGCGACAAGATAGGGAGTAATGCCTCACGAGAGGCAGACGATGCCTATGCGCATGTATGGCTATCTGGGACCGTCTCAATGGAGATAGCTAATGATATTCTGAGTGAGCTACTGCAAAGGCTATGTGAGACATCCTCGCCGCCACGTATTCCTCAGCGAAAAATGAATCGAAGATACTGCAACTCCAGCGTGATATCTTTACTTCAAAGCAGAATGGACGTCTTCTACATACCCTCTACACTTCTCTACGAGGTATGTTTGAGAAGCTTCATGGTTTCATCCCATTGACTGCTACTACAGAACAACTTAAGGCTTCAGGAATTCTGTGATGACTGAAGTGTTTCTAGCAGCGCTTGATCCCGAGTACGATGATGCTCGAGCGTAGATTCTTATAGACGCCACCATACCACCGATGGAGGAGGCATATCGTAACTTAAGCAGGCTTTCTATATCCTCTGGTAGTGCTACTCAACAACATCAGACTTCCTCTGTTATGGCTGTATCCCGTGGTAGAGGAAGTCCAACACAGCAACGTGGTCGTGGCAACCGCGGTAGAGCAGGAGAGGTAGCCAACCTCGTCAGCCTTGCTCTTACTGCCACAGGTCTGGACACTCCGAGGATACATGCTATTCTAAGCATGGCTTTCCTCCTTCAACGCGTGTTGAGGAGCATACTGAGCATGTTGGTATTCCTCTTGCTTCTGATCAGAGGTTCGATGATCTGGTTGCTCGTCTGAGAGAGATTATGCCTACATCCAGCCCGCCCAGTGCTCCTTTTGGATCATTAGAGGTAGTTGCCTCATCATCTGCATCAGCATCATGTACAACATATGCTCTTACTAGTTGCTACAGGGCAAACTTATCCTAATGCATCATGGATTCTAGAGCTTCACACCATCTTTGTAGTGATAGAAGCCGGTTTAGTACATACAGATCGACTCATCCAGGTAGATCAGTTGTTATAGCAGATGGAACACATTCTCCTATTACTGGTCAGGGGGAGGTGCAGTTGACTTTAGGGATTCATCTACAGAATGTCACTCATGCTCTTGATTTTTCCATAAATTTATTATCTATTAGTCAAATCACCAGAGATTTACATTATCATGCCATATTTGATCCTTCATCCCTTGTGTTTCAGGACATTCTTACGGGCATGGTGATTAAATCTGGCCGTGAGCAAGGAGGACTGTATAGACTGGTTCAATCTCCTTATGCTGGTACCTCGTCTCTACACAGTGATCCCGTCTCTAAATATGTGTGGCACCTCCAGTTTGGTCATCTTCGCATGTAAAAGATGTGTCACGTTCTTCATCAAATTTTCCCTTGTGCGACTTTTCAGTGCAAGGATTGCCAGCTTGGGAAGCATAACCAGTCTATTTTCCAGAGTCGTCAGGGTCGTGGTAGTAGCAGTATTTTTGAGTTAATTCATTTTGATATTTGGGGTCTGAGTCATATCCCAGACCATCAGGGGCATAGATTTTATATTGTTGATATGAATGCTTTTTCAAGATTGTCTTGGGTCTTTCTGCTTAAAAACAAGTCTGATGTTGGTCCTATTATTCAGTCGTTTATTAATGAAATAAAAGATGGCTTTTCTGTGAATATCAAGTATATCCGTTCTGATAATGCTTTAGAATTTTGTAATCGACAACTCTCACAGTTTGCTATACTTCCCAATAGAATTTTGTAATCGCCAACTTCGTCACCATCTAAACCTCCACTGCTTCCACCATCTACATCTAATGCACACCCATACTTTCCACAGGTTTACCAGCACCGACCTCGTGCTCACGTGCCTACTCTAACATCCAGCACGCCCCAGGTATGTTCTGAACACTTGGTTTCTAATGATGGCACCGATGATTTGCATTTACAGCAGGATGAGCAGGATGTTATAGATGTGACAATTAATGAGGATGAGGACGGTGATATGCACATAGCACTATGGAAGCAGAGGCGTAAATGCACTTTGTATCCCCTTGCTTCTCATGTCTCTCTTACACGCCTTTTAGAGGAGCTTCAACGATTTGTTATGGGTTTGTCTGCAGTTGAGATACCGAGGTCCTACTAGGAAGCATTGCAGATTAGTCAGTGGCACCTTGCTATTGAGGAAGAGATGGCAACATTACAATCTCAAGGCACATGGAGTGTTGTTGATGCTCCCCCTAGTGCATTTGTTGTGGGGAGCAAGTGGGTCTTTACAGTAAAGCATCGTGTTGATAGTACAGTGGACAGTTACAAGGCCAGACTGGTTGCACATGGATTCACCCAAACTATGGAGTGGATTACGAAGATATGTTTTCCCCTGTGCCCGCCACTCTACTCTGCGGATTCTAATTTCTGTTGCTGTGGTACGTGATTGGCCTCTATTTCAGTTGGATGTCAAGAATGCCTTCTTATATGGTGACTTGCAGGAGGAAGTCAACATGCAGTAGCCGCCAGGCTTTGCTACTGAGGGGGGTCGCATATGATATGTAGACTTCACAAGGCGATCTATGGTCTCAAACACAGTCCGAGAGCTTGGTTTCAAAAGCTCTTGAAATTGATAGAACAACAGGGGTTCATTAGATATACTGCTGATCATTCTCTCTTTGTAAAGAGATCCCATAGAGGTACGGTTGCTATATTAGTCTATGTGGATGACATCATTGTTACAGGTGATGATGAGCAGGGGATTCAGTCAGCGAAGGATTTCCTTGGTCAACAATTTGTGACCAAGGACCGTGGCAAATTTCGCCATTTTTTTGGTCTTGAATTTGTAAGGAATCAATAGAGCATATTAATGACACAACGAAAATATTTTACTAATCCCCTAAATGAAATGGGCATGACACAATGTAGGTATGCTACCACTCCTATGGATTCCAATGCTAACCTCTATGATGATGATTCTGAAGAAGTTGACAAGAAAAGATATAGAGAGCTAGTGAGGAAACTATTATACGTCACAATTACCATGCCTTGTATATCATTTGCAGTTATAGAGTCGGTCAGTTTATGGAGCAGCCTAGGCAAGTTCATATGGATGCAGTAATGTGATCTTGAGATACCTGAAGTTCTCTCCGGGTGCAGGACTCTTGTTCAGAAGAGATACATCTCTTACCGTGATAGGGTGTGTTGATGTTGACTATGCATGGTTCCCTAAGGACAGGAAGTCCACATCATGCTTCATTGTGTTTGTAGGGAGCTCATTGATTTCATGGAAGAGTAAGAAACAGATACTGGTAGCGAGATCTAGTGCCGAATCAGAATACAGAGCTATGGCACAAGGGAGTACGGAGATGATGTGGGTCATATCTGTTCTAACTGACCTAACTATAGATGTGCCTCTTTCCATGCATCTCTAGTGTGACAACCAAGTTACTCTATTTATAGCCAATAATCCAACTTTACATGAAAGAATCAAGCACATCGAGGTAGATTGTCATTACACACGAGATCTAATTCAGAAGGGACTCATTTCTACATCTCATGTTGCGCCAGGTGATCAAATTGCAGATACGTTCACCAAAGCCCTTGCTAGAGGTCCTTTTCTTCGTTGTTGTTCCAAGCTGAGCATGATAGACATCTATTCTCCATGTTGAGAGGGGGTGTTGAGATATTTATATCTCTTTGTGATTTAGTTATATTTCGTATTTATATTGTCTTCATTGTGTAATTTTTCCATAAAGCTTTTCTCCAATATAAGAGAGCTCTAGGGCTTCATGCAATATACAATTTTTATTTCTCCTTTTTCAACGTGAATTATAGCCTGAACTATGGCATTATTTTTAGGAAAACTCTGTTATAGCCAAGGTTTAAAAAAACACGAGCTGGTCCGAGGCGTTTTCTCAAAATGTGAGGTGAGGCGTAAGCCTCGAGGTGGTCGAGACGCAAGCCTCAATTTTTTAAAAAGAGAAATTAAAAATAATACAAATTATATTGGAATAAATCACAACACAAACTATTGCATCATATTGTTCAAAAGTGCAAAATATTGTTCAAAAGTACAAACCACAACTATAATTGTTCGGAATTCAAAGGCAAAATTATAAAAGAAAACATAATGTCCGAAAATAGTTCAACATAAGGACTTCAAAAAAAAATAGTTCAACATAAGCATAAATCTAATGCAATATATTATCCAACGCATTCATGAGATCCATCAAAAAATCACTAATCATCAACATCGAGTCAACGAATCATACAATCATCTCGTCTACATCATTGCTCCTCTGTAATGTCGATGTCATCATCATCGCTGCTGCTAGTACCCATTGGATAATCATCAGAATCATCCATGTAATTCAATTGCACATCATCACCGACTTCATCGTCGCTTCCATTCTCTGAATCCAAATGACAACCACAATATCCCAAGTAATCTTGTATTTGGTCGCATCATTTTCTAGATTTCGATCTATCTCTTCCTTGGTCATGTCCATGACTTCATAAATAAATCCCATTGGTAGATATTAGTCAAAATCCACCAATCTCAAAACGGTGACCAAGGGTCTCGTGGTGTTGAGAACATATGCAACACCAGACCAAAACGGCTTGCTCTTTAGAATTATGTTCAGCACATTTTGCCCCAAGGGTTGATTCACATAAGAACTATTCTTCCATGCTCTTGAAGTGAAGAAGGATTCAAGTGAATCCTTGGCTCTAATTAAGTTTTGCAAAGTAAGAAATGTAGTGGCAAATCAAGTAACGGCGGGTTTCGCCAAATTACAACTCGTAAATTTTCTCACAATTGCTAAAACCCAAGCATGAACACAAACAAAATTAATTATTTTCTTTGTTTTCTTGAACATTGAGGCATGAAGAGGTAATTTGAGGATATTCTCCAACATCAAATCTATGCAATATGTTGTACAAGGTGTCCAATAAAGATTCTTCCTTTTTTCCATCAACATTCACCCAGCTGCTTTATAAGCCGATGCATTGTCCGTTATCACTTACACAACATTCTTCTCTCCAACCTCCTGAACAACTTCATCCAGCACTTTAAAAAATATTTTTTTTGAAGTCTAAGACTTCGGGGTAGACACGGCGTGGTGTTCACCCCTTCTTCTTTATTAACTTTAAAAAATATTTTCGCATCTTTAACTTGATCAAATGCATTAGTTAACTTCAAGAAGTAAGTGTCTTTAGGATTATCCATCAAAAAATTGATCAATATACGTCCTTTCATGTCAGTCCAACTCTCAGACATTACACAACAACCAGTGACAATCCAAGAAGCCTTTGCTTCATCAACAAGGGTGGTTATGGCAAGCTTCTCTTCAAAATCCAAGTTCATAGTTCATGTATGGATGGTGGTTTGAAACCCTTTCCATACCGCATACATCGGTCATCATCGTCAAATAGGAAGGATTATTAGCAATGTTGAATGATAGTGAATTCTCAAAAAAATCTCACGATGCTCCTGCAAATCCTCCTTCTCTCGTTTTTCTTCCAACTTGCATTCAAAGTGAGTTGTTGTGTGGGAGGATCCAAAGTATCTGCACCCCTACATCCTTGTGCAATAAAAAAATCCATCAATCCTCGAGCTTGCTTAACATCGTTAGAATATGTCAATGCTCTCTATGATGGTTGATTTTCAGCATCTCCCGATGGCACTTGCATCCCAACTTGACAACTTCTTCCATTTCTTCAAATCTCCTTTTCTCACCACCCTTGCTTTACATGAACATTTCCATCTCTTGTTGAACCTCAATGGGAACGTTTGGGTATGCTCTCACATTCTTGTGTGTCTTTGCAAGATGATCTTTCAATCGCTTTACCTATCAGTGATCTTCATCAAACAGAAATTACATTCAACATAAACATAGCCAAGGTTGCAAAAAACGGTATGCGGTATTCAATCGGTAGGGAAACTGCTTACTGATTAAACAGTATGCGAGAGTTTAAACAGAAATTAAATGGGTTACGCAGTTTTGCATTTTTAATTAGTAAAAAAATATTAAATATATATAATTAATAAAAAAGTATAAATAAATAAGAAAAATATAATCACATTCACAATATAGATCAAATATTGTCAAATTTAAGGAAATGTTTCATCCAAATGTCAAAATAGACAAGATAAACAATTACAATTCATAACATGAATCCAAAAATTCATGGATAATGATGATCCTTTAAAAAAAGCAGATCCATGTTCTTAAAGGAATATTTCACATCGTTTAAAAGGCCGTGTAAGACCGATTAAGGTTGTTTAAACGGTCGTTTATGTGGCATGACCGGTTGTGGACCGCTTTTGGTTAAACGATGCAATCGGACATCGCATATGTTTAGACTGTCGTTGAAACGGCCATTTAGACCATTTTTTGCATCCCTCAACATAGCACTTCCCCTTTAATGCTCGTCCATTTCTAGTTCTCAGCACTATCTCCACCCAAGATCTGAATCATCCCCCACTATGGCCTTTCTTTCCCATATCTACAAAAAAAATGTATTTAGCCTTCTCCCACTATAAATAGGGTCGGCTACACGGATTCTTGCTCAAATCTATGTTGAAAGATTCGACTATTTTTTACGTTGGTCGTCGACTACCTAACGCAATCCCTACAAGAGTGGGATTTGAACCCTGGTCTTTTGTATGGTAGACATATTGTACTACCACTAGACCATTAAGTGGGTACAATATACTTAGAGTTACTTAAAAATAACATACTGCGAGTTACTTAGAAACAACATACTTAGACATTCTTTCCCATATCTACAAGTTAGGAAATAACATACTTAGAGTTACTTAGAAATAACATGCCTAGAAACTAACAGTACAGTTGTATAAAAATTAAAGACAAGAATCTACAAAAATAACAAGCTAAAAATGACATACTTGGTTGGTAATCATTCATAACTAACCCTTGATTAAAATTAAATAACTTTAATCCTCCACTTCATTGATTACCTTTTTTTGTAAATGATTAACCCTAATAACTAACCCTTGTTGCTAATCATTCATAAGATAAATAAACCCAAAAGATAAATAAAAGCTTATATATGGAGATGGGTATATGGGACAAGATAAATTAACCCTAAACCCATAAGATAAAAAGCTTATCCTGTTAGACAAAAAACGAAAAACCTAAAAAAACAAACAAAAATCTGGGTATGTGAACAGTGGGAGGAGGCGACACCTCTCGCTTGAAGGCAGCATGTGGTGGAGATGGTCAGATGGGTGAGACGACAGCAAGCAATAGTAGCAACGATAGGCAGTAGGCGGAGGTGGAGGTGAGGAGTCCCTTCACAATGGTGGAGGCGACATTGAAAGGATAGGAGAGTCGTGCGACTCTTTTAGGGAAAGAAATGGGGTCGCGTGCTTTGCGCGTGATCGAAATGATAAAAAAAACGCAATTGACAATTCATGTGCCTCAGTCTCGCCTCAATCGCCCCGCGCCTCGGGTGCTTCAGGCAGTTGCGAGGCGTACACACCAGCAATGGGACTCGAGGCGTGCGCCTCGAGGTGCTTTAGGCTCTCCTCACCTCGAGGCATACACCTCAATGCCTCGAGACGTCGCTTTTTAAAACCATGGTTATAGCTATAGAGTTCGTGCATAACCATGGATTGAAATTTCATGAAATTTCCTCAATATTTCGATTTCAATAGGTCATTGGTATAGAAACCCCCCTATATGTTGATTTCACAGATTTCGACTAAGATGGGTCGAACTATCGGTGATATTTCAACATATCGGTCCATTTCGATTGAAATTCATGATTTTCAGTACAAAATTTCTCAAATTTCAACCGATATCGGTAAAATTTTGTTGATACCTATGTATAATAAACGATATTATCTATGTAAGCTTAATTTTACTACTTATTTACCTATTCTCAATATTAAAATAAATAATGATTTATATACTTTGTTTCGAGACGGGGACGTTGCCTCTGTACCCCACAACGGGAGCACCCAAGCTCCCCCTAGACTCCCCCCCTCCCCCTCCCCCAGGCTCGTTGACCGGGCAACGAGACCCCCATCTAATAGGGTATGGTGCTACAGGGGGAGTACATATAACGATTCTTCAAATTGGTGAGCTTCCCCCCTTTCGGTTTAAGCAATCGAGATGAAACAACTCTATAGCTTCTAGATATCTAATATAGCTTGTTCATTTCATTCCGTTTGTCATTTATCTTTGTAAAAAGATGCATTTTACTGTAAGTTTGTAATTAATCAGTGATTCACGAGAACTTTATCCACGACAGCTATTTCTATGAACGAAACATTATCTAATTAATCATTATCTACATTTTTGAATCAAATTCTCATCCATTTTTATGAACAAAAGGAATCTTCTAAGTGTTGTAACTTAGTTATTTTGATTTTCATTTCCAGTATCTATCAGTCAGCTCAACAATATGCCTGATATGATTGATATGTGTGATATAAGACGTATGGATGAGAAATGTGTATGATATAAGTGTGTATTTGTAACCTATTGTTGTTTTAAGATCTTGAATTGGACGATATCTATTTTCAGTATGTATCAATCAAGAATCAACATTAACATCAATTTGGCCGATATGACCGATATTTTTGATATAAGGAGCATATATGAGCAATATGTGTTACATAAGAGTGTATTTGTAAGTTATTTATTGTTGTAATAACTTGAAAGATCTTAATTTGCAAAAAAAATGGTCGAAAAATGATTTTTTGAGCCATTTTCGAACATTTCCGCTGAAACGATCAAAATTTCCAGAAATTTCAGCATTCCTTATTTATTTCTCCAAAAAAAATGAAAGAAAACTTTCAAACAACAGGCACGCAAATTTCATTAACATAACATTGAAGTTATATTGCAATACCAGATATTATCCAAGCTCCCCAAAACACTTAGTTTAGCTTGTCAGTCAAGCTGAGACTAGTGACAGGGGGATCTAGCCCGCTATCAATAGCTTTACCGAGATCTCTATATGGCTCTTCTTAAATATATAGAAGGGATATAAATGAATTTGGACTTCCACATTTAAAAGATGATCGACGGGCAGATTTTGCGACCTTTGATCTTGCTGAGCTTTAGAGGAGCTATCCCCATTTTCAAACAAAGGCACTTGCGAGGGGAGAACTGAATTTCTTGTTCTATAACTCAATCTCCACCAACTAGGAAAGGCAGCAATAGCTTTCTTATAAATTGGACTGAAAGCTACACTCCTCTCATGTCTGGTTCTTGTTGCATTTCATTCCACTCGTTCGGCCACCCAATGCCCCTTGCCCCTACAACACTTTTTCTTAATCAAAGGCGAAAACTTCTTTCTCACATGGACTACCAAACTAAGGAACTAAACTCTTTTACCTACTCATAATTGAGTCCGGCCTCCGAATGAGACAGGGGCTAGATAGGCTGTTCACTTAAGGGACGAAGTGACTATTTCATTAACATAACATAAAGGTTATATTGCAACACCAGATATTAGCCAAGCTCCCCAAAACACTTACTGATTATTATTAAAACAAAGGAAAATAAGTAAGTTCCAACAAATGCATTTTCTAAGATGACCCAAAATGGAGTAAAATAGGCATCTGAATTCTATTGATTTCTAATAGAACAAAGAGGGAGAAAATGCAAAGCAACTTCTTTGGACTGAATCAGTGACCAAACACCAAGATAATAACTAAGCATATAGTAGGTTATTGCCTTAAAGGCAAGAGTAAGGTCCCGTGCATGTAGTACCATCTTGGTCCGTCGGATAAGTATAATTTGGAAAAGTTTGCCGACTTAAAAATTGTTCGGATGGATGAGACCTCTGCATGAAATCATCTACAGAAATTGGCAGCTGGAACTGTGCTTCAACTCCATAACCTGCTGCTCTCATTTCAGAACAAGTTATGCTGGCCATGGATCTCGGCATAAGTTTAAACCCAAGAGAACACCGTCCGTACATGTTAGCCTGCATGTTACCAGTATCTGTCCTGTGAAGAGCCGGGTTAACATAACCAGCAGTAGCATGATATAATGCAAGGCCAGGGTAGATAATCAATTCCTGAGGACCTAAATCAACATCCACAAGAAGCCAATGCCCATGTAAATCCTTTACATGCAAACCCGGTCGATCAGACTTGATAAGAGTAATCAAACTTTTGTCAACCTGATGTTGTTCGTGGTCAGGAAACATGACCAGCTGTCCATCTTCCGCAGCAGTCAGGTTCTGTTGATGTGCGCCATGAAATGAAGGTCTGGAATGACAGTAAGCCGAAAGAACAGAAGAAGATATTTCACTGCTCCTAAGAGGGACATTATCAAGGATCTCGGTAAAGGAAAAGCTTCGCAGGTTCAAAGAAAAGTTGATGGCATCCAGTATAGTGCGAGCAGCTTTTCCAAGGACAGCAAAAATGTCAGGCAAACCGACAGGAGGGAATTCCATAGACTCATTTGGCTCTGCAGGAGTTATACCAGGCCTGTAATCATATACTTCTTGCCACAGTTGGGGATCTGCATAATAACCCGAGGTTCTACACCATTCACGAGATTCATTCGAATGAACTACTCCACTACAAGGATAACCTCTTTGATGGAAGAAATTGCGTGCAGACTCTAATCCAGACCTTAGAAGAGCACCATCAGGGGCTGATAACTGAACAATAGCAGCAGAATACCGAGCAAGAGATTGTGTTAAAGTTGACACAGATATCTTGTAAGAATCTGGAGGAAGCCCTTCAGACACGATAAGATCAGAAAGTCTAACTCGGCCAACGGGATGGCAGAATATTGACCGCCATGGGCACCCATTAACATATCTAAGAAATCGTAATGCTGATTTTCACCTGTTTTATCTGCATTATAAATACACAAGACAATATTAACAACATAAACAATTATGTGGGTGAATAAAGGTAATGATAATGATGCATCTTATCACATTAATATGACTAAAAATCAAAGGTGGTTTTTTCTGAGTGAACTGCAGGAATTGACTCCGCATAAGATCTTTTTTTAAAAGAATAAGATCTAAAATTTACATGAGAAGAAAGCAAGATGACCGTATATTCCAGATATATCTGCTATCACTTTGTTGGAAACACATTGATGCAAACATTTAAGAACACTGAGCATAATGAAGTGTCGGTCATGTCCTAGAATAATCTGTTCAAGTAGGCTCCATTCTCAATGGCATATCTTTTAATTTGTAAACATTGTGATCAGAAGGATTTCAAGGATCATGACAATAATGCAATCAAATGTGCATGTTACATGCTAGAAAGACAGCACTTAGGGAACATCAAAATGCATGTCTCAATCTGCTTGTCCTAGCAACCTATGTCTACACCCCCAATTTGATTTGAGGTACTGACAGACAATACTGAAAGATTATAGCCAAAGGGAGGTGTGTGCTAAATCTGCTGATAGCTTCTGGATTTCTATTTCAAAATAAAATAATTGCTCCATGGATCAAAATTGACTGGAGCCAAACTCCATAAACCGAAAACCAAACTTTGATTAGAAGGAAATTCTAATAGGAATTCAGTGCCTCAATTTCACTTGGGATTTAAAAATAATCTATCTACAGATTTAAGTTCCATAAAAGGCTTATATATTGTAGAGAGAGCAAGTCTTTCCTAGAGACAAAAAATAATTATGAACCATACATGTGCATGCACAAACATCAACTCACTATGTAGAATTTAGGCCCATGGTACTCATGTGTTTGGAAATTAGTTTTTTGTCATCAAGATGTTATAATATCTGTGATTTTATAGCCATTTGAGTTGTTTCTCCTTTCCAAAATGTCTCCTCAGTGTCTTCACATTCCTCTCATGATGTGAATACACTCCTTTGAAATACTTAACTTGAAGGTGGTCCTATGAAATCCTGTGGCATTTGCATGAAATCCCTCTCTTCCTTCCTGCATTTTACTCCTGAGACCGTCCACAGTCTCGTCTTTGTCATTGTCTTAAGGTGGTTTCCAAGGACGTGTATTAAAGTTTATCGATCGTAAGCATAGATCACCATATCCTTGGAGCAGATCAACATATTTGCCGCTGTGCAGGTCAAATTCTTTCGAAGTCCTTGCATATATCATATATGTCGGCTGAAACTTGTTCTAAGTTTCTCCTCCACACTTTATTTTGAGCAAGGGTAAATACTTTTTATTACTCAAAACCTCTCTACAACAACAAAACAATAGCTCCTATAATTCTCCTTTGCATTTTGTATTTATCAACCATTTGTACTCATTTGTATTTATCTCCATAAATACCCTGAACGGTAGTATTAAACATTTTAGTCTTAGATTTACTTGCTGCAACCACCACAGGAAACAAGAACAAAACATGACTGCGATAGTTAATAAACTTACTAATTGATTTGATCAGAAGATGTTGCACTGACCCATTTTATTGTAATGAGAAATAAATTAATCAATTTAATATGATCAGCCTTGTAAAATAAAAGAAGCTGAATGACAAAACTGGGATTGTTGATGAACAATAGATTTCCTTGGAGAAAAATGCCACGGAATCTAAGAAATAGGGAATACTAAAGTATGTTCATAAGCAACTGCAACAGAATGACATCAGAACTTGGACTAGAAATTTGACACAAATAAAAGAACAACGTTAACTGGGACTCCCTGACAAGTGACCAACCTCCGGAATTGAGGGTTGCAGGAGGGAGAGATGGCTATCAGCGAGGGGAAAGCAGTGGCTTCGGCTAGGATTTTCGACGATGGAGGCGGATTGGGTTGAGAGAGCGTTGGTGGTTGGCGCTATCGGAGTGGCGGTGGGGGTCGGCAGGGTTCGACGGAGGCGACCTCTCATAATCCCGAACTGGAGGGAGGGGAAGGAGGAGGGTGAAACCACATCCGCCTGCGGTCCTACACTATTTTGCCACGGTGACCTAAGGAGGAAAAAAGGCAATGTAAAATTTTCAAGGTAAAAGAAGAAGAGGTGAGGGTGATAGGGGGAAAAATGTGTTGCACAATCAATACATTTTATTGAAGGGATTTTTACCCGACAGATCATATAATCTTTGTCAATTACCTCTACGACCTTCGAAACATCCTAATTCCTCCCTCACCCCCGTAAACTTGTTAATCTTTACCCTAAAGACCATGTGGTTAACCTCCATCCATTTAACCGTTAAAACTAAACGGATTCTGTTATCTTCTTTACATGATACCCATGTTATTTATTGAATTTACGGTAAGTGACATTCCCTCCCACCTTCCAGCAGAACACGTTCGGCCCGAAGCCCCTCCTCCCGGGACGGACCTCCCGTACCGTCGGTCGAAGCTCCTCCCGCACCCCCCCCCCCCCGCGGGCCACCTGTGACGCCCCCTCCCTCCACCCACCCCTCCCCACACACAGACCTCCCCCTGCTCGGCTACCGCCTATCCCAGCCCACCTCCGCCTCGGAGGCCCCCTTTCGAAGCCCCTCCCCCGCTGGAAGCCTCCACCTGCGAAGCCCCCCTCCCCCCCTTTGGGCTCGCTCCCCACGGTGCCTCTGATCAAAGCCCTGCCCCGCCGTCGATTGGAAGCCACCCGCCGTCGATTGGAAGCCCCCCCCCCCCCCCCCGGAGGAGGTTGGCGGTGTACCGGGCCGTCTTCCTCACCGTCGGCATGCTCGATTGTCAACTGTCACCTTCCCCTCCCGTCTCCTCCGAAGGCCCCTGTGGTCCCCGCCCATTGATCCCATGAATTCATCTCCTCCTCATCTGTGCCCACGTAGTCAATCGCGGTGACGCGTGAGCTGATGTGTCGGAGGAGGTCGAAGTGCATCGCATAGGACTCGATGTATGCCTTAACAGTGGCTCCGATGGGGAATTCTTCCCGCACCTGTGGCAGCCACGGGTAGTCGACGAACTGATATTGCGACTTGATGGTCTAGAGCTTGGTGGTGCGAATGATGCGGGACCAGACGCCACCAATGCATGTACCAGCCTCGAAGACCATGGGTTCGAAGCCCTTCTGGAGGGCGTACTTGCAGGCCAAGAGGCCGCTGACGCCGGCTCCGATGATGCCCACTGTCTTTTCTCCTTTCTCCATAGAGTCTCGTAGTACTCTGTGTGTGTTCTTTGAGGGGCGGTGATGTCGACAGTACGATTGCGACCTGTATGCTTCCTCTGTACCTATCATAATATATAGGACACCATGTTTAAGGTTGAGTACCCCAACCGGGAATCCAATGTAGGAGACAAGGAGCTCCACTTCGTAGTTCTGCATAAATTTAAAAGATTCTTGGTCGATTCGAATATGATTTCAGGAGGAAAGCGGAGGAAGATCGATCCATGGAAAAAATTGAACTTGCAGTATAAGGATAATAATTCTCGGAGGAAAACTCGCCTTATAAGAGTACTGCAGTGGAAGGCGGTCCGGTACATATGCACCCACGCACCCGGCCCGGTACACGCCAACCTCCTCCAGTCGGTGCTGCAGTGGAAGACGAAGCTGATAGAGGAAGCTGATAGAGAATTATTTTTTATTGGTTAATTCTAGCCGTCCGATCAGGGATTGGTTAGATTAACTCGTTTTTAACTCAAGAAAGTTAACCCTAGATGTGTCCATTTAACGGTAGGGTTCATGGGGTAAGACGGAGCAAATTTACGGGGGTGAGGGAGGAATTAGGATGTTTCAAAGGTCGTAGAGGTAATTGACGAAGATTATAGGGTCTGCCGGGTAAAAATCCTTGATTGAATATGGTCACCAGATTGTTCGATTTTGAGTTATTTCTAAATGATCTGTATCTCCTTGGAAACGATCTGATTGTTAGATCACACGATTGGACAACTTGTATTGCCGCGATAATTTATTTTATTTATTTTATGATGTAGATAGACTTGATCAAAATGCAGGTCAGGCCGACCTATAGGTTGGGTCGAATAGGTCGAGGTTAAAAAACCTCTGTCCAAAGCTCGCCATGGGCCGGTTCATGGTCCATTTCGTTCTTTTTCCATTGAATTGTTTAATGGTATTTAATATGTATAAATGCTTTTATTAAGGGAAGAAGGACCTTACAACGGCGGGTGGAGGAAACTCCCTACACCCGGCCTAATTTTTCATTATTTTATGATTTTTTTTAAATGAAACCTTGGAGAATTTAGATCATCATGTATCACCATGGTGTCATTCTAACTTCAACTTAATTCGAGATTTTTATCATCTCCATCAAGACTATCAAATTTTAAAGGTCTTAAAATTGCTGAAATTGACCCATTTTTGATAAACATGTTAGGAATGTTTATTTTGCATAAAACTTTGAAAAACTTATTCCTCTCAACATTTTAAGTAAATCCCCCCAAGATTTAATTCAAAAAAGTAAAAAAATAATGGAAATGAGGTAGGTGCAGGGGGTTTCCTACACCCTAGGGTGCACGATCCTTGCCCCATTTTATTAAGACAATTTATACTTTATATAACTAATATAAGTAGTTTACATGTTACTTGACATGTAAAATATTGAATTTTATTTAAAAGTAGTGCCACAAGTGAAAAAATTAATGTGTATCATATTAATACATGTATTATTTGTCATATATTTATGTATTTTTTATTTTTTTATAGGTCGGGTCAACCCATGCTTAAATCTTCAAGCCCGAACCCGGTCCTTGAGCGGGCTGGGCATGCGGGCCCCCAACCCGTTGGTAGACAATAGGGGGTTTGTCCTCAAAAAAATACTTGAAGTCAACTTGAGATAGATAATGACTTCTAAGTTGATCATGTTTTAGGGGTTGAATATTGAGCTAATCGAGGAGTTTGTTGAGAAACATAAAGTTTGGGAATTGGTGTCACTACTACTTTGATAGAGAGGTTTGTTGCATTTTATATAATTGTTATGTCTTCTATTGTAGCCATTCCTCTCTAATGGTTTCATTCATTCGTGTACTTTTATGTATCTAGCATCGAACGTGCTAGTCATCGTGGTCGGTTATCATCAGATGGAGTGCGTTGGAAGAGGTCCCCTCATTGTTTGTTAAGCATTTTGTCATTTTTGTTTTTCGTTGTGTAGAATAGCATTGACTATTTTGTGATTCTTTTATGATGATCATAAGATTTTTCTGCAAAGTTAAATATAGTTCGAATAGTTAACAAGGAAGAACACCATCTACGAAATTGTTATATAATGGCTCGATTGCAAGGACAGAGCCAGAAAATTCTTATTGGAGGTTCAAATTTTTTAGGCATTATTTCTATCATGCATATTGTCATTTTACTTACTAATATTTGTTGGGTTTCATTGGTTGCATAATCGGTTGACATCGGTATTTATAAAAAAAATAATACTCATATAAACTTATAATTTCACATAAATATCGCTACAATATTGTATTGGAAAAAAAGATTTTTATAAAATTCTTCATTTCATATAATATCTTTATTAATGTAATGTTAAATTGTACCATCACTTCTAGTTTTTTTAGAAAAGTAGTACGCGATACTTTACGCTTAGGGATGAAAAACATATATTTATCATATATGATATACATAGTTTGCTATGTATTTCTGTATTTTGTTTTAAAAGGAATTCAGATACTAATATGGTTGCAAATAATTGGATACAGATGAAATAGATGAAATATAGGTGTCATCGTATCCTTGTCTGTCATCACATCCCCATCCGTTCTGTCTGGATACGATTGATGAAATAATATTTTGTTAATAATACGGATATGAGACCTGATAATCATAATTTGAATATGATTATGTAACAAATGGATACGGATTATTCTACTTATAATAAATGTATCCTAACACTTATGCTTGAAAGAAATATTTTTTTCCTAAAATTTAAATTAACACTTGATTATATAAACTACAAATGCAACAAAATAAAAAAGGAAATAAATTAATATTCTTAATTAATTAATTTGTATAATAAATAATTGAGTAAATGAAAGTTATTATATATTCCTTTCTGCATTAGGAAACAATTCCAAAATACGATATATCATGTGTAACCGTGTAACATTAGTAGATATATATGTCCACAGACACCGATAGATATCCATGCAATATGACAATTATATTTGTATCCATTAGATGAACATGTAATTATATATATTACCGTATTTTAAATAATAGTATCAATATCCATAAATGTATCTGCAATAAAATAAAAACTCATTTCCTTATTTGTATTAGTATATGCTACAAACTAAAAAAACGTGCATCTATATTTGCTTGAAATATATACGATGTGAGATATATATATATATATATGTATGTATATAGAATTTAATGGAGCTTCTTGTTGGCTGCCACGCCCCTCTATTTCGGTATTTTTTTTTTATTTTTTTAAAAAATTATCATCATGTATATTCATCCCTATATCCATCCTATAAGTCATTCGAATTTTGTCGGAAACAAAGACTTCTACGACCTCTATAGAGATGGATCAATTTAAAAAATCCTGTTACCGTTAAAAAATGATTGTCTAGATGGAGGCCGTAGGAGTTTCTGTTTCTGACGAAATTCGAATAGCATATAGGAGGGATATAAGGAAGAATATACATGACAATATTTTTTGAAAATAAAAATAAAAATAACCGTCAAAAATGGCTTGATGGCAGCCATGTTGGCTGCCGCAAGGGGGCAACCGATTTAATGGGGTTGTCCCCTCGGGGCAGCCGACATGGTTGCCCGCCCCTTATTTCAGCATTTTTTTTTGTTTTTTTTGAAAAATATCACTATGTATATTCCTCCATATATCCCTCCTATATGTCAATCGAAATTTGTCAAAACCAGAGACTCATACGACCTCCATCAAGATAGTGTCGAATTAAAAAATCATGTTACCGTTGAAAATGACTGTCTGGATAGAGGCCGTAGGAGTCTATTACCATTAAAAATGTCAAAAATAACGTGGGGACAGCCATGTTGGCTGCCCCAAGGAGACAATTCCATTAACCCCCCCCCCCCCCCCCCCCCCATATATAGATACACACACAGTTATGGGCAACGTATATATGTTCATAGTTTATCATTTTATCTAATCATGCATATTGAATTTTTATTGAGGTATGAGGGGCATTTATATATAACATGTAAATATTTTAATTAATAGTGCATTTAGATTGTGTATTTTTCTATATAAACACACAAATACCTACATATACACACACGCACGTATAGGAGAAACTTCGGATGAGATCGGGGCTCACTACTCACATTGTGAGCCCACAATTTCATCCCTCTATATTTAAATCATGTGGTTCAAATTAATTGCATATTAATTATTTTAATTTTGAAAATTTTATTTTGTTCATTTTGTCATATTCTAAATATGGAATGTGACAATCCGACATCTCTAAATGATGGTATGGGACCTATTTACCCTAAATCAATTTATCTCTTTTCACTGGGGGTGAGGAGGATAGGATTGGGAATTTAGTAGAGATAGGAGAGGGGAAGTGGGCTGCCATGATTGGTCCATGAATGAGAAGGGATGAAGAAGAAAATGCTAAAGTGAGAAGAAAGAAGGGAGTGGGGAATTCATGTTTAATGATTGATAAGTATTTTAATTATATTTTAATTTTTAGGTAAATTACAAAAAAAACCTCAGCTATATTTCAATTCCCAATGGGGACTTCATCTTTCAAATGTTACAAAGAAGGGCAACTTTTGACTTCAAGGTTTAACTTGACATATAAGAGTCCCAGAAGCTTAAAGAGTCTTGCATTTGAGACAAAAAAGATCAAATCCCCTCTTTGTTACATTTAAAAAAATGAAGCCTCTGATTGGCAATGGATGCATAGTTCGGACCCTTCTTGGTAATCTACCCTAACTTTTATGCTCACCTAACAATTTTACCAACAATTCATTTGCAGTGTAGTAGTCATAGTTCAAGGTTCTGCTATAAAAATAAATCAAACACTGTTTAGAATATTCATAGAATACATTCACGGAATTCTATACGGGCATATATGTAAATATTGTACATATTTCTTTTTTAGTCAATATAACAAAGCTTCATGTGGATTTAAAGTAGAACTTTTCAGACTAATGACACCACACACACACATCAAAATTATGGAAAACTTTAAGCTGATTGTTCAGTTACAAGCACAAAAGCATATTACAACTTATTCCATGTGCATTAACCTTGAGTACATTCTGCCAACATGTCAATGGCAAATAAACCAGAAGAGGTAAAAAATCAATCCATAGTAGAATGAAGGTAAAAAAGTATTAACTTGTTAGAGTTTCTGTACACAAGGCTGTAATTTGAGACATACTGCCAATAAATTCTCATATTTCAGTCCTTTACCTGAACCTTAAAGCAATGCCCCCACATTGACCACAGCATTACTACAAGACATGGGCTGTTAGAGTGGTGCAAGCGATCCTTCTTCAACAGTCATGGCAAAATGAGGTTAAAGATGCAAATTAGTCCATGTGAAGACCCTGTGGCGGGAGACCTGCAAATCTTGCATTTTCTGGCTGTGCAACTACAACGATTTCATCGGCAAAGAGCGATTTGATGAACTGAGGTGTCTTAAGAGGTCGTCGGCCTGTCATTCTAGGGTAGACATCCTCAAGGAAGTAATATGCATGCCCAGCTACCATACCCTGTGTTAAAAGAATGGGAGAGCGTTAATGAATAAAGCTGAAATTTCGGAAGTTTTACAATTTAAAGAAATATTTATGAGCTAGTACAAAATTTACGATAGCTCAAGTTAAGGTATGCTCAGGGCCAAAAACTAGATGAAATTCAAATTGTTTGCATGGATTGTTACTGCTTCCGTACGAGTAAAATGCCATAACTATCAAAAAATAAGGCAAAAAAACTACCAAATACAGAACTAGACAGGTGGAACTAATGATATTAACATAACACTATTCCATCACTTAATAATGTTATAAAGAGTATTGAGCAGATGGCATTGTTCTAAAGACCCAATAGTGTTTTCCTGGTAACTAGATTTCTCTGCTGAATGGGTTGGCTTTCTATATTAGGTGCCATAGACGAGTATAACTTAGTTAACAAACTTATAGACAAATGCAGCGCGTCACACTTAAAATTCATTATAGAAAAATAGAAAATACAAATAAACTTTACAGTCTTAAAGAGACGCACCAGAAGATCCACCCAAGTGCTGCTGCCAACTAGAACAGAGAAGCCAAGGAGTACCTGAAAAAATTTACATCCAGTATTAGTGTTCATATTATAAGTCAAATCATAAGTTACCCATGGTGCTAATCACTAACTTAATGACAAATAAACCAAATAATCTTTGCTATACGAATAGGCCAAAACACGCAGATTTTTGGGGGATCCTAGCCTTTTCAACTACATTTTTCAAATTACACAATCATCATGATTTTTAAATCAAATTCGATCCAAACAAGATATATAGCAGTATTCATTATTTGCATTCTATCAACAGTTCTTATGGATTCAAAATCAAAATGGAAGGTAAAAGTTAGACTACCTGTTCACAGAATGTTCAGAGCAATCATATTCTTATATGACAAAATTTTACATGGCATTGCAATTCACCATCTAAGACAAAATATTGAATGAGAAGAAAATACAACTGATGTCCAATTTTATGTTATGTTTCTTAGCAAGTTGAAGTTTTCATATAAAATAACTTTACGAAGAAATATAAGTAACATGGACTAATTTGCATCAAGGACCATTGTCTATCTACTCTGTGATTCAAGAATTGTATACACATGCACCAAATGTTTCCTTCAAATGAGTTCCCACAGATATGGCTTAATGCTATCCCTAACAACCACAAAATAAAATTCTTCAGATGAGTAGTTACACAGAGATGAGTAGTTACCCAGAGATACAGGTTAGTGCTATCCCTAACAACCCAAAATAAATTTATTGATTAATTATATCCCTAACAATCGCAAAATAAAATTGATAACCCAAAAAAGAAATATCAATGACACCCACACATTAGCACCAGGGTAATTAAAGTTCGTAAAAACTTAAAATGGGTCTTTCCTGCCAAAGTAAGGCGTTAAGACTGCTTGAGTTATGCCACAGTGGGAAACCACCAACAATGTAAATACATGATACTCATACCGTTAAAAGAGTTGGCGTAATTTGCCACAACTATGATATCATATCAGGTCACACGCATTTACAGGCATCCACTCAACCAACCACAAACAGACACATGATCACATGCGCAAGTACATGCAGACAGCATACTGAACATTTACGTACTTGAAGGCAAAGAATTAAGTTCAACATACTCAGATATGTGGGAATCTTTCAACATGGTCTGGTGGTAGTCTGGAGGTAGTGCAGTGTGCCTACCACCCAAAAGATCACGGGGTCAAATCCCCCCTTGTGAGGTTGCGTTAGGTAGTCGACAACCAGCGTAAAAAATAGTTGAATCTTTCAATGTGGATTTGAACAAGAATCCATGTTACCGACCCTACTTATAGTGGGAGAAGGTTTCGCCATTTTTATATTAAAATATGTGGGAAGTCTATGAATTCAAAAACTGCGTAGTGTTATCCTCCATCTACCATCACCAACACCCCTAATGCTCCACCACTACAGGGTCAAGGCAATCCCCTTCATCAGCATTGTTGCTCCTATAGCTAGGAAAGAACATCTCGAGTTAGACCGCTCTTTTCTTCTTCTTCTTTTGAAAAAATGATGCATGAAGAGCCTTGGTAGGTGGCCACTCCTAAGTTAGATCCTAATGATCACTCAAAGATCTTCTAAGGTTGATTTGAAAGTGAATTAAACAAACTTGCGGAAGGCTTCTGGTCCCTTAAGAACTAGTGGAGACCGTCCAAATCTTGCGATTTCGAATATAGTACTGAGGCCCCTTCGGTTAGAATAAGGGGCCGAAGGGGAGGCCGGGTTGACTTCGCTTATGCTCATTCCAGTGAGGTGGATTCCATTCGGGAGTAGGACTTTTTCGAGAAAAGGCCCCATCCTTCAATATCATGATTGGGTCGACCAGGTCAGGCCAGATCATGAGTTCATATCAAATCGAAAACGTACATTGCTGTTCTATTAAATACAATAATCATAATTGGAATCATTCTACCACTTCTTCTCGGAGTAGCCTTTTTAGTGCTAGCGGAACGTAAAGTCCTAAGCATTAGCTCACACACACCCACATAAAAAAAACAGAATCAGACCCAGTATGGTTCACTGATTTCACTCAGTTTACACACTCAAACTTACATCCTCAATTGGCTATATAAAATTTGAATTATTTACATATACCACTGCCTGTTTGAAATTTGGAATGATACATGAGTAGATCATCCATTCCCCACAATGCTTCAGCATACAGGGATCCATACACAAATTTCCAGAAGCACCAGTACTCCTAACTATGAGGAAATAAGAATACAATTACCACGCAAGAAAATTCTTCTCCATACATTCAGGCCAATGAGTTGTCCAATGTACCATTAACTTTAACAAGTACAAATGAAAGACTAAGAAAATTAACTGGGGTTTCAAGCACAACTAAACATCATAAGCTAGTTACATAGAGAAATGGAAATTTCATAGCCATCACAATAAGAAACTTTTAGAAACCAAGCATGCATTAAATAATTGTGACTCATAACTCATGCATGAATGAGGGCAATAATTGATCAAATTAAGAATTTTAAATTAAATATGTGAGATGATTCGAGCACGGAAACAGGGGAAATGAAAAATATAAGAACATCCCGGTTAGCATGATAAAAATGCTTATGCATACACAATACAAGAGAAGCAAACCAACGTAGGTGAGTGATAAGTATACAAACCCAGGGTAAATAAGCTGCAGTGAAAGTAAAGAGACCCAAGAAGCTCATATGGATATAGGGATTATGTTTGCTCCAGACATATACCTGCAATGCAATAGCGCAATCTTGAGTTACAATCAGAAAGCTCGTAGGATGAGCACGTGCTGATTATAAGACATGCACAAGTCATGTATTGTTGAGAAAGAACTTATGAATTCACCATCATAAATGTCAAGGAGTTGCTTAAGAAGAAAATTCTGGCAAATGATTCAGATAAAAAAGGTATCACTCCGCCAATGAAGACAATCCCAGTTAATACTGTAGCTCCAAATAAAAGCATATAAAAGAAATCTGCAGTCCTTCCCCTGAACGAGTTCTCTTCTAGCAACTTGCAATAACGAGCAAGAAAAAACATGTGGAATAAGAAGTCCAGATCTGTAAAATTCAAATAAGAATTCCATTAGCAAACTATTATTGAAGAGGAAATGATAAATATATTTAAATATTTTGGACAAGGGCATTTTCATATTTCTCTCTCTCTCTCTGAGGCACAACTTTTTCTAAAAAATCCACGCCTATCGAATATTGATTCGTCAATCATTAATAATGTGAACTCGATCATGTAAAAAAACAAAATCTGAAAATAATAAAAAAACCCACATTGCAAATTATTTTACATACGTATGCATGCATATATATGGATGATTTTCTTTTGTGGACCTTGAAAAAAAACCACCCATTGTTTTAAGTATTTATGCATATACTAACAGTTTATACATTGCATGCACATTAGTGTTACACGTTCAAATGTATATTGTTGCACGCGTATCTTAATTATATGTAAAATATCCACATTTTAAATTTATAAAGTACGCTTTCTCTTTCACGTATTCTATTATTTTATCCAAGTGTAGTTAACACATTTATACAATGCTGGTCAAATCAATGTCGAGATTATTGATTTGTTCGATGACCAAAGAAGCAGATGCACCTCATTGGAAAATTCCCGTATATATTTAGATCTGCAATTTTAAGATAGTTCATCACAAAACAAAACCAAGGTTGTTTAAAAGACAAAAAAAGATGGCATGGCCTATATGTGCATCTGATCTAGCCCAAACTTCAACTTTGAACATGTTTTCCACATAACAAGAAGTTCCGGACCTTCGGCTAATATCGATAGGCTATTTGTTTTCCGTGTACACTTTATAAAATAATTTTATTCGAATGTAAATTATAAGCAGAAGACATTCTACTTGAATTCTTCAACTAGTGACCCATATAATTCTAATCATGGTTGCAAAAGTCGATAGTCATTACTCGGACAATGACAACAAAAACAACAAAGCCTTTTTCCATTGGCTACATGGATTCTTTGCCTCCATTCAGATATATCTTGTGTCATTCTCGAGCTTAGATCCAAATACCTAAAATCCCTTCAGATAGTCTCATTCCAACACTTCTTGGACCTTCCTTCCTTCAGATAGTCTCATTCCAACACTTCTAAGACCTTCTTCACCCTCTCTTAGCCGACTCAACATCCCAAATCTCACATCTTCTAACCGGTGCATCAACCGACCTCCTTTGCAAATGACAAAACCACCTTAAGTGGTTTTCTCTCGTCTTAACCTCTATTGGAGCTATACCAACTTTCCTTAGGATCACATCATTCCGAATCATCTTTTTGTGTATGACCACACAGTCACCTTAGCATTTTCATTTATGCTACTGTCATTCTTTGCACATGTCTATGGTTCACAGGCCGACATTCATTTTTAATTATTTTTAATATATAAATCATTTTTATACCTACATTCCTATATATTTACATACATTTCTACATTTTCTATACTATAATAATGAAATAAAAGAAATAATTGAATTTCAATCGAACATTAAACATCTTAGATTAATGTTGTTTTCTAAAAAAGCAAAAAAGAAGAAGAAATGGAACGCAATCCTCTTGCAAAAAATGACAGAGTAGTTGGCCGACTCGGTTGACCAACTTGTGACTTCTTATTCCAGGTCGAGTCGACCACCCTCCAGAGTCGACTAAACAGTCTAGTTGATCATTTTTGCAAGTTTTGCCCTGATATTCTACTTCAAAATACTAAGAAATTGATTATGTTCACAATATTGTTAGATAAACTTCCATATCTATTCCCGCTCTGAAATATCCTCCCTCGGAGATGCCATCATGAGAGGAAGAATCTACCAACTAACCCTGCTCCAATTCTTCGAGATCCTTCTTGCTCCAGGTCAATCCGGGGAACGAAAGCCATTTTAGAAAATGAAATTGTGTCTTACCTACTTGTCTAAAAGCTCACATTCCCTCCCTCATAAGCATCCTACATCAAAAGCCTCAGCTTGAGAAGCCAATCCACCTAGTACTATCCGATTATCCAACTCAAAGGAGGAATTATGTGGTTCCTCCGCACCGGCACCATGATTGAATGAACAGTTTTCTATTAATTACATGGCTTTTACAACAATGAAAAATGTCATACATATCTTTGTTTCATAATAGAAATACTGTACAACTTGCATGTATATGCTTGCATTGTGTGATTTGTAATAGCTTGAAGCCATCTGTTAACAGGCCTTAAAAGGTTACACCTAACCTTTCATAAGTATCACAGATTCAAATCTCCTGAATCTCTCTTCTGGAATTACGTGCTTTATCAATAATTTAGGAAAAATAGTTACTTTGGTTTCACTATTCTCTTGCGGTACAAAGTAGTTGATATTGTTCCCTCTGCACTTATCACATGATTATGCAAGCACACATTTACATAATTGTCATTCAAACATTCAACTCAATCTTGATTTCTGCTTTTAACCCATAAATCGAAAAAGTCCTTCAAAAGCAGCTAAGCAAGCAACCAAGACAATACAGAATCGGCTATGGAGCCGGAGGGCCGGTCGCCAATTTTGATCGTTTCAGCAAGACTACATAGACTATCGTGACTATATAAAATTTTGCCGTTATATCTAGGTTTGTCCACATATTTACTTTTTCCCATAATCTGTTTTTTTCTTATACAAGTCTGTAAATATCCACTGTACTGAACCACATAACCAACATCACAAAGGCTCCAACTTTCCATCTTTTTCCGCATCAAAACCCTAAAAACCTACAATTTATGTTTATCTATTATTATTTTGAAAAAAAAAACGCATACCCATCTTCCTGAAATACAAAAAATTGGTCACGAGCCGCCATATCTCGTACTGCTGAACAACGAGCTTCGGGTTCAGATAAAGATTATAAGGCGAAATGATCTGCGGACCGAAAAGAAAGAAAAGCAACGACAAATTTAGGGCAAATAACAACGCCATCAAAACCAAAAAAAAAACATCAAGAGATCATCGAATTCGACCTCGAGGGAGCATCCAACGGTCGTGAGGATGGCGGCGGTGAGGTACGAGCGGGTGATAACCGGCATCTGACGGTACCATTCCTCCACTGCCTGAGCCATCACGAAGATCGATTTAATCAGGCGAAATAGATTCTGAGAATCGGAAAGGCTTGTAATCGGTGTGATTCTAAAGTGCGGAGAGTTTGATGGGGGAAAAAACAGATGGATTTGTTTCTGAAAATCTGCGAATTTTGTAAAAAAAATGTTTGCGAGGGTTGTTTGGTGATAGAGTGCAGGGGGACTAACTTCGTGACGTGCACGGAGCTCTCCCAATGGGCCACGTGGATCGCCACTCGAAATTTGACCCGTCGTTAACTCGATTTTTACCCGGCAGACCCTATAAAATTTTTAAATTACCTCTACAATCTTTTGCACAAGGTAATTATCCGCATCGACCCTGTAAATTACCCTAAAAACCCTTACGAGCTTTAAACTGATTAACCGTAGGGTTCTGGGGTAAGAGTTGGTATGTTTACGGGGTTGAGGAAGGAATTAAGTTGTTTCAAAGGATGTGGAGGTAATTGGCAAAGTTTATAGAGTGTATCGGGTAAAAATCCCTTAACTTAATATACGGTACGATACACAGTTTTACTTAAACATCGGAAGTTGTTGAGCGTTTAAAGATGATACAAACAGTGGTTAACAATAATACGATGAGTCTTAAGTTTATGTATGTCGTGTTTAGGAGGATTAACTTTGCAATTCAAAAGAGACTAGCAGAGCAGTTTATTGTCCGCTTTCCTCCTGTATCGATGTAAACTTTTCTCTTTAATAAAGCTTATTCCCATTGAATCTTAAAACTAAACGTGGATTAACCCTCATTTTATTTGATCTTTTACCTTATCCATTTCTGTTAATGTGTCTCGTTATCAAATGCGTATGTTCGCATATTCGTTTTATTTTTAAAATTGATACGCGTGTAAATTTGATATGCCTAATTATGCGTACACAATTTTACAACTGTTTCGATATATAAGGATAGTCCTAAATTCATGTATAAATGTTTATTGCGTATTCTTATATAACTTTTAATCATATAATCGTTATTATGAAATAAACATATTTAATATATTTATTTTATGTACGACTAAATTAATCAAAAATATTTATTTAAATTACTCTATTAAGAGATTTTTTTCATGTTGAAAAGATCTGATTGTATTGAGGCAAATTCTCAAATAGTGTTTTAAAACACTATTTAGGAATTTGTCTCCGGTTGTTTCACGATGGTTGTCGGCTACCTAACTCAACGTTCCTCATTTACCTGAGCTTGAGACCGACCATGGTCGATTTATAACATGTTGCATTGTTTTTGAAACCAGATCGGACTGGTCGGTCCGACCGTTTCAACCGATGAAAGTCAAAGGAAAGTATTACAAAACAGTCGTGAGACTTGTTGTGCTCTATGAATCAGAATATTGGTATGTGAATCATAGACATGTGCAGAGAGTGACAGTAGCGAAAATGAAAATGCTATGCCAGATGTGTTGATCATACACGAAAAGAACGGATTCGAAATGATACGATCAGAAGGAAAGTTGGCATAGCTCCGATAGACGATAAGATGAGAGAAAACTGCTTAAGTTGATTTGGCCATTTGCAAAGGAGATCAGTTGATGCACCGATTCGAAGATGCAAGATTTTGGATGTTGAGCTGATCAAGAAAGGGCGAGGAAGGCTGAAAAGTGTTGGAATGAGACTATCTGAAGGGATCTTAGTTATTGGATTTAATTCCGAGAATGACCCAAAATAAATATGAATGGAGGCAAAAAATACATGTAAAACAAACTTATTTTCGTTGTGTTGTACCCTATAAATTTTTTTATTAGAAGTATCAGATATGTATCAATAATTATATCTATTTTCAAAATAGGCAAAACATATTCTAAAGATAGATAAAAAAACTATGATGGCACCTATACTTTATATTTATCCAGTTGCATATATTCTCAGTAGCAACAAGTTTTCCTCGCAGATACCTCAACTCGAATGGATAATTTTGGGTTGGAAATATATATTGACTTATCAGTTGGATGATATTTATGTCATCTTTGTTTTTCTTATGGACTTGCTGTTCAAAGCTCTTTTAGATTGGGGATAAAAAATAATGTGTGATAAGGGACACATGAATTTTATCAATATTTTATTCTTTAATTTATCTGAAGGATAAGAAAGGTATAGTTTGGGTAGACAAAGACATAACGGATGATGTAACTATAGCACGGTAACTTATTCTGAGATAGATTATCTATGTATAACGTCTTATAGGTTACCAACATGCCAAAGAAGGAATCGATCATATCAAATAAAACCCTTTGAATTGTAATAGGAGGTTTTTATTCTCGATTGTTGGCACTCAGGACCTAATTTGTCACCTTAAGTCATCGTAAATGTAAGACATTATATACTTCATCGTCGAAACAAAGACAATATTGAATTTGACATGATTCGATTAATTTGTTGTAGAATTCTATGTTACAACTATAGAATGTTGTAGACTCGAGCCCATTCTCCTATTAAGTCCCTTATCGAGTTATAGAGCAGAATCGGGCTCAGCTCGCTAACCTATCTAGCTCAAAATTCTGGCTCGGACTCGATTCAATAGCTTAAAGAGCTAGACTCACAAGTCTTTATAGAGCCAAGTCTGAGCCTTGACTAATCGAGTCGTGACTCAATAGCCAACCCTAAGGGCATGTTTGGTTGCAGGGTTGGGAAGGGTTGGGTTGGGCTGGGTGAATAGTAATTTGTGAGGAGAAAGTACCCTTGTGAATAGTAACCAGGGTTGGGCCAACCCTGTCCATCCCTGCAACCAAACAGGCCCTAAATATGTGTGCATGTTGAATGCCAGTCATGCTACCGCATGCGTGCCTTACATTGCTCAGATGATATTTTGGCTGATCGCACGCTTTGAATTTTGAGAACACTTCGAGAACAATTGGAATCCTTGTCGCCTCACTCATTTCTCATCATGTTTAAGTAACAGCTAGAGAGCCCTTATTTCCACATAAAAGGTGAACTAACTAAATTCATAGACATCAACATATTATATTCACACATTTTTTCACATACTATCTGTGAAACCCCCGAAAATCGAACAGGGACTAAAATGCAAAACCCAACTGGATCTGAGCTTAATTGCAAATCTGCTTTTATTCCAGTCTTTAAAAAATTTATTTGAGAGTACATTGCGTAGGGCTCGTCGATAGCTTTCCAACGAGTCCAAGAATGCGAAAATCCGAGTTACAACCGTTTTAGCGAGAGGGGGTCCAGTTCAATTTCGGATCCGAATCCGGATCCGAACTCGGGTTAAACCCAATAAAATCACCTCCATCTCCCCCAAAATGCCCAAAACCCCCTCCCCTTCGGCTAGCAGCTTCCCCCCTCCCCTTTCCCCTCACCGGAGCTCATCGGAGTGCTCTGAATCAGTGATCCAAGGCCGCAATCGCATAGAAAAGGTCCACGGCATCTCCATGTGCGATGTGCGTCATCATCGGAGCACCAACCATGACGTTCTCCGTAGGAGGAGAAACCGAGGTAGCTAGATCTAAGAGGTACGATGCTCCTCCTCCTTGCTGCGGATTCCACGCGATTTTCGTTTTTGGATCGGTCGAGTAAAGGTTTATTTCGTTCTTTGGTTATTGTTGTTTAGCATTGTCGCTGGTAGGATATAGAAGTTATCCCGACTCCCGTTTGCTCCTGCATGGGTGCTCCGTAGCAATGCTACAAGTGAGATGTTGGAGGGTGGAAATCTGAATGTTGTACAACCAACATTTCAGAGTACCCATTGCCAATGAACCCAAAGAGGCATAGCTCACTGGTTGTCGAGAGGAGAATGAGCCGAGGTGCATTTAAGAAGGTGTTACCATTTCAACAATGAAAGAACACCGAGCACAACTGCTCCCTTACAAATACCCCTCTCTATCTCCTCACGGCATTTGGGTTTATGGGTAGATTTCATCTTGTGAAAATATCAAATCTTTAGGGCTCTTATTCTTAGCCAAACAAATTTTGGAGTCTAAATGGAGAAAAATAACATCACGATTAGATCTGCATTAACAACATATCTCTACATGATCAAGATTTACATATCAACTGTTGGAACTTGTAGAATACGTGGAAAAAAATACCTTCTCTAAATAGAGATATAAGTGCAGATAAGGTTGTTCTCACCTCGTTGGTAGGCAAAATAAATAACATCTTGGACTGTTTTAACTCTTTTCCTACCACTAAAAACGTGCCTCCTTAAGTTTAATATAGAAAGTGGAAGCAGAATAGCAACATTTCGTAGATAAGATTCCAGGAAATGGAAATCCGTTGGCACTGAAAATATCCCAAGAACTTGTCAAAAAAAAACTCTAAGTTCAAGTGTAGATTGGTATAGGGAGCATTCCAGGTGCATATTATATAAACATTTAACTATTGTTTTGCTTAAGCTTTTTGCAGATTATGTAGGGATGCTCCAGGAATATTCACAGGAAAATGATCTAATGATTGTAGTGGAAAAACATATGTATATTGAGGAAGATGGATTTAAAATGAGATTGACTCCTGGATAGAAATCCAGTGTTTGGTATAGGGAGCATTCCAGGTGCATATTATATAAACATTTAACTATTGTTTTGCTTAAGCTTTTTGCAGATTATGTAGGGATGCTCCAGGAATATTCACAGGAAAATGATCTAATGATTGTAGTGGAAAAACATATGTATATTGAGGAAGAGGGATTTAAAATGAGATTGACTCCTGGATAGAAATCCAGTGTTTGGTAAAATGCTTAACATGGATACATACTCATAGAATGCACATACGTGGATAACAAAAAAAAACTAGTTATTTGGAGAATTGTGATTTTGAGAAGGACTTGTAATTCCTATTTGAAATAAATATGAAAGATATGGACATATGAGATGAGGTGGTCAACTTGACCTAATGTTGGATTGGTTGAGGAAGGATGGAAGTTCTATAATGTTGGGCCTCAAACTATGACATTAAATGCTGCTCACATCAAAGTCAATCTAGTCGTATACATCTTGTTGCATCTGCTAAGATGTTTTAGGAGGCAGTACCTTATACATAAGTGTTGGGCATTGAGGTTGAGGTTCATATTGAGTCAAACAGTATAGGATCTACTATAGGTGGGAATAGTACAAGAAAGGCTCTAGCTATAGCCTTTTAGTTTGCAGAAGGATTGCCGCTATAGCAAGTAAGCGCCTACCTTGAAAGCTTATTCACATAACTGTAAGATATGAAAAAAAAATAAGCATGCTCCTTATGACACTCAATTCAAATAACTTTTTTTTTACCTGCAATGATTCGATGCAACTAGTCGAATCCGCCGGCTGGGTTGATACTTGAGAGGTCCCAATGGTAGATAAGATTTGGAAATGATTTTGGAGAAATCGTGATCTATGAGTGCTATTTATTTTATATCATTTATGCAAAGATAAACTCAGCTTATCTTTATAGTTCGTCATCTCAAATAAATTAATCTCCAATAAGTCATTAACCATGATGATACGATGTAATCACCAATTCGTGGGTGAGATTGCACGATGTTCGGGTAGATGAAGTAGGTGCTTCAAGGGATTGGGCATGCACCCTTGGGGCCCCGGGTAGAAGCCTAGATGACCGCGATCCCAACTGCTATGGTAGCTGCGATGGTTGGGGGACATGTTGCTTGGCACACCGAGGTGCTGATCTGACGGTGTTGGCCTCGGCACTTACGTACTTTAGTCCGGTGCGCGAGCGCGGGCCAAGTAGTCATGGATGGTCGGCTAGTGTTTCTCTTGTCACTTAAAGTTAACACTCGTGTATGGACCAATGTAGGCCACATTGGTCGGTACGTATTCCGAGTGGGAGCGCTAAGAGGGGAGTTCCGGGAAATGTGGTTAATGAAGTTGGGAATGAGATGTGAATCTCCTGTGCATAAGGAGGATTGAGCTAGTCGCGAAGATTCGTGGGTTGGAATCTGTTTTGTGAATTAGAAGTACAATAGTGAAGTGGAGCTAAGTCGACGTGTTGGGAACTTAGTTAGGATGCATTGTACCCCACCGCATGCCTACGGAGGCACCCCAACCCTAAGGTATTCTTTTTGCCTTAGAGTCATAGTGTGAGGTCTCATCCAGATCAAGACCACAGACTATCCACGAAGCTTGGTTACTTATATCCATATCTAATAGCCATAATAAAAATGTGATTCTTTGTGAGATCTGGTTATCTAGTTTCTTTCTCTTTTGCACACATTTAAATTATATCCTGCTTGTTGTTGTATAATTTTATCTAATTCGTATTGGGCAACTTTGCTCATAACGTACCTACGTGTGAATCCGCAGGTCCTCAGCAGTGAGCAGTTTGGAAACATCACTTTTAGTGCAGCTTCACTACACTTCTTGTAGCACAGTTGGTAGTAGTTTTACTGTCTCCTTTACTTGTAGTTTCTCTCTGAGAGACATGACATGTACTATATAATTGTGGACATCTATATTTATACTTACATGTATTTTTGTGGACATAGAAATGGATAATATAATGTAATGGAATTGGTGAATGGAAATACATGTGCTTGTGAACAGGTTGAATGCAATGGGAAACAAAAAAAATTCCTTTGCATGTTTCTATTTTCTCCTGCTTTTGTGAATAACAAATATTCGAATGTGGAATGTGTATGTGTGGGATTGGTTTGCTGAGTACCCGGATCCTAGGGGTGTCACAGAATGGTATCAGAGCAGTGGTACTCCATTTCATTCCACATATATCATTCCTTATTGGTGTTCGAATACTGGATAGTGTGAAAGTCTTCTGACCCAACACGAGTCCACCGGAGATTAGCATATTTATATCCATGTCCATATGTCTCTCTTAAGTCAAGCAACACATCTGATGGGAACGAGTGCATCTCCACCTTGAGGGCACTAGTTTCTCAGTCAAACAACAACTAACTTTATTTATTGATTTAATAATCATTAAGTACTACTACAATGGTCTTGATATTTCTACAAGTTGGTTAGATCCATAATGGTTTGCAATTACAATTTCCAGTATTCGATCATTAATCATTACTCGTATTATTTTAGCGCATGCAAGTACGCGACTCGCAGGCCTCCGCTTAGCGGGACTTGGTATCCATCTTGAGTAAACCCTCAAGATCTTTTTTTTTTCAATCATAAAAGGAATGAACCAAAACCTCATTCTCCAACTTCAAACCACATCCCAGAACACCTCTCACAGTAATAACACTCGAAGAAATATTAGATGCGGCCACATATAATTTTAAATCGAATCTTAAAATCATGTACAAGCGAGAAACCAAGAACGTCAACCGTTGCCACCTGCCAACTCCGTCTAGCGACTCCGGATACAACTGGGCTGCTAGGTGCAACGTCACTCAACTCGTCCGTTGGGGTCGCGACCTTCAAGGCATCTACCCGGAACCCGAGGGTGCATGCCCAATCCCTTGAGTTGTCTATCTCCATCTACACGATCACTATGAATCTCAATCATAGAAAGGTGATCTATAAAAAAAATCATTTCTACCACTTTAATGGGAATATAAATCGTATGTGGCAATGACCATCATATGTAAAACGTGTGGCAATAGTATTTTTATCCCACCAGTGTTCTTAACAACCCATATTCTAAGTGTATTATTTCTCACTCCACTCAAGAATTTTATGCATTCACGGAAAGAGGTACGATGGACCAATGGTGAATCTATTAATTATCCACATCATTTACAGTTTATGATGCTACGGTATTATTATTATTTTCTGGATGACAAAAGAATAACGATGGAGCAATTCAATGAGGATGGAGTAGATATTTACTACTTTCATTAAATAAAAGAGACAATTATAACACAAATAATTATTGGATTAATCCATTTACCATGGGTATATACTCATCCATACAACTGATCGGAAATTGGTTTAATTATTCATATGAAAAAAAATTATTGGACTCACAAGTACACTACGGTATATGATGGCCTATTTACTCACAATAAGTTTACAGTTGCCATGAATCAGTCTTCATACGAGGAAATAGGTGTACCTTTATGTGTCGTATATACTACAACCATAATCACTTGTTAATAAATTATAAAGGTAATAAAACACTTAGAAATCCATGGATGTAACTCAGTATTGAGATATACTAAATTATTAGAGTTTTAAATAATAACAACAAAAAGAAATTCCTGCATAAAAACCCACCGACTGCCCGATCTCATTGTTCGTCTTATCTCATGCATTTCCAGCATACTAACTCTGCAAGGACCTTCTATTATTTTAATTCCTTGAACCCACCACATGGATCATTTAAGTTAATATAAACTCTATTTAGTTTAGAGTCAACGCACTATATATATAAAAGGTGTAACGGTTACACGTTGGCATTGTTACCATGTTTAATACACAGTGACTTATTCTCTCAACATAAATCTCATATTCATGATAGCCATTTTCATCAAAAATATGAATAACGTCTACTGGAAATTTTAAACAATAATAGAATAGAATAGTCAAGTTATATGCCATGTACGTGAGATGCAATAAATTTGAGATGTGCCATGGGTTACATTGCTCAATATGTTAGTAGTGAGAATTTAACAAAACATTATTCCATATCCGTTTCCTTGTTCTGAATTAGTATAATAAAATAGCCATGATATGTTCATACAGATTAATGGATCCGTTGACGTACTCGCCATGGAAAGACAGAGCATCATCTAAACTTTAACATATAGAAAATTTTTTTGTATTATCATTAAGTAAGTTTACGCAGACTTTCATCATCGTGATTTGTAAAGTACAAAAAAAAATCTCAAACCAATTGATTACTCGACAGGGAAAAGCCAAATAAATCTTGACATTCGTATCTAGATTATGCGGGGGAAACAATAGAGTCATGTGAAGCCAACACCAAGAGGAATGTATAACATCATTACAAGTTAAGATTCATGGTATAAGAATATCCAAGGTTCTAAAATATTCAAGCACATAGGAATGAGGGTCACGTGAAACCAACAACAAGAGGGGGATTTTATCGTTACTAGTATATGAATCCCGTCAAGAGAAAACCATGGCTCTAAGCATTTTCTAATATATGGGAATAAAATATGTGGAATCCAACAGCAAGAGGGAGGTATTTTTCGTTACCTCCGAGGATGTTCCCTCGGGTTCTCCTCTCACACGGAAATGCTATTTCCGTCGCTCGATCGGAACGTGAATGCACGTACGAAGGTGACCTCGAGCTTTCCTACGTGATGGTGGTCGCGGATCTTTGATCGGAGCTCCTTCTCCGACGTCGACGACGGCCCTCCGACGACTAAACTAGCCAAGGTGGTGGTGCTCCAATGAGAGGGGAGGATGATGGTGGCTAGGGCTTTGAGGGAGTAGCCTATCACCTTCTATTTATAGGAAGAGAGATGAATTTGGATCCAATTTCGAGCCCGGTTCGGATCCATATATGGATCTTGACCACCCATCTTAAAACATCGTTATCTTGAGCTAGGAATGTCGGAATTTGACGTTCTTAGGCTCGTTGGAAAGATCTCGACGAGATCTACGAAATGGCATGAATTTTTTGGATGTCAAAAATACTCCAGATTTTAGGAAAAGAAAATACGGGGTTTCACACTGGGTAAATTGCAGAAGATCATCTTCGACTTTATTGAATTATAGATAAGTCCATATAAGAACCACTTTGAAGGGAAAACTTTATTTTAATTACATTTTACTCCCTGTAATTTCATTTTATCATATCTTTTGTATACAAACTCGATTTTTAACGCATAATATGTTGATTTGAAGCTATTTTCAAGCTTTATCACTTTACAGAGTTTGTGAACATATCTAAGGTTACTTAATGAGATTTAATATTTGAGGATCCTTGATGACTTCTCCAAGTTGATTCTTGACATTTTGCGCAATACTTGATTGAGAAGATTAATGATCTATTTTGCAGGGATGTGATTGATATTTTTAATGTGATAATATCTGTTAGTGATTTATTTTTTAGGATCTGATCTATGCAGGGGAATCATTCGACAAGAAATGAATTTAATTCTCAATATTTTATGTGATCGAATTCGATTTACTTGAGAACTAAATTGAAGAGACTTTTGAGATCATTTGAGGATTATTTTTTATTGCAGGATTATTCCTAGGTTTATTTGGACTCTTACCTGCATTTGGATTTATTTGATCTGTGACTCTTTTTGAAGATATTGATTAATTTATATAGATCAAAGATTTTAGTCACATATCATACGCTTAATATCTCTGTGTTATTTTTAGCATTGCATCGTCGTATTTTCTCTTTAATTTTTTGACAAAGCAATATAATTTGCAATTAGTTAATTATTTAGTTTAATTTAAAATCAAACAACTAAGAATCATTGTTCTCTATGTTCGACCTTGGTAGACTTGACAAGAAAAAATATTCCACAACATTCAAAGATTATGGTTTTTGTTGAATCGTTTTTCGCCTCCTATACTACGACAATCATCGATTATTAAAGAGGCCAAATTCGAGCTCTTCACTCATCGAGCTTCCACTCGGTTTGTAAAGGAAATAAAACATCTTCCTTTTCATCGATTTATGGCATTGCAAAAAAAATTACCTTTGTTTTTCTCATATAATTTCCTTTTTCTCTTGATTAAGCTATACACACACCCTTTACACATTGCTTAATTATTACAAAGATTTGATAGGAGCAATCAAAGTTCAAGGACGATCCCTAGGGGAGGAACGACTTCAATTGAAGAACTAATTAGAGTTGGGTTGATGTTCCGTTCTCTTATTTATGTCTTGAGTGAATGGCAAAAGAAAAAAAATACATTTGTTTTTATGGATCTTCTTCACGTAAGAATATTATCATTTCCTCACTAGAGAAAGATGCTATTTTAGAGACGAGAACATGCAAATCTCGTTCCGTCTATGAGTTTATACGACAGTCAAATCGATGTCGTCATGCCTATTGTTGAAAGGGACGGTCAAATTGCCACCATTCCATACAAATGGCATACATGCAATGGTGGACATAAGGATTGTCCCACCTAAGCTTAGATGGGACGATCACATGTCTAACGTCCTTTTTAATTAGAGCGGAGAGGACGGTCGTTAGCATACTCGTCCCATCCAGTCCCTCCCTCCTTTCTGTTCGAAAAAAAGGATCCATGTGAAGTTTATGGGATGGTGGTAACCGTCTCATTTAGCTTTATGTACCCATCCGTTAAAAGTGTAAATGTTTTGAGTGATACATAAGGGACAATCATTTTCTCGTTCTATCTTGTTCTTCCGACGTTCTGTTTGAGAGAAGGGGTTCGCTAAGGATTGATGGGACGGTCTTGATCATTGCATACAAGCTTTTATGCGTGTCCCCTAAGACGTAACTTGATTTTTAAGTTGAATTGGATGGGACGGTCTCTGACCATCCCATTCACCTTAAAGAGGAATGGGTTCTCTTGCATACCATCTTTAGTGCCAATGTGGCTGCCCACAAAGGTCATCCCCCCCAACGATCTTCCCCCCTTGTCACGCAATTGTGCTTTCTCCCCCGACGATCCTTTCCCTCCTCTGTGTAACGTCCCGGGCTTAGGTCCCCGGTCCGTTAACGGAGCATTACTGGCCCTGACAACCTCTTGGGATCGGGCCCATACGGACCCGATTAACCACTCCCAAAATGCTTAAGCCGGGTTGTCAAGTAGTAATCTCGTCACTATTTATCCCACCCGGAGATTCTGTTTTCCACGATGTGGGACTTTTCAATTTTTTTGGGGTGTTACAACCTCCCCCACTTATATTCGCAACGTCCTCGTTGCGACATGGCACATCACTTCTTCCCAGTGACAGTGGCGGCTGCATGCTCCGGGTAGCCATTTCCTCCAACCTCTTTGTAGGGGCGGCTCCACCTCTCGGGTAGCCCTTTCCACTGTCAGAGGGCGTTCGGCTCTGATACCATTTGTAACGTCCCGGGCTTAGGTCCCCGGTCCGTTAACGGAGCATTACTGGCCCTAACAACCTTTTGGGATCGGGCACATACAGATCCGATTAACCACCCCCAAAATGCTTAAGCCGGGATGTCAAGTAGTAATCTCGTCACTATTTATCCCACCCGGAAATTCCTAGTTTCCACGGTATGGGACTTTTTATGGGGTTTTACAATCTCCCCCACTTATATTCGCAACGTCCTCGTTGCGATATGGCACATTACTTCTTCCCAGTGACAGTGGCGGCTGCACGCTCCGGGTAGCCATTTCCTCCAACCTCTTGTAGGGGCGGCTCCACCTCTCGGGTAGCCCTTTCCACTGTCAGAGGGCGTTCGGCTCTGATACCATTTGTAACGTCCCGGGCTTAGGTCCCCGGTCCGTTAACGGAGCATTACTGGCCCTAACAACCTCTTGGGATCGGGCACATACAGATCCGATTAACCACCCCCAAAATGCTTAAGCCGGGATGTCAAGTAGTAATCTCGTCACTATTTATCCCACCCGGAAATTCCTAGTTTCCACGGTATGGGACTTTTTATGGGGTTTTACAATCTCCCCCACTTATATTCGCAACGTCCTCGTTGCGATATGGCACATTACTTCTTCCCAGTGACAGTGGCGGCTGCACGCTCCGGGTAGCCATTTCCTCCAACCTCTTGTAGGGGCGGCTCCACCTCTCGGGTAGCCCTTTCCACTGTCAGAGGGCGTTCAGCTCTGATACCATTTGTAACGTCCCGGGCTTAGGTCCCCGGTCCGTTAACGGAGCATTACTGGCCCTGACAACCTCTTGGGATCGGGCCCATACGGACCCGATTAACCACTCCCAAAATGCTTAAGCCGGGTTGTCAAGTAGTAATCTCGTCACTATTTATCCCACCCGGAGATTCTGTTTTCCACGATGTGGGACTTTTCAATTTTTTTGGGGTGTTACACTCTGGTTGTCTCTTCTTCGTATGGATTGAATGGAAATGCTATATGTTTGATAGTTGTATGATTGGTAATGTTATAAATGATGTAGATTTGTATGCACATACAAAATGTATACTAATTCTACCTAGCTTACATCAAGTATGAAACATTGTTATTTAGGACATTGCTAATTTTAACCAATTAAACATCGATGATAAAGGTGTGAATACAACATAAAATTTGACGGGCTGTCTTATGGTTTTTAGAAATATTTATCTAGAGTGGATGGACAATTTTGTGAGATCAACAACATAAAAATGGGAGGTTTTGTTTGCAAAGACTTTTCAAGAAGAAAATGCAAGGAGGATGGAGAATATAGTATTTTTCGGGGGTTACCTTATTGAAAGGATTTGCAAATTCATCACAATCTTGATGCAGTGCATATTGAGAAAAATGTGATGGAGAATATTCTTGGAATTCTAAAACTCTCTATAAATAGGAAAGATACATCAAGAAGTAGATGCGATTTAGTTCAGTTAAATATACGTAAAGATTTACATCCAGTTGACAATGGATACATAACAACACTTAGAGCAATGTACACATTATCAAATGAAGAATAGAATAAACTATTATGCTTCTTGAAATATATATTAAAGTATTTGATGATTTCTCTTTGCTACTAGGTTGATGTGTTAATAAAGCAGAGCTAAAGATCAGTGGCTTGAAAAGTCATGATTGTCATGTGTACATGTAAGTTTTTTTCCATTGGCTATTCGAGGACTTCTTGAAGATGATATTATCAACCTTTGACAAAATTAAGCCGATTTTTCAAGATAATATGTTCGAAGATATTGGATTCCTTTGTGTTGGTTGATGAATCCCCATTCACCACTCTTTATTCTTTTATTTTAGCTAAAACTCTTGGAAAAACATCATGTATATAGTTATAAATACAATAAGTTACCAATAAACATGCATTTGTTAAATATCAATAATTAGAATTTACTTGTGCAAAAATAAAAGAATAAAGAATAAAAGAAAATGAGAGAAATATTTAGAATAAATATTGAGTGACCTAATCCCAAGAGAGGGTCCAGTATGGGCCTGATCGCCAAATTAAATAAGTAGAGAGAGATAGGGCCACTCTACCGTGTACACTTCCCCTTCTATGTGTGTGTGTATATATATATATATTTCATTTTCACAAAAATAAAATAAAAATGTGATTTCACTGCCTTGTATATATTTTTAAAAATAAAACAAAAATTAGAAAATAAAATAAAAATAAATTAATTCTCTTTCAGCTTGTATGAAGTACATGTATATATGTATCATATCCATATTTATTAAACACTTGTAAATAACTCATAAGAATAAAATAAAATTATTTTATACTCCAAATTTTATGTTGTAAATAAATAAATAATAAAATTGGGGTATTTGTACAAAAAATAAATAAAAATAAAAATGTATTTTATACATGTATATAATGTAATATAATGTAAATACTTTAATTTATTTTTCATAAAAATAAATAAAAATCACTACAAAATAGTTTGGAAAATAAGGGACATTTTTCATGAACATTTTTCAAAATAAAATCAACTTCGATTTTTAATTTATTTTCTAAATAATTTTGACCAAAGAATTTTCTAATTGGTCCATAAGGGATGTTGACCCGGCCAACTGTCCCCCTTGGATCGGTCTTCGCCCGAATCCGATTTTCGCCCGACGTTCTTAAAATTTTCCCGAATTGATCCGACCCCCATTCTACTTGAGTCGCTGCTCCGATTACCGAGGGATGATCCGTGATCCACGCCCGATGAATCCCATAGGGATCTGTCCCTCGATCCGCACGCCCACGCTCCACACTTCGCGGATCCTACAAAGTATAAAATCTCGAGGAGCCGCATCTTCTGTTCTATCTTTGGCAGCCCCCTCATCTTCGATGACCTCCATCTCTTTGTATGAGTGACAGCTTGCGATAGAGAGTGTTGCAGTGAGGTTTCGAGCGACGTAGCCCTAGATCCTGTGTATACTCCGCCGTGCTCTGCCGCGAGGTAAGCTCAGCCTCTGGGCCTGTCGACCCATTGAGGCAATGACCCCCGGAGGTCCCCAACCTCCAGCACAGACGACTTCGCCCATCAGGTAGCTTCATTTCATTCTTAGCCGCATTAGATTTGAGTTTTTAGGTTTTGGTCAACCTTAGTTGTTCATCTCCGTTCGCCGTTGTCGGACCCTCCTTTCGTTGTTCCGACGACCCAACCACCTCCATGATGACCGAGAAATAACCACTACTATCGGGCCAAGGTAAAAATATTCGGTGTCAATGCGAACCGAATAGAGAGACTCAGTCAATCAAGAAAATAAGAGACCACCAAATAAAAGTAATCAGAAATGAAATCTGAATAGCGGCCTTCCCTATTTATTAACCTGGTATAGCGACCAGGGTCGAACTCAAGGAGCACGTATTGGCTCAAAAGAGCCTACGAATTGTCAAAGATATAAAAAAGATAAAATGTATTTTTGGTGGTTTTTAGAGATTTTTAAATTTTTTTTGTATTTTTAATTATAAAGGAAATGCGACAAGAGAGTAAAAAGCACACAATCAACAATTTATTGAACACTCAAAAACAAGATAGAAAATTCAAATAAATTTATTTTTTTGTTTTTTTTATATTTTTAAGTGTTTCTATTAATTTTTTAAGAATTTTGTGATTTTTAGTTGATTTTATAAAAATCGAAAAAGGCAAAAACAGTAAAGAAATGTGCAGTCATATTTGAAAGGATAATTAAAAATAGATAATTAGCCTATAAAAATATGAAGGCAAATTTTATAAAAAGTAAAAATAAAAACTAAACTACAGAAACAAAAATTGCATTTTTTATTTTTTTAGAATTTTTAATAATTTTTATAAGGTTTTTAGGGTTTTATAATTTTTATGGGTTTTATAAATCCAAATAGGCTAAAAATCAAACTGAAGCTCAAAAACAACAAAACAAACAACACTTAATTTTTTTGTGATTTTTAGATAGTTTTTATATTTTTAGTTGATTTTATATTTCAAACAGTGATAAAAACGAGTGTTCTAAAATTTTTAAAAATAGCAAACAATAATGAAAATGTCCAAAAAAATTGTGAAATTTTTACACAGTGGCAGGTGCCACTTGTCCAAATTTCACTTGATTTGAATTTTATTTGGTATTTTATTAGATCAATACAAGACACACATCATACAGGGACCAAAGTGCAAAGAAATGAAGTTTCAGGGCCAAAAAGATAACACGTATAAAAACTTTGGGGTCGATGTTGCAAAAAGTCCAAAACACATGAGGCAAGCACGTGATTTGCACTCACAGGGACCAAAGTGTCATTCCTATTTAAAAAGATATAAACAGTAACAGCTCCAAACTATAGGGTAAACTATGCAAAAGTTCCACGCAATCACGTGTCGAAGCACGTGTTCTACACAAACATGGACTAATTTGCAAATAAAATAAACACCGGGTCCAAGATGCAAATGTTCAAAAATAAAAACAACTGCAACTAATATTTACAGGACTAAAAAATAAATGCGAAGATAAAGAGGGCCTAAGTGATATTTACCCTCGTTATTAATGATCCACGCCTGAAGGGATGCCACGTGGACGATCTGACGGTGTAGAACTGATGACACCCCTTCGATGATCAACGCTACAGATGAGATCTGGAGCTGCAAGCTCCCCATGCACGAACGGTGACGATCAAAACCGGTGCTGGGGCTCTATCCAACGGCAGAGGAAGATCTTCGAAGAACAGGTCGCCGACGACTTTCGCTGGCCAAATGCATGCACAGGGGACCTCCTTAGGTGCTGTGGTGGTGGGCGAATCGACAAGGAAGCTCGTCTGCAGCTGGTGGTGTGCTCAGATGGGGCCGGAGACGTCGGAGAAGCTCCCGCGACGGAGGGGAGCAGGAGCACCTGTGCCTGACCGGTTGGACCCCCAGATGGGGTCCTTCTTCGATGAGACCTGCACAGAAAGAACGCTGGGTCGAGGGCAATGTGCCTCGACCCGATTATGGGCGAAGTGGGTGGTCGGGTGTCAGAGCGTGGGTCTCCGGCGAGCGGCGGCGGAGGAGACCCGGGTTTCCTATTTCGTGACGAACTAGGATGATCGAAGGGGCGTAGAAAGTGGAGAGAAGTCTCGTGAGGATGATGCAGGGGTCGGATGGGTGAATGGATGATCGGAGCGGGGTGAAACGACATGCGAAGGCCGGCGGCGCAAAATCGCAAAATGAAAATGGAAGCTACTCTAGATGATATCGAGGCTACCTGATGATCGCGGACGTCTGTGCTGGAGGTGGATGACCTCCTGGGGTCGTTGCCTCAATGGAGCGACGTCTCCAGTGGCTCGAGCTTCTTCGGGCAGAGCACGACAATGAGAACCACCGGACCAGGGGCTAGAGCGCTCCAATCCTCGCTGCAATGCCTCCTAGGGCTTGCTGTCACTCAAGGCTAGAAGACGGAGGTCCTGGGAGTATGAAACGGTGGCCAAAGGTACATCAAATGGCGGAGGAAGACGAAGCTATATACTGGCAGGGATCCGGCAAAGATGGAGTCGGGCAGGCAATTTTTGGTGCACGGATCCCTAAGAAGATTCCCGAGCGTGGATTAGGGATGTATCGTCGACATTCGGAACCCGGGGTTTGGGTTAATGATGGTCAGATCGCGTTTGGAAAAATGGGAGAAGATCGGATCGGGGCGCAGATCTGGGCGAAATGGTCGAGAGGGGGTAGTTGACCGGGGGTCAACGTTCCCCCGTGGACCAATGAGAAAGCAAGGATTGGAAATGATTTGAAAATTCAAAATAAAATAAAGGGAAATTTTATTTCAAAATATTTACAAAATAAAAAATGTTGATTTGTTTTCAAAGAATTTTTTAGTGATTTTTATTTATTTTTTTGAAAACTATATAATGTATATACATTTTAATATTATTATATACAGGTATATTTACATATGTATTTTTTATTTTTATTTTTAATTGTTTATTTTTGTATAAATATTTCAATTTTATATTTTATTTATTTACACCATAAAATATGGAATATAAAAAGTTTTTTATAAAAAAATAATTTTTATTAATTATTTACAAAGGTGAAATAAATACGTCTTTTATTTTATGTATATGGTATTTGTACACTGAAGAGAAAGAAAGTATTTATTTTTATTTTTATTTTATTTTTTCATATTTATTTTATTTTTATAAATATTTACAAAATAGAGGGAACACACAAATATTTTTATTTTTTTAGAAAGTAAAATGTTTACACAAAGAGAGGTATTTACACAATGTTGAGTCACCCTATCTCTCTCTACTTATTCTATTTTGCGTTCAGGCCCTTATTGAGCCCTCCCTTGGGTTTGGTTCACTAAATATTTATTCTAAATATCTCCCTCTTTTTCTTTATTTCTTTATTCCTTTATTTTTACACAAAAACATGCTAATTATTACAATTTACACAATGCATGTATTTTGACAAATTATTGTATTTACAAACATTTACATGGTATTTTACCAAGCTTTCTAGCTAAAATGAAGGAATAAAGAGTGATGAATGGTGATTCATCACCGCCCTATACTTTACTTTTGCTAGTCCCTTAGCAAACACTTATTTGAAAAAAAAGTGCCAAAGAGAAAGAAAAAGAAAAAGAGGAGAAATCAAGGTTGATTATTAAACTTTCCTTCATTAAATTGAAATATGGAGCTCAGTTAGACCTTTGAATTATTTATTTGTCGGGACCTTATTTGGATTTAAGCTTAAAACTTAACAGCCTCTAAGTTCCACCAATCTATGGTCAAGACTCCTCAATAAACCAGATCAGAACAAGTCTACATACACAAACTCTAATGACCACGAATCTTTCCCTGTACTGTGTAAGTGATGTGTAGCTCCCCACCTCAGAAATGATAAAGAAACAACCTCCCTCAACCTGGTAACTCTAATGCCTCAGTCTATCAACTCTTTCCTCGAGGATCGGGGTATTATTCTAAGTTCAAGTACAACCGGCTCAAGAAGAGGGGGAAGAAGAGAATGGACCATGACCAGTGTAGCCATGTATCCTTGGAAGCTCTAACCAGTGTAGCTGAGTCTCCAACTGCAAGCTTCATGAGATGGTCATGTGTAACATAAGCTTTGCTTTATTTGACTATATACAATCCAGTGGGATTATTAAATTTTCAACCGACCCACCACTTTTTTGGAGTTTTTCTTTCTTTGCACATTTTTTTCATGTGCATATGTACAACATATCTACATGGTGCAGCATATATACATAAAGAGTTTTTCCTTTTGAGCCAGTAGACTATCCCTCTTTTGAAGCTTTATTGCAACCCACAGCTCCTGTCTTTAGACTTCATAACCACCAGACCAAGTTGAGACGCACTTCCTTCACTATAAGAAGAAGAGAGGTTCCGCCTAGAAGTACTACCCTCATATGCTACCCCAAGCCAAAGGAAATTGCCTCCTCACCGCCTCATCCGTGGAGAGCTATGTGTAAAGTGCTAGTGCAAGTAAAGCCATTGTCTCTGAGAGTCATGTGTGTGTTGTTAAGTGCTCCACTTAGGCTCATCAAGATGACATATGCTCATAGCCTAGTGGACTCAAAGAATTAAGTCCCAATGGACCTGAAAAGTCTTAATCCTAAGCCCTATAAGGTTCCTCTTATAATTAGGTGTTTTAAGGTCTTAACCAAGCTCCATTTTTCAATTTAATTCAGGCTAGTTTAAATGTCAACTATGATTTGGAAAATCTGTACAAGTATTTACAAAGATGCAATTTTACAAAATTTTTTACAATTGTGTAAATTTTTTGAAAAACCTGTTTGAAAACATGGATGTATGCATGAATACGAAGTTTTGCAAAATATTTACAAAAATTTACACAAGGTTTTTGCAAACTTTTTGTTCTCCAAACATTTTACAAAAATTTTGCACTATATACATAATTTTGATATCAAAATATTTACTAACTATTTACACAAATCATTTTTACAATCATTTGTACAAAAATAATTTTTATAGATAAATAGGTATGTGCAAGAAGAACTTTATGTACAAGGGAAATTTTTAAATTTTTTTTGGATTTTTAGCCATTTTATTTATTAACACACTCACACAAAGTACGAGTTATGGCTAAAGTATATATGAAATATATACGACACCGCCCTATACTTAGCTCGAATGATGTCCTCAAAGTGATCAAGAGCGATGAAGAAGACATAATTCGTGCTTAGTATAGGGAAGTGAAAAGATATGGTATATACAAAGGCGAATCAAAGAATAGAATGAAGAGGACTTGGTGTTTCCCCATATACTTAGGATCAAGTAATCCTAAGTATAGTAAGTTGTACATGAAGGGAAATCCGATTGGAAGGATGTACCCCCCTATACTTAGGGTAAAATATCCCTAAGTGGGTAAAATATCCCTAAGTATAGGCAACAAAACAAAGGTAGAAAGAATGAATAGAATACCCGAGAGTCCTACACCCCCCTATACTTAGGGTAAAGTACACCCTAAGTATAGCATAATCATAAGATGAGAAAAGGGGTGTGGGACTAAAGAATGGAGTGATATGGACAACTGAATCTATACAAGTCGGAAGAACAATGATAATCAGGTGCGAGATGCCATAGATGTGAGTCAAGAGACCACACCTCACGTAAAGTGAATCGGGGCAACATCAACGACCCGCGGCTCATGATCTAGATATGGCTTGAGCCTCTGTCTGTTAACACGAAAGGTAACATCAGAAGACAACTCAGATATATCAATACTCCCATTATCATGTACCTTTCTAACCAAATAGGGTCCCTTCCATTTTCTCTGTAGCTTCCCTGGAAATAAACGAAGCCCAGCATCAAACAACCATACTCTCTGTCCTGGCTCAAACTGCTTGTGGCTGATATGAGAATCATGCCACTCCTTCACTCTCTCCTTATACTGTAGGCTGTTCGAAAAGGATGTATCACAAAGCTCCTCCAGGGCTGCTAACTCTACCCTCCTCTGATCTCCTACACCCTCTGGATCCAAAATTATATCAGTAACAACCCAAAGTAACCTATGTCTCAGCTCAACAGGTAAATGGTAGGGCTTGCCATAAACGAGGCTAAAGGGAGACCGATGAACGTCAAATCTGCCTCTTTAAAAATAGATATATTGTCGTAGTATAGGAGGCAAATTCGGATCGTCAAAAATCACAACCTTTGAATGTTGTGGAGTATTTTTACTTGGTAAGTGTACCAAGGTCGAACACAGGGAACAGAGATTTTTAGTTGCACGGTTTTAAATTAAATCTAATAATTAATAAGTGCTCGATTAATTTATGTGTTGAGGAAATGTACAATGCAATGATGAAGATGCGATGTAGAGAAAATAAACAGAGATGACTAAGCTCAGGACCTATGAAGTATACAATTCAAATCTCAATAAAATTTATCAATTAATTCTTGAAAGACTATCACAGATCAAAAGAGATCATTAACGCCCAGAAAATTTATCAACTCCAAGTTACAGGACAATAGATTTAATCAATGAATATGCTCCTCAAAATTAATCATCGATCACACAAATAGAGAGTTAAATAATTTATCCTCGATTTAACCCATGTAAAGATTAAATTATCGGGAATAATAAGCAATGATCACAATGGGTTAATCAAATTAAAATCCTCAACCGAACTCATGCAAAAGATTTATCAGTAACCTCTCAAGCAAAAGTATATCAAATTTAGCCTGCAAAAGTCAAGTATGTTCCTCAAATAATATTTCTCAATAAATGACCCCAGATCTGTTCATAGAATATGCTAAATGATAGAGCATGACAATAGCTTCAAAATGACATATTATATGCTGAAAACGGAGTTCGTGTGGTAAAGATACGATGAAATGAAATTTCAGGGACTAAAGTGTAAATAAAACAAAGTCTTTCTTTCAAAATGGTCCTCGGAGGGGCTTATCTGTAATTTCTGAAAGTCGGAGGGACTCCTCTGCAATTTACCCCAGGCAGGGGTATAAATGTAATTTCAGAAACTTTGGAGGGTACGGTTGCAATTTTTCCACGCGCACGTACGTTGCACGTGCGCCAGCAGGTTCGGGAGAGGGGCAGAGGGTCGGGTGGGCCGAGCCTGAGGTTCGGGCCAGGCCTTAGGTTCGGAGCCCGAACCAGAGGCTCGGTGGGCAAGGTTCAGGCTCGGACCGAGCCTTGAGGCATGGAGGGGCTGACGTGGCGTGTTGTGCGTCGTTGGATCAAGGGCAGGAGTGTCCGATCCTACGGCAGTTGTACGCTGCGAGGCCCGAGGCGGTCTGGCGGAGCTGTGCGGCCGAGGTGTGGGGGCGCGGTCGGCTGGCCCGACAGCCGGTCGACACACGACCGGCGAAGGAGGTTGGGCGGAGGGCCGGGTGTGCGGTGGAGGGGGCTAGCGGCCAAGGGAGGCGGTAAAGCGGTGGCAATGTTGCGATGGCCGCGGGTCGTGGCTGAGGTACTCGAGGCAGGGAGCCGTGAGCTCCATGGCTATGGAGTCGAAGCAGGTGACCTGCAACGTTAGTAGAACCAAGCAAAAAAAAACAGAGGTGATGTACGGGCGGAGCTCGAAGGTGTCGGTGGTCGTCGGGCTACTACGGGAGGCGCGAAGGAGGCGATGGGGATCCTGATGCGTATGCGTTGGAAGAGAAGCTAATCTCCAACCTTGGCGAGACCGGAGGTGAAGGTGGGTTCTGGGTGATAGAGGAGAAGAGGAGGGGCTCGAGGGGTGAAGACAATCAGCGTGGAAGTGCAGAGGGTATGAGGATGGAGGTGCTTACGATGGTTGACGATCTGTGATTGAAGGGGGGAGATAGGGAGTCGCCTGAGTCTAGAGGAGCTGGAGATCTCTTTCGATGTCGTGGCTCAACTCTCTCTCCGACGAAGGAAGGAGAGGAGATCGACCGCCCGTATGACTGGAGCAACGGCAAGGTGCAAGGAGAGCACCTTGGATCACGCCTGGAGGTGAAGCTTCAACGATGAGAAAATGGGGACGCTGTCACCGCCCCTATTTAGTGGCTTTCTTCTTTACTCCTTGGAGATGGAGGATGAGAGACCAGGCCGGAGGGAGGGGGGATTTATAGGAGTATGGCGGCGGTGCGTAACGGCCGAGGCCGTGCATGGCGGAGGTTTAAAGGCAAGAGGGGGAACGGCTGGCGGAGGAGAAACAACAGGGAGGGGCGCGGGCGTGAACGTCCGGAGGAAGGGGAAGAGGGTAGGGTCATGTGCTGGGCACGTGACCCGGGGAGGGGGGCGGCTGAAGAGAGAGTGAGGGTGCCACGTGGCACGCCCAGGGGCTACCAAGTGGCACCAAAAAAATTTCAGATTTTGGAGAGGGAAAAAGAGAGAGAAGATGACCTCGGATCGAAAAATTTCTTGCACAAAAGTTGTTCATCTTGATGAGATCTACAACTTTCATGAAGAACGCGGGAGCAAAAGAGGTCATCTGTGAGAAGTGGTATTTTTGGTGGTTCTCCATGTGTATGGAAAACCGGGTTTTTGAGATTTTGTATTTTTTGGTAGTTTTAGAGATGATAAAAATTATAGAAAAAATACGATAAAATACAAGAAAATTATTTACACACTAATCTAATTTTTTTTGTATTTTTAGTAAATAAGAAAATAGGAACATAAAATAAAAGTAAGAAACACACAATTTTTATACAGACTGACAACGGACGCTTGGACTCAGTCAATTTCTTTGATTTCAGTTTTGATCTGAATTTGGATTTATGCGTCGCTTAATAAAACTTTCATCAAAGAACACAAATGAAGAAGAAATAAGATTAAAAGAGTTAATTATGTACATAAAAACTTAAGTCAAAAATAGCAAAAAGTTAAAATGCGCAAAAGAGGCCCAAAACCCAACTTTCACATATGAGCTCTGAATTTTACGAAATTGATCTTGTTTTGAAGGTATTTGAAAATGGAGTACTTTAAAAGTAGACCAAAATCGGACACTGTATGTGGGAGATATGCTCGTTTTAGTCTGTCAGATGTGAAATTAGATTTTGGGATTATTTGACACTTATTGGGTTTAGTAATTTTTTTATATTTTTTATTTAATAGGGTTAGTAATATCTACACAATGGAGATGGTTTTGGGTTAATCGGAATTAGTATGAATTATTTACAAATGTGAGAAGTTAGCGGCTTTTTGGACTATTTTACACTTTGGGATTTTTAATGCAATTATGCATGATGAAATGCAGATATTATTTACACATGTATGAATGCTAATAATGATCTATTAATGATTAATTACAAGTGAATGATGCGGAACAGAGCCTAAATGACCAATTTTAGCATGATGAATACGGGATTCATCATACCCCTATACTTAAACCATGCTCGCCCCCGAGCATGAATGAATGACTTAGTTGAATACATCCCTGACTGTGCATGTGAATTTTCAAGGCTCAATTCATAGAAGACCCTTAATTTGAATGATCTTAAAATTCTGGGTTCAACCAAGCTTCAATCAAAAGGAACCCAACTTCTTTAATTTTCAGACTCTCTGTTTGTACATATAGTATAAGGATATGATTCTTAGTGTACTGCATTCATGAGAGTTAAGTCGAGACATCACCCAAAGTTCTAATCCAAGAGACTCTCCTCTAGACCTAATCCTCAACACTAGGGAATAAGTCTATTCTTGCTTCAGTCAACCGTCTCATTAGTTTGTCAGTCTTGAAAGTGTATATGGACGGCCATATGATGGAGGGCACATGTTTGTGTCTAATTTTCTCTCCCTCACATTGGAACAAGGGGTATCTCGAGTGCGTTTTTACTCAACACATGCGAATTTTTAGATTTGTTGATCAATGTGTCCGTCAAGAGAATTTGGAGTCGTCTGCACTTGTTTTTCTGGGAGTACACCGGGGTGTGTCTCTTTTGAGTATCTAAGACACCTTCGATACCCTAACTTGTAGCATTTACGATGTAGAGCCCTTTTTTGGTGTCATCTCGACTCCTTGGTCCTAATTAGCGCTTGGTCCAAGTGGACACTTTGAAAATGTTTGGGAGCGCTCGCCATTGGTGGAAGCTCATTTATAATTTGACTTGAATGATAGAGCATTTTCTTTGACATTTCATTGCTTTTGTTGGCTAGCTCCACTGCTTTTACCAAAAGTTAGCGCACACTGATCAACAATATTTATTAAGTTTCATCACACCCTGGCACTTTTAGGTAAATATCAAAGAGATAGCATATGAATCTTGTTCACATACTGGCTAGGGTTTTGCTGACACTCAGGTTTTCTGAAGCCTTTATTAACTTTATCCCATCCTCGAGCATCATTAGATCGGATCTAAACTCAAATATCTAGTCTTAGTTCCTCAAGTGATATCTCAACTCATCTCATCAATCATGAAGTTGTAGAAGTGATTTGTGCTGATCATATTCTTTGAAGGTAGAGATGAAGAGTGCAATATAGCGCTCAAATCTTTCAAACTAGGGAAGTATGGATTATTAAGTTCAAAAAACCCTAATGACTAAGGCAGACTAACTCATACTCTCAAGATCTCAGAAATCAAGGGGCCCCCAAAACCCTCAAGCCTTGAGTGATAGTGACTGTGTCAGAAATATATATATCAACCAAGGTATGCGTGAAATGCTTGATGAAATGCAAGACCATGATTGATGAATTTTTTTATGCAGAATGCTTTTTTTTGAAAAGGAAGTATTATACACGCTATAAACACTACTTGTACCCATCCCCGATGTTAGATAAAAATGATTAAAGTACGAGCTATGGATAAAGTAGATAGAATATATACAAACACACCCCCCTATACTTAGCTTGTGCTATGTCCCCATGGCACAAAGTGAAATGTTGACATAGCTCGTACTAAGTATAGATGGGCCGGCAAGAAAGAAGAGAAGCGATGTATAAATAATGAAATCGGTCCCCTAAGTATCGGGGGATCGAGAGCGGGTAGATGGATATACAAAAGAGTGTAGGTTCCAGAGAGGTGGTTTATCTGGGCAGATCAAATCGTTCGTCAAAGTCTATGCCCTGAGTGAAGGAGATCTGTTCAACTTGGACTAATTGCTCGTTGGATTCCACAAAATGTTTAAGCAGCTGACCGTTGACTATAGATGTTTGTGTGCTATTTGCGGTTTCTGAGATCTCAACACTCCCATTATTGTGCACCTCTCTTACAATGAAGGATCTCGTCCATTTTGATTTCAATTTACCTTGGAAAATTTTCAATTTTGCATTAAATAGCCAAACTTTCTGCCCCGGAACAAAGATCTTTATTCGAATGTTCTTGTCATGCCATCTCTTTACTTTGTCCTTGTAAATGGTGCTGTTTTCATAAGCATGATTTCGGATTTCATACAGCTCATTTAAATCCATCTCTCGATTCTTCTTTCCTTGGTGATAATTCCAATTAATCTTTTTGATTGCCCATTTTGATTTATGTATGAGTTCCGCGGGCAAATGGCATGGTTTTTTATATACCATTCTAAATGGGGAGGTGTCCAATGGGGTCTTATAAGCCGTCCGGTAAGCCCATAGAACTTGGTCCAGGAGTTGGGACCAGTTCTTCCTGTCAGGGCGGACGAGCTTCTATAAAATTCCTTTAACCTCCATATTTGACACCTCGGCCATACCATTGGATTGTGGATGGTAAGGAGTAGCGACACGGTGCTCGATGCTGTATTCCTTAGTCAACTTCCTCACCTCCCGATTTACAAAGTGGCTTCCCCCATCAGATATTAAAACTTTTGGAATTCGAAACCTCAAAATAATATTATCTTTCAAAAACTTGCAAACAGTTTTGCTATCTGCTGTTCGAGTAGGGATAGCCTCCATCCATCTAGATAAATAATCTACCGCGAGAAGAATATACTCAAATCCCTGACTATTAGGGAATGGGCCCATAAAGACAATGCCCCATTCATCGAATACATCACTGATGATCACTGGTTGCATAGGCATGGCATCTTTGGAACCAATGGTTCCTCCCATTCTCGGACGGACGGGGCACGACCTAATAAAATTGTAAGCATCTTTAAACAAGGTCGGTCAGTAAAATTCACATTGCAATATCTTCTCAGCGATCCTCTTCCTAGAGTGGTGTCCTCCCTCCTCTAAGGTATGGCATAGATTGAGGATACTTTGGTATTCCTCTTGAGGAATACATCTTCTCCATATGCAATATGGTCCTTCAAAGAAAAGGAACGGATCTTCCCAATGATAGTGTCTCGCTTCAGATATGAGTCGATCGATTTTGTTTCTGGGCCAACCTTGAGGAAATTCCTTGGTGAAAAGATAATTCACCATGTCTGCATACCATGGGAGTGAGTCAATAGCAGAAATTGACTCGTCTGGGAAGGTTTCACGGATGGATTCAGATTCTGGAATTTTGTTATGTTCGATCTATGATAAATGATCAGCCACGACATTTTTAACGCCAGGATTATCTTTAATCTCCAAATCAAATTCTTGAAGCAGAAGAATCCATCTCAGAAGTCGTGCTTTTGCATCCTTTTTGGCCATTAAGTATCGAATGGCAGAGTGGTCTGTGTAAACTGTCACCTTAGATCCTAGAAGTATAGATCGAAATTTTTCCAAGGCAAAAACCACAGCAAGCATTTCCTTTTCGGTCACAGCGTAATTTTTCTAAGAAGGGTCTAAAATTTTGCTTGTGTAGTGAATAGCATATGGGATTCCATCTTTTCATTGTCGTAATACATCGTTTGTCATGATCTCGAAGGAAAGAGACCAGTCAAGGGCTTGTAGGACGGGAGTCTCAATGATCCTCCTTTTGAGTAGTTCGAAGGCTTCAAGACACTTATGGTCTATTAGGAACTCGGTGTCTTTCCCTAGGAGGTCAGTTAACGGTCGGGCAATTTTTGAAAAATCTTTGATAAATCTCCCGTAATATCCGACATGCCCTAGAAAAGATCGTACTTGTTTCACATTTTTAGGTGGCTCAAGCTTTTTGATCACATCAACTTTGGCAGGGTCAACCTCCATTCCCTTCTTGGAGATGACATGCCCAAATACAATGCCCTCTTTTACCATGAAATGGCTTTTCTCCCAAGAGAGCACCAGATTTACTTCCCTACACTTTTGGAGGACTCGATCTAGGTGCGCTAGACAATCATCGAATGAATCACCATGGACCGAGAAGTCATCCATGAAGACCTTCAGGAAATCCCAAACCATGTAAGCAAAAATTGCAATCATGCGTCGCTGAAAGGTGCCGGGGACATTGCAAAGCCCAAAAGGCATTCACTTGAATGCGTATGTGCCGAAAGGACATGTAAAAGTAGTCTTTTCTTGGTACTCGGGGGCGATGGCCACCTGATTGTAGCCCGAGTACCCTTCTAAGAAACAGAAGTATTCTCTCCCTGCCAATCTCTCCAGGATTTGATCAAAAAAGGCAGTGGAAAGTGATCCTTCTTCGTTGCGGCATTCAGGCGCCTGTAATCCATACAGACACGCCACGACGTAGGTACCCGTGTCGTGATCTCCTCTCCCTCCTCATTGGTGATAATAGGGATGAGCATGGGCCGGGTTGGGCTGGGCCCTGAAGGGCCCAGGCCCAAGCCCACTTAAAAACTTCGGGCCTTGGGCCGGGCCTAGGCCCGCAAATTTTTTTTGTTCGGCCCAAGCCCAGGCCCGGCCCAATTCCTATGGGCCGGGCCGACCCATCTTAACTCATTGTATATTATTAACTTCGAATTTGTGTTTAAAGTCAATCTCAATTCAAGTTAGACGAGCTAAACTTGTTTAAAACATATGCCATAATACTTGTGAAACAACTAAAACTCAATTCTACCGGAGATGATTTCTCTTTTATACAAGCCCACTCAATGCTATATTCCCATAAACATCTCTCGTTACATAAATTGAAAGAGTGAACCAAGTTTACATATTTAACAACATGTGCATCAGGCAATACATGTTAAAAAAGTGGACATAATGCCCGTATTGGGTAAAGGTTCAATAATAGAAAATATTCTAATGGAAAAAATAAACACTAAAAAAATTCAAGAATAACCACCAGAATCTAAGACATTGACTAATTAAGAAAAACTAATTCTGAAATGAAATACAATGATCATCAACTCATATGTCCCGCACCTGACTTTCTTGATTTGTAAACATTGTATGAAGATATGATACATGAACAGAGTGTGCATGACAGGTGATAGTTTCCATACGTGTAGGATATGAGAAGGGTTCGGGCCCGTGGGCCGGGTCGGGCTGGGCCAAGCCAAGCCCGAGCCCGACCTAAAAAAATTTCGGGCCTAAAAATTAGGCACAAGTCCGGCCCAATGTTCATTTGGGCTTGGGCCGGGTCGGGCTTTTTGGGCTGGGCTTCGGGCTGAGCCAGGCCGGCCCAGCCCAATGCTCATCCCTAGGTGATAATCTGAAGTCCCGACTTTTTCGGGATTACATGCAAAGGTGACACCCATTTGGAGTCGGAGATGGGATATATGAATCCAACTTTACACCATTTTTCGATCTCAGTCTTAACCACTTCATGTAGGTTTGGATTCAATCTACATTGGCATTCACGGGAGGGTTTAGCATTATCTTCCAGGTTAATATGGTGTGAGCACAGGGCTGGGTTTTATCCCTGGGAGATCAGACAATCTCCAGCTTATAGCCTTGCGATTTCTCTCCAAAACATTAAGCAGGTGGATCTCCTACTCTTCGGTCAGATGTGAACTGATAATGACCGAAAATTGCCCCTTTTTTCCTGCTAGGAAGGCATACTTAAGTGTAGGGGGCAATGGTTTGAGTTCAGGAAGGTCAATGATGTTGCTCAAATCTGGTCCCCTCAATGATGCTTCTTGTTGTGATGTGGATGCTTGTAGTGTATCCATATTGGCCACCATCGTGGTTGTTTTAGGGATCGGATCGCTAATGATGGAATGTGGTGTGGTAATTGATGAATACCCATTCATCACTCTTTATTCTTATATTTTAGCTACAAAAACCTTTGCAAATACGTGTAGATATGTGTAAATACAAATAATTACCAAAAGCATGCATTGTGTAAAAACCTGTAATTAGCATGTTTTTGTGCAAAAATAAAAGAATAAAGAGTAAAAAGAAAAAGAGGGAAATATTTAGAATAAATATTGAGCAACTTGACCCAAGGGAGGGCTCAGCATGGGCCTGACCGCATAAAAGACAAAGTAGAGGGAGATAGGGGCTCATGTGTATATATATTTATGTAAATAAATAAACAATATTTTCCTCAACCAAAAAAATATATTTGTACATATTTTGTATATATAGAAACTATGGAAAACAAAACAAAAATTAAAAATCAAAAATTCAAAAAGAACCCTTCATCATGTACATAGCTCATCATCTCTCTATTTATTTCACCTTGTAAATAAAGCTATTTATTTTCAAAACTTTGTGTAAATATTTCTTCTTATGTTTTGTAAATAAAATAAATAAAGAAAATTAAAACAAAAATCAAATAAAAATTACAAAATTAAAAATACAAAAATATTCTTTTATATACACCATGTACATAATTGTGCATAAATAATTATTTCCCCTCTGTATATAAACAATAAAAATAAAATAAAAATGGCCTTTTATTCCTCATTTTATCTTATAAATAAATAAAATATAAAATGGGAATAAAAATGTATAAAAATAACTTATCAAAAATCAAAAAAATTAATATAGTGTATATATACCTATGTATAGCTACTATGTAAATACCTTATTTTAATTTCCAAAAATTAATTAAAAATCACAAAAAATAGAAAAAATTAAAACAAACATTTTTTATGTTTTGAGTTTTCAAAAATTCGGCCTTTAAAAGCCCCAAAAAAATCAGATAAAAATACAATAATTGGCGCATCCTGATTGGTCCACGGGGGATTGTTGACCCCGGTCAACTCCCCCGCGGACTCCTTCCTTTTCAGGAAGATGCGCGCCGCCCCACCTTCACCGATTTTTCCACGCGTCTCCAGGCTGTCACCCACGCAAACCCCGTGCCTGGATTCTCCGCCGGTCATCCCTCTCCCTCGCCGGATCTTTCGCCATGAAATCCCCGCCTTCCTTAGCCGTCATCGCCTAACCCTAATCGGCCCTGTCTCCATATATACCCCGACCTCCGCCGCCTCCGCGCCTCATCTTTGGCTCCCTACCTTCACTCCCGTGACCTCCATTGGAACCACCGAGGTGACAGCTCGCGTTGGCCTTTGTTGCAGTGAGGAGGAGGTGCGTGGACCATCGATCCGGCTGCCTTGCGCCGCCGTGCTCCGACGTCTGACCGGAGCTCGAGCCTCAGGCCTTGACGCCCTTCGAGGCTACGACCGGGAGTTAGCCACACTCCAGCATAGTCTTCCGCTCCACCCAGGTAGTCGATTAGCTCTTTTATTTCGTTTAATTTTAGGTTTCCCCCAAATCACATCTCCGGCGAGTTCCTCTGATTCCGGTCATCTTGCGTATCTTCTCGATCATCGGAACCTACGCTCACCTTCGCCATTCCCTCACGCACCGTCTACGCCCTTTCACTCAACCCAGATCGCACAGGATCTGGGAATCGAGCTCCACCGTCTCCGCCTCGCCGGAGCTCGTTCGCCCCACCGCACAGACCACCTTCACCCCGCTTCCTTGGGTCGAGGCATTTTGCCCTCGACCCGCGAAGCGTTCTGGTTGCTTTGCAGGTTCAAAGGGAGGCATCTGAGCCCCCCTTACAGTTCAGACCGGAGCTTCGCGCCGCCAGCCTCGCCGGAGCCCCTCCCGGGCTCGGCTGGGCCATCTGCTACCACCATCAGCTGCGGGGCTGCACCAGGAACGTGTTCCGAGCTTTAGCAGCAGCTGAGGAGGACCGGAGTTCACGCAGGAGGCCGGCAAAGTTCGCCGGCGTCGAGTTCTTCCTCCATCATCCAGAGCCGTTCGATGACGCCTCAGCTCCAGTTCTGATCGTGAGCGTCCATCTTTCGAGGAGCAATAGCCGTCGATCCATCTGAGGAGTGCATCCGGACCGTTGATAGCAGAGGAGAGAAGCACCAGAGTCTCGGACGTTAGATCATCCACGTGGCTTCGTCTCCACCGTCGATCGAGCCCAAGAAGAGAAGAGAAGGAGAGCGCCATCCAATCTCAGCCGTTGGATCTTCCACGTGGCGCCTATCGAGCCGTCGATGATAATAAAAGGGGTAAATTCATCTTAGGCCCCTCTGTTTGCTTTATTTCAATTTAGTCCTGTAATTTTTAAATTACGTTGTTTATTTTCTGGGATACTTGCAATAAGGACCTCGTACTTATTTTATTTGCACTTATACCCCTGTCTACGTGGACCACGTGCTTCGTCACGTGAACTTTATTGGGATAATTGCAATATCAGCCCTGTAGTTCTGGATGTTACGGATTGAATAAAATCTTTTACTTATTTGCATTTATGCCCCTGTGCGTGATTTAATTTCCACATGTGCGATATTTTTTGGGTTATTTGCAGATAAGCCCCTGGACTTTTGGTACTTGTTACCAATAAGTCCTCGGAACTTATTTTTATTACATTCAGGTCCTTGAGTGCCCCAGGCACGCGCCTCACGCGTGTTTTGCTGGGTATTTTGCACCAAGACCCCCAGAACTTTGGGTATTTGCACTTTGGTCCCTGTGCACAGTGCCCCTCCTTTGTTTTTGAATAAAATATCAAATCACCTCCAAATCCAATGAGATTTAACACATGGTTCCTGCCATGGTGTAGAAATTTTAGGGATTTTTGAGGACATTTTTGCTTCCATTTATTATTTTTAAAAATCCAAAAACATCTATTTCAGCTACTGTTCATCTTTGAAAATCATAAAAAATATAAAAACCCCACCAAAAATTCTAAAAAAAATTAGATACTGTTGTTTGCTTGTGGTTTGATTTTCTAGCCAATTTTGGCTATTTTTCATCACTTAAAAAACTTTAAAAATTGCAAAACCCTCAAAAACTCATAAAAATTCTAATAATTAATTTAAAAATCCAAAAACAATAATTAAGGTGCCCAAATTTTCCTTATTCTTCATAGATTATAGGAAAATTACCTCCAAGGCTTAGTGAGACTCTTAGATATTTTATTTTTGAGTCTCAAGCCTTGCTGGACAGTACCTCTCCTGTTTTGCATTGTTTGATTTTTACAAAATAATCTACCCGTCAGAAAAATATCAAAAATTAACCAAAAACACTTAAAAACATAAAAAAACACAAAAACAATTTTTCCTTAATTTTTGCTTGAGTTTTGATGCATTAAATAAATTGCTCAAGTGTGCTTGGTCTTGTTTTTCTCATTTTCTTCACATATTAAAAATTTCCAAAAAAAATCTAAAAATCATTAAAAATCACTAAAAATACTTTGTCTGTATTTTCTCTCATTCTGACTACATCGTATGCTATTTAGCCAACCCGTGCTCCTTGTGATCGACCCTGGAGGCTATACCAGGTTAAACTCATAGCAGGACCGCTTTGTTTTACTTTCTGCATTTTTCGAGTGGTTCATTTTCTTGATATTCTCCGTTTTTGTGATTGAGGTCGCAACGACCATTTTCCGACCTTTACCTCGATCGTATTTTCGGGATATCAGAATGGCGCCGTTGCCGGGGAGCACGGCTTTGTAGTCATTTTTCTATTTTTGTCTCTCTCTATATTATTATTGTTTTCTGACCTTCTCTCTTTGATTTTTGTGCGAGGTACTGCTTGGACGACTTGGAGCTTCTTTTTAGAGGACCCGTGCAGGAGGAAGAGAGAGAGAAGAAGGAATTTTTATTTCTGAGAGAGAGAGAGAACAATATTTGTTGTAATAACTTAGACTTTGGACTTGTGGACACTTGTAACTTAGCGGGTCTGTTTCGCCGAGTACCGGTGTACTCGGAGGACCCATTTGGATTTTTGCGGCTTTTCTTGCGGTTTTGATAGCTAGCTGCCTTTTCCGGTGTTTACGCGGTTTTTCTCGAGCCCCTAGATTTAGGAATTTCTCTTGCTTGTGCCGTAATTAGTAGGATCCCCACACCTAATTGCTGATCTGTTCCTATAGATCGTTAATTGGACCTACTAAGAATAAATAATAAAAATAACTCAGTCACTTTCCTGAGAGCCTACGTGCCGCGAGCCTACCCCACAAGCGCTACTCCTGAACTCGACCTGTCGAGAAGAGGAGGGGTAAGCCAAGACCGGACTCTTTGGATCGAAGGCAAGTAACTGAGTTAGACGGTTCTGCGATAGAAGTTGCTCATCTAGGACTCGGTTTTTCCCGTTGCATCATGTAGGTAGTTTTATTTCTGTCTTTAAATTCTGCGCGGATCACTTGCATGTAGAGTGCTAGAGACAAGGTACGCATTTCTATCTCTGCATGCATCATTGATTTCTTCGCGCATCGGTTTTTCTCGTCTTCTCCCTCTGTTTTTGGCTTAATCATCAGGAGAATCGGAAAAATCGTTAGGCCGCTTGTATTTATTTTGAAAAAAAAAAATTAAAAAGAAAAACAAAAAAATTGGGACTGGATAACATTATTGACCCTAAAAGACACTGACATTAAAAATTTGTCTTGGGGAGAGCAACCCCCTCCTTGTATGGTTTGGATGCGCGAGAGAGTGACCCGTACCCTAGGTAGAACCCTCCGGTGCTATTTCTAGCTGACTACCGACTCTTCCGTGCGGGCCAGTCAGTTGGAGTAGCATCGGGTATCCTAACAGGTCACGTAAGCGCTCTGATATCCTGTGTGTTCACCAAATAAAATTGACAAGATAAATTGACCGATCTTTCACGGTCTTCAGATTGTGTTGCGTTGGTGAACCGGGGGTTTGCTTTGCGATCATATTTTCTCCAGATCCCATCCGCCCAACTCGCCAGATCAAGATGATGGGTAGACGATCTCTTAGGCAGCCTCTGGCTGCACCGCTTTCAGGCGCGTCTACTCCATCATCTAGGTTGGCCCGTGAGAGTCGAGACCAGCTCTCCGGGCCCGAGTTCGATTCCACCCTGTTCCCCCTCGATCCCCTTTCTTTTGCTACTGAGAGACATGAGCCCGAGGAAAGACGAATTAATTTGACAGAACCTGAGTTGGGCTCATCTGATTTTGCAGACGTCACTATGGCCGGAGCCGGCAGTTCAGACGATCGCCAGCCCGAACATTTTGTCTTAGACCAGGGAGCGATTAACTCCACCCTGATCGCGTCATTAGAGACAGTTCAGCAGCAGTTACGCGATCAGGGGGCATTCATGATAGAGATGAGGAGGGAGTTGGAGCGACTCCGAGCAGAGCGAGACGAGCCGAGCGAGCCTGAGGACATTCCTGACGCTGATGCAGAGGCAGCAGCCGCAGCAGCAGCCGCAGCAGCCGCTGCCGCAGCAGCGGCAGCCGCTGCCGCAGCAAGACCGATGCGGGAGCTACACAACCCCGGATCTACACTGATGCACCAGTGGGTGGTGATACCTGCGATCGTGGGGGATTTCAAGTTCCCTCCGAACACCCTGCAGATGCTTCCTCATTTTCACGGACTCGCCACTGAGGAACCCCACCTCCATCTCCAGGAGTTTTTGATGATCTGTAGCACTGTCCACGACCGTCGTGTGGACCAAGATACGATTCGGATGATGGCCTTCCCTTTTTCACTAGCAGATAGAGCAGCCGCCTGGCTGAAGCATCTAGGGAAGTTTGTTTACACCTGGGAGCAGCTCCGCACCGAGTACTTGAACAAGTACTATCCACTCGGGCGGACGAATGCAGCAAGGGCCCTGATCAACAACTTCTCCATGCTCCCTAACGAGCAATTTCATGAGGCATGGGAGAGGTTCAGAGAGCTTCTGGATAGATGCCCACACCACGACATTTCGAAGCCGAACCTAGTTCAGAGCTTCTTTAGTGGGCTGACGCCAGAGCTTCAGGGACTGGTGAATGCTTCTTGCGGCGGGTCCTACTTTGCCAAGGACCACAACCAAGTCTGGGCCATCTATGAGGAGATGTCCGAAAATTACATGGTGATGTCCCAGACTCGGTTGTACACACAGAGAGTTCAGCCGCCAGGACCCGTGCAGTACCAGCGGATAGCACGGGTTGATGCGGGTCCTTCCAGTTTGTCCACAGTTGCAGCCGCACAGGCAGAGTCGGCCGCTGCGGACATGGGGATTATCAGCGAGAAGTTGGACCGCATGGAAATAATAGAGAAGAAGCAGTGCCAGGGCATAACTCAGATGGAGCAGATGGCACAAACTCTGAGCGACGTGAAGACCCATCTCTTGTGCCTTCAAGAGGCACAGACGGCTTCTCAGCCCCGTCTTCAGTCGCGAGGCGATTCCGGTGGCAGCCGCAGCTCGTCCCAGCGCTCCAGCTCCTTGCAGCAGCCTAGACAAGTTCACCTTGTGCAGGCGGAGCCGTACCAGCAGCAGCAGCCCTCTTACCAGTCACCACCATCTCCAGACTTACAGATGGTGGTATATCAGCCGGATCAGCCTCTGGATGTACTCCCACCAGCCCCTTACGACGCGGAACCGTTGATGGATGTCAACGGGATTTGGTATGACCGCCCTCAACCTGGAATCCGAAGAGATCATCCCGGATTCAGGTGGGGGAATGGGGGTAACCAGTCCCAACAGCAGCCAGCCGGTCAGGGAGGGCAGTACTCCCAGCAGAGAGATCACCAGCAGCCCCCAGCATACCAGCCACACCAGCCATCATCCTTCGTATCTCGTCCCTACCAGCAGCAGGGACAGAATTGGAGACGTGAGCAGCAGGCTCACCAGCAGCAGCATCCTTCCTCTTACCCCTCTCAGCAGCAGCAGCACCAGGTCCAGCAGCCTCATTACCAGAGAGGCAACCCGTCGGGCTCCCATGAGAGCCCCGCCATGGATGATCTAGCCCGCATCTTCACAGAGCAGCAGGCTACATTTAGACGGGAGATGGACGAGTTCCGCCAAGAGATGCGGGACCTGATGAGAGGGAAGGCCGCCATCCCTGCACAGATCGAGCCTAATCCGAATAACTTGAAGAGGAAATCTGAGCAGGTAGTTCACACTGAGCCTACCACTTCTAGTGACTCATTTGATGATATCTCGTCGGATCTATTTGATGCTGATTTTGTCACACTTAGGAGCGGTAGAAGACCAGCAGGCGGCGCCTCATCTGAGCGACAACGCGAGGATCCATCTAGAGCGCCAGATGAGGAAGAGGAGAGCGGTACTGACGCCGCACATGATGATGACGGTGGTACTGATGCCACCCGAGATGCTATTTCCACCAGCGGTACTGAGGCCGCCGCTTCACCATATCAAGGAGGTGGTACTGACACCACCAGCAGAGCCGAGCCAGACCGCGGTACTGAAGCCGCAAGACGTCTAGTTATGGAGCCAGCTAGAGGTGGTACTGAGGCCACCAACATTTATTCTGATAGAAATGTTGTCTTTCCTCGTATGAATGTTTCTCAGAACTCTAATTTGAATAAAGGAAAAGGTTTAGTTTCTTCTGATCCCACTGTGGTGAATGATGTTTGTGAGGATCCGGTCATCGAACCGTCTAGACCTATTCCTAGTCCTTCATCTGAGAAGGACCCGGTGATCCCCTTTCCTAGAGCCCTTGAGTTGGGGAAGGGGAAGAAAAAAGAAAAAGATCCAAAAAAGAGAGAGCAGGAGGAGTTCAGCCAGGGCATGATAGACCGATTTCACATCCAGCTGACCCTCAATGAGGCTTTGCAGCACATCCCTCTTCTTCAGCGATCCTTGAGAGACAGGACCACAGTCAGGAGGAAGAAGAGGAATAAAACCACAGAGATTCATGTGTTGACCAAAGCCACGTGTTACGCGATCCAGAACCATCTGCCGACCAAGAGGCCAGATTTAGGAGCCCCGTATGTCAGATGCCAGATTAGTGAGCAGAGGTTCGACCGTACTCTACTAGATAGCGGATCGTCGATTAACCTTCTTCCGGCAGCCCTTCTCGACCACTTAGAGTTGGGCACTCTTAGACAGAGCAGGACATACCTTCAGTTTGCTGATCGGTCTGTCAAGAGGCCAAAGGGGTTGTTGCGAGACGTTGTCGTCACGATTCAGGGTTTGCAATTCCCCGTGGACTTCGTAGTGCTGGACATGGAGACCCCTGACTCGTTGACCGATTCCCCCATCATTCTCGGTCGCCCATTCTTGGCCACAGCCAAGGCGGTGACTGACCATGACAGTGGGAAGGTATTCTTTCGCGTCCAGGGCGAGAGTATACAAATAGAGACGGTTAAGGACCACAGAGCCAGAGATAGATCCCGCTCAGAGGGAAGTACAGATTCAGAGCAGCTGACAGACGCAGAGCCAGATATACACCAGGACTGTGATTTTGTGATCACAGATGATGAGGCAGCTTGGGCAGATCCTGCAGCACAGACCATCCTCTCATATTCAGATACAGCTGATGCAGAGACGATAGCAGAGGATAGTCTGGAGAGCACAGCCCTGGTTCAGGATACTATTGAGTCAGCAGAGTCGGACCTTGATCGCGACACGATTTTCAGTGATGGTGGTACTGAGGCCACCTTGCTAGACGGTGGTACTAATGCCACCGCAGTTGATACAGATCCCTCGGATTCAGAGTCTGATTGGGCAGATTGTGATGATCAGATGCCAGACCTGGATCCACCTGAGCCTACAGATAAGGAGGAAGTAGAGGCAGAACAGATTAGAGACAATGCAGAGGACCCGCCTTCCCCAGATCAAGTTTGTGAGAGTTCGTTATCATTTTCCCAGGCAGATTTGGTAGAATTGTCAGCATACACACATCTTCTTCAGAAGCCAGATTTGCCAGCACCCAGCTGTCCAGAACTAAAGCCGCTCCCTACTTCGCTGAAGTATCGATTCCTTGCGGGAGAGTCTGAGATGTACCCAGTCATCATCTCCGCCGATCTGACTGGAGAACAAGAATCCCGTCTGATGGAGGTTCTTGAAAAGAACCGCAAGGCAATTGGATGGAGCGTAGCAGATCTCCATGGGATTAGTCCCTCGTTGTGCTCCCACCATATCTATCTCGAGGAAGGGGCAAAGCCGTCGCGTGAGTTCCAGCGGCGACTGAACCCCAACCTACGAGAAGTTGTCATGAAGGAAATATCAAAATGGTGGAGTGCAGATTTTATTTATCCCATTTCCGACTCCAAGTGGGTTAGCCCCTTGCATGTGGTGCCCAAGAAGACGGGCATCACGATTGTGATCAGTGAGTCGGGAGAGGAGATTGCTACACGAGTACCCACCTCTTGGAGGGTCTGCGTTGACTACAGGAGACTCAACCAGGCCACCAAGAAGGACCACTTCCCCTGCCTTTTATTGATCAGATCATAGAGAGACTGGCAGGGAAGAGCCATTATTGCTTCCTAGATGGGTACTCGGGCTACAATCAAGTGGCCATCGCTCCTGAGGATCAGGAGAAGACCACATTTACCTGTCCCTTCGGTACATACGCCTTTCGACGCATGCCATTTGGGCTATGCAATGCCCCTGCGACTTTTCAGAGATGCATGCTGTCGATCTTTTCGGACATGGTAGGGGAGTGTTTGGAGGTCTTCATGGACGACTTCTCGGTTTACGGCGACGGATTCGATTCCTGTCTTGACTGCCTAGACCGAGTGCTCCAGCGATGTATTACTACCCGCTTGGTTCTGTCTTGGGAGAAGAGTCACTTCATGGTGACTCAAGGGACGGTGCTTGGCCACATCATCTCCAACAGGGGCATGGAGGTTGATCCGGCCAAGGTTGACGTCATTAGAAAACTCGCACCGCCGTCCAATTTGAAGCAGCTACGGTTATTTCTGGGGCATGTTGGTTTTTATAGGAGATTCATTCATGATTTCAGCAAGATTGCCCGACCGTTGACTGACCTCTTGACGAAAGACACCGAGTTCCTTGTCGATGACAAGTGTCTTTCATCCTTTGAGACTCTCCAGCAGCGTGTTATTGAGGCTCCTGTCCTTCAGCCACCCGATTGGTCTCTCCCATTCGAGATCATGACGGATGCCTCCGATTTTGCCGTAGGGGCCGTGCTAGGACAGAGGAGGGACGGAGTTCCATTTGCCATACACTATGCTAGCCGCACATTGGATTCTGCCCAACGGAATTATACGGTCACAGAGAAGGAGATGCTAGCAGTAGTGTTTGCCCTAGATAAGTTCAGATCGTATATCATTGGATCTAGAGTGACTTTGTATACAGACCACACCGCCATCAGGTACCTCATGTCAAAGAAGGATGCCAAGGCCAGACTTACTAGATGGATCCTTCTACTCCAGGAGTTCGACATTGAGATCAAGGATAAGCCTGGAGTTAAGAATGTGGTGGCGGATCATCTCTCCCGATTAGAGCAGCCTGAGGATTCTGAGCAGATTGATCCCATTCATGATACCTTCCCAGATGAGGCGATCCTTGCTATCACCTCACTCCCGTGGTATGCCGATATTGTGAACTTTCTCGTTGCTGGGAAAGTCCCACAAGATTGGCCCAGGCAGAGGCTTGAGACCTTCCTTGCGAAGGCCAAGTCCTACCACTGGGAGGATCCCATCCTTTACCACGAAGGAGGGGATAGCATCTGGCGTCGGTGTATCCCTCAGGAGGAGCATCATAGTGTCCTCACTTACTGCCACAAGCTTGAGGCAGGAGGACATCATTCTGGGAGGAGAACGGCACAGAAAGTGCTCCAATCCGGCTTGTGGTGGCCTACACTCTTCAAGGACTCTGATGAGTTCGTGAAGAGGTGTACTGACTGTCAGAGGATGGGCACTTGTGGACAACGTGATATGATGCCGATGCAGCCCATTCACTTCTGTGAGGTTTTTGACGCATGGGGCATCGATTTCATGGGTCCATTCCCTAAGAGTCAGGGATTCGAGTACATTCTGTTGGCCGTAGATTACGTTAGTCGTTGGGTTGAGGCTATCCCCGCCCGAGCCGCTGATGCGAAGACAGTTTGCAGATTTTTGAAGAAGCACATCATCATGCGGTTTGGGGTTCCACGAGTTCTGATTTCTGATGGGGGGTCTCATTTCGTCAACGACCAGGTGAAGGCCCTTGCTAGCGAGTTCAGTATAGACCATCGTGTTGCCACACCTTACCATCCACAGACGAATGGTCTAGCTGAGGTGTCGAATAGGGAGATCAAGAATATTTTGCAGAAAGTCGTCCGCCCTGACCGAAAGAATTGGTCACAGCTTTTGGACTCGGTCTTGTGGGCATATCGGACGTCTTTCAAGACTCCATTGGGAACATCTCCCTTTCGCCTCGTTTATGGCAAGCCGTGCCATCTACTTGTTGAGCTGAGGCACAAGTCACTTTGGGCAGTCACAGATATTCTTATGGATCCAGATGGTATAGGAGACCAGAGGAGGGTAGAGCTAGCCGCCTTGGAAGAGCTTAGAGATACAGCTTTCTCAAACAGCCTACATTATAAGGAGAAAGTGAAGGAGTGGCATGATTCTCATATCAGCCACAAGCATTTTGAGATTGGACAGAGAGTATGGCTGTTTGATGCAAGGCTCAGATTATTTCCAGGAAAGCTACAGAGCAAATGGAAGGGACCTTACTTGGTCAGAAAGGTACACGATAACGGTAGCATTGATATATCTGAGTTATCCTCTGAGAGTACCTTTCGAGTGAACGGCCAGCGGCTCAAGCCATTTCTAGATCATGAGCCGCGGGACGTTATTATTGCCGCTATTCATTTTGCGTGAGATGTGGTCTTTTGACTCACATCTTTTGCATCTCACGCCTGATTTTCACTGTTCTTCCGCCTGTATAGATCCAGTTGTCCATATCATTCTATTCTTTAGTCCCACATCCCTTTTCTCATCCTATGATTATGCTATACTTAGGGTGTACTTTACCCTAAGTATAGGGGGGATGTCGGACCTGCGGGTATTCTTTTCATTCTTTCTGCTTCTGTTTTTGCTGCTTATACTTAGGGATATTTTACCCTAAGTATAGGGGGGGCAGATTCTGTATATTCTTTACTCGGATCTCCCTTTATGTACAGCTTACTATACTTAGGATTAGTTAATCCTAAGTATAGGGGGAGACCACCGAGTTCCTCTTATTCTATTCATTTATTCGTTTCTGTACTTAGCCATTCCTTTTCACTTTCCTTTTACTAAGCACGAGTTATGTCTTCTTCATCGCTCTTGATCACTCTGAGGACATCGTTCGAGCTAAGTATAGGGGGGGTGTGTATATATTTCATATATACTTTAGCCATAACTCGTACTTTGTGTGAGTGTGTTAATAAATAAAATGGCTAAAAATCACAAAAATTTGAAAAATAAAATGGCTAAAAATCACAAAAATTTGAAAATTTTTCTTGTACATAAACCTCTTTTATCTTGCACATACATAGTTAGTGTACAAAGTATTTGTGTAAAAAATGATTTCAAAAATCTTTTGTGTAAAGCTTGTGTAAATATTTTGTATCAAAAATATGTATATAATACAAAATTTTTCTAAAATGTTTTGAAAATCAAAAGTTTGCAAAAATCTTGTGTAAATATGTGTAAATATCTTTTTGCAAAACTTGCACCTCATGCATCATCATCCATAATTTCAGAACATTTTTCAAAAATTTTGCATATTTGTAAATAGCATCTTGTGTACATATATGTATATAGTTTTTCCTGGATGAGAGTTGACATTTAAACTAAGCCTGGAATTAAATTGAGAAATGGAGCTTGAAGAAGATCTTAACCACTTAACTTTAAGAGGAACCTTATAGGACTTAGGGTTAAGGCTTTTCAGGTCCATAAGGACTTAATTCTTTGAGTCCACTAGGCTATGAGCATATGTCATCTTGATGAGCTTAAGTAGAGCACTTAACAACACACGCATGACTCTTAGAGACAATGGCTTGACTTGCACCTGCACTTACACATGGCTCTCCACGGATGAGGTGGCGAGGAGGCAGTTTCCTTTGGCTTGGGGTAGCATATGAGGGTAGTACTTCTAGGCGGAACCTCTCTTCTTCTTCTAGTGAAGGAAGTGCACCTCAACTTGGTCTAGTGGTGATGAAGGCTAAAGACAGAAGTCGTGGGTTGCAATAAAGCTTCAAAAGAGGGATAGTCTACTGGCTCAAGAGGAAATTTCTTACATGCTGCACCATGTAGATATGTTGTACAGAAGTTCTTGAAAAAAAAATGCAAAAATGCAAAAAGAACTCCAAAAAAAAAGTGGTGGGTCGGATTGAAAATTTAATAACCCCACCGGAGTATACATAGTCAAATAAAGCAAAAGCTTATGGTATCAATGTTACATCTCATGAAGCTTGCAGCGGGAGACTTAGCTACACTGGCTAAGCTTCCAAAACTCTATACTTCTACCCCCTCTTCTTGAGCCGGTCGCACTTGAACTTAGAAGGGAATACCCCGCTTCTCGAGGAAAGAGTTGCTAGACCGAGGCATTAGAGTTACCAGGTTGAGGGAGGTTGCTTCTTTGTTACTTCTGAGGTGGGGAGCCACATATCACTTACACCGCATGGAAAGATTCATGGTCATTAGAGTTTGTGTATGTAGACTTGTTCTGATCTGGTTTATTGAGGAGTCTTGCCCATAGAATGGTGGAACTTGGAGACTGTTGAGTTTTAAGCTTAAGTCCAAATAAGGTTCCGACACATTAATAATCTAAAGATCTGATCGAGCTCCATATTTCAATTTAATGAAGGAAAGTTTAATAAATCACCCTTGATCCATGTACATCCTCTTTTTCTTTTTCTTTTTCTTTTTCACTTCTTTTTCAAATAAGTGTTTGCTAAGGGACTAGCAAAGTTAAGCATAGGGGGGTGATGAATACCCATTCATCACTCTTTATTCTTATATTTTAGCTACAAAAACCTTTGCAAATACATGTAGATATGTGTAAATACAAATAATTACCAAAAGCATGCATTGTGTAAAAACCTGTAATTAGCATGTTTTTGTGCAAAAATAAAAGAATAAAGAGTAAAAAGAAAAAGAGGGAAATATTTAGAATAAATATTGAGCAACTTGACCCAAGGGAGGGCTCAGCATGGGCCTGACCGCATAAAAGACAAAGTAGAGGGAGATAGGGGCTCATGTGTATATATATTTATGTAAATAAATAAACAATATTTTCCTCAACCAAAAAAATATATTTGTACATATTTTGTATATATAGAAACTATGGAAAACAAAACAAAAATTAAAAATCAAAAATTCAAAAAGAACCCTTCATCATGTACATAGCTCATCATCTCTCTATTTATTTCACCTTGTAAATAAAGCTATTTATTTTCAAAACTTTGTGTAAATATTTCTTCTTATGTTTTGTAAATAAAATAAATAAAGAAAATTAAAACAAAAATCAAATAAAAATTACAAAATTAAAAATACAAAAATATTCTTTTATATACACCATGTACATAATTGTGCATAAATAATTATTTCCCCTCTGTATATAAACAATAAAAATAAAATAAAAATGGCCTTTTATTCCTCATTTTATCTTATAAATAAATAAAATATAAAATGGGAATAAAAATGTATAAAAATAACTTATCAAAAATCAAAAAAATTAATATAGTGTATATATACCTATGTATAGCTACTATGTAAATACCTTATTTTAATTTCCAAAAATTAATTAAAAAACAAAAAAATAGAAAAAATTAAAACAAACATTTTTTATGTTTTGAGTTTTCAAAAATTCGGCCTTTAAAAGCCCCAAAAAAATCAGATAAAAATACAATAATTGGCGCATCCTGATTGGTCCACGGGGGATTGTTGACCCCGGTCAACTCCCCCGCGGACTCCTTCCTTTTCAGGAAGATGCGCGCCGCCCCACCTTCACCGATTTTTCCACGCGTCTCCAGGCTGTCACCCACGCAAACCCCGTGCCCGGATTCTCCGCCGGTCATCCCTCTCCCTCGCCGGATCTTTCGCCATGAAATCCCCGCCTTCCTTAGCCGTCATCGCCTAACCCTAATCGGCCCTGTCTCCATATATACCCCGACCTCCGCCGCCTCCGCGCCTCATCTTTGGCTCCCTACCTTCACTCCCGTGACCTCCATTGGAACCACCGAGGTGACAGCTCGCGTTGGCCTTTGTTGCAGTGAGGAGGAGGTGTGTGGACCATCGATCCGGCTGCCTTGCGCCGCCGTGCTCCGACGTCTGACCGGAGCTCGAGCCTCAGGCCTTGACGCCCTTCGAGGCTACGACCGGGAGTTAGCCACACTCCAGCATAGTCTTCCGCTCCACCCAGGTAGTCGATTAGCTCTTTTATTTCGTTTAATTTTAGGTTTCCCCCAAATCACATCTCCGGTGAGTTCCTCTGATTCCGGTCATCTTGCGTATCTTCTCGATCATCGGAACCTACGCTCACCTTCGCCATTCCCTCACGCACTGTCTACGCCCTTTCACTCAACCCAGATCGCACAGGATCTGGGAATCGAGCTCCACCGTCTCCGCCTCGCCGGAGCTCGTTCGCCCCACCGCACAGACCACCTTCACCCCGCTTCCTTGGGTCGAGGCATTTTGCCCTCGACCCGCGAAGCATTCTGGTTGCTTTGCAGGTTCAAAGGGAGGCATCTGAGCCCCCCTTACAGTTCAGACCGGAGCTTCGCGCCGCCAGCCTCGCCGGAGCCCCTCCCGGGCTCGGCTGGGCCATCTGCTACCACCATCAGCTGCGGGGCTGCACCAGGAACGTGTTCCGAGCTTTAGCAGCAGCTGAGGAGGACCGGAGTTCACGCAGGAGGCCGGCGAAGTTCGCCGGCGTCGAGTTCTTCCTCCATCATCCAGAGCCGTTCGATGACGCCTCAGCTCCAGTTCTGATCGTGAGCATCCATCTTTCGAGGAGCAGTAGCCGTCGATCCATCTGAGGAGTGCATCCGGACCGTTGATAGCAGAGGAGAGAAGCACCAGAGTCTCGGACGTTAGATCATCCACGTGGCTTCGTCTCCACCGTCGATCGAGCCCAAGAAGAGAAGAGAAGGAGAGCACCATCCAATCTCAGCCGTTGGATCTTCCACGTGGCGCCTATCGAGCCGTCGATGATAATAAAAGGGGTAAATTCATCTTAGGCCCCTCTGTTTGCTTTATTTCAATTTAGTCCTGTAATTTTTAAATTACGTTGTTTATTTTCTGGGATACTTGCAATAAGGACCTCGTACTTATTTTATTTGCACTTATACCCCTGTCTACGTGGACCACGTGCTTCGTCACGTGAACTTTATTGGGATAATTGCAATATCAGCCCTGTAGTTCTGGATGTTACGGATTGAATAAAATCTTTTACTTATTTGCATTTATGCCCCTGTGCGTGATTTAATTTCCACATGTGCGATATTTTTTGGGTTATTTGCAGATAAGCCCCTGGACTTTTGGTACTTGTTACCAATAAGTCCTCGGAACTTATTTTTATTACATTCAGGTCCTTGAGTGCCCCAGGCACGCGCCTCGCGCGTGTTTTGCTGGGTATTTTGCACCAAGACCCCCAGAACTTTGGGTATTTGCACTTTGGTCCCTGTGCACAGTGCCCCTCCTTTGTTTTTGAATAAAATATCAAATCACCTCCAAATTCAATGAGATTTTGACACATGGCTCCTGCCATGGTGTAGAAATTTTAGGGATTTTTGAGGACATTTTTGCTTCCATTTATTATTTTTAAAAATCCAAAAACATCTATTTCAGCTACTGTTCATCTTTGAAAATCATAAAAAAATATAAAAACCCCACCAAAAATTCTAAAAAAAATTAGATACTGTTGTTTGCTTGTGGTTTGATTTTCTAGCCAATTTTGGCTATTTTTCATCACTTAAAAAACTTTAAAAATTGCAAAACCCTCAAAAACTCATAAAAATTCTAATAATTAATTTAAAAATCCAAAAACAATAATTAAGGTGCCCAAATTTTCCTTATTCTTCATAGATTATAGGAAAATTACCTCCAAGGCTTAGTGAGACTCTTAGATATTTTATTTTTGAGTCTCAAGCCTTGCTGGACAGTACCTCTCCTGTTTTGCATTGTTTGATTTTTACAAAATAATCTACCCGTCAGAAAAATATCAAAAATTAACCAAAAACACTTAAAAACATAAAAAAACACAAAAACAATTTTTCCTTAATTTTTGCTTGAGTTTTGATGCATTAAATAAATTGCTCAAGTGTGCTTGGTCTTGTTTTTCTCATTTTCTTCACATATTAAAAATTTCCAAAAAAAATCTAAAAATCATTAAAAATCACTAAAAATACTTTCTCTGTATTTTCTCTCATTCTGACTACATCGTAGGCTATTTAACCAACCCGTGCTCCTTGTGATCGACCCTGGAGGCTATACCAGGTTAAACTCATAGCAGGACCGCTTTGTTTTACTTTCCGCATTTTTCGAGTGGTTCATTTTCTTGATATTCTCCGTTTTTGTGATTGAGGTCGCAACGACCATTTTCCGACCTTTACCTCGATCGTATTTTCGGGATATCAGTAATCACTGCGTCCGATCTGTGTACCTTACTCAAGGATTGTAAATAAGGAGAATGGACTGACAGGTCCAAAGGGGCCTCTGAGTCTCCTAGAGTATAGGTAGATGCATGAATGAGCTGGCAGAGTAAATCATCAACAATTTCCTCTCCAGATGAGGTTGATTCTATCATAACGGTCGGGTTTTGTCTCCAGGGCCCAACTGTTGCTTCTGTAAATTCAGTCTCAGTTTCTGATTTTTCAGACTCGGTGCTCGACTTAGTGTCAGGTCTTTGGAACCTAGTTTGCTGCATTTTGAGTTCAACTTTTCCAAACTGGATTCTCCCGGATGTGTAATCAAATATAGCTCTTGTGGTCCTAAGGAACGGTCGCCCTAGTATCATCTGGGAATCTTTCCAATTTTTAGGGACATCCATGTCAAGTATTGTGAAATCCACTGGGTAGTTTTATCGCTCTATGTTGATGACAACATTTCGAATCTCTCCCCTAGGTCTCTTTGTTGATGTATCTGCGAATTGAAGTACAGCTGTAGATTGCTTAAGAGGACCTAGCTTTAGATGCTCAAATAGTGTTGTGGGCATGAGATTGATGGATGAACCGTTGATGTTCTTGCAAACTTGATTCCTTTGATGTGGCTAGTGACAAAGTGAGCACCCATGTCTCTTTTCTTCCTTGGCAGCTCATTTTTTATAAGACGAGATATGGCTACTGAGAGTATGTGCTTCTTTGTTCGGCTAGGAGTCTGTTTGCTGGCCCTTGTTGGTGTACATCTCGCCTTAAGTTATTTTCGAAAAGCCGAGTCGCTTTCTATCATCTCATCTAAGGACAGAGTGACCTTAATATTTTCCTTACAGATGCGGGCCATCTCTTCATCATTTTTTTGGTTTTTTATGTTTTTCTTATTTCCTACCGTAAGTGCATGGGGGAAAGGGATGGATTTATTGTGATCAACATCATCACTTTTATTGAATGAAAAATTTCTTACAGGACTCGAACTCGGACTAAAAACAGGGAAATTTGTGGTCAGATGTGGGTTGGTGTCTTGGTGGCATCTCTCTGTCTGACTCGGACTCAGACTCTTCATTATATCTGGGTGGTGTGGGTGGGACTTGTTCTTTCTCCTCCTATCTTCCTTTGTCAATTCCCCCAGGGTTGTGTGAATTGGTGGACACTGGGGCTTCGTGTTCCTTCGCTTGATTAGGCATGGTTACGGTCCTTCCGCTCCTAAGAGAGATATGATAAGAGTTATTATTCGAGGAGAGCTCAAGTTCAGGTACGGAATAGTCAGAGATTAATACCTGATTGTGTCCAAGGCTATTTGGGTTAGCCTGGACTTGGGCTGGAATCACGGTCTGGGGTGCAGTCACCTCATCTCTCCAATGAGAGAGTTGATTTATGTCGACTCTCATATCATGAAGCTCATCCAGCACTCGCTGGAGTTCTGGAGAGATAGAAGAAGAGGAGGACCCTTGGCCGTGCCTGGCCTGAGGTCGCTGATATTGGCTTTGTTGTCTTTGACGTTGGTTCGGCTGTGGCTGAGGTTGCGGGTTCTGATAACCCGTGTGATATTGCTGCCTCTGCTGCGGTTGAGGCTGGTAGGTGGGCTGGGATTGTGGTGGACGAGGGTTCGGAGTAGAGTTTTGGTCTGGGTGGTTGACCGGTTCCAGGTTATACCAGACTCCGTTTATCTCCATGACTTGTGGAGGTTCCTCGTAATCAGTTTGAGCGGAGGTTTCCTCAGTTTGATGGGGCAAGACTTGATCTCCACCCGAATGGCTATGTTGCCCTACCCCTTGACCTTGAATGTAGTGAATTTGGTGTATGGGTGTGGGGTATGCAGTCAGGGATGGTATCTTTGATACCCTGTCAGACAATTCCTCCATTTGTTTAGGCAATTTAGCCAATTTCTCCATATCAGATGATTTATGGAGCTCATCCATCTTCTTATAAATCTGCTCAACCATAGTTAGCTTATTAGCTATTATTCCCATGTCAGCACTGTGATCAATCGTCAAATTATTCACCATCTTTTTGGAGCTGGCTATGTAAGCCCAGCTGGTGGTTTGTGCACGACTGGATTCAGCAAGTCTCTCGAACACCTTGTAGACGGTGTCCTCGTGGCGTCCCATGTAGCTTCCTCCGCAAGATGCACTAACCAACCCTTGAGTCTCAGGGTTCAGCCCACTGACAAGACTTTGGACCAGCATCATTTTACTTATCCCGTATCCTGGGCATTTCTGTACTAAGTCTGTGAATCTCTCGCAGGTTTCATGAAATGGTTCGCTCGGGTGTTGGGTAAAACTTGTGAGCTTGATCCTCATCTCATTAATTCTACTTACTGGGTAGAATTTATTTTAGAATAAAGTCTTGAATGTAGACCAAGTAGTAAATATTTCCCCTAGATTTTTCAGCCAATAAGCTGCCTTATCAGTCAAGGCGAAGAGGACAACTCTCAATCTTATGTAGTCCTGGCTAACCCTACGGTGGCAGAGGTTAGCACAGACTAACTCGAAATCGCAGAGGAAGATATATGGTTCTTTGTGATTATTTCCTCCGAACTTAGGCAACAGTGCAAGGAAATGCGGTTTGTGCTCGAACGCATCCTCAGGGGGGATAGGTCTCAACCAATTATAATCTTCATCTAATTCTGGGAGATACGTGTCTTCCATAGCAGCCTCGCCTTGTTGTAGTACTGCTAGCTGCGTCCTAAGTAGTTCATTGTGTTGTTCGGCAGCGGTTATCCTAGCCAACAATGCCGGGATAGGGTCATTGTCGTTCTCATCGTCCCCAGAGTTCTTCTTTGGAGGAACTATGATTCACCTTCAGAAAGGAAGAGTTTAGAGATAAGTGTTGTGATTAAATGAGGATTTTGCTAAGGGTAAGAGATTCCTTAACGGAGGAGTAAAAAGATGAAACTTCTCAGACAACGAGGATAGAGAGAGTCCTTACGACAAAGTAGACACAAGCAAACACAAGACAAATCTCAAGTTCACCACTCAACACAGATGAAGGCATGTCAGGGTTCGACCGCTTATCTTTTCAATTTTAATTTAATGACAAAACAATCTTGCAGATTAAGCGGAGCGGTTAGGTACTAAAATATTTCACAATGACTGTCCCGAGTTCATACAACTAGTTGCACCTACTCTCAGCCAGTATAGGTGTAAGTATGGATCGTTTAAATGGATACCCGAGTTACTTGAGGACGGAGCCTTCTGCGGTGTCCTCTAAACCACCCACTCTGATAAGGAAAGTCGGACTGTAAAACGGCTACCCGAGACCCTCACTGAAAAGTAGCTAATTGTTTTTTAAAAATAGTAGTCTCTGTGAAATTTCTCAGTTTTGGCTCTATCCAAAGTGTGTGTTCTAGTCCTTACAAACAATGAGTGGGTTCTCTCCACCAGACACATGTTAATTTTATGTCAGTTATTTACAGTCGCCTTGATTAGCAGTCCCGGTTTTTAGTTAAGGTTATCACTGTAGTTTATGTGAGCACAGAAATTCACGGCCAACGAACAGTCCCAATTCCGTTAAATCCTAAGTTGTAAAACTTTGAGGAAGGAGGATCAGAAAAGCCGATGCAATGTAAATCAATGATGCATGCTTAAGAGAAAGACTTATAGTGAATCCTCGCGTTCTTCATGCGAGATGCAAGACAAGGAATTTAAATTTACACTAAATGGTATGTACAAATGGAAATGCCCTAAACAGATAGTTCTATTAGCTGAAAGAATTGAATAAAATTTTTGGCTAATGTTGAACGATCTACAGTGCGTTTAATAGTGAAAAGTGTGCCTAAAGATTTACGAGCATAATAAATGATAGAGAAACGATCGCATATGTGCCTAAGTCCTACGCCACTCAAGCCGGGTCCCAACCGCACAGAAGGGGTTGAAACAGATCCGACACACCATAGAAAAGTTACAGTCTTAATTATTACAAGGGTTCAAAGAAAGGGACCCTGAGAATATTGCAGAATATTAACCTTATGTTAAGCTCTCTCTCACAAAAAATTAAATATCAATCTTCCTTGTAGATCCTTGATTAATATCCAAAATTGGGCTCCTAGTAGTCTGTGAAGAAAGAATTTGCGGTTAGTAGCAGAAGTAAGAGAGAGATGCAAAATAAAATACAGAAAGAAAAAATGACACAAAAATTAATCTCACAAAAACTAATTACAAAAATGATTTAAAACCCTAAAAATTCACCGTTCCCCGGCAACGGCGCCATTTGATGAACGTCAAATCTGCCTCTATAAAAATAGATATATTGTCGTAGTATAGGAGGCAAATTCGGTTCGTTAAAAACCACAATCTTTGAATGTTGTGGAGTATTTTTATTTGGTAAAGTGTACCAAGGTCGAACACAGGGAACGAAGATTTTTAGTTGCACGGTTTTAAATTAAATCTAATAATTAATAAGTGCTCGATTAATTTATGTGTTGAGGAAATGTACAATGCAATGATGAAGATGCGATGCAGAGAAAATTAACAGAGATGATTAAGCTCAGGACCTGTGAAGTATACAATTCAAATCTCAATGAAATTTATTAATTATTCTCAAAAGACTATCACAGATCAAAAGAGATCATTAACGCCCAAAAAAATTTTATCAACTCCAAGATACATGACAATAGATTTAATCAATGGAATATGCTCCTCAAAATAATCATCGATCAGACAAATAGAGAGTTAAATAATTGATCATCGATTTAACCCCTGTAAAGATTAAACATTGGGAGTAATCAGCAATGATCATAATGGGTTAATCAAATTAAAATCTTCAATAACTTCTCAAGCACAAGTATATCAATTTAGCCTGCAAAAGTCAAATATGTTCCTCAAATAATATTTCTCAATAATGACCCCAGATCTATTCATAGAATATGCTAAATGATAGAGCATGAAATAGCTTCAAATGGCATATTATATGCTGAAAACGGAGTTCGTATGGTAAAGTATGATGAAATGAAATTTCAGGGACTAAAGTGTAAATAAAACAAAGTTTTCTTTCAAAATGGTCCCTAGAGGGGCTTATCTGTAATTTCTGAAAGTCGTAGTGGCTCCTCTGCAATTTACCCCAGACGAGGTACAAATGTAATTTCAAAAACTTTGGAGGGCACGGTTGCAATTTTCCCATGCGCACGTGCATTACACATGCGCCAGCCGGTTCGGGAGAGGGGCGGAGGATTGGGCGGGCCGAGCCTTAGGTTCGGAGCCTGAACCAGAGGCTCGGTGGGCAAGGTTCAGGCTCGGATCGAGCCTTGAGGCATGGAGGGGGCTGACGTGGTGTGTTGTGCGTCGTTGGATCAAGGACAGGAGCGCCCGATCCTACGGCAGTTGTACGCTGCGAGGCCTAGGGCGGTCTGGCGGAGCTGTGCGGCCGAGGCGCGGGGCGCGGTCGGCTGGCCCGGCAGCCGATTGACACATGACCGACGAAGGAGGTTGAGGCGGAGGGTCGGGTGTGCGGCGGAGGGGGCTAGCGGCCGAGGGAGGCAGTAGAGTGGTGGCAATGCTGCGATGGCCGCAGGTCGTGGCTGAGGTACTCGAGGCAGGGAGCCATGAGCTCCATGGCTATGGAGTCGAAGCGGGTGACCTGCAGCGTTAGTAGAACCAAGCAAAAAAAAAACAGAGGTGATGTACGGGCGGAGATCGAAGGTGTCGGTGGTCGTCAGGCTACTGCGGGAGGCACGAAGGAGGCGATGGGGATCCTGATGCGTATGCATTGGAAGAGAAGCTAATCTCCAACTTTGGCAAGACCGGAGGTGAAGGTGGGTTCTGGGGGATAGAGGAGAAGAGGAGGGGCTCGAGGGGTGAAGGGAATCAGCGTGGAAGTGCAGAGGGTATGAGGACGGAGGTGTTTACGATGATTTATGATCTGTGATTAAAGGGGGGAGATAGGGAGTCGCCTGAGTCAAGAGGAGCTGGAGATCTCTTCCGATGTCGTGGCTCAACTCTCTCTCTCTCTGACGAAGAAGGAGAGGAGCTCGATCGCCCGTATGACTGGAGCAACGACAAGGTGCAAGGAGAGCACCTTGGATCACGCCTGGAGGTGAAGCTTCAACGATGAGAAAATGGGGACGCTGTCACCGCCCCTATTTAGTGGCTTTCTTCTTCACTCCTTGGAGATGGCGGATGAGAGACCAGGACGGAGGGAGGGGGCTTTATAGGAGGATGGCGGCAACGCGTAACGGTCGGGGCTGTGCATGGCGGAGGTTTAAAGGTGAGAGGGGGAACGGCTGGCGGAGGAGAAACGACAGGGAGGGGGCACGTGCGTGAACGTCTGGAGGAAGAGAAGAGGGTAGGGTCACGTGCTGAGCACGTGACCCGGGGAGGGGGCGGGTGAAGAGAGAGTAAGGGTGCCACATGGCACGCCCAGGGGCTGCCACGTGGCACCAAAAAAATTTCATATTTTGGAGAGGGAAAAAGAAAGAGAAGATGACCTCGGATCGAAAAATTTCTTTCACGAAAGTTGTTCTTCTCGACGTGATCTACAACTTTTATGAAGGACCCGAGAGCAAAAGAGGTCATCCGTGAGAAGTGGTATTTTTGGTGGTTCTCCATGTGTATAGAAAACCGGGTTTTGAGATTTTGTATTTTTTGGTGATTTTAGAGAGGATAAAAATTATAGAAAAATATGATAAAATACAAGAAAATTATTTACACACTAATCTAATTTTTTTGGATTTTTAATAAATAAGAAAATAGGAAAATAAAATAAAAGTAAGAAACACACAATTTTTGTACAGACTGACAACGGACGCTTAGACTCAGTCAGTTTTTTTGATTTCAGTTTTGATATAGATTTGGATTTATGCGTCGTTTAATAAAAATTTCATCAAAGAACACAAATGAAGAAGAAACAAGATTAAAAGAGTTAATTATGTATATAAAAACTTAAGTCAAAAATAGCAAAAAAGTTAAAATGCGCAAAAGAGGTCCAAAATCCAACTTTCACATATGAGCTCCGAATTTTATGAAATTTGTTTTGTTTTGAAGGTATTTGAAAATGGAGTACTTTAAAAGGAGTAGACCAAAATCGGACACTGTATGTGGGAGATATGCTTATTTTAGTCTGTCAGATGTGAAGTTAGATTCTGGGATTATTTGACACTTATTGGGGTTAGTAATTTTTTTATATTTTTTATTTAATAGGGTTAGTAATATCTACACAATGGAGGTGGTTTTGGGTTAATAGGAATCAGTATGAATTATTTACAAATGTGAGAAGTTAGCGGATTTTTGGACTATTTTACACTTTGGGATTTTTAATGCAATTATGCATGATGAAATGCAGATATTATTTACACATGTATGAATGCTAATAATACTCTATTAATGATTAATTACAAGTGAATGATGGGGAACAGAGCCTAAATGACCAATTTTAGCATGATGAATACATGATTCATCAGCGACGTACCCAAAGGTGTCTTGAAAGACGTCCTATATGCCTACAAGATCGAGTCCAAAAGATGTGACCAATCCTTTCGGTCAGGACGGACGACTTTCTCCAATATAGTCTTGATCTCCCTGTTCGACACTTCAGCTAGACCATTCGTCTGAGGGTGGTATGGAGTGGCAACTCGATGGTCTATGCTGAACTCGCTAGCAAGGGACTTTACCTTGTCGTTGACGAAATGAGACCCCCCGTCAGATATCAACACTCGAGGTACCCCGAACTGTGAAATGATATTCTTCCTCAAAAATCTGCAAACAGTCCTAGCATCTGCGGTTCGGGCGGGGATGGCCTCAACCCAACGACTCACATAATCCACGGCTAACAGAATGTACTCAAATCCCTGACTCCTAGGGAATGGACCCATGAAATCGATGCCCCATGCGTCAAAAACCTCATAGAAGTGTATGGGCTACATCGACATCATATCACGCTGTCCACAAGTGCCCATCCTCTGACAGTCAGTACATCTCTTCACGAACTCATCAGAGTCCTTGAAGAGAGTAGGCCACCATAGGCCGGATTGGAGCACTTTCTGTGCCGTTCTCCTCCCAGAGTGATGTCCTCCTGCCTCAAGCTTGTGGCAGTAAGTAAGGACACTGTGGTGCTCCTCCTTAGGAATGCACCGATGCCATATACTATCCCCTTCCTCATGATAAAGGAAGGGATCCTCCCAATGGTAAAACTTGGCCTTCGCGAGGAAGGTCTCAAGTTTCTGCTTGGGCCAATCTTGTGGAACTTTCTTGGCGACAAGATAGTTCAAAATATCAGCATACCATGCGAGAGAGGCGATAGCAAGGATTGGCTCGTCTGGGAAGGTCTCACATATAGGCTTAGTCTGCTCAGAATCCTCAAGATACTCCAATCGGGAGAGATGATCCACCACCACATTCTTGATTACAGGCTTATCCTTAATCTCTATATCAAACTCCTGGAGTAGAAGGATCCATCTGGTCAATCTGGCTTTGGCATCCTTCTTTGCCATGAGGTACCTGATGGCGGTATGATCAGTATAGATGGTCACTCTAGATCTAATGATGTAAGATCTGAACTTATCTAGGCCGAAAACTACGGCTAGCATCTCCTTCTCAGTGACTGTATAGTTCCGCTGGGCGGCATCCAATGTACGGCTAGCGTAGTGAATAACAAGGGGACTCCATCCCTCCTCTGTCCCAGTACGGCCCCCACGGTAAAATCGGAGGCATCCATCATGATCTCGAATGGGAGAGACCAATCAGGTGGCTAGAGAACATGAGCCTCTACAACACGACTCTTGAGAGTCTCAAATGACGATAGACACTTATCATCAACAATTTTCGTCAGCAGATCAGTCAACGGTCGGACGATCCTACTGAAATCATGAATGAAGCACCTGTCGAAACCGACGTGCCCCAGAAAGGACCATAACTGCCGCAAGTTGGACGGTGGATTGAGTTTTCTAATGAATCCACCTTGGCCGGATCAACCTCCATGCCCCTGTTGGATATTATATGACCAAGAACCGTCCCCTGAGTCACCATGAAGTGACTCTTCTCCCAAGACAACACAAGGTGAACCTCAATGCATCGCTGAAGGACTCGGTCTAGGCAGTCAAGACAAGAATCGAATCCATCGCCGTAGACCGATAAATCATCCATGAAGACCTCCAAGCACTCCCCCACCATGTTCGAAAAGATGGACAGCATGCATCTCTGAAATGTCGCCGGAGCGTTGCATAATCCAAATGGCATGCGTCTGAAAGCATATGTCCCGAAGGGACAGGTGAAGGTGGTCTTGTCTTGGTCCTCGGGCGCGATGGCCACCTGATTATAGCCGGAGTACACATACAAGAAATAATAATGGCTCTTCCCTGCCAGCCTCTCAATAATCTGATCAATAAAGGGCAAGGGAAATGATCCTTCTTGGTGGCCTGGTTCAATCGTCTGTAGTCCACACAGACCCGCCAAGAAGTAGGTACCCGAGTAGCGATCTCGTCTCTGAGCTCACTAACAACTGTGGTGATGCCTGCCTTCTTGGGCACCACATGCAACGGACTGACCCATTTGGAGTTGGAGATGGGGTAGATAAAATTGACGCTCCACCATTTCGAGATCTCCTTCATGACAACATCTCGAGGATTCGGGTTCAGCCGCCGCTGGAAGTCACGCGACGGCTTCGCATCCTCCTCGAGAAAAATATGGTGGGAGCACATGGCCGGACTTATCCCCTGGAGATCGGCTGCACTCCATCCTATCTCCTTGCGGTTCTTTTCAAGAACCCTCATCAGATGGGATTCCTGCTCTCCAGTCAAATCAGCGGAGATAATGATTGGGTACATCTCATGCTCAGCCACAAGAAACCTATACTTCAGCGATGATGGTAGCGGCTTCTGGACAAGTAGGTGCTGGTGGATCTGGCCTTTGAAAAGTCTGAGTGAATGCTGCCAAATCTGCTTGGGAGAATGAGAACTCTCGCACACAATCTGAATCTGGAGAAGGCTACTCTGCTGGACTATGTTTGCTCTGTATGGAATCAACCTCCTCCATAGCTGTAGGCTCAGTAGAAGTCAGACATGGTATCAAATCATCAAACTCTGCCTAATCAATATCTGACTCCGAGGGATCTGTATGAGACTCACAAAAATCTGCCTCGCGATCGGGAACCGACTCTGCTTCCTGAGATGTATTCTAGACCAGGAATGCACTCTCCAAGCTCTCCTATACTAGCGTCTCTGTGTCAGTGAACTCTGAAGGTGAGATGATGGCATGTGCGACTAGATCTGCCTAAACTGCCTCGTCATCTATGATCACAAAATCTCAGTCCTGGTGGATGTCTCTCCCTGCCTCTGTCATCTGCTTAAATCGGAAGTCGGCTCTGAGCAAGATGAATCTCTGGCTCTAGTCTCCTCGACCGTCTCTATTTGTATACTCTCTCCCTTGACGCGAAAGTATACCTTCCCGCTATCATGGTAGGACACTGCCTTGGCTGTGGCCAAGAACGGGCGTCCTAAAATGATGGGACTATCGGTCACAGACTCAGGGATCTCCATGTCCAACACTATGAAGTCCACGGGGAATTTCATGCCATGAATCATGACGACAATTTCCTTCAGCAACCCCTTCGGCCTCTTGACAGATCGATCAGCAAACTGAAGGACCGTCCTACTCTGTAGGAGAGGGCCCAACTCGAAGCGGTCAAGAAGGGCTGCCGGAAGTAGGTTGATCGAAGAACCGCTGTCTAATAGAGTACGGTCGGACCTCTGCTCATGGATGTGGCATCTGACATACGGGGCTCCTTCATCTGGCCTCTTGGCTGGCAGACGGTTCTGAATCGCAAAACACATGGCACGAGTGAGCACATGGATCTCTGATTGATGGTTCCGCCTCTTCCTCCTAACTGTGGTCCTATCTTTGAGTGATCTCTGGAGTAGAGGTATGTGCTCCAAGGCTTCCTGTAGAGTCAGTTGTATGTGAAATATGTCTATCATCTGCTGGCTGAACTCTATCTGATGGTTCTTTTTTTGATTTTCTTTTTTCTGCCCCTTAGCCAAATGGAGTGCTCTGGGAAAGGGGACTACAGGGTCCTTCTCAGATGAAGGACTAGGAGAGGGTTTGGCATGCTCATGAATGGCGGAATCCACACAAACATCATCAAGCAACACATGTGGATCCGAAAACAACAAACTCTTTCCTTTATTTGCAGAAATGTTCCGAGATACATGTACGGAAGGAAAAACAACATGACTAGCAGAACTGGAAATGGTGGCCTCAGTACCACCCTCGGCATCTGGATTAGCGGCATCAGTACCGTGCTCTGGCTTAGCAATTGTAATGGTGGCGTCAGTATCACCTCCTCCAACTGGTAAAGCGACGGCCTCAGTACCGTCGGTGGGATCAACATCCATGGTGGCGTCAGCACCACCGTCATCATCTCTCGCGGCATCAACACCGCGTTCCGCCTCGCCTGGCGCTCCTGGAGTGGCGTGAGATCGTCGCTCAAATGAGGCACCGCCTGCTGGCATCCTACCGCTCTTAAGTGTAACAAAATCAACATCAAACATGTATGCATACATATCACCAAGTGAAGCACTAGAAGTGGTAATCTCAGTGAACTCTACCTGCTCATATTTCCTCTTGAGGTTGTTCGGGTTCGGCTCAATCTGGGTAGGGATGGCGGCCTTCCCTCTCACAATCTCCTGCATCTCCTGGCGGAACTCATCTATCTCCCGTCGAAAAGTGGTCTACTACTCGGTCATGAGGAGAGCTAGATCATCAAGTGCGGGGTTCTCATAGGTTGACCCATAAGAACCTGACGGGTGGCCTCGCTGGTAGTGAGGCTGCTGCTGTTGGTGTAGGTGAGAGAGGTACTGCTGATGATACTGCTGCTAAGGCTGCTCACGCCTCCAAGGCTGTCCCTGCTGATAGGGACGAGGACCATACTTCTCTCTCTGGGATGGCTGTTGTGGCTGGTGTACTGGGGGCTGGGGCTGCTGGTGTTGCTCAAGCTGCTGGCCGTACTAACCACCCTGAACTGGAGGCTGCTGCTGGGAACCGGTGCCTCCGGCCAACCAACGGAATTCGGGATGGTCTCGTCGGATACTGGGCTACGGTCGATCGTACCAAATCCCGTTGACATCCATCAACGGCTCCGGCTCGTAGGTGGGTAGAGGGAGTACTGCCAAAGGCTGATCCGTCTGATACACCACCATCTGAGTGTCCTATGATGGTGGTGGCCGGTAAAACTGCGGTGGCTGCTGGTACGACTCCGCCTGTACAAGGTGAACCTATCTAGGCTGATTGGAGTGATGGGACAAGCTACCACTGCTGCTCGGATCTCCTCGTGACCGAAGATGAGCTGAGAAACCATCTGTGCCTCCTGGAGACACATGAGCTGTGTCTTCAGGTCACTCAGCATTTGTGCCATCTGATCCATCTGCGTGATGCCCTGACACTGCTTCTTCTCGATCAACTCAATCCTATCCAGCTTCTCACTGATGATGCCCATGTCTGCGGCTGTAGACTCGGCCTGTGTGGTTGCCGCGGACGAAGTAGAAGGACCGACATCGACCCGTGCTATCCTCTGGTACTGCACAGTCTGTGGCTGGGGGCGTCCTTGAGTGTAAAGGCGGGTCTGGGACATCACTGTATAGTTCTCGGCCATCTCCTCATAGATGGCCTAGACCTGATCCTCATCCTTGGAGAAGTAGGAACTGTCACAAGAAGCATTCATCAGGCCCTTCTACTCTGGTGTCAGTCCGCAGAAGAAGTTCTGAACCAGGTTCGGCTTCGTGATGTCATGCTGCGGGCATCTGTCGGTGAGCTCTCGAAACCTCTCCCATGCCTCGTGGAACTGCTCGTTGGGGAGTATGGAGAAGTTGGTGATCAGGGCCCTCGCTTCATTGGTCCGCCCGAGTGGATAGTACTTGTTCAAGTACTCTGTGCGGAGCTGCTCCCAAGTGTACACAAATCTCCCCAAATGCTTCAGCCAGTTGGTTGCTCTGTTAACGAGGGAGAAGGGGAAGTCAATCATCCAAAAGGTGTCCTCGTCCACCTGCCGATCGTGGATGGTGTTGTAGATCATCTCAAACTCCTGGAGATGCAGATGGGGCTCCTCAGTGGCGAGCCCGTGGAAGCGGGGAAGAATCTGAAGTGTCTGTGGGGGGAACTTGAAGTCCCCCATGATCGTTGGAAGTACCACCCACCGGTGTGTAAGTGTCGATCCGGGATTGTGCAACTCCCGCATCAGTCTCGGCTGCTCTTGTGCTGTCCTCAGCCTCTCCATCTCTCTCCTCGTCTCCACCATGAAAGCTCCCTGATCCCGTATCTGTCGCTGCATAGTCTCTAGGGAAGCTAACATGGTGGTGTTGATCGTACCCTGGTCCAATACGTAAGTCGTCGTCTCTATCCTGGGACCATCGGTGTGCTCCTCACTGCTGGCCATGGTCTCTGCAAAGGTAAAAAATCCAAACTCAGGTGCCAATAAATCATCTGTCTGTTGTCTCTCATCTGGCACTTGTATCTCTGGACTGGTAGAAGGGTGGTCAAGGGGGAACAGGGCGGAATTGAACTCGGGTTCGGAGAGCGGGTCTCGGCTCTCACGAACCAACATAGATGAACGGGCCGGAGTGCTAAAAAGCGGTGCAGCCAGAGGCTGCCTAAGAGACCTCCAGCCCATCATCTTGATCTGGCGAATCGGACGGGTGAGATCTAGAAACACACAAGATGAGCAAACAAACCCCCGGTTCACCTATTCAACACAGAGCTGAAGATCGTAAGAGATCGGTCGATTATCTTGTCAATTTTATTTTAGGTGATAATGTCAGTCTATCAGAGCGGTTACGCAAGCTGATGGGATTCCAATCCTCCTACCAGAATGTCCCGTATAAAAGATCGGTAGTCTGATTGGGGTTCGGATATGACTCTAGCCTAGTGTACGGGTCGCTCTCTCGCTCATCCAAACCAGACAGTGAGGGGGTTGCTCTCCCCAAGACAAGTTTTTATGTGAGGTGTCTTTTAGGGTCAAGTCAAGTGTGTTCAGCAGTCCCAATTTTATAGTTTTTCTTTTTTTTTTGTATTTTTCAATACAAGCAACACCTAACTAATTTTTCGGTTCTCCTGATTATTTAAGTACGAAAACAGGGGGAGAAGACGAAAAAGCTGATGCGCGATAAAATCAATGATGCATGCAGAGTAAGTGATACGTACCTGACTCCAGCAGTCTACATGCAAAATGATCAGCGCATAAATGTAAAGACTGAAAGTAAACTACCTATATGATGCACGAGAATCTGGCCCTAAACGAAGCAATTTCTACACGTAAAGCACAGTAGCAGGGTAATCAAACCTAAGTCCGGAGTCCTATCTTGGGAGTCACTCGGTGTTCGCCACAACGGATCTTGTACGCATTGTATGTGACTCCTCAAGGCACGTGGACTAGAGTCTAATTAATCCGGCCTTTTCTTATGAGTTAATTAATTAGGTCCAATTACGAGCTAATAGGTGCATGCAGATAATTAAGGTTTGGATCCTAATTAATTATGCCACAATCAATAGAAAATCCTAAGCTAAGGCTAAAACCACGTAAATTAGATAAGCAGTTAATAAAAAGTCAGAAAAAATCAAAATAGACGAAAAACCGCGGTGAGATCCCCCGAGCACACCGGTGCTTGACGAAACAGACCCCGATATCACCGAGAGAGTCCAAGTGTCTTTCCCTATATTATTACAATAATAGTCTTACTGAAAATAAATCTAAACTACTCTATGGCTATCTAGCGGCTATTCCGTGGCTCCCACACTCCTGTTCGTCTCCTCGCGCTCTCCTATGGCTCAATGTAGAAAAGAGTCGCCTCCGACTCCCGCGGTTGCTTCGGCTTCCGAAAAAGCCGCCTTAGTCCTCGGGCCCTTGCAAGAAATCAAACAAGAATGTGTCAAACCAGATTATTAGAAAAATATACAAATAATCAAAGCAAAAATATATATACAACTATGAACAAAAGCCGCGAAAAACTGCGAAAAATCAAAAGACTACTAAGCCGTACTCCCCGACAACGGTGCCATTCTGATGACCGAGAAATAACCACTCACTATTGGGCAAAGGTAAAAATATTCGGTGTCGTTGTGACTCGAATAGAGAGACTCAACCAATCAAGAAAATAAGAGATCACCAAATAAAAGTAATCAGAAATGAAATCCGAATAGCAGTCTTCGCTATTTATTTAACGTGGTATAGACTAGGGTCGAACTAAAGGAGCACGGATTGGCTCAAAAGAACATACGAAGTAGTCAAAGAGATAAAAAAGATAAAATGTATTTTTGGTGGTTTTTAGAGATTTTTATTTTTTTTATTTTTAATTATAAAGGAAATGTGACAAGCACACAATCAACAATTTATTAAACACTCAAAAACAAGCCAGAAAATTCAAATAAAATTATTTTTGTGTTTTTTATATTTTAAATGCTTTTTCTAATTTTTTAAGAATTTTATGATTTTTAGTTTATTTTATAAAAATCGAAAAAGGCAAAAACAATGAAGAAATGTGCAGTCAGATTTGAAAGGCTAATTAAAAATAGATAATTAGCCTATAAAAACCTGAAGGCAATTTTTATGAAAAGTAAAAATAAAAAATAAACTACAGAAACCAAAATTGCATTTTTTTATTTTTTTTAGAATTTTTAATAATTTTTATAAGGTTTTTAGGGTTTTATAATTTTTATGGGTTTTATAAATCCAAATAGGCTAAAAATCGAATTGAAGCTCAAAAACAACAAACAAACAACACCTAATTGTTTTGTGATTTTTAGATGATTTTTTATATTTTTAGTTGATTTTATATCTCAAACAGTGATAAAAACGAGTGTTTTTAAATTTTAAAAATAGCAAACAATAATGAAAATGTCCCCAAAAAAATGTGAAATTTTTACACTGCGGCAGGGGCCACGTGTCCAAATTTCACTTGACTTGGATTTATTTGGTATTTTATTAGACCAATACAAGACACACATCATACAGGAACCAAAGTGCAAAGAAATAAAGTTTCAGGGCCAAACAGATAACACGTGTAAAAACTTTGGGGTCGATGTTGCAAAAAGTCCAAAACACACGAGGCAAGCACGTGATTTGCACTCACAGGGACCAAAGTGTCATTCCTATTTAAAAAGATATAAACAGTAACAACTCTAAACTACACGGTAAACTATGCAAAAGTTCCACACAATCACGTGTCGAAGCACGTGTTCCACACAAATAGGGACTAATTTGCAAATAAAATAAACACCGGGTCCAAGATCCAAATGTTCAAAAATAAAAACAACTGAAACTAATATTTACAGGACTCGAACATAAATGCGAAGATAAAGAGGGCCTAAGTGATATTTACCCTCTTTATTAATGATCCACGGCTGAAAGGATGCCACGTGGACGATCTGACGGTATAGAACTGACGACGTCCCTTCGCTGGACAGATGAGATCTGGAGTTAGATCCAACGGTTGCAAGCTCCCCAGGCACGAACGGTGACGATCAAAACTGGTGCTGGGGCTCTATCCAATGACGGAGGAAGATCCTCGAAGAACATGTCGCCGACGACTTTCGCCGGCCAAATGCGTGCGCAGGGGACATCCTCAGGCGCTGTGGAGGTGGGCGAATCGACGAGGAAGCTCGTCCGCAGCTAGTGGTGTGCTCAGATGGGGCCGGAGACGTCGGAGAAGCTCCGACGATGGAGGGGAGCAGGAGCACATGTGCCTGACCGGTTGGACCCCCAGATGGGGTCCTTATTCGATGAGACCTGCACAGAAAGAACGTTGGGTTGAGGGCAAAGTGCCTCGACCCGGTTATGGGCGAAGTGGGTGGTCGGGTGGGTCGGGGCGTAGGTCTCCGACGAGCGGCGGCGGAGGAGACCCGGGTTTCCTATTCCGTGACGAATTAGGATGATCGGAGGGGCGTAGAAGGTGGAGAGAAGTCTCTTGAGGATGATGCATGGGTCGGATGGGTGAATGAGTGATCGGAGCGGGGGTGAAACGGTCGGCGAAGGCCGGCGGCGCAAAATCGCAAAATGAAAATGGAAGCTACTCTAGATGATATTGAGGCTACCTGATGATCGCGGAGGCTCGAGCTCCTTCGGGTGGAGCACGGCGGTGAGAACCACCGGACCGGGGGCTAGAGCGCTCCAATCCTCGCTGCAACGCCTCTTAGGGCTTGCTGTCACTCAAGGCTAGAAGACGGAGGTCCTGGGAGTATGAAACGGTGGCCTAAGGTACGTCAAATGGCGGACGAAGATGAAGTTATATACTGGCAGGGATCCCACAAAGATGGAGTCGGGCAGGCAATTTTGATGCACGGATCCCTAAGAAGATTCCCGGGCGTGGATTAGGATATATCGTCGATATTCGGAGCCCGGGGTTTGGGTTAATGATGGTCGGTAGCGTTTGGAAAAATGGGAGAAGATCGGGTCGGGGTGCAGATCCGGGCGAAGTGATCCAGGGGGGCAGTTGACCGGGGGTCAACGTTCCCCTGTGGACCAATGAGAAATCAGGGATTGGAAATGATTTGAAAATTCAAAATAAAATAGAAGAAATATTTATTTCAAAATATTTACAAAATAAAAAATGTTTATTTATTTTCAAAGAATTTTTTAGTGATTTTTATTTTTTTTGAAAAATAAATAATGTATATACATTATAGTATTATTATATACAAGTATATTTACATATGTATTTTTTTATTTTTAATTGTTTTTTTTGTACAAATATTTAAATTTTATATTTTATTTATTTACACCATAAATATGGAATATAAAAAGATTTTTATTTGATTTTTATTAATTATTTACAAAGGTGAAATAAATACATCTTTTATTTTATGTATATGGTATATGTACACTGAAGAGAGAGAAAGTATTTATTTTTTTCTTTTTTTTCATTTTTATTTTATTTTTATAAATATTTAAAAATAGAGGGAACACATAAATATTTTTATTTTTTTAGAAAATAAAATTTTTACACAAAGAGAGGTATTTACACAATGTTGAGTCACCCTATCTCTCTATACTTATTTTATTTTGCGGTCAGGCCCTTATTGAGCCCTCCCTTGGGTTTGGTTCACTCAATATTTATTCTAAATATATCCCTCTTTTTCTTTATTTCTTTATTCCTTTATTTTTACACAAAACATGCTATTATTACAATTTACACAATGCATGTATTTTGACAAATTATTGTATTTACAAACATTTACAAAATAAAGGAATAAAGAGTGATGAATGGTGATTCATCACTCCACGAGACTTCTCCCCATCTTTTATACCCTTCCATCCACCCCGATTCGTCCAAGAACGGGGTTTAGACCCTCCTCCTCCACCGCTTCGCCGGAGGGTCACGCCACGACGCGCCAGCCACCCCTTTTGTGTTTTGACGGGTTGAGGCATTTTGCCCTCGACCCTGTGGTTTGCCTATGCATGTTAGAGCTTCCCAGAACATCATCTGGAGGTTCGAATTTTGGAGCACAACAGCTCCAGGTCACTAGCACCGTCGGGCCATTCTAGACGTCCCTGACCTCATCGGAGCATCCCTACAGCTGCGGATCGTCACCAACTTCCTTTTCCCCATCATAACAGCCTCGGAGGTCCCCTCAGTCGCATGTAGCACACGGTCGAAGCTCGCCAGAGGAGAGTTCTTCTCTGTTCTTCCAGGAGGTGTCTCCGCCATTGGATCGAGGACCCCGCTAGTTCTAGTCTCCGACGTTCATTCTTTGGGGATTGTCGATCGTTGGATCCATCTGAGGATCAGATCTCACATGTCCATCGTCGAACCGGTATCCGCGACTCTCAACCGTCCGATCTTAAGTGAGGACCTGTTCAGCCGTTGGATATGTAATAAGAAGGGTAATTTGCACTTAAGCCCTCATATTTGTTTACTTTTCAGCATTAGTCCTATAAATATTTTTAGTCGTTGTGTTTATTTTGGATAATTTGCACTTAGGACCTTATACTTTTAGAATTTACACTTTAGTCCCTCTGTTTGAGCTTCACGTGATCTGCCACGTGCTATCTTGGTTTTTGTATATTTCTACCTGAACTTCATGGTTGTTACTGATTGAATTTTTATAAATAGGAATTGCACTTATACCCCTACTTGTCTGTTTCACATGCCGCTCTTGTGTGGATCTGGACTTTTTGCATATCTAGCCTCGTACTCTTTCCATGTGTTATTGTTTGGCTGATAACTTTTAAATAATTGCATTTTGGTCCCTATGTGTTGTGTGCCTTTGGTTATTTGGAATAAATAGCAAATTTCGTCTAAAATCCATGAAATTTGTACACATGGCTCTTGCCATGGTGTAAGAATTTCTTTGAATTTTTGGGCTCATTTTGTTTGCATTTAGTATTTTAAAAATGCAAAAACCTTAAAAATTGCCATTGTTTGTTTTTAAAAATCAACTAAAAATATTAAAAACCCTTTAAAAATGTCAAAAAAATTGTTGTGGTTTTGATTTTTTTACCTATGTCTAATTTTTGCTGCATTTGCTTTTATAAAAACCATAAAAATTGAAAAACATTGAAAATACTATAAAAATCATTAAAAATTTAAAAAATTAAAAAATGTTTTCTTCTCCTGTATTTAGTTTTTATTCTATAGTTTTACATGAAATTACTGTTGCGATTTTATAGGCATTTTAAGTATTTTTAACTTGCCTTTAGATCTCAGCTATACAATGTTTAGCATTTTTGACCTTGTTTCATTTTTAGAAAATCAACTAAAAATCAGATTCAAGAAAATAAACAAAAACATCTGAATATTTATAAAACCCAAAAATTTTTTGATTTGAATTTTCTGAGCATTTTTGATGTATTGAATAATTGTTGGTTCGCGATTTTGTATGTGCTTTTATACTTTCTCCTCATATTAAAAATTCCAAAAAAAATTGAAAAACATAAAATCCACCAAAAATATGTGTCTTTGGATTTCTGACTACTTCGTAGCCTAGGCATACCATGCTCCTTATGTTCGACCCTAGTAGCTATACCAGGTAAAATAAAATAGCGAGACCGCTATTTGTTTGCTTGATTTGTTGATTTTTCTCCTTGGTGGTCTTGATTTTCTTGATTTACTTAGTCTCCCGAGTGGTTGAGGTCGCAATGACCTAAGATACCTTTTTACCTTGGTCGCTTGGGCTCGTCATCAGAATGATGCCGTTGTCGGGGAGCACGGCTTAGTAGTCTGTTTTTCCATTTCTTTTCCAACTTTTATTTTTACTTGCATTTTTCTTCTGCGTTTATTTCCATTCCATTTATTCTATTTTATAATAACTGTTGGATTGACACATTTTCTGTTTCTGACTTTCTTGCGTGGGCCCAACGATAGAGGGCAACTTTCTTCAGAGAGCCGAAGCACCCGCAGGACTTGGAGGCGGCTCGTTTCTGCATCGAGCCGCATGAGACCGTAGGAGAGCCGAAGCAGGAGTGCGAGGAGCTGTAGTGTAGTTTAGATAGTTCGATTTCATTTTTTGTACATTATTATTGTAATAATACAAGACAGAGACTCTCAGACTTGGTGAATGCTTCGGGGTCTATTTCGTCGAGCACCGGTGTGCTCGGGGGACCTCATCGCGGTTTTTCATCGGTTTTGGTTTTCACCGATTTATTTACTGCTTATCTGATTTTCAAAGGATTTAGCCCTTAAACTTAGAAGTTTTTGTGACTATGATGTAATTAATTAAGGCCAAACCCTAATTATCTGCCTGTTCTTATAGATCGACAATTGGACTTAATTAATTAATTCACAGAGAAAAAGTTAGATTAATTAGGCTCGAGACCACATGTCATGAGGAACCACATTCAGCACGTGCAGGATCTGTTGTGGCGGACACCGAGTGGTTCCTAAGATCGGACTCAGGACTTGGTTTGATTAACTGACTACTGTGCTTATCGTGTAGAACTTGCTTCGTCTAAGGCCGATTTCTTCATGCATCATATAGGTAGTTTACTTTCAGTCTTTATTTTATGCATGGATCACCCTGCATGTAGAGAGCTGGAGTCAGGTACGCATTTCTTACTCTGCATGCATCATCGTGTTTGATCGCGCATCGGCTTTTTCACCTTGTCCCCCAATTTTTGGACTTAAAATAACCAGGAGAGACGAAAAATTTGTTAGGCATTGTTTGATTTGAAAATACCTAAAAAAATTAAAACTATAAAATTGGAACAGCTAAGCACACTTGACCCTAAAAGACACTTCATCGAAAAATTTGTCTTGGGAGAGTAATCCCCTCATTGTATGGTTTAAATGAGCGAGGGAGTGACCCGCACACTAGACTAGAGCTATATCCGATTTCTTGATAGACTACTGGCCTTTTATACGGGACAATCTGTTAGGAGTATTGGGTTCCTACTAGCTCGCTTAATCGCTCTGAAAGATTGCCGTATAACCTAATAAAATTGACAAGATAAAAGACCGAACTTTTACGGTCATCAGCTCTGAGTGCGTAGGTGAATTGGGGGTTTGCTTTCTCATCTTGTGTGTTTTTCAGATCTCATCCGCCTCCCTCCTATTACCTTTCTTTAACCCAACTCTTCATCCCACCCTACCTCCCTTCACTCTCATTCTCCTTTTCCATCCCTGGATGATGGGTTACCCTCCTTTCTTGCCGGATCTCGCGGCTTCTTTATCTTATCCCCATCATCCCCGCTCACTCTTGTCGGAGGTCGAAATTCCGACCGACCTTCCAACCTCTCTTTCTTCTGGGCATGCTGTGCTGGACGCCCATAGAGATCAGACTGACCAGATACAAGACTCGGTTGATTTCACTGTTGGGATGAGAGTACAGTCCATATACATCACATAGAGCAAATGTGAGTTGCAAATACCTCCTATGATAGGATGATGGATGAACACATCGATCAGGAAGCGCAGTCATCATTTACATTCCGTCCCTTCATTCTAGATTTGGAGTTCATTCACAGACTGTCGAAATTTTCAGTGGAGGTTCATGAGAAGCCATATTTTCATCTATCGGAGTTTGAGAAGTTCTGTATGATCCAGGTATATTCAGATATCACTTATAAGGAGCTGATGTTGAGGACCTTCACATTTACACTTCAGGACAAAGCCATGAAACGACATAGACGGTTGGGAAGGAAATTTGCTACGTGGGGCGAGTTACGCTCAGAGTTTCTACAAAGATTTTATCCCCAGCGTAGAGCAGATATGATGCGGTCTTTCATTATGGATTTTTCAGTAGATCCCCAGGAGCCATTACATGATTCATGGCTGAGGTTTCTTTACCTCCTGAGGAGATTTCCAGATCATGGACTTTCACCGACCGACCTTATTGAGATCTCCATGAGGGGGATGACCGCTGAGCAGATTACACTTGTAGTGACCTCGTGTGGTGGTTCACACCATAGTCCCGACATGGATATACTTCATACCATCTCGAGAGTACTTTCAGACATTACACTTACACGAGGTGCTTTAGTTGGGAAAACACAGGAGAATGATGTGGTACCAGTTGGGTGTACCACACTTCATGAGCACACATCTATTACACACCAGATCATGGACATGGATTCGGTTGCAATACAAACGATGGATGAGATGACTGCCACCATGGATGTTCAGACCCAGAGATTAATCGAGTTTCTGTTGGTCCTCTAGATAGAGTTCGAGTCCGTTCCGTACTTTCCAGTTGAGGAGTCTTGGATATTAGATCATCAGATACTCCAGGATATGGAGGAGCCCACGCTACTACAGTCATCAGTCCAGACGTTTCAGTGTCCATTCCCAGACTACTCAGCTTCTACTCTGCAGATGTACTCCTCTGATTCAGATGGACATCATGATTCAACCCAGCAGCCAGAGCTAGATGTGGGACACCATTTTGAGATGCCAGATATTGATAGTTCCATATTTGAGCTTTTTTCCTCCAGTTTGATGATATAGATACATTTCATGAGGACCAGATGATAGCCAACATTGCCGCAACTTGAGGATCAGTTTCACACACTTCTACAGCTTCCGCGTTGTTGACCAGTACCATTTCCTATTTCCATATTGTTCAGAGGCCGTTTTCATCTGATGAGGCAATTTGGTGCGAGGAGTGGGTGCTTGACAATGGCGCAGATTCCCAGTTAGATTTTGATTTCTCTTTCTTCACGGACGATTTTGTATTACTCCTCGAGGGTTATCTGCGGGAGAATGCCACATCCTCGGTGTACTCGGTTTCACTTCCTAGATGTGTATCCGATCTGTCAGATCATGACATCGAGTCTTTTGATATTTCTGATCTTTCTGAGTCTGAGTTTTTTCTCCTCGATGACCCTCACGAGGATGAGCCGATCTTTGAGATATTCGATGATGATGCTGATTTTTCTCCATTATGTGCATCGGATATCATTTTTGTTAGTGAGTCTCCTGATCTTGACTTTCCACACCTTTTTGAGACGGTGATTGACGTGGAGGATTCAATGACTGATTCTTTTTCTCCATGTTTGATTTCTTCGGCTCTACCCTTCCACTCCATTCTAATCTTGAGCCGATAAGTTCTTTTGCGCTATCGGAGCCCCATTTCATTATCCCATATATTTACCCGGTAGCAGACACCCTCCTGATTTCTTATTTGGGTGTCGTTGTTTACACTATTGACCTCGTTATTGTTCTCATACCGAGAGTACAACAACAGTACACCATTCTCCTCACAGATGTCATCTTGAACCTTGATACCGCATTATCCTAGCCTTTGCGCCCAGTTGGGGGCGTAAAACCTAACGCTTGTTGAGAGGCACCTCAACATTGTTCACTTTGTATATATGTGTTTCGTCATTTGATCCTTGTCTCTTCCATTTTGTTTTACACCCCAGGTCTCTCTTATGATTATCTTTGTTATACTTAGGATGTACTTCATCCTAAGTATAGGGGGTGTAGACACCGAGTTGCTCATTCTCGTTCTGTTTCATTACTTCTGTCGTTGCCTATACTTCAGGATCCTTCACCTTAAGTATAGGGGAAGTGATGTTGTTCCTCAAATCTTGTATATATGTATCTTCGTCTCTTTCTACCTCTGTTTTTGTTGCCTATACATAGGGATATTTTACTCTAAGTATAGGGGAGGTAGACCCTGTAAATCCTATCTCTCGGATTTCCTTTTATGTACAGTCTGCTATACTTAGGATTACGTGATCCTAAGTATAGGGGGATCACCGAGTTCTCTTCATTCTATTCTTTGGTTCGTCCTTGTAGTATACTATTCCTTTTCACTTCCCTATACTAAGCACGAGTTATGTCTTCTTCGTCGCTCTTGATTCACACTGAGGACATCGTTCGAGCTAAGTATAGGGGGTGTCGTATATATTTCATATATACTTTAGACATAACTCGTACTTTATGTGAGTGTGTTAATAAATAAAATGGCTAATTCTTTTATCCAAAAATCATAAAAATTTAAAATTTTTCCGTGAACATAAAAATTCTTTATTGCACATACATAGTTATTTATAAAAATTATTTTTTTACAAATGTTTGTAAAAACGATTTTATGTAAAGAGCTTGTAAATATTTTGATATCAAAATTATGTATATAGTACAAAATTTTTGTAAAATATTTGAAAAACAAAACTTTGCAAAAATCTTTGTGTAAATGTTGGTAAATATTTTGCAAAACTCCATGTATTCATTCATTTTTCAAAAATTTTGCACATTTTCAAAAATTTACAAAAAACATATTTTGTATATATTTGTACAGTTTCTCTGAATCATGATTGACATTTAAACTGGTCTGGAATTAAATTGGAAAATGGAGCTTGGTTAAGACCTTAATCCACCTAATTCTAAGAGGAACCTTATAGGGCTTAAGGTTAAGACTTTTCAAGTCCATTTGGGACTTAATTCTTTGAGTTCACTAGGCTATGATCATATGTCATCTTGATGAGCCTAAGTAAAACATTTAACAACGCACACATGACTCTCAGAAACAATGACTTTACTTGCACCAACACATTACACATAGCTCTCCACGGATGATGTGGTAAGGAGGCAGTCTCCTTTGGCTTGGGGTAGCATATGAGGGTAGTACTTCTAGGCGGAGCCTCTCTTCTTCTTTTAGTGAAGGAAGTGCGTCTCAACTTGGTCTGGTGGCGTTGAAGTCTAAAGGCAGGAGTTGTGGGTTGCAATAAAGATTCAAAAGAGGGATAGTCTACTGGCTCAAGAGTAAAAACTCCTTATGTATATATGTTGCACCATGTAGATATGTTGTACATATGCACATTGAAACAAAAATGTGGAAAGAAAGAAAAACTCCAAAAAAGTGGTGAGTCTGATTGAAAATAAAATTGAAGGATATTGAGAATCCTCAAATGCATCATGGAAGCGTGTCGATCGCATCATATGCAATCGGGGCAACTAGTCACACTAGTCGCTAGATTCAGCGGAAGTTAAATTTTTTTTTCAAGTGATGAAAACACATGATCACGAGAACATTTCTCGGATCGTTTCATCAAACCACAAAGCATAAGAAATACCTCTTGAACCGTGGTTGTAATCACGAGATCTCTAAAGTAAGAGATCCTCCTATCTTAAGTCCGATCCACGAAGAATGCTCTTGCGGGCGCGATGATGAGATGCATCCCTCCCGCAATCCTCGATGAAGATCCAAACTACGAGTCCCCTGATTTCGTCCAACGAAATCCGTCATCTTCCCTTAGAGCAAGCAACCCCAAAGAAGAAGGAGATCCTGAGTCGTCGAAGGCGAAGGCGAGAAGCTCTCTTTCTCAACCCACAAGATGGACGACCACCTTGATTAGAGAGAGAGAGTGAGTAGGAGAGAATGAGAGAGAGAGAGAGTAGTAACCTTGTACAACTCTTAATTATGTACCTTTAAAAGGCTAGGTTAGCCCTCCTTACATATTAGTTTCGGATCCAATGGATCTCAATCCATGGGACACATAGATCCAACGACCATGTTGATCTATGTATTAATCAATGGCCAAGATTGTTGTTGGTTAAAAAACCAACAACATTAATTTATATTTAATCAAATATATGTTGCAACATTATCAACATAATTTAATTTAATATAAATTATTTATGAAAAGATAATAAGATAAAAAGAATGAGGAGATAAATAATTCACCCTCAAAATAGGGGGCGTCACCCATGGTGCATGCCACCTTTTTGTGGTGATTTTGTCTTCCCTTTATTCTATCTATTATCTCTTAATTAATTTTGTAATAACCATTATCACAAAATTATCTACTAAACTAATTCCTAATTAATTTGTGAATATTTCAATCATGCCATTGAAAATATGTGAATCATATTCACAACCCAAACTAATTTGTAAATTACATTTCCAATTAATTAATTAATGTGAATCCAATCCACATTAATAACTAACAAATGCTATTTACAAAATTCTCTCTCTTCAATATGTACATTATAAATCATATTTATAATATACAAATATCATGGATAGTATTATCTACATTCTCTAATCCTTGATAATTAAATCCCATTTAATTATCTTGGATAATTATTCTCACAATATGAATCTCATTCATATCATGCTTGATCATTAAATCTCATTTAATCATCAAGTCCTTCTTGCTTGGATATGTAGTTCATCAAAAGGATTATTCTTGAACCCCTTCAAGAATAATGTGCTTTCTCCGCAGATACTTGGAGATAAGGACAGTGAGATTGCATTGTTCCACGTATAGTGACTTGGATATTGAGATCTTATCTCAAATCCATATCTTATGAACCTCCCACAGATGCTTGATTAAATCAAGACCGCAAATCTTATCTTCTTATTGCATCTGAATCTCATTCAGACCAATGTCCAACATTTGGACCAAGATCAGATCGCTTCTCTACTGAGAGGAGTCACTAAAATCCAAACCTGTTTCATCACTCCTTCGGAATGGAAGCGTCATGGTTATACAATCGTTTATGATCATATCACCCTCAGGTATTCCTAATACCTGTACATCCTGCATACTGGAAGACCCATGATCAACCTGAAGATAAAGATCAATTTTTACACTGTCTTCTTCAGGGTTTGATCACTAGGTTTCTCAGTCTTGGTCATTGGGAATTGGTAACGATCGTACGCTTTCCCAAAGCATATATCATACCTTCAAATTCATGTCATGCTTCCAAAGCACGACGACCATGCATGGAATTTGATCGGTCCCAATACCTCATGAGTGAGCTCATGTCTTCTGGTTCATAAATGAACCTGTATGATCCCTTTGAGAGATCGTATTACTCATATGCCCTTACATGCACACCAGCGCGCCGGTGTATACACCTTGGTTAGGTCATCAACCTATTGGTCTGCCAAATGTACATACTCATACATATAGTAACACATCTGTCTCCGGTCAGAGGATGTGTGCCTATGCTGTGACAATATTCACCATAGGACTTAGGTTATCTCGATCTCGCTAAGTCAACCCTTTGACCTAACTAATCCGACACCTCCGAATCACTATTCCCATGCAGAGGACCTGCATCAAGAGGTCGGTCAGATATCAGCCTATGTGAGAAAGGATTGTCATCTCCTACTCAGGCTGGAGATCATCTCTTAATAATCATTTGACGGTTCTTGATGAGTCCTCTATCTAACTCCTTAGATATTCATCCAAACACCAGCCTCTATGATTCATTTAATGAATCAACAGCTATATGATCATCAAGATGGCATGGTACATAACCCTAATTGTACAGAGGGACCTTATAATGCATTCATTCATTTAATTTCAGAAAGGGAGTGAAACATTAATAACTTTCATTGATAAACATATATATATATATATATTACAATAACATTCATTGTAAAAATGGTTCGCCTCGGGCTCACATGTCTAACAAAAATACCCCCCTCCCCGGAGTGTATATAGTCAAATAAAGCAAAGCTTATGTTACACATGCTCGTCTCATGAAGCTTGCAGCGAGAGACTTAGCTACACTGGTTAGGCTCCCAAGGATACATGGCTACACTGGTCATGGTCCATTCTCTTCTTCCTCCTCTTCTTGAGCCGGTTGAACTTGAACTTAGAAGGGAATACCCCGCTCCTCGAGAAAAGAGCTGCCAGACTGGGGCATTAGAGTTACCTTGTTAAGGGGGTTGTCACTTTGTCATTTCTGAGGTGGGGAGCTACATATAACTTACGCAGCACAAGAAAAGATTCATGGTCATCAGAGTTTGTGTATGTAGACTTGTTCTGATCTGGATTATTGAGGAGTCTTGACCATAGATTGGTGGAACTTAGAGGCTGTTGAGTTTTAAGATTAAGTCCAAATAAGGTTCCGACAAATTAATAATCCAAGGCCTGACTGAGCTCCATACTTCAATTTAATGAAGGCAAGTTTAATAATCAACCTTGATTTCCCATTTTTTTCTTTTCTTTTTCTTCTCACTTCTTTTTCAAATAAGTGTTTTCTAAGGGACTAGCAAAAGTAAAGTATAGAGGATGATGAATCCCCATTCATCACTTTTTATTCTTTTATTTTAGCTAAAAATCTTGGCAAAACATCATGTATATAGTTGTAAATACAATAAATTACCAATAAGCATGCATTTGTTAAATAATAATAATTAGCATTTATTTGTGCAAAAATAAAAGAATAAAGAATAAAAGAAATGGAGAGAAATATTTAGAATAAATACTGAGTGACCTAATCCAAGAGAGGGTCCAGTATGGGTCTGATCGCCAAATAAAATAAGTAGAGAGAGATAGGGCCACTCTACCGTGTACACTTCCCCTTCTGTGTGTGTGTGTGTCTATATATATATATATATAGGGAAAAATGTGTATGCCCCCTAGGGGGGAGCTAACTTAGCTCCCCCCGTCCCTTTTTCATATATTTTTTTATTTTTTTAAAATCTAAACGTGTAAATTCATTATTAAATCCCTATATTATGTCATTCAAATTTCATGCGAAATAGAGATTCCTACGACCTCCATCCAGACAGGGTCAATTTAAAAAATTATGTTACCGTTAAAATGACTGTCTGGATTGAGTTCGTATGAGTCTCTGTTTTACACAAAATTTGAATGACACAATAAAGGGATATAATGATGAATATTCACGAAAGAAATTTTCAAAAAAAACATGGAGAAAATGGGATGGGGGTAGCTATGTTAGCTACCCCCTAGGGGCAGCCCCATTTTTCCCATATATATTTTATTTATTTTATTTTCACAAAAAAAATAAAAATAGGTTTTCACTCCCTTGTATATATTTCTAAAAATAAAACAAAAATTAGAAAAATAAAATAAAAATAAATAAATAAATAAATTCTCTCTCATCTTGTATGAAGTACATGTATATATGTATCATATCCATATTTATTAAACACTTGTAAATAACTCATAAAAATAAAATAATAATAATTATATACTCTAACTTTTATGTTGTAAATAAATAAAATATAAAATTGGGGTATTTGTACAAAAAATAAATAAAAATAAAAATAAAAATAAATAAGTATTTTATACATGTATATAATGTAAGAGGATAGGGAGTATGCACCCAGGTGCATGTAATTTTACATGCACCCGGGCTTATAACTCCCACATTTTTTACTTTTCCGAAAAATACCGTCATGTATATTCATCTATATATCCCTCCTGTATGTCATTCCAATTTCATCAAAAACAGAGACCCCTACATCCTCCATCCAGAATAGGTCGATTACAACAATTCTAAAACCGTTAAAATAATGTGTTCTAGATGAAGGACGTAGGAGTCTCTATTTCTGATGAAATTGGAATGACATATATGAGGGATATATAGATGAATATACATGACGGTATTTTTCTGAAAAGTAAAAAAATGTGGGAGTTATAGGCCCGGGTGCATGTAAAATTACATGCACCTAGGTGCATATTCCCCATCCTCTATAATGTAATATAATGTAAAAACTTTAATTTATTTTTCATAAAAATAAATAAAAATCACTAAAAATAATTTGGAAAATAAGGGACATTTTTCATGAACATTTTTCAAAATAAAATCATCTTCGATTTTTAATTTATTTTCTAAATAATTTTGACCAAAGAATTTTCTGATTGGTCCATGAGGGATGTTGACCCCGGTCAACTGTCCCCCCTGAACTGGTCTTCGCCTGATGTTCTCAAAATTTTCCCGAATTGATCCGAACCCCATTCTACTCGAGTAGCTGCTCCGACTACTAAGGGATGATCCGTGATCCACGCCCGATGAATCCCCTAGGGATCCGTCCCTCGATCCGCTCCACACTTTACGGACCCTGTAAAGTATAAAATCTCGAGGAGCCGCATCTTCTGCTCTATCTTTGGTCGCGCCCTCGTCTCCGATGACCTCCATCTCTTCGTATGAGTGACATCTTGCGATGGAGAGTGTTGCAGCGAGGTTTCAAGCAACGTAACCCTAGATCCGACGTATACTCCGTCGTGCTCCGCCGCGAGGTGAGCTCAGCCTCTGGGGCCGTCGACCCATTGAGTCAATGACCCCCGGAGGTCCCCGAACTCCTCCCGATGACCCAACCACCTCCACGAGACTTTGCCCCATCTTCTACACCCATCCACCCACCCTGATTCGTCCAGGAACGAGGTTTGGACCCTCGTCCTCCGTCGCTTTGCCGGAGGGTCACGCCACGACGCGCCAGCCACCCCTTTCGTGTTTTGATGCAGGTCGAGGCATTTTTCCCTCGACCCTGTGGTTTTCCTATGCAGGTTAGAGCTTCCCAGAACCTCATCTGGAGGTTCGAATTTCAGAGCACAACAGCTCCAGGTCACTAGCGTCGTCGGGTCATTCCAGACGTCCCTGGCCTCATCGGAGCATCCCTACAGTTGCGGATTGTCACCAACTTCCTTGTCCCCATCATAACAGCCTCGGAGGTCCCCTCAGTCACACGTAGCAGCCAGTCGAAGCTCGCTGGAGGCGAGTTCTTCGCAGTTCTTCCAGGAGGTGTCTCCGCCGTTGGATCAAGGACGCCGCCAGTTCTAATCTCCGACGTTCATTCTTCGGGGATCGTCGATCGTTGGATCCATCTGAGGATCAGATCTCACACGTCCATCGCTGAACCGTTATCCGCGACTCTCGACCGTCTGATCTTAATTGAGGACCTGTTCAGCCGTTGGATCTGTAATAAGAAGGGTAATTTGCACTTAGGCCCTCCTATATGTTTACATTTCAGCATTAGCCCTATAAATATTTTTAGCCGTTGTGTTTATTTTGGATAATTTGCACTTAGGACTTTATACTTTCAGAATTTGCACTTTAGTCCCTCTGTTTGAGCTTCACATGGTCTGTCACGTGCTATCTGGGTTATTTGCATATTTCTACCTGAACTTCATGGTTGTTACTGATTGAATTTTTATAAATAGGAATTGCACTTATACCCTTGCTTGTCTGTTTCACGTGCCGCTCTTGTGTGGACCTGGACTTTTTGCATAGCTAGCCTCGTACTCTTTCCATGTGTTATTGTTTGGCTGATAACTTTTAAATATTTTGGAATTTTTAAAGGGTTTTTAATATTTTTAATTGATTTTTAAAAACGAACAATGGTAATTTTTAAGGTTTTTGCATTTTTAAAAATACTAAATGCAAACAAAATGAGCCCAAAAATTCATAGAAAATCTTACACCATGGCAACAACCATGTGTCCAAATTTCATGAATTTTAGACGAAATTTGCTATTTATTCCAAATAACCTAAGGCACACAGCACATAAGGACCAAAATGCAATTGTTGTGTGTTGGTTTTGATTTGTTTTGTTGTGTCCAATTTTTGGCGCATTTGCATTTATAAGAACCATAAAAATTGAAAAACATTGAAAATCTTATAAAAATCATCAAAATTTCAAAAAAATCAAAACAATAAGTTTTATTCTCCTGTAGTTAGTTTTTAGTCTATAGTTTTACATAAAATTACTGTTGGGATTTTACAGGCATTTTAAGTATTTTTAATGTGCCTTTAGATCTCAGTTGTACACTGTTTAGCATTTTTGACATTGTTTCATTTTTATAAAATCAAATAAAATTCAATAAAATTAACAAAAATATCTGAATATTTCTAAAACCCAAAAATATTTTTATTTGAATTTTCTGAGCATTTTTGATGTGTTGAATAATTGTTGGTTCGTGATTTTGTGAGTGCTTTTATACTTTCTCCTCATATTAAAAATTCCAAAAAAGAAATTGAAAAACATAAAAACCACCAAAAATATTCGTCTTTGAATTTCTGACTACTTCGTAGCCTAGGCATACCGTGCTCCTTATGTTCGACCATGGTAGCTATACAAGGTAAAATAAAATAGCGAGACCGCTATTTGTTTGCTTGATTTGTTGATTTTTCTCCTTGGTGGTCTTGATTTTCTTGATAGACTTAGTCGCCCGAGTGGTTGAAGTCGCAACGACCTGAGATACCTTTTTACCTTAGTCGCTCGGGCACGTCATCATTGGCCAGACTAAAAATGATATCGTTATTACATCAATCCCGAACAAATATTTCATCCTTTTTGATATTATAGTGCATTTAATCGTTCATTTGGTTGTTGAAGCTAAAGTTGCTGGACCTATTCAATATCGATGGATGTATCCTATCGAACGACATTTGAGAAAATTAAAGAATATGATTTTTAATAAGCCACAGTCGGAAGGCCATGTTGTGAAAGGATATCTCTACAAAAAGTATATTAATTTTTGTGACATGTATATGGAAGGATGAGGTACACGTTTTGATAGATTTGAAAAAAAATAACAATGGTGATGTAGAAGAAATAGAAGACCAAGATAAATTATGTTATTACATATTCATGCAGATTATTGAAGATGATTCATTATTCGATGAATATAATGTGTTACCGATTCCTCATATCCAAATATCTCAATTTATTGAATGGTTTAAATCCTATGTTGAGGTATCAAAAGATAGTTCACTATAAGAAAATGATCTATTTACCACTACAACATTACGACTACATATGGTGGTAATATGGTCATAATGACAACCGTGACCACATTTGGACCACGTGTAGTCGCAATCTGGTCCACATAGGATGTTTTGTGATATGAAATCACATTGTGTCTGTATTGTGGTACCAACTTCTTGGCATGACATTGCTACAACTAGTAGTCGCAATGTCTACTAAAATATCGGACATGCACCCCTCTCCTCCCCCATTCCAATGATGAAAATCCCTTATTTTCGTCCCATTCTCCACCGCCCTAAACCTAAAAAAACATCCATTCTCCTCCTCCCCCACCTCTCCCTCCTCTACCATTCCTCCATGTCCTCCTCCACCTCTTCCGCCTTCACCTCCGTCTCCATCACCACCATTATCACTCCTTTGCCTCCTTGTCCTCCGATCCACCATATCCTCTCCTCTTCATCCTTTTCTGCCACCTCTTTCTCCACTGCTCCTCCTGCATTCCACCATATTCTCCTCATCCTTCTTCTCTTCCACCTCCTGCTCCACCGTTTCTCCTCCTCCTCCTCTGCTTATTCACCACATGACTTGAAATAATGCTAGGAAAAAAGGTTTTTTTTTTCAATTATTTTCATCTTTTTTGTATAGAATTATTCTTGTTAGATGTCAAAATATGCATTTTTTTATAAGAACATGAATATGCTTCTGTGGGAATGTGAATATATATTATAATGAGATTATTTTTGTATGAATGAATGCTTGTTTGTTTGTAGTGTGAATGTGTTTGTGGGGGGGGGAGAGGGGCATGCATGTGTGTGTATGTGTTTGTGAATATTTGTTCATGTATCAAGGTATATGAACATGTTTGTGTGAATGAGATATAATACATATGTATATATGTGTTAATATGCGCAAGCACATGTGTGTATACATGTGTATATGTGTGTGTTAATGTGTTAGTGCACATGTACATGTGTAAATGAATGAAATAGTGTGTGGTGGGAGGGAGGGGGTTGAATGAGTGTGAATGTGTGTGTACATGGGCTAAGAAAGAGTGAATATGTGTGTGTTTGTGTGTGTGAGAGAGCGCACACATAGGCGCATATATTGTGTGTGAAGGTGTATAAACATGTGTGCACAATGACAGAGAGTATGTTTGTCTTATTATGTCTGAATACATGTATGTGTGTGTACTTATATGAAAATGCAAGTGCATGTGTGTATGTGTACATGTGTAAGTATGTGTATCAATGGGTGCAAATATGTGTATACATGTGACTGGATGTAAATGTGAGTGTACAAGGGTGTGTATGCATGTTGGGATATGATTGAAATTATGTGTATTTGTGTGAAAGTGTGTGCATGTATGTATCTGTATGAGCATGTGTGCGAAAGTATAAAAATGTGTGTTTGTGAGTATGTGGTTGTGTTCTTGCATATGTGAGTGAGTGGGTATGATTTGTGTGTGTGTGTGCATGCGTGTGTGTATGTATGCGTGTGCATGTGTGATTGGGTGCTAATGTACATGCAAATATGGATGGGTATATATGTGTGTGGGCATGCAAGCATGTATGTGTGAGTAAATGGGTATGAGTGTATGCATATGTGTGTATGCGTGCATGTATATATTTACATATAGTGAATGTGTGTAATATTCAAACATGTGTTTGCTCCTCTTTCATGTGTTTGCTTTCAAGTTTCATGTATGAGTATTTGTAAGAGATAGTGTGTGTATGTGTGTGGTTGTGTTCTTGTGTGTGTGGTGCGTATGTATAATCATTTGTGTGTTTCGTATGTGTATGAGTGAATGCATATATGAATGTACGATATGAGTCAATGCATGTATGAATGTATGAGTGAGTGAGAGGGAGGGAGAGTATGTATATGTATAAATGAGTGTGAATATGCCTCAAGCTAACCTTCCTTCTATGGAGTAGAAGTATGATATTTATAAGGAGAAGCAAAAGATTGAGAAAGAAGCTGCTACCATTTCTTGTGAACCACAAAGTATTTTAGTTTATATATTACATTATTTGTTCAATAACGACAGTTGAGTTGTCTTGCAAATTTAACTTAGAGAGTTTCTTCCGATTTTTTAGAAGAAGGTGCTAGATTTATATCTAAGGACATGTAAATTGTACCTTGACCATACGAGGATAAGGAAGAAGCTTCTACCATTTCTTATTTCTTTTAATGATGCAATTGCTTTGAATTTTTAGGCCCTCATAGAGACATGGAAAAACTAATCCAATCTAGGTAAAGTTTCTATTTTCCACAATTATTTTCATTATTTGATATAAACATATCCAATTTAACACACTTTTGATGTTTTTATATATTCTCATTTATTACATGCTTGTATGTAACCATACGTTATTACAATTTTAGACAATAATTATCTTTAAGTTACGTTTTCTCTATGCTTATCATATTGAACAAATTTTAAAAGATGCATGGCGACTTGGATATTCATCAAGATTGTAAATAATAAATATTCAATCTTCCTTTTATTATATTTTTTCTCACATGCTCTTTATATATTACGTGATTCTTGTTATAAATATATTTCTAATCTTAAGCATATTCTTTATCAACAAAGACTATGCATTCATTGCCTCTAATGAGATTTTGTTAGGCATAGGTGTATCATCTCTAATGAAACAATTTACATGTAGGAGGATGCTTTCATGGTGCATTTATCCATCATGTCTAGGAGGAATTACTAAAAGCACAAGCATTATCTAAGAGAACTTTCGTGGTAACTTTACTCTTATATATCTCAAAAGTTATGTGCATAAAATAATATATGAGTTTTTTGGCATTATGAATTAACACTCTTGCAAGGAACTTCACTAACTGGCATCTGCTTAAACCTAATATTCTAGATATTACCCTCCTTCTATCTATATAGATGCATATAATACTAAAGACTGGATGATTTTTACTGTTGTTTCTAGGTTTTTGTTATGTTGCATATATACATGCATCATAGAACTTAAACAACCAGAGACAATGTGAATGTATTGTTGTATGTGTATAAATATGTGTATGTGTAAGTGATGCCTTCTTTGTATGCACAATTTGCTCATTAGCGATGGTTCATGGTGTGATTGCAGGTTGGAGTTCATAGTGAACTCCTTGTCAATGCCATCGATGATTGGTTTCATGGATAATGCCATGATTATAATGTCACTACAAAAACTCAAATGATACTTCAATAAGCACATGGGGGTAGTGCATATTATGGCATTTATCATTATATTGCTCATACTCCTTCTTCATGTATTTATTTCATTCATTTTAGAAAGTTTCATCTCTTACTTATTTTCTATTGGTTTGATTAATGATGAGTATGGATGTTTTATATGCATGCAATTGTTTGTGAATGAGCATGCGATACATGCACGTTTGTGTTAGTGAATGCACATGTTGTGTGAATGTATGTGTGAACATGCTAGAGAGAGTATGTGTGTATGCACAATTGCGTGAGTAATTTATATGTATGAGTATATTTGTGTGAATGTTTGCATATGTGCGAAAGTATGTTATGTGTGTATGTGTGAGAAAGAGAGCATGTGTATATTTGTATGAGAAAGAGTGATGTGTATGTGCGTGTATGAATGTGCATGTCCATGATACGTGTGTGTGTTTGTGTGTGTGTGTGAATGTATGTATATGTAATGTCTATTATATGTGTGAGAGAATGACAAAGAGAGTATATGTATATCTGTTTGAATGTGTGTGAGTACATGTTTGTGTGTGTGTGAGAAAGAGAGAGAGAGAGAGAGTGTGTGTGTGTGTGTGCGTATGTATACATGTATTAACATGTACATTTATATGTATATATGTGTGATTGAATGAGTGTATGTATGCATGCATGTCTAATAGTTTGTGTATTGTGTGTGTGTTAGTGTTTGTATGAATGTTAGCATGTATGTTAGTGCTCATGTGTGTGAGAGTGAGTATGCGTGTGTAAATGTGTATGTACATATATGTATTTATGCATGTATATAAATGTTTGTATGGCTACAAGTGTAGCAGTAGACTGTTGCTGCTATTTTTTCTCTTGAAAAACCCAATTGTGACGACAAAAGGACTACATATGGTAGCTTTGTAGTCACAATTAGTTGAAAATGCGACCACAATAATTTCGCATTGTGCTTACATTTGCAATTTGCGGGCACTGACATGCGACAACACCAATTATGAGCACATGTAGTCGTGGGTAAGAAATACGACTACAAAACTAATACTTTGGCACTACAATGCGACTACAATCGTAGTCACATTTCATAGTTTTTCTTATAGTGGTGGCAATGATCTTTTCACGAAAGAAATTGAGATTCTTGCACGAACTTTGTACTCATGAGTTATTTCCCATTCGGGGTACATTGTTAATGGTTCGCTTCATAAAGAAATCAGTCGATGATATTAAAACAACATAGATGTCGGGTGTTAGTAGTAAAATCAGAACTTCAATCAAATGTGGATGGCTACTAACGGTCAGATCATTGATATAATAGAAAATTAATTTCTTACATGACATGTGATCAGTTTTGTTCAAGTGCCTTTGGTTCGATATTGGTTGTGAAGGAATTGGTTACCAGAGAGACAAGAATGACTATATTAGTTTGAAAAAGAATGACTGGTTACACTGGTTACAAACAAATGAATCATTTACAATAGCAACCCAAGTTGAGCAAGTTTTTTATGTTCCAGATAACTCTCACACTGGATGGATTATTCCCGTGTGTACCATTCCTAGAGATTTTTTGATGTAGTTGAAGATGGAGATCTACCTTATATCGATGATGCTTGTTAGGAAGGCGCTTATGGGAGTTCGACAACGTCCGTGGGTAACAATGTAAACATAATATCCCGTAGAGTTTGTGATAATACAATGATTAACTAAAAGGTATAACAACTTGAATTTTTTTTATTTGATGTTTAGATAAATTAACATTATACTTCATATATAGGAATGTCGCTTAGGCATGAGCAATGTGTTAGAGAGAGATCTTCTTCAGCCCCTTCATCCTCAAACCCTCCACATGATATTGCTTTAGTTAGGCGGGGAGGACCCTCATAATGTAGAGCATAAGATCGTCTCCCTCCATGCATGATGCTACGGGTTTAGATTGTGGGTGATGATGCAGTGGGGGAGAATTCCACGTTGTTTCATAGTTATCTAGGAGAACTGGCATGTTTTGATGTTTCTACCAGCTTGTCGATTTCAGATTGGTTCATTATGCTATTACATATGCCATTCTACGTAACATGGAGGTAAATGATTGACAAATGTAATTTTCCCCCTTAAACTTCGAATCTTTATAGCTAGTTTCACTTGGAATCGTAGTCCTGAGGTAGATGGGAAAATTTTGGTCCATGCAGAAGAAATGCTTCGTCTCTATCGAGGCCACTTAAGAATACTGTGAGTGGATGTGTAATTTTATAATAATTATGAATGTGATATTAATACATTATTTTTCAGTATTTCAATCCACAACTTCCATTGATGCAGTTGTTTAGAGAGTATTACTCGGTGTTGATCCTAACTAATGGAGAGAGTTTGTTGTATATTGAGTGAACATGGGGTATTGCACATATTTTTTACTTTCTTACGCACTTTACCTTATTAACAATTGTTTATTATAGGGATTCAAAGCTACCACAGGGTGTGTAGAAAAAATTCAAATCAATTGAAACATAACTTTATAAGTACTTTCTTATTTAAGTGATATATAATTATTTTTATTTTGTAGATAGTATTCTTATTCTTGAAATTCTATTTAGTTTGAAGAAAATGAGATAGTAAGATGGAAAATTTTGAGAAATGCAAGAGTCGTGACATTGATGGGATTGTGTGAATGAGTAGACCCGTCATATAGTCCCTCTTCATGTAAGAAAAACCTATATTTTCTAGTTTAACTTAATATAATATTTATGATGTTAGTTAAATGATTTATAATGCATGCCTTTCATGATGAGATGGTGAAGCTCACCACTCCCCCCTTCATTATACAACGTCGACGCTAGTCAAACACCTATCACTCCAGATGAAGCATTCATCCAAGCGATGGGTTCGGAGCATTCTAGACATGTGCAATGAGGTTGTCACGGAGCAACCATTCAATCATGGTATCATGGTGGTAGCAGCTCGTCCTCCCATAAGTCATTGAGGGATAATGAGTTAGAAAATAACTTGGTGTGGCTAAATGAGCAGGTTCTAGCCAGGAAGATGCAATGAGTCAATATCAACATAAGATTGCGAGACTGCGGAGCAAAATAACACAATTTCGTATGTTCATGAAGCTTCATGGTGGAGGTAACCTCGTTCCACAAGATCCACCGCCGCAAACCAATGAGGAGGACGAAGAGGACTACGAGGACTATGAGAGAGAGGATGAAGATGACGAAGATGAGGATGAGTAGTAAATGAGGATGGACTGAAGTAGTTTTATCTAGGTTAAAAACATTGGTAGTTTAATGTTAGATAGATGAGTAGTTAGTGAACATCTAGCAAGAACATTTCATATTAGATGTAAAGTATTTTTATATTAATATTTACTATGTCTTGCTTGATTTTTCTTGTTGAGAGTAATGCACTAATATATATTGGTTTTGTGATTTCATACAAGGTGTGGCAAAGACGAAGAAGATGAAGAACAGGTTTGTTGCGCAACAAGCATTTTTTTTGGAATAGAGCAAAAGGGACGGTTTCAATCATCCCTTAAACTCTTTGTACCCGTCTCGTACATGCAAATAGTATTAAAAGGACAAGCCCAGAAGTAAATAGATGATTTCATATCTTTACTTTGATGACTAACATTCCTGAGACATGCACATAAAGCATTTGGCGCAACCGTCAAGCCTGAATCTAGACGGGATGGTGACGACTGTCCCATCTGATAGTAGCATATGGGATGGGTGCAACCATTACACATGTGACCACTATATGTGATGGGCGCGACCATCCCAATCGAGTCCTTACAGGGAGGTTACAGGGCGTTTCATCGTATCTTCTTTTATCCTTTGGGGAGCAACCTGACGGGACGGTCATGACCGTCCCATTTACTCTCCATAATGAGATGGGCTCTCTTTTCGTCCAATCCAAGTAGATAGGACATGACCAGATGGGACAGGTTTATAACCGTCCCATGTGAGCAAAAGGGTCGGGCCGGCGTAGTTTCAGACGGGGACAGTACACGAATGTCGCCTATTGTGGTTGAGATTGTAGTGCATCATGCTGGTCTTTAGTTGTTTTGGATTACCTTTTCTTTTAGCAGTGCTAAAAACTTTGTGGTTGGATATATGCAATGAACTTTAATCTCCCTGCCTGCATGGATGGAGAGTGGGAGTGGGAGCGGTTGGATATATGTATCCTTATCTATTTGCTATTATATTCATTTTTAAGCTGACATGGATGTGTATTTTTATATTAGTGGATATGGATACATATAAGAATATATTTATATATTTTCTTTGCAAATATGGAAGTGGATGCATATACCTTTTTCATTTTTATGCTATGAAAATATATATGATTACAAATTTTTCTAGTGTATACAAATACGGATATCTATATTACCGAATCTATATGTATCTATTTTATTGACAGATATCAATGTAATTAAACATATATCTAAACATGGTACATGGTTGCATATGGTATTGTGTATTTTGGAATCACTTTCAAATGCAAATAGATATATAATATTTAATCATTTATTTTTCAAGATATTTACACTAACATATTATAATATTTTATTTTTTTATCATTTTTTAGCTTATGTACGTATTTTTTATTTTATCAACTAATGATTAATTTAAACTTCACGAAAAAATTACTTTTGAGAGGAAACATTTATTCCTTTGTTACATAATCGTATACGAATTATTGTTACCAATTTTTCATATTTGCATCCATATTTAAGAGTATGGTGCAATTTTTACTATTCCCAAGATATTTATTTCTGTAGATTTATCTAAGTTTTAAAAGAAAAACAATTTGGTAACACTTATATCTATATTGGTATCTATCTATTTGCAACCCTACTTCTATTTGTATTCATTTTAAAATGGATACATATACTCATGTCAACATATGTATAACATGTACAATAAAAGATCGATACACGTGCACACACGCGCATACATGTGTGTGCGCACGTGTGGGTGTGGGTTTGTGCTTGTGTGTCCCTATACATAAAGCATTGTATATCATTGCATGGTATTATTTATTATCACATTAATAAATATGTATTTACGTAAAATAAAGAATTTGTAAGTATCTTATTGCCAATACCATGTTTATATAAACTATTTAAGTGTCGGTATTTTCGTAAAAATCCCTTCTAAATATTAGCATTGATCAATTACATAACCATTGAAATCTCAATAAATGTTACGTACTAAAATGACAAGATAAATCAGATTAGTGCTGGAGGGGAGTTATCTCATCGGGGTCAGCGTCGAGGGACATGGCATCTTGTCTGAGGGCGCTTCGGTTGATGCTGGTGAACCTTCGAAGGGAGATCAGATTGCGGCGGAGTGAAAGGAGGGACCATGCCCAGGCTGAAGTGGCTCGGTTGGACAGACTTGAGGATGGCAGGGATCTTTCTGAGGAGGAGAAATTAATGAGAATGGGCTATCAGGGTGTGCTTCTAGAGGAGGACAAGAAAAGAGAGGTAGAGTGGAGGCAGCGGTCGAGGAAAAACTGGTTGAAGGGGGGCGATGCAAATACGAGATTTTTTTCATGCAATGGCAAATGGCAGGAGGCAGCGAAATTTGATCCATTCCTTGGAGATTAGGGGAATGCATGTGGAAGGAGAAAGGGAAATCGGGGCTACGGTTGTTGAACATTTCAGAGAAGTGAGTAGGAGGGACCATCCTAGTGGGGTTCGTTGGCATGATAGAGAAGTGCCTCGACTTTCGGAGGCTCAGGCATCGCAGTTGGTTTGCCCTTTCACACTTCAGGAGGTCCGTACACTAGTTTTTGATCTAAATGCAGATGGTTCTCCAGGACCAGATGGGTTTCTGTATTCTTCTTTCGTGGTTCTGGGACTTGGTGGGCCAAGATGTGTTAGCTGTTGTTGAGGAGCTTAGAGGTGAGAACCGTGGCTTTGATCGATTAAATCGATCTTTAATCTTCCTTTTACCCAAGAGAGAGATGGCGATGCGAATGGAGGACTTCAGACCTATTGCCTTTTCAAATACCATATATCTCATTGTTGCAAAGGTTCTTGCGAACAGACTATGTATTGTTTTGGATAGCATCATCAGTAGCTCGCAGACTGCTTTTGTTCCTGGTAGACATATGATGGATGGTGTGGTCATTGCCTCGGAGATTGTTGCTAATTGGAAGAGGAGGAATGTCAAAGGTATGCTTTGGAAGATTGACTTTTCCAAAGCGTATGATTGTGTTAGTTGGAAGTTCATCTGGGCATCTCTTTCTAGGCGTGGTTTTCCAGATGATTGGATCTCTTGGATGAAGAGGTGTGTGACGATGACCTCTTGCTCTGTGCTGGTTAATGGCAAGCAGGAGGGGGGCTTTTTTCAGCCGCAGAGGGGGGTTAGCAGGGATGCCCACTTGCCCCTCTATTATTTGTTATTGTGGCAGATGCGTTGTCGAGGATGGCTACTCATGCGGTGGAGGGAGGTTTCATTCAGGGCTAGAAGCTTCAGAATTTGTCAATCCCGATCTTGCAATATGCGGATGACACGATTTTATTTGTAGAGGGGGGAGCACACGAGGCTGAGGGCATTGCTACAGTTTTGGAGATGTTTGGGGTTGTTTTAGGGTTGAAGCTCAATGAGGAGAAATCAGTGTTTGTTCCCTCCGGTCTTATGGAGGGGGAGATCGAGGCTTGTGGGTCGTTACTTCGCTCAAGGCGTGGGTCTCTCCCGATCACCTATTTGGGGTTACCCATGGTGGATGGACGTTTAAAGCAATCGGATCGGATGCATGTGATTGAGAGACTTGAGAACAAGCTTGCAGGTTGGCGCGCTTCATGTCTATCCCATGATTGACGCTTGGTGCTCTTGAGGTCAGTTCTCTCTGCGATTCCTATTTTCTTTCTATCCTCTCGCTTGCTCCCGACGGGGATTCGTAGACGATTGGATACTTTGATGCGAAGTTTCTTTTGGACCGGCACTCCGTTGGTTAGATGGGAGATTGTGACGCTTACGGAAGAAGATGGTGGTTTGGGAGTCCTGAACCTTGAGGTGATGAACAAGGCCTTCTTGGCTAAATGGGTTACTCGTATTTGGGATGAAGGATCAGATACTCTTTGTACACTTTTGAGGAAGATTTATGATGTGACAGGCAACATGGAGTGGTGTCCCAATAGAATGATAAGGCCTTCAAATTTTTGGCTAGGGGTCTCCTCGGTTCTTCCTCAGATTACTCCTTTTTTGAATCCCGTGCTGAGGGATGGAGAAGAAGCTAATTTTTGGAGATGGACGGATGGTACTTTTACTGTGAAGAAAGCCTACAAAGCCTTATATGCATCCACTGTTTTTGATCCAGGTATTGTGATACCAAGTTAGGGCAAATATGGTCTTGGAAGATCCTTAAAAGAGTAAAAATCTTTCTCGGGTTGTTCGGTAGAGAACGGGTATTGACTGGTGCGCGAAGGGCTAGGCTCTTTGGGGCTAATAGCTCTTGCATACGATGTGGAGAGGAAATGGAGGATGCCGATCGTCTATTTTTCCTTTGTTCTTCCTCGAGACAGATTTGGTCAGAGGCCAACTTATCTTCTGTTGCATCCTCGGGGGTTAGAGAGTTCTGGGCATCGATTGACTCGTCCGGAACTAGCACAATAACAGAGAAATGCCATCCACCGTCTATTCTGTGGGCTATTTGGTTGGCGAGAAATGGAACCATTTTTCGAGGAGAGAGATTTTATATCGAAAATGTAATTGAACATTCCAGACTCCTACGTGGGTCTTGGTCACTGTAACTTCTGTAGCTTATCCTGTGAATATAAGTTTTTGGGTGTCCACCTTTACGGTTTGACACCCTTTTTCCTTCAAAAAAATAAAATTTAAATTATTTAACCCCGAGTAGAAACTTTTGGCTTCATTCATTCCTGAGTGTTGGCTTTTTTTACGACGAATGAATTTTGCTCCTTTAAAAAAACTTAAAAAACGGGAAAAATTAAAAAAATGGTAGATTATTTTTCATCATTGAAGGCGTTCAGAATTCCTAGTTATTATTGCTTGAAATTTGAAAAATACACAATTTTGTTTACGAGTGGCTATTTTTAGAAATATGAAGTTGCACAACACTTCAATATATAATTCAGGAGGTTTAATTCAACGTTGAAATCTAATGATATTCAAACCTAGACTGTTTCAATCTCTATTGCTTCTTGTCTTCTGATTTATTTCAACTCGATCTGGAAGTTTTTCATCACCTTCCGCTTGACAGTTACATAGCATTCGTTTACACAACCATTGAAATCTCAATAAATTTACTGTTGAGAAGCATTCTACCCACAAACCCTAGGGGTAGATTAGTCATCTCCTATACTAATTGCATTGTAACCCTAGGCCTCTCTACCTATATAAAGAGCCCTAGGGATTTCCTTTCAATAGAAGATCCCGTACCAGAATCAAGCCCCGTTGCCCCGCATTCTCGTATTCCCCCCCACCCCCCGCTGACATCTCGTGCCCTCCCCCGCTGAGCATCTCGTGCCCCCCCAGTCTCGCATGTTCCTCATGATCGTACGAGGTTATGAAAAGGAACACATTCTCTTGGAGTCAGAACCTACTGATAAGACGGGAAAAAATGCAACATGGGACAAAGACGACGGCATGGTCAGTTCTTGGATTATGATCAGTGTTATTGACTGGATTGCTGATGAACTCGTTTATTAAAATACTGCTCACGATATGTGGACCTCCCTTCAAGCCACATATGGTCAGGATAAGAATTCAACCAGGATGTATCAGATGTAATTTGACATGCTCAACATGAAGCAAGCAGGACGCTCCCTACCTAAGTATTTCTCTCTCTAAAAATCTCTTTTTGAGCGATATAATGCTTACATTCCAAGATGCACATGTCCAACTCAGAAACAACATCGCCAGCAGATGTCAGTCCTTGTATTTCTTGCTGGACTCGATTCTGGCTACTCGGCTGCTCATGATCAAATGATCACATCAGCCACTCTCCCCACCATTGAGGAAGCCTACAGCACTCTGAGTCATCTTGCTATTCCTCCTACAAGTGCTAAAAGCACTGATCAGGGGCAAATCTATGCTCTCGCTGCCCCATCTGGATGAAGGAGTCGTGGCTCTTTCAGGAGCCGTGGCCTAGGACGCTTCACTCCACGGCGAGGTCGTAGCACAATCCAGTGCTGTTACTGTCATAAATTTGGGCACACAGAAGCTGTATGCTACAGCAAGCAGGGGTACCCTATACCTAGTGCTCGAATGGCCAATGAAGGAGATAGTCCTCCAGTGGAGGTCCCTAGATGGGACTTCGATGATCTGATGCAGCGTCTCAACACGCTACAATCGAACGAGTCCTCTAGCTCATATCAGGACAATACTACAGACACTACCACAATTGCACGATCAGGTATCTTTGTCACATCTGCCAATAGAATTACAAAATTAGAATGGTTGATTGATACAGGTACTTCCACTCATCTGTGTGGCGAACGAACTCTCATACAACAGATGCATAATGTCCCTCCTGGACGGACTGTACATGTTGCTGATGGACGTTTTCCCCCAACAAAAGGAAAAGGCGATGTCCATCTAACTCCTAATATCAGACTCAACAATGTTTTATTTGTTCCAGATTCTCCCATCAGTCTCCTTTCAGTTAGCTAGATTTGCAAAGAACCCAACTGTCAAGCAATATTTGACGCTATATCTTGTGTGTTTACGGACATACTAACTGGGAGGACGATTGGTGCGGGCCGTGAAGAAGGGGGTGTATATCACCGTATCCAATCCTCTGACACTACAGCTTACTCTGGGACCACTTTCTCTGCATCCTCTGGTGCTCTTTGGTACCAACGTCTGGGTCATCCTTCTGTTCACAAACTTCGACGAGTTCTTCCCCAGCTCCCTGATGAATACCCATTCATCACTCTTTATTCTTCTATTTTAGCTACAAAAACCTTTGCAAATACATGTAAATATGTGTAAATACAAATAATTACCCAAAAGCATGCATTGTGTAAAAAGATATAATTAGCATGTTTTTGTGCAAAAATAAAAGAATAAAGAGTAAAAAGAAAAAGAGGGAAATATTTAGAATAAATATTGAGCAACCTAACCCAAGGGAGGGCTCAGCATGGGCCTGACCGCATAAAAGCCAAAGTAGAGGGAGATAGGAGCTCATATGTACATACTTTTGTAAATAAATAAAATAATATTTTCCTCACCCAAAAATATGCTTGTATACATTTTGTATATATTTAGAAACTATTAAAAACAAAATAAAAATTTAAAAATCAAAATTCCAAAAATGCCCTTTCACCATGTACATAGACCATCATCCTTTATTTATTTAACCCTATAAATAAATAAAATTATTTTCTAAACTTTTTGTAAATATTCTATGTTACATATTGTAAATACATAAAATAACAAGAAACAAAACAAAAATCAAATAAAAATTACAAAATTAAAAATACAAAAATACATTGTATAGATACCATGTATATAAATGTATACAACTATTTATTTCACCCTTGTGTATAAATAATTAAAATAAAATAAAAATACCATTTTGTTCTTTATTTTATGATGTAAATAAATAAAATATAAAATGGGCATAAAAATACATAAAAATAACAAATAAAAAATCAAAAATTAAAATCTATATAGTGTACATATACCTATATATAGCTACCCTATTTTTATTTCCAAAAATTAATTAAAAATCACCAAAAAATAGAAAAAAATAAAAGAAAAATATTTCATGTTTTGAGTTTTTCTTAATTCGGCCTTTTTCTACCTTAAATTAAATAAACAAAAAAATAAAAACGTGGCAGCTCCTGATTGGTCCACGGGGGATTGTTGACCCCGGTCAACTCCCCCGCGGACTCTTTCCTTTTGCGTCGACTCGCGCCCGACCCGACTTCGTTGATTTCTCCACGCGTCTCCAGCCTGTCGCCCCCGCGAACCCCGCGCCCGGATTCTTCGCCGTTCATCCGACATCCTCGCCAGATCCTTCGCCGTGGGATCCACGCTTTCCATAGCTGCCTCCACTCAACCCTAATCGGCCCTGTCCCCCTATATATCCCGACCTCCGCCACCTACGCGCCTCATCTTTGGCTCGCCACTTTCATTCCCGTGACCTCCAGAGCAATCACCGAGGTGACAGCTCGCGTTTGCCCCTGTTGCAGTGAGGAGAGGGTGCCCCGACCATCGATCCGGCAGCTTCGCGCCGCCGTGCTCCGCCGCTTGCAGGAGCTCGAGCCTCAGGCCTTGACGCCCTTCGAGGCTACGACCGGGAGCTAGCTAAGCTCCAGCACAGTCTTCCGCACCACCCAGGTAGATCCTTTAGGCCATAGTTTAGCGTAAATATCGATTTTTAGTTTACTGTTAGCGTAGCTCCGCCGCCGTCGCCAGCCACCTCCGATCTCCCATCTGCCATTCCGACCCGACCATCATCTTCGCCAGACCTCTCCGCATCTTCTTCACCCGTTCACCCAACCCAGATCGCACAGGATCTGGGAATCGAGCTCCTCCGCCGACCACCTTCGCCGGAGCTCTCCATTCCGACGCACCATGCACCTTCACGCCGCCTAACCGGGTCGAGGCAATTTGCCCTCGACCCGTGAGTCTTCTGGTTCGCTTTTCAGGTCAAGACAAGGGTCATCTGAGACCCTTCGCCATCCAGCCAGGAGACCCGGCTCCACCGCCTTCGCTCGATCTCCTCGGAGCTCGGTGTGCTCGTCGGAGACCACCAGCAGACGCGGGAGCCTTCCGCGATTCTTCTCCGACCTCCAGAAGGCTCTCCAGAGGACCCTAGTGCACGCACGAGCCCGGCGAATCTCGCCGGCGACCAGTTCTTCCAGGATTCTCCAGAACCGTCAAATCATCCTCCTCGCTCCAGATCTGATCTGAACCATTCATCTGCGGAGCACTGCCACCATCCGATCATCCTGAGGGTCGATCTTGACCGCTCGCGCAGAGAGAGAGGCACCAGCTAGCCTCAACCGTCAGATTCGCCACGCGTCCTCCTCTCAGCCGTCGATTCACCAAGAGTATCTCCACCACGCTTCGTCACCGTCAGATCTGCCACGTGGAATATTCTCCACCGTTCGATCAGGCCAGCCCTTTCAGAGTTAAAGTCGCACCCGTTCTCCACCGTCCGATCAGCCACGTGGCGTACATCAGGCCGTCGATAATAATAAAAGGGGTAAATTCATCTTAGGCCCCTCTGTTTGTTTTATTTCATTTTAGTCCTGTAATTTCTAAATTAAGTTGTTTATTTTCTGGGATATTTGCATTAAGGACCTCGTACTTACTTTATTTGCACTTATACCCCTGTCTACATGGACCACGTGCTTCGTCACGTGAACTTTATTGGGTTATTTGCAATATAAACCCTGTAGTTCTGGATGTTACGGATAGGATAAAAAGTTTTCTTTATTTGCATTTATGCCCCTGTGTGTGATTTAATTCCCCATGTGCGATATTTATTGGGTTATTTGCAAATAAGCCCCTGGACTTTTGGTACTTGTTACCAATAAGCCCTCGGAACTTATTTTTCTTACATTTGGGTCCCTGAGTGCCCCAGGCACGTGCTTGGCACGTGTTTTGCTGGGTATTTTGCACCAGACCCCCCAGAACTTTGGGTATTTGCACTTTGGTCCCTGTGCACAGTGCCCCTCCTTTATCTTTGAATAAAATATCAAATCACCTCCAAATTCGATGAAAATTAGAAACATGGCTCCTGCCATGGTGTAGAATTTTTGTGAATTTTTTAGGACATTTTTAATTTCATTTGATATTTTTAAAAATTCAAAAACCCTTATTTTTGCTACTGTTTAGAGTCATAAACCCCAAACAAATATCAAAACCCTTTTAAAAATTCCATAAAAATTAGTTACTGTTTATTTTGTGTTCCTTGATTTTCTAGCCAATTTTGACTATTTTTCATTGAGTAAAAACCCTAAAAACTTAAAAACACCTCAAAACTCCTAAAAATCATAATAAATAATTTAAAAACTCAAAAACAATAATTTTGGTGCTCAAGTTTTCCTTGTTTTCTCTAGTATACAGGAAAATTACCTCCAGGCCCCTTTGAGATCCTTAGATATTTTATCTTTGGGTTTTGGGCCTGGTTGGACAGTACCCCTTGCTTTTCGCACTGTTGGATTTTTAGGAAATAAAATAAACATCAGAAAAATCTCAAAAATTCACCAAAAAAATAAAAAAAATACAAAACACATAAAAATATTTTTGTCTGAATTTTTGCTTGCTTTTTAATGCATTAAATAAATTGTTCAAGTTAATTGTTTGTGTGCTTTTCCTGTTTTCTTTATATTCCAAAAATCCTAAAAAAATATAAAAACCCTTAGAAACACTAAAAAAATACTCTCTCGGATTTCTGACTACATCGTAGGCCGCAAGGCCAATCTGTGCTCCTTGTGTTCGACCCTGGGAGCTATACCAGGTTAATCCCATAGCTAGGACCGCACTTCGTGTTTCATCCCTGATTTATTTCGCGGTTCGATTTTTTTTTCTTGATATACTTAGCCCGAGTGATTGAGGTCGCGACGAAAAAATTTCTTTACCTTTACCTTAGTCGTTCGGGCGGTTATCAGAATGGCGCCGTTGCCGGGGAGCACGGCTTTGTAGTCATTTTTTCCATATTGTCTCTCTATATTATCATTGTTTTCTGACACTCTCTCTCTCTCTTTGATTTTTGTGCGAGGTACTGCGTGGACAACTTGGAGTTTATTTTTGAGGACCCGCATAGGAGGAAGAGCAGGGAGAGGAGGAAGAAGAATTTTATTTTGAGAAGAGAACAATATTGTTTGTAATAATATAGAACTTGGACATTTGTGGACACTTGTAACTTAGCGGGTCTGTTTCGCCGAGTACCGGTGTGCTCGGGGGACCCATTTGGATTTTCGCGGCTTTTTCTACGGTTTTGATAGCTAGCTGCCTTTTCCGGTGTTTACGCGGTTTTTCTCGAGCCCCTAGATTTAGGAATTTCTCTTGCTTGTGCCGTAATTAGTAGGGTCCCCACACTTAATTGCTTATATGTTCCTATAGATCATTAATTGGACCTACTAATAATAAATAATAAAAATAACTTAGTCGCTTTCCTGAGAACCTACGCGCCGCGAGCCTGCCCCGCAAGCGCTACTCCTGAACTCGACCTGTCGAGAAGAGGAGGGGTGGGCCAAGACCGGACTCTTTGGATCAAGGGCGAGTGACTGAGTTAGACGGTTCTGCACTAGGAATTGCTCATCTAGGACTCGGTTTTTCCTCACTGCACCATTTAGGTAGTTTAATTCTGTCTTTAAATTTTGCGCGGATCACTTGCATGTAGAGTGCTGGAGACAAGGTACGCATTTCTTTCTCTGCATGCATCATTGATTTCTTCGCGCATCGGCTTTTTTCGTTTTCTCCCTCTGTTTTTGGCTTAATCATCAGGAGAATCGGAAAATTTGTTAGGCCGCTTGTATTTATTTTGAAAAAAATTAAAAAGAAAAACAAAAAAAAATTGGGACTGGATAACACTATTGACCCTAAAAGACACCTCACCTAAAAAAATTGTCTTGGGGAGAGCAACCCCCTCATTGTTTGGTTTGATTGTGCGAGAGAGTGACCCGAACACTAGGTAAAGCCCTCCGGTGCTCATCTCGACTGATTACCGACTCTACTGTGCGGGACAGTCGGTTGAGAGAGTATCGGGTATCCCAGCAGGTCACGTAATCGCTCTGATATTCTGTGTGTTCACCCAATAAAAATTGACAAGATAAATTGACCGAGCTTTCACGGTCTTCAGATGGTGTTGCGTTGGTGAACCGGGGGTTTGCTTTACGATCATATTTTCTCCAGATCCCATCTTCCCAACTCGCCAGATCAAGATGATGGGTAGACGATCTCTTAGGCAGCCTCTGGCTGCACCGCTTTCAGGCGCGTCTACTTCACCATCTAGGTTGGCCCGTGAGAGTCGAGACCAGCTCTCCGGGCCCGAGTTCGATTCCACCCTGTTCCCCCTCGATCCCTTTTCTTTTGCTACTGAGAGACATGAGCCCGAGGAAAGACGAATTAATTTGACAGAACCTGAGTTGGGCTCATCTGATTTTGCAGACGTCACTATGGCCGGAGCCGGCAGTTCAGATGATCGCCAACCCGAACATTTTGTATTAGACCAGGGAGCGATCAACTCCACCCTGATCGCATCATTAGAGACAGTACAGCAGCAGCTACGCGATCAGGGAGCTTTTATGATTGAGATGAGAAGGGAGTTGGAGCGACTCAGAGAAGAGAGAGATCAGAGCGAGCCTGAGGACATTCCTGATGCTGATGCAGAGGCAGCAGCCGCAGCAGCGGCTGCCGCAGCGGCAGCCGCCGCCGGAGCAGGACCACCGAGAACGATGCGGGAGTTACACAACCCCGGATCTACACTGATGCACCATTGGGTGGTGGTACCTGCTATCGTGGGGGATTTCAAGTTCCCTCCGAATACCCTGCAGATGCTTCCTCATTTTCACGGACTTGCCACCGAGGAGCCCCACCTCCATCTCCAGGAGTTTTTGATGATCTGCAGCACTGTCCACGACCGTCATGTGGACCAGGATACGATTCGGATGATGGCCTTCCCTTTTTCACTGGCAGATAGAGCAGCCGCCTGGCTGAAGCATTTAGGGAAGTTTGTATACACCTAGGAGCAGCTCCGCACCGAGTACTTGAACAAGTACTATCCACTCGGGCGGACGAATGCAGCGAGGGCCCTGATCAACAACTTCTCCATGCTCCCTAACGAGCAGTTTCATGAGGCATGGGAGAGGTTCAGAGAGCTTCTGGATAGATGCCCACACCACGACATTTCCAAACCGAACCTAGTTCAGAGCTTCTTTAGTGGGATGACGCCAGAGCTTCAGGGTCTGGTGAATGCTTCTTGCGGCGGGTCCTACTTTGCCAAGGACCACAACCAAGTCTGGGCCATCTACGAGGAGATGGCCGAAAATTACATGGTGATGTCCCAGACTCGGTTATACACACAGAGATCTCAGCAGCCGCCAGGACCCGTGCAGTACCAGCAGATAGCACGGGTTGATGCAGGTCCATCCAGTTCGTCCACAGTTGCAGCCGCACAGGCAGAGTCGGCCGCTGCGGACATGGGGATTATCAGTGAGAAGTTGGACCGCATGGAAATAATAGAGAAGAAGCAGTGCCAGGGCATAACTCAGATGGAGCAAATGGCACAAACTCTGAGCGACATGAAGACCCATATCTTGTGTCTTCAGGAGGCACAGACGGCTTCTCAGCCCCGTCTTCTGTCGCGAGGCGATTCCGGCGGCAGCCGCAGCTCGTCCCAGCGCTCCAGCTCCTTGCAGCAGCCTAGACAAGTTCACCTTGTACAGGCGGAGCCGTACCAGCAGCAACAGCCCTCTTACCAGTCACCACCATCTCCAGACTTACAGATGGTGGTATATCAGCCGGATCAGCCTCTGGGAGTACTCCCACCAGACCCCTTTGATGCTGAGCCGTTGATGGATGTCAACGGGATTTGGTATGACCGTCCTCAACCTGGAATCTGACGAGACCATCCCGGATTCAGGTGGGGGAATGGGGGTAACCAGTCCCAACAGCAGCCAGCCGGTCAGGGAGGGCAGTACTCCCAGCAGAGAGATCACCAGCAGCCCCCAGCATACCAGCCACACCAGCCATCATCCTTCGTACCTCGTCCCTACCAGCAGCAGGGACAGACTTGGAGACGTGAGCAGCAGGCTCACCAGCAGCAGCATCCTTCCTCTTACCCCTCTCAGCCGCAGCAGCACCAGGTCCAGCAGCCTCATTACCAGAGAGGCAACCCGTCGGGCTCCCATGAGAGCCCCGCCTTGGATGATCTAGCCCGCATCTTCACAGAGCAGCATGCTACATTTAGACGGGAGATGGACGAGTTCCGCCAGGAGATGCGGGACCTGATGAGAGGGAAGGCCGCCATCCCTGCACAGATCGAGCCTAATCCGAATAGCTTGAAGAGGAAGTCTGAGCAGGTAGTTCACACTGAGCCTACCACTCCTAGTGACTCATTTGATGATATATCGTCGGATCTATTTGATGCTGATTTTGTCACACTTAGGAGCGGTAGAAGACCAGCAGGAGGCGCCTCATCTGAGCGACAACGCGAGGATCCATCTAGAGCGCCAGATGAGGAAGAGGAGAGCGGTACTGAAGCCGCACATGATGATGACGGTGGTACTGATGCCACCCGAGATGCTGATTCCGCCGGCGGTACTGAGGCCGCCGCTTCACCATATCGAGGAGGTGGTACTGACGCCACCAGCAGAGCCGAGCCAGCCCGCGGTACTGAGGCCGCAAGACGTCTAGAGCCAGCTAGAGGTGGCACTAAGGCCACCGATATTCATTCTGATAGAGATGTTGTCTTTTCTCGTGTGGATGTATCTCAGAACTCTATTTTGAATAAAGGAAAAGGTTTAGTTTCTTCTGATCCCACTGTGGTGAATGATGTATGTGAGGATCCGGTCATCGAACCGTCTAGGCCTATTCCTAGTCCTTCATCTGAGAAGGACCCTGTGATCCCCTTTCCTAGAGCCCTTGAGTTGGGGAAGGGGAAGAAAAGAGAAAAAGATCCAAAAAAGAGAGAGCAGGAGGAGTTCAGCCAGAGCATGATAGACCGATTTCACATCCAGCTGACCCTCCATGAGGCTTTGCAACACATCCCTCTTCTTCAGCGATCCTTGAGAGACAGAACCACAGTCAGGAGGAAGAAGAGGAACAAAACCGCAGAGATTCATGTGTTGACAAAAGCCACGTGTTACGCGATCCAGAACCATCTGCCTACCAAGAGGCCAGATTTAGGAGCCCCATATGTCAGATGTCAGATTAGTGAGCAGAGGTTCGACCGTACTCTATTAGATAGCGGATCGTCGATCAACCTTCTTCCGGCAGCCCTTCTCAACCACTTAGAGTTGGGCACTCTTAGACAGAGCAGGACATACCTTCAGTTTGCTGATCGGTCTGTCAAGAGGCCAAAGGGGTTGTTGCGAGACGTTGTCGTCACGATTCAGGGTTTGCAATTCCCCGTGGACTTCGTAGTGCTGGACATGGAGACCCCTGACTCGTTGACCGATTCCCCCATCATCCTCGGTCGCCCGTTCTTGGCCACAGCCAAGGCAGTGACTGACCATGACAGTGGGAAGGTATTCTTTCGCGTCCAGGGCGAGAGTATACAAATAGAGACGGTTAAGGACCACAGAGCCAGAGATAGATCCCGCTCAGAGGGCAGTACAGATTCAGAACAGCTGACAGATACAGAGCCAGACATACACCAGGACTGTGATTTTGTGATCACAAATGATGAGGCAGCTTGGGCAGATCCTGCAGCACAGACCATCCTCTCATATTCAGATACAGCTGATGCAGAGATGATAGCAGAGGATAGTCTGGAGAGCACAACCCTGGTTCAGGATACTATTGAGTCAGCAGAGTCGGACCTTGATCGCGACACGATTTTCAGTGATGGTGGTACTGAGGCCACCCTGCTCTACGGTGGTACTGATGCCACCGCAGTTGATACAGATCCCTCAGATTCAGAATCTGATTGGGCAGATTGTGATGATCAGATACCAGACCTGGATCCACCTGAGCCTACAGATGAGGAGGAGGTAGAGGCAGAGCAGATCAGAGACAATGCAGAGGACCCGCCTTCTCCAGATCAAGTTTGTGAGAGTTCTTTATCATTTTCCCAGGCAGATTTGGCAGAATTGTCAGCATACACACATCTTCTTCAGAAGCCAGATTTGCCAGCACCCAGCTGTCCAGAGCTAAAGCCGCTCCCTACTTCGCTGAAGTATCGATTCCTTGCGGGAGAGTCTGAGATGTACCCAGTCATCATCTCTGCCGATCTGACTGGAGAACAAGAATCCCGTCTGATGGGGGTTCTTGAAAAGAACCGCAAGGCAATTGGATGGAGCGTAGCAGATCTCCATGGGATTAGTCCCTCGTTGTGCTCCCACCATATCTATCTCGAGGAAGGGGCAAAGCCGTCGCGTGAGTTCCAGCGGCGACTGAACCCCAACCTACGAGAGGTTGTCATGAAGGAAATATCAAAATGGTGGAGTGCAGATTTTATTTATCCCATTTCCGACTCCAAGTGGGTTAGCCCCTTGCATGTGGTGCCCAAGAAGACGGGCATCACGACTGTGATCAGTGAGTCGGGAGAGGAGATTGCTACACGAGTACCCACCTCTTGGCGGGTCTGTGTTGACTACAGGAGACTCAACCAGGCCACCAAGAAGGACCATTTCCCCCTGCCTTTTATTGATCAGATCATAGAGAGACTGGCAGGGAAGAGCTATTATTGCTTCCTGGATGGGTACTCGAGCTATAATCAGGTGGCCATCGCTCCTGAGGATCAGGAGAAGACCACCTTTACCTGTCCCTTCGGTACATACGCCTTTCGACGCATGCCATTTGGGCTATGCAACGCCCCTGCGACTTTTCAGAGGTGCATGCTGTCGATCTTTTCGGACATGGTAGGGGAGTGTTTGGAGGTCTTCATGGACGACTTCTCGGTTTACGGCGACGGATTCGATTCCTGTCTTGACTGCCTAGACCGAGTGCTCCAGCGATGTATTGCTACCCGCTTGGTTCTGTCTTGGGAGAAGAGTCACTTCATGGTGACTCAAGGGACGGTGCTTGGCCACATCATCTCCAACAGGGGCATGGAGGTTGATCCGGCCAAGGTTGACGTCATTAGAAAACTCGCACCGCCGTCCAATTTGAAGCAGCTACGGTCATTTCTGGGGCACGTTGGTTTTTATAGGAGATTCATTCATGATTTCAGCAAGATCGCCCGACCGTTGACTGATCTCTTGACGAAAGACACCGAGTTCCTTGTCGATGACAAGTGTCTTTCGTCCTTTGAGACTCTCCAGCAGTGTGTTATTGAGGCTCCTGTCCTTCAGCCACCTGATTGGTCTCTCCCATTCGAGATCATGACGGACGCCTCCGATTTTGCCGTGGGGGCAGTGCTGGGACAGAGGAGGGATGGAGTTCCATTTGCCATACACTATGCTAGCCGCACATTGGATTCCGCCCAGCGGAATTATACGGTCACAGAGAAAGAGATGCTAGCAGTAGTGTTCGCCCTAGATAAGTTCAGATCGTATATCATTGGATCTAGAGTGACTTTGTTTACAGATCACACCGCCATCAGGTACCTCATGGCAAAGAAGGATGCCAAGGCCAGATTGACTAGATGGATCCTTCTACTCCAGGAGTTCGACATTGAGATCAAGGATAAGCCTGGAGTCAAGAATGTGGTGGCGGATCATCTCTCCCGATTAGAGCAACCTGAGGATTCTGAGCAGATTGATCCTATTCGAGATGCCTTCCCAGATGAGGCGATCCTTGCTATCGCCTCACTCCCGTGGTACGCCGATATTGTGAACTTTCTCGTTGCTGGGAAAGTCCCACAAGATTGGCCCAGGCAGAGGCGTGAGACCTTCCTTGCGAAGGCCAAGTCCTACCACTGGGAGGATCCCATCCTTTACCACGAAGGAGGGGATAGCATCTGGCGTCGGTGTATTCCTCAGGAGGAGCATCATAGTGTCCTCACTTACTGCCACAAGCTTGAGGCAGGAGGACATCATTCTGGGAGAAGAACGGCACAGAAAGTGCTCCAATCCGGCTTGTGGTGGCCTACCCTCTTCAAGGATTCTGATGAGTTCGTGAAGAGGTGTACTGACTGTCAGAGGATGGGCACTTGTGGACAGCGTGATATGATGCCGATGCATCCCATTCACTTCTGTGAGGTTTTTGACGCATGGGGCATCAATTTCATGGGTCCATTCCCTAAGAGTCAGGGATTTGAGTACATTCTGTTGGTCGTAGATTATGTTAGTCGTTGGGTTGAGGCTATCCCCGCCCGAGTCGCTGATGCGAGGACAGTTTGCAGATTTTTGAGAAAACACATCATCACGCGGTTCGGGGTTCCACGAGTTTTGATTTCTGATGGGGGGTCTCATTTCGTCAACGACCAGGAGAAGGCCCTTGCTAGCGAGTTCAGTATAGACCATCGTGTTGCCACACCTTACCATCCACAGACAAATGGTCTAGCTGAGGTGTCGAATAGGGAGATCAAGAATATTTTACAGAAAGTCGTCCGCCCTGATCGAAAGAATTGGTCACAGCTTTTGGACTCGGTCTTGTGGGCATATCGGACGTCTTTCAAGACTCCATTGGGCACATCTCCCTTTCGCCTCGTTTATGGCAAGCCATGCCATCTACCTGTTGAGCTGAGGCACAAGTCACTTTGGGCAGTCACAGATATTTTGATGGATCCAGATGGTATTGGAGACCAGAGGAGGGCAGAGTTAACTGCCCTGGAGGAGCTTAGAGATGCAGCTTTCTCAAGCAGCCTACATTATAAGGAGAAAGTGAAGGAGTGGCATGATTCTCATATCAGCCACAAGCATTTTGAGATTGGACAGAAAGTATGGCTGTTTGATGCGAGGCTTAGATTATTTCCAGGGAAGCTACAGAGCAAATGGAAGGGACCTTACTTGGTCAGAAAGGTACACGATAACGGAAGCATTGATATATCTGAGTTATCTTCTGAGAGTACCTTCCGAGTGAACGACCAGCGGCTAAAACCATTTCTAGATCATGAGCCGCGGGACGTTATTATTTGTGCCCCTATTCATTTTGCGTGAGATGTGGTCTTTTGACTCACATCTTTTGCATCTCACGCCTGATTTTCACTGTTCCTCCGCCTGTATAGATCCAGTTGTCCATATCATTCTATTCTTTAGTCCCACATCCCTTTTCTCATCCTGTGATTATGCTATACTTAGGGTGTACTTTACCCTAAGTATAGGGGGGAATGTCGGACCTGCGAGTATTCTTTTCATTCTTTCTGCTCCTGTTTTTGCTGCCTATACTTAGGGATATTTTACCCTAAGTATAGGGGGGGCAGATTCTGTATCTTCTTCACTCGGCTTTCCCTTCATGTACAGCTTGCTATACTTAGGATTAGTTAATCCTAAGTATAGGGGGAGACCACCGAGTTCCTCTCATTCTATTCATTTATTCATTCCGGTACTTAGCCATTCCTTTTCACTTCCCTTTTACTAAGCACGAGTTATGTCTTCTTCATCGCTCTTGATCACTCTGAGGACATCGTTCGAGCTAAGTATAGGGGGGGTGTGTATATATTTCATATATACTTTAGCCATAACTCGTACTTTGTGTGAGTGTGTTAATAAATAAAATGGCTAAAAATCACAAAAATTTAAAAATTTTTCATGTACATAAACCTCTTTTATCTTGCACATACATAGCTAGTGTACAAAGTATTTTTGTAAAAATGATTTCAAAAATCTTTTGTGTAAAGCTTGTATAAATATTTTGTATCAAAATTATGTATATAGTACAAAATTTTTCCAAAATGTTTTGAAAATCAAAAGTTTGCAAAAATCTTGTGTAAATGTTTGTAAATATCTCTTTGCAAAACTTGCACCTCATGCATCATTTATTCATGATTTCAAAACATTCTTCAAAAATTTTGCATAATTGTAAAACATTTGTAAATAGCATCTTGTGTACATATATGTATATAGTTTTTCCTGGATAAGAGTTGATATTTAAACTAAGCCTGGAATTAAATTGAGAAATGGAGCTTGAAAAAGATCTTAATCCACTTAACTTTAAGAGGAACCTTATAGGACTTAGGGTTAAGGCTTTTCAGGTCCATAAGGACTTAATTCTTTGAGTCCACTAGGGTATGAGCATATGTCATCTTGATGAGCCTAAGTAGAGCACTTAACAACACACGCATGACTCTTAGAGACAATGGCTTGACTTGCACCTGCACTTACACATGGCTCTCTACGGATGAGGTGGTGAGGAGGCAGTTTCCTTTGGCTTGGGGTAGCATATGAGGGTAGTACTTCTAGGCGGAACCTCTCTTCTTCTTATAGTGAAGGAAGTGCACCTCAACTTGGTCTAGTGGTGATGAAGGCTAAAGACAGAAGCTGTGGGTTGCAATAAAGCTTCAAAAGAGGGATAGTCTACTGGCTCAAGGGGAAATTTCTTATATGCTGCACCATGTAGATATGTTGTACAGAAGTCTTTGAAAAAAAAATTGCAAAAATGCAAAAAGAACTCCAAAAAAGTGGTGGGTCGGATTGAAAATTTAATAACCCCACCGGAGTGTATATAGTCAAATAAAGCAAAGCTTATGGTATCCATGTTACATCTCATGAAGCTTGCAGCGGGAGACTTAGCTACACTGGCTAAGCTTCCAAAACTCTATACTTCTACCCCCTCTTCTTGAACCGGTTGCACTTGAACTTAGAAGGGAATACCCCGCTTCTCGAGGAAAGAGTTGCTAGACCGAGGCATTAGAGTTACCAGGTTGAGGGAGGTTGTTTCTTTGTTACTTCTGAGGTGGGGAGTCACATATCACTTACACCGCATGGAAAGATTCATGGTCATTAGAGTTTGTGTATGTAGACTTGTTCTGATCTGGTTTATTAAGGAGTCTTGCCCATAGATTGGTGGAACTTGGAGACTGTTGAGTTTTAAGCTTAAGTCCAAATAAGGTTCCGACACATTAATAATCCAAAGATCTGATCGAGCTCCATATTTCAAGTTAATAAAGGAAAGTTTAATAATTCAACCTTGATCCATGTACATCCTCTTTTTCTTTTTCTTTTTCTTTCTTTTTCACTTCTTTTTCAAATAAGTGTTTGCTAAGGGACTAGCAAAGTTAAGCATAGGGGGGTGATGAATACCCATTCATCACTCTTTATTCTTCTATTTTAGCTACAAAAACCTTTGCAAATACATGTAAATATGTGTAAATACAAATAATTACCCAAAAGCATGCATTGTGTAAAAAGATATAATTAGCATGTTTTTGTGCAAAAATAAAAGAATAAAGAGTAAAAAGAAAAAGAGGGAAATATTTAGAATAAATATTGAGCAACCTAACCCAAGGGAGGGCTCAGCATGGGCCTGACCGCATAAAAGCCAAAGTAGAGGGAGATAGGAGCTCATGTGTACATACTTTTGTAAATAAATAAAATTATATTTTCCTCACCCAAAAATATGCTTGTATACATTTTGTATATATTTAGAAACTATTAAAAACAAAATAAAAATTTAAAAATCAAAATTCCAAAAATGCCCTTTCACCATGTACATAGACCATCATCCTTTATTTATTTAACCCTATAAATAAATAAAATTATTTTCTAAACTTTTTGTAAATATTCTATGTTACATATTGTAAATACATAAAATAACAAGAAACAAAACAAAAATCAAATAAAAATTACAAAATTAAAAATACAAAAATACATTGTATAGATACCATGTATATAAATGTATACAACTATTTATTTCACCCTTGTGTATAAATAATTAAAATAAAATAAAAATACCATTTTTTTCTTTATTTTATGATGTAAATAAATAAAATATAAAATGGGCATAAAAATACATAAAAATAACAAATAAAAAATCAAACATTAAAATCTATATAGTGTACATATACCTATGTATATAGCTACCCTATTTTTATTTCCAAAAATTAATTAAAAATCACCAAAAAATAGAAAAAAATAAAAGAAAAATATTTCATGTTTTGAGTTTTTCTTAATTCGGCCTTTTTCTACCTTAAATTAAATAAACAAAAAAATAAAAACGTGGCAGCTCCTGATTGGTCCACGGGGGATTGTTGACCCCGGTCAACTCCCCCGCGGACTCTTTCCTTTTGCGTCGACTCGCGCCCGACCCGACTTCGTCGATTTCTCCACGCGTCTCCAGCCTGTCGCCCCCGCGAACCCCGCGCCCGGATTCTTCGCCGTTCATCCGACATCCTCGCCAGATCCTTTGCCGTGGGATCCACGCTTTCCATAGCTGCCTCCACTCAACCCTAATCGGCCCTGTCCCCCTATATATCCCGACCTCCGCCACCTCCGCGCCTCATCTTTGGCTCGCCACTTTCATTCCCGTGACCTCCAGAGCAATCACCGAGGTGACAGCTCGCGTTTGCCCCTGTTGCAGTGAGGAGAGGGTGCCCCGACCATCGATCCGGCAGCTTCGCGCCGCCGTGCTCCGCCGCTTGCAGGAGCTCGAGCCTCAGGCCTTGACGCCCTTCGAGGCTACGACCGGGAGCTAGCTAAGCTCCAGCACAGTCTTCCGCACCACCCAGGTAGATCCTTTAGGCCATAGTTTAGCGTAAATATCGATTTTTAGTTTACTGTTAGCGTAGCTCCGCCGCCGTCGCCAGCCACCTCCGATCTCCCATCTGCCATTCCGACCCGACCATCATCTTCGCCAGACCTCTCCGCATCTTCTTCACCCGTTCACCCAACCCAGATCGCACAGGATCTGGGAATCGAGCTCCTCCGCCGACCACCTTCGCCGGAGCTCTCCATTCCGACGCACCATGCACCTTCACGCCGCCTAACCGGGTTGAGGCAATTTGCCCTCGACCCGTGAGTCTTCTGGTTCGCTTTTCAGGTCAAGACAAGGGTCATCTGAGACCCTTCGCCATCCAGCCAGGAGACCCGGCTCCGCCGCCTTCGCTCGATCTCCTCGGAGCTCGGTGTGCTCGTCGGAGACCACCAGCAGACGCGGGAGCCTTCCGCGATTCTTCTCCGACCTCCAGAAGGCTCTCCAGAGGACCCTAGTGCACGCACGAGCCCGGCGAATCTCGCCGGCGACCAGTTCTTCCAGGATTCTCCAGAACCGTCAAATCATCCTCCTCGCTCCAGATCCGATCTGAACCATTCATCTGCGGAGCACTGCCACCATCCGATCATCCCGAGGGTCGATCTTGACCGCTCGCGCAGAGAGAGAGGCACCAGCTAGCCTCAACCGTCAGATTCGCCACGCGTCCTCCTCTCAGCCGTCGATTCACCAAGAGTATCTCCACCACGCTTCGTCACCGTCAGATCTGCCACGTGGAATATTCTCCACCGTTCGATCAGGCCAGCCCTTTCAGAGTTAAAGTCGCACCCGTTCTCCACCGTCCGATCAGCCACGTGGCGCACATCAGGCCGTCGATAATAATAAAAGGGGTAAATTCATCTTAGGCCCCTCTGTTTGTTTTATTTCATTTTAGTCCTGTAATTTCTAAATTAAGTTGTTTATTTTCTGGGATATTTGCATTAAGGACCTCGTACTTACTTTATTTGCACTTATACCCCTGTCTACGTGGACCACGTGCTTCGTCACATGAACTTTATTGGGTTATTTGCAATATAAACCCTGTAGTTCTGGATGTTACAGATAGGATAAAAAGTTTTCTTTATTTGCATTTATGCCCCTGTGTGTGATTTAATTCCCCATGTGCGATATTTATTGGGTTATTTGCAAATAAGCCACTGGACTTTTGGTACTTGTTACCAATAAGCCCTCGGAACTTATTTTTCTTACATTTGGGTCCCTGAGTGCCCCAGGCACGTGCTTGGCACGTGTTTTGCTGGGTATTTTGCACCAGACCCCCCAGAACTTTGGGTATTTGCACTTTGGTCCCTGTTGGACAGTATCCCTTGCTTTTCGCCTGGTTGGACAGTATCCCTTGCTTTTCGCACTGTTGGATTTTTAGGAAATAAAATAAACATCAGAAAAATCACAAAAAATCACCAAAAACATAAAAAAAATACAAAACACATAAAAATATTTTTGTCTGAATTTTTGCTTGCTTTTTAATGCATTAAATAAATTGTTCAAGTTAATTGTTTGTGTGCTTTTCCTGTTTTCTTTATATTCCAAAAATCCTAAAAAAATATAAAAACCCTTAGAAACACTAAAAAAATACTCTCTCGGATTTCTGACTACATCGTAGGCCGCAAGGCCAATCTGTGCTCCTTGTGTTCGACCCTGGGAGCTATACCAGGTTAATCCCATAGCTAGGACCGCACTTCGTGTTTCATCCCTGATTTATTTCGCGGTTCGATTTTTTTTTCTTGATATACTTAGCCCGAGTGATTGAGGTCGCGACGAAAAAATTTCTTTACCTTTACCTTAGTCGTTCGGGCGGTTATCACTCCCTCCCACTGTCAACCTAGAGTGTGAGGCCTGCCAATTGGGAAAACATCATCGGAGTTCCTTTCCTTCGTCGGGTACCACTCATTCTAGTAGTCTATTTGAACTTGTTCATCTTGACATATGGGGAACCAGTCGTTATCCTGATCGACTGAGAAATAAATATTATTTGGTTATTATAGATGATTTTTCTCGTGTGTCTTGGTCTTTCTTAATGAAAAATAAGCCTGATGTCTTTCAAATCATTGTTCGTTTCATACATGAAATAAAGAATCAGTTCGGTACCACCATAAAAATCCTGAGATCTGACAATGCTAAGGAGTTGGTCTCACATGACATGCAATCATTTTTAGCGTCTCAAGGCATTTTGCATCAAACCACCTATCCTCATACATCTTAGCAGAATGGAGTGGCAGAGCATAAACATAGACATATTCTCGATATTGCTCGTACAATACTCATTGACTATCATGTGCCATCTACATATTGGGGTGATGCGGTACTAACTGCCACATATCTTATTAACTGCATGCCTTCTACTCCTATTGACAAGCAGATACCTATTGAGGTTCTTTTCCTAGGAAAAGCTATATTTCATGTCCCTCCAAAAGTCTTTGGTTGTGTCGCCTTTGTTCATCTGCTTGATCCTGGTAGGGATAAACTATCAGCCAAAGCAGTCAAATGTATTTTTCTAGGATATGCTCAAAATCAGAAAGTTTATAGGTGCTATGACCTACGTTCCAAGAGACGCTACATAAGTGCTGATGTTACTTTCTTTGAATCTCTCCCTAATTACTCCCAATCTGACACTCATGTATCACCTCCCCTCGTTACCACTTCTCCTCTTCCTATTCCTCTTCCTCAGGTTGATTACACCCCTTCTGCGCACACACCATCACCTCAGGTATGCCCCTCAACTGAGTTATTACAAACTGAAGACAAAGATGCACATCCAGGTATCTCCGCCAACCCAAGGGAAGCTCTAAGTGACATACCTATCGCTCTTCGGAAGGGGACCAGGCAATGTCCATTGCGATACAGTACGAAGCATCCAATCTCTGCTATTGTAACCTTTTCCAGACTCGGCCCTACATATAGACAGTTTGCCCAAGCTAGGGCTGCTAATTGAACCGAATCATTCGAATTCGATTAGGATTCGTTCGATAAAAATTCGAAAAAAGTTCGATTCGAAATCAAATGAACTGAATTTGAATTTAACTTGTGAATTCGATTCCCAAATGAATCGAATTTGAATTAACTTGAATTCGTTCGATAATTATTTGATTCGATTTGATATTTATATACATACACATGTATATATGTATCAATGTATTTATATATACATAGTACCTACATATCATGCATATAATACATACATATTTACCTACATATATGTAACAACTACTCTGGATTGACTGGGTTCTTTTCTGAATATTCTTGTGCAAGGAATTATAGCCTAATTACATCAAAAGGTTGACACATATAAGTAAATAGATGCATAAAGGAATATATGAATATGCATTAAAAGGTTCCTACCTTTAATTTACATTGAAAGATTTAACATTTACATTATACCATTATGCATAACATGTGAAAGCAACTAAAGATACTCTCAAGCCAACTTACTACAATGGATAAGTGGTTAATTTTAATTTTGTAATCATATATAGGCTCCAGTGATATGATTTATCATGTGCAACTATGACCACTATGATTTTCATACTCCCATGCTACACCGACGTGACTTGTCAATGCGTGACATATATACACAACATCAGGCCTTCCTAATGAGATCCAATCTCTTTTCTTTTCTCTTTATAACTAAGTTCAAGTCAAGATTGTAACGTGAAGCTTCTCTTGATCTTTGTTAAAGTATCATTAAAAGCTTGTAATGCTCGGTGTGAGCAATCTTTAGGTCCTAATACAAATGCGGACTGGGTATTATATCCTAATACAAATGCAGCCGCATATGCGACCACATATGCGGTAAACTCGGCCGCATATGCGCCTTTCCCGAATATTGAACGAATATAGGATATGTGGTTCGCTAGAGAGACCGCCTCCGCATATGCGGCTACTTGGCTCGCCTTTCTGAACACTGGTTCAAGTGGTTTGACTACAAAATATAGTATGAGTTAGATATGTTAGTCCTTCATGCATCGGTGATGCAAAACATCTAAGTTCATGTCTTTACTTCTTATTTTAATCTAGTGGTGGTAGCTTGGGAATGAGTTATTTTGTATAAGTACAATAGTCAATCTTTGTGTGCTATTCAGAAATTTAAAGGCATTAAGAGGATACAAAGCACTCTAAGCCATGTCCAATTTAATATGTGTGTATTATCTTGGTAGCTAAAGACTAAATATTGAATATAAAAAGGAGTAAAAAATATTAGTCGTAAAATCTAATAGGAAAGGACAAATGTTTAAGATTGTTATTCTTAATCCGTACCCACAAGTTTATTTTCATGTTTCCATACCCCTTACACTGCCTTTTCCATTCCTCATTTCATTATCTACCAAATGTCCTAAAAATCCACGGTAGATTATCATTGTCAAGGCAACATTTATCATCGCATGAGTAATATACAAGTTCTTCTCACCATAATGTAACTTGTTCCTTTGTACATAAAAAATTGTATATTTTATTTTTATGGCTTAATTTTTTTATATTAAAAATCATCACGCTTAGTGAAGAGGTTTGTCTTTGTAGATTATTTTTTACTATTCCCATTATTTCAAATAATAATATTAATTTGTATCAACTTTTTATGCAAGTTTGGTATTGTCTTGCTTTAACAAGCAATGGTAATTATAATGTGTTCAACTTTTTCGTCAGTCCTATTCTATCTCTTTGATAGTCCATATAATCATATTGTATTTATACATTTCTTCATCATAGAAAAAGAGTATATTTAAATTGTAAAAGACACATAATAATTGTAAAAGTTAGATACTTTTATCCAATGTATTGTAATACTTTGAACTTTTTTTCTTGATTTTATAGTTTTTCTAACTTATCTCAGTAATATACTTTCAAAATTACAAGTATACATTAAAACATTTATATTATATTAGTTTTCAGATAAGGGATAAATGGGGTTGCCCCTAGGGGGAGCTAATGGCTCCCCCCGCCCCATTTTTACCATTTTTTTATTTCTTTTTTGAAAATTTCTTCCATGAATATTCATCACTATATCCCTATATTATGCTATTCAAATTTCGTGCGAAACAGAGACTCCTACGGCCTCCATCCATACAGTCATTTTTTAACGGTAACAGGATTTTTTAAATCGACCCCGTCTGGATGGAGGTCGTAAGAGTCTCTGTTTCGCAAGAAATTTGAATGACATAATATAGAGATTTAATAATGAATTTACATGTTTTTAGATTTCAAAAAAATTAAAAAATGTGAAAAAGGGGCGGGGGGAGCTAAGTTAGCTCCCCCTAGGGGGCATACACATTTTTCCCTTCAGATAATATTATTTATATAAGCTCTTAAACATCAATTAACATTTTAAATTCGAAATAAAATGAATCGAATTTGAATATTCAAAACTCAAAATGAATTGAATCTGAATTTAAGAAAGTAAATTCGTTTGAAATTCGATTCGAGTTCGGATTCACAACTTTTATAATGACTTGAATCAGAATCACGATGGATTCAAAGATATTCGATTCGATTAGCACCCCTAGCCCAAGCCATCTCGGGTATCATTATTCCTCGTAATCATACAGGTATCATTCAGGACCTGAAATGGCGCCTAGCAATGGAAGAAGAGATGTCTGCCTTGATCTCTCGGAACACCTGGACACTTGTAGATCCACCATGCGATAATAAAATTGTTGGCTCCAAATGGGTCTTCACTGTAAAGTACAATCCAGATGGATCTACTTCTTGCTATAAAGCCCGACTTGTGGCAAAAGGGTTTGCACGAACTTATGGGATTGATTTCTTTGATACCTTCTCGCCAGTTGCTCGTTTATCCACCATAAGAATTCTCATGGCAGTAGCAGTATAGATTGATTGGCCCCTGCATCAACTAGATGTGAAAAACGTGTTCCTTTATGGGGACCTCCAAGAAATTGTGTATATGCAGCAACCACCTGGGTTCGAGGGGAGTGTCAGAAAGTTTGTTTGCTACGCAAGGCTATATGGTCTCAAGCAGAGTCCTCACGCATGGTTTCAAAAATTATCAGAAGCATTAGAGAATCTGGGCCTTATCCGATCTTCAGCAGATCATTCCTTATTCATACGGGAGAATGAAAAAGGAACTGTAGCCATGCTGGTATATGTGGATGACATTATCCTCACAGGAGATGACCACGATGGTATTATAGAAGTGAAGAAACAACTGGCAGAATACTTTGTGATCAAGGACTTGGGACCGCTAAGATATTTCCTAGGGATTGAAATAGCAAGATCTAAGAGAGGAATTGTTATGTCTCAACGGAAGTACGCTACCGACCTCCTTCAAGAAACATGGATGCTAGGATCCAAGCCAGCTAAGATACCCATGAATCCTAAGGGACACATCTACGAGGCAGGCGATGTTGAGGATAGTGGTCGATACAGACGTCTAGTGGGTAAGCTACTATATCTTACCATCACCCGACCAGATATCGCTCTTGCTGTCGGAAAACTTAGCCAGTTCATGGACTCACCTACCTCAGCCCACTATGATGCATGCATGATGGTCTTAAGGGACATCAAATCATCTCCATAAAAATGGCTACTATTCACCAAAGGCGATAACTTTGACCTCATGGCGTATTCAGACGCAGGCTATGGAGGAAACCTGATCGATAGAAAGTCTACTACAGGGTTCTGCACTTATCTTGCAGGAAATTTAATTACATGGAGAAGCAAGAAACAAGTTGTGGTCTCTCGCTCGAGTGCTGAAAGTGAATACCGAGCCATGGCTCAAGCTGCAGCAGAACTTGTATGGGTCTGATCTATACTTACCGATCTCCATATCACTCCTGGAAAGATCATGGAACTTAGATGCGACAACCAAGCAGCAATGCACATAACCAACAATCCTATGTTCCACGAACGCACCAAACATGTGGAAATTGATTGTCACTATACAAGAGATTTGATACAAAAAGGGCTACTTCGTACTCAGAGCGTACCTTCCTCGGATCAAACGGCGGATATATTCACCAAGCTGCTTGCACACATACAGTTTGAAAAATGTTGTAACAAGCTGAGCATGATTGATATATATATGCTCCAGCTTGAAGGGGAGTGTTAAGAAGCACTCTACCCACAAACCCTAGGGGTAAATTAGTCATGTTGTATAGCACTCTACCCACAAACCCTAGGGGTAGATTAGTCATCTCCTATACTAATTGCATTGTAACCCTAGGCCTCTCTACCTATATAAAAAGCCCTAAGGATTCCCTTTCAATAGACGAAAAAGTATTATCCCTTTCAACTGTTACATACTAAAATGACAAGATAAATCAGATAAATAAAATTTAAATTATTTGACCCCGAGTAGAAACTTTTGGCTTCATTCATTCCTGAGTGTTGGCTTTTTTACGATGAATGAACTTTGCTCCTTTAAAAAAACTTAAAAAAAACAAGAAAACTTAAAAAATGGTAGATTATTTTTCATTATTGAAGGTGTTCAGAATTCCTAGTTGTTATTGCTTGAAATTTGAAAAATACATAATTTTGTTTACGAGTGGCTGTTTTTAGAAATATGAAGTTGCACAACACTTCAATATATAATTCAGGAGGTTTAATTCAACGTTGAAAACCTAGACTGTTTCAATCTCTATTGCTTCTTGTCTTTTGATTTATTTCAACTCTGGAAGTTTTTCCTCACCTCCCGTTTGATAGTTACATAGCATTCGTTTACACAACCATTGAAATCTCAATAAATGTTACGTACTAAAATGACAAGATAAATCCGATAAATAAAATTTAAATTATTTGACCCCGAGTAGAAACTTTTGGCTCCATTCATTCCTGAGTGTTGGTTTTTTTACGATGAATGAAGTTTGCTCCTTTAAAAAAACTTAAAAAAATGGGAACTTAAAAAAACGGTAGATTATTTTTCATTATTGAAGGCGTTCAGAATTCCTAGTTGTTATTGCTTGAAATTTGAAAAATACATAATTTCGTTTACGAGTGGATGTTTTTAGAAGAAGTTGCACAGCACTTCAATATATAATTCAGGAGGTTTAATTCAACGTTGAAACCTAATGGTATTCAAACCTAGACTGTTTCAATCTCTATTGCTTCTTGTCTTCTGATTTATTTCAACTATGGAAGTTTTTCCTCACCTTCCGTTTGACAGTTACATAGCATTCGTTTACACAACCATTGAAATCTCAATAAATGTTACGTATTAAAATGACAAGATAAATCAGATAAATAAAATTTAAATTATTTGACTCAGAGTAGAAACTTTTGGCTTCATTCATTTCTGAGTGTTGGCTTTTTTACGACGAATGAACTTTGCTCCTTTAAAAAAACTCAGAAAAAAACGGGAAAACTTAAAAAAAACCGGTAGATTATTTTTCATTATTGAAGGCGTTCAGAATTCCTAGTTGTTATTCCTTGAAATTTGAAAAATACATAATTTCGTTTACGAGTGGTTGTTTTTAGAAATATGAAGTTGCACAACACTTCAATATATAATTCAGGAGGTTTAATTCAACGTTGAAACCTAATGGTATTCAAACCGAGACTGTTTTAATCTCTATAGCTTCTTGTCTTCTGATTTATTTCAACTCTGGAAGTTTTTCCTCACCTTCTGTTTGACAGTTACATAGCATTCGTTTATACAACCATTGAAATCTCAATAAATGTTACGTACTAAAATGACAAGATAAATCAGATAAATAAAATTTAAATTATTTGACCCGGAGTAGAAACTTTTGGCTTCATTCATTTCTTAGTGTTGGCTTTTTTACGCCGAATGAACTTTGCTCCTTTAAAAAAACTCAAAAAAACGGGAAAACTTAAAAAACGGTAGATTATTTTTCATTATTGAAGGCATTCAGAATTCCTAGTTGTTATTCCTTGAAATTTGAAATATATATATATATATATTCGTTTACGAGTGGTTATTTTTAGAAATATGAAGTTGCACAACACTTCAATATATAATTCAGGAGGTTTAATTCAACGTTGAAACCGAATGGTATTCAAACTTAGACTGTTTCAATCTCTATTGCTTCTTGTGTTCTGATTTATTTCAACTCTGGAAGTTTTTCCTCACCTCCCGTTTGACAGTTACATAGCATTCGTTTACACAACAATTGAAATCTCAATAAATGTTACGTACTAAAAGGACAAGATAAATCAGATAAATAAAATTTAAATTATTTGACCCAGAGTAGAAACTTTTGGCTTCATTCATTCCTGAGTGTTGGCATTTTTTTACGACGAATGAACTTTGCTCCTTTAAAAAAACTTAAAAAAACGGGAAAACTTAAGAAAAAAACGGTAGATTATTTTTCATTATTGAAGGCGTTCAGAATTCCTAGTTGTTATTGCTTGAAATTTGAAAAATATATAATTTCGTTTACGAGTGGCTGCTTTTAGAAATATGAAGTTGAACAACACTTCAATATATAATTCAGGAGGTTTCATTAAACGTTGAAACCTAATGGTATTCAAAGCTAGACCGTTTCAATCTCTATTGCTTCTTGTCTTCTGATTTATTTCAACTCTGGAAGTTTTTCCTCACCTCCCGTTTGACACCTCCCGTTTGACAGTTACATAGCATTCGTTTACTGGGATTTATTGCTTATCAACAAAAGACGATGAAACTTTGAAGAGATCTTGTGAATACAGCAATCAGATTTCAGATAAAACCCCCTTTCATACCTATCTTCCCTCCTCCTCCTCCTCCTTCTTGTTAGCCCTTAAATCGACAAGACTAGATCCAAGCATTGCTCAGTAACAGTCGAGAGAGACATGACAGCAGAAGCACGGAAATACTGTCCATGGCCAATAGCTTTACTGCTTTTCCTTCTACTGTTGATCAATCCTTTTATTCTTACCTTACTCCCTTCCTTCGGATATTCTTATTTATATCACCACATCAGTCTCAAGCAAAAAGTTGCAACTCCTTGTTCTCACGAAACCAACTCCTCAATGGATCAAACGCGCACTGTAAAGAACTTTCCTGTGGAACCTGACCAAGTTCCAGTGTATTACCGAGATGCGCCATGGAGACCTAAAATCGGAGAATGGCTCTCGAGTTGCGATGCAGTCTCTTCTCATGTCGATGTTGCTGAGGTAACTGCTGTTCTGACGCTGTCGATCTTACCCTCTTTTTTAATTTTAAACGTTTAGACTGCTGAGGATTATCCAGAGAAATGATATCTATCTTTCCCTGTGCTTGTTATTAGGGTTTCTTCAGCAGTAGCTGCAAGGACAATTGCAACGGGAATGGTGTCTGCAACCAAGAACTCGGAAAATGCAGATGCAGATTAGGCTACACAGGTATTTAATTTACCATGTCTTCCTCCAACCAATCTTTTGGTTCTTGGATTAAAATTTTCTAGATAATAATATTACATGCAGTATATACCTTCTATGGTCATATTTCTATTTCCACTGTTTATTATTCTAGTAGTTTTTTTTGAGACGAAGGAGGGTGAAATTCCGAGTTGGGTCTCACTGCCAAACGTTTTCAAAATATAAAGAGATAAAGAATTACATTACCTTGCGGACCAGAATCGAAATAGGGGGAGAGAGAGAGGTAGCGATTGCATTTTCAGAATAGAAACTCTGGTTCTTAAAAATCAGATCATTCCTTCCTCCCCATATGGCCCAAATAGCTGCAAAAGGCAAAGAAACATCATCCGTAGAGTTCATCCCCACCGATCTAATCGATCTCCAGAAATCATCGATGCTACCATGCAGTAACCAATCCGCACCTATCTCCTTCTAAACATGTTCCGACGAAGGACACGTAAAAAACAGATGTTCTGCATCCTCCGTCTGTGCACTACATCTATCACACCGTGTATCCTGAATGCCAAACAGCCTACCCCTTCTTGCTTTGTCCCAAATCCGATTGACAAGAATATATATGTTCGGAAATGATATCTTTCCTTGTGCTAAAAATATATTATTCTAGTAGTTACAGAGCTAAAAATATTTCAACAAGAATATATATGTTCCGAAGCGACAAGAACGCAGGAAATGGACCGTCCGCTGCAGTGGGAAGGCCAGTAGAGTCTGCAGCGTCCATTTGAGCCGCTCGATCTTGATCGAGCGGTTCACGTGATTTTGCACGATACGAACTCACAAAAAGTGGTAAATCGTGGGAACCGTTCGATCAAGATTCAGCGGCTCAAACGGGTACTGCAGACTCTGCTGAGCTTCCCATTGCAGCAGACGATCCATGTCCCAAGAACACATGCATACATTTGTAGAGGTGTAAATGTAATGAACATGAGCAAACCTACCATCTCCCTCCAAGCTCGATTTGTTTATATAAATGAGAGTAAACCTATTTTTACATGTTCGGTTTGTTCAGTTTCAAACCGAGTCGTACTTTCAACAACAAATTGAATCTGAGAAAACCTAATAATTTCAATTTCAGTTCGTTTGTGTAAACAATCCTGAATCTATATTAAGGTTTGGTTCGTTTATTTTCGGATCGAGCTTCTCAGCAAAAACAAACATGAGAGATATCCAGTCTTAGAGAATTTTCTTCCCTGTTGCTCATGAAATTGTTATGACATAGGGGAGGGGTGTGAAAAGCATGTGGAATCCGAGTGCAATCTCTCATCGACTAAGGAATATCCATAAACATCGACAATCTGTCCAGCATATTGCGAGAAAAGAAGAGCATTTTGCTTCTGCGGGGAAGGCACAAAGTACCCCAATCGCCCCGTTTCCGATACATGTGGCTTTCAAAATGTGTAAGTATATATTAATTTAAGATGGTCAATCTTTAGTTTGCTTAATTAATTATCTGAGTTAGACTTCTTAGTTTCTCTCGTTACAGCAAAGTTTACAAAAATGCAGAGAGGATCATTTGTTGTCACAGTACCTGCTGTAATAATGTAGGGGATCTGTTGGATGACGATCGGACGACCTCGAGATGCATGTCAACATCTCCGGTTTCTTATTACTACAAAAAGATTGAGTTATAGTGACGGTTTTTTCAAATCTATCACTAAATTAGCCGTTGTTAAATATATAATGACAATATTATTCGTTGCGAAATGATTTTTCGTACTCAAAATTAGCAACTGATATCATATATGTCGTTATATCGTTAGCAACAGTCCACATAGCGACGCTTATTTTTTGCTATTCAAACTTTTACTTAATCGTCACTAAAATAGCAATGGATAAGTGTCGTCATATGGGTCATTGCTAACAATATAACGACATATGATATTCGTTGCTAATTTTGAGTACGAAAAATCATTTCGCAACGAATAATATCATCATTATATATTTAACAACGGCTAATTTAGTGACGGATTTTGAAAAAAATCGTCACTATAGCTTAATTTTGTTATAATGTATGAGGGTCGTATGATTCCCATCCAACAGATCCTTAGCATTACAGCAGAGGATACTCACAAAAATGACATACAACAACGAATAGCTTGAGTATGGTTGGCATATCTCCAGATTTTTTAAACATAGAACACCAAATATTATTTTCCGGTAAAATCAATATATATATATATAGAACCTCAAATATTATTCCTGATGATAAAAATTGTCTTTTATTCTCATTTTTGTTGTTAAAGTTTCTTATAATGACAATTATTTGTGGACGTTGAAAGTTTGTATTAATGTTCTTATATGTTTCCTTGCTAGTAATACATATTTAAAAAAACAAATGGATGTAAATGAATAGCATCCGTTGGTGCACATTTACCTACAGGAGAAATGTCGATGGACGTCCATCGACATTAATTTATTGCCAATTTATTCGTAGCTATCAATATATCAACACGTTTGTCATCTTTTGTGGATTTTAAGAATAACAGACAATTTTGCAATAAAAATACATATTATCATAAATTTAATATCTGAAAAACACACTAACGAATCACAAAAATTTCGTTGCTACAGTGTCATTTATTTTAGAGAGCCTAAAATTAGTAGCTGATAGAACGACATGAATTCAGGGATACAACTGATATTTCAAAAAAAAGAAGGGCATAAATAATACTATAATATCTCATAGAGACACAACTGATAAAAATCCTAACATTTATATCTGTATATTCTTATAAAATTCACATTTTTAAGCTCCATTAAGGTAAAATAGAGGCATAAATATAATAACAGAAGATCAAAACTATAAATTTTGTAAGTATAATTGTACCACTAATTGGAGCAAAAAATATAGGGAAATGACTACAATTGCGTAATCTCAAAGGGATAAAGGGTTAAAAATCGTAATTTTAACATAACCTCATTTTTATACCCTCCACTAGGGATTTGGGTTATAACTGTAATTGCGGAATCTCATAAGATGCTCTTGGTTGGAGGGTTATCTGGAGAAGGGTAACCTGCTTTTGTGTTTATAGAGGGTTTGGGGCTAAGAGGGTTTGTTATGATATTATTGCATTGAAGTTCAGAAAAGTGAGTAGTTGTTGTGATGCGATTATATTGAAGTTTTGAAAAGTGAGTAGAGTTGTGTATTTTATAATTTTTAGATGATATGATGGTATAATATATATATTTTTGGTAGAACGGGTGAAATAGAAATGATTTATTTAATGTATTAAAAGAGAGTGTGTGTTGACCCTACATGAGGGGTAGAAATATGAATTTTGGGCGTAACCTCCAAAAAGGAGTAACCCCCTACCGAACGGCCTTTTAGGGACTATTTGGTTGCCAGGGTACACCGGGTATCCTGGCATACCCCTAGCTCCTACCCATCATTTCTGGATTGGGATTGCTTATATTGATCCTAGAGTTTTTTTGGTATAATATTTTTAATCATGTTCAAATAAATTTATTAACATAAAAAATATATTATAATCGTTAAAAAAATTAATATAATACAAAATCAATGTAACATAACATAACAAGTATCGTTCCAACAAGCAAGTATTGTCAATAGTAAAGAATCCCCACAAATAATTCTTTTTTTATTAGAGACCGAGTAAAATAGTGAGTAAATGGTATCGATTGATACCACAAGAGAAGAAGCCCATGCTTATCCCTACCGTTACTGGTTGTAGTTCACATTACTTTTCTTTAACTTAGGTTGTCGTAGCTATTTAGGAAGATAGAGATCTACCTGTTTTCGTCCTCGTTCCCAAAAAAAATAGAAATAACATTACCTGTTTTCATCTTCGTTCCCAAAAAAATTAGAAATAACATTATTGGATAATACAGTAAGAATATGTTTTTTATGGGTACCCCCCTCTAATTTGTCATGTTTTTACCCAAATGTTGTCACACATTATCTCTATTCTTGATATCCTTGTATCAATTCTCAACAATGATGGGATATGATCTATTGGTATCGTCTCCTCTCAAATACCGGTTGTTGGGATACGAACAACCATACGGATGCAGATGCATATCATACACCATCTCGGAAGCACGTGAAGAAAAGAGAACTAGATACAATGGTGGTTGGTCACCTATTGCGATCACCGGAGAAAAAAGATCATTATAAAAGAGGAACGAGTACAACTCTCTCTATTCTCTCGCCCTTTCACCTCTCTTCTCTCCCACTCTCTTTTTCTCTTGCGGTATTCTCCCTTGTTGTAGTGTTGAGGCAATGCCTCCATCCCCCTCTATATGTAGCACAATTACACCCTCATAGTCAGATTCGTGTTACGACTATGAATAAAATACAACTCAATTACCATTTTTTTAGAATTAAAAGGGTGGCCTCCCATCCAGGGAGCCACCTCAGAGCATATATATAATTAAAATCCAAAATTGATTGTACATCATACTACATTTGCCAAGAAGCACACAACGCCCTACAATGTTCAATCATGTTCTCGGAGTAGAATCTTTGCCCCCCTAAGATGAGTTCATTCCTAGCACACCAAATGGACCACACTACTGCAAATGGAAGCGAGTTGTCCTTATACCCAACACCGCAAACCAATCTCATATTCCTCCAGAAAGTTGCGCAATCTCAAATATATAGCCACGCAATATTGGCCATGTCCCATACCTCTGCAGAGTACTGACACGCAAAGAACAAGTGGTTTGTGTCCTCCACAACCGCACCACACTGTTCGCAATACACATATCCAACATAATACCCCGATGATCCTTTGAGAGAGTTCTCCCCAAGCTAAACAACCAAAAGAATATCTTGATCCGATTCGACACTTTACATGTCCAAATCGTCCACGTGTCGACCCTCAACTCATCTTCCTCAGTTACCACATCGTCCACTAGAAATCGATACACTTTCTTAACTGTAAATATTTCATCTCCCCACACCAAGTGATCCCTATCCGAGGATGGTCCCATGCTCTGCAACAGCTCCGTTTGAAGCACTAGGAAATCCTCCACCCTCTGATCAGATAAAGCCGAAGAGAAGATCGGAGACCACGTCCCATTGTCCCACACTTGCCGCACCAATATTGTGTTGTCGCGCCAATCTCAACAAATGTGGGTACTTCTCTCCCAATTTTCCATCCCCCTCCAATCATCCAACCAAAAGCAGAAACCTGCATCGTCCCCGAGCACTGGCCACAACTTGGACAAAATCTCTGGCACCACTACAGCAATCTCCCTCCATAGCGACGACGGCAACTAGCCCGGAGCTATCTCTAGTGATACATTTACCCCATATATCTTTCTCAACAACCGACAAACAAAATCCTTTGACATATCCCATAGCCATACCACCCATTTTGTCATAGAAGCCTTATTCACCTCCCCCACCCGCAACACTCCCAATCCACCCTTATGTTTCGAGGTCGTCGCCTTGGTCCAATCTATGAGGTGAATGCCTTTATTGCTCTGTCGACCGTCCATCCAAAAGAATCTCCGCATCAATGCCTCAATCTTATTTCGGACCCCTGTAGGCAACGATCTCGTGGAGCAAAAGAAGTAAGGATTGTTGAGAAACCATGTTTCAACAATACCAGCTTTGCCCCTTAGAGAGAAAAGTCGCCTTCCACCCTGCCAGCCTTGCTTCCAATCTTTCCAACAAATTAAATCCCCTAGTCACCCGCCTTTGGCTTTCCCGCCACAAGAGGAAGTCCCAAATATGTAATCGGCAAGGCCGAAGTCGAGCATCCTAGCATCTCAGACACGTTCCTCTGCTCCATCTCCGAAAGATCGAAAGGAACCACCACCGAATTGTCTATGCTAACCTGCAAACTAGATACATCCCCAAAGATGTCCATGATGAAAGAGGCTCGTCTAATCTTCTCTAGCTCAGTCCCCATGAATAACACAATATCACCGACATACTAAAAAATACGGATGGAAATCTTCTCCTTCGAGAACTCTGAGCACCAATTGTCAGCCACCGCCAACCTTATAAGTATTGCAAGAGCGTCAACCACCAACACAAAAAGGAGGGGAGCCAACGGGCAGCCCTGCCTGATTCCCCGTTGCGGCTGAAGGAATCCCCTTTCCGGTCATCCGTTGACCAATACAGTATGAGAAGTAGTCATGACACAACGTTTGATCCAGGCAACCCACACTACGGAATCTCTCCAGTGATGCCCACAAGAATCTCCAATCCACACAATCATATGCCTAGGAAAAATCCATCTTCTAGAGCACCCCTTTAGCCCCTGCCTCTTCCATTCTGATACCATGTCTTATGCCATAATCAACCCATCGGCCATAACTCTCCCAGGTATAAATGCAGACTGCTCGAGCGAGATGGTCCCATGCATCACTGTCTTCAGTCGGTTCGCCAAAATCTTAGAAACTAATAGATATATAGCATTTGATAGCGCAATAGTCTTGAAATCCTCCACTCTGGTCGAGGCACTTCTCTTGGGTAGTAGAAAATTGGGTGCCTTATTCAGTCTTTCAAACCCTCTATTCCATTTCTGAAACTCCACCAACACCTTCATCACATCATTCTTAACCACCTCCCAAAATTCCCTATAAAAGAAAATCGGGAATCTGTCAGGCCCCGGTGCCCCATCCAGATTAAGCTGGAAAAGCGCACCATTGGCCTCCTCCTCCATAACTGTCTGCAATAAGGATTCTGCTTCCGCATCCGATACCCGAGAGACACCTTTTCCCTATCTGGTCTGCTGTCGGGAAAACTCCTGAAAATGTGAATGTAATGAAACACCCACCGCCCAGTCTCCCTCCACCACCACTCCATCCACCTCTGCTGAATGAATCAAGTTTCTACGCCTCCTCCCACTAGCCATGGCATGGCAAGACTTCGTATTGCATCTCCCTCCCTCAATCATTTCTTCCTCGATCTTTGCCTCCAAGCCACCTCCTCTATTTTGTCCTCAAACAAGATCTTGCCCAAGTGATTGTCTCTCGCCAACATCTCCTCTGCCGTCAAGGCTCTCTCGTCCTCCAGTCTGTCCAGACTGCACACATCTTCCTGTGCCCTCAATATTCTGTTCCAAAGCTGCTCTTGATTCTTTCTATTGAAGTCCAACAAATATCTCCTGAGCGCGGCTAGCTTGTAAGCCAGCATGCATGTTGCTGAGCCATCGGGTCTACACTTTTCCCAGAAATCTGCCATCGACTCCCGAAATCCCTCCTCCAAAAGCCATGCCCTCTCAAATCGAAAAAATGATCGAGGACATACATCCTCCCCAGACGACCATAACAACAATGTATGATCAGAATACGCTCGCGGCAAGGCCCGGGCCCCAGCCAGCGGGAAAGACCCCACCATCTCATTCGACACCAAGAACCTGTCAATGCGCGAATGTGACCTCGCATTCCACCAAGTGTATCTACATCCCGATGCATTAATGACCAAAAGACCAAGCTCATCAACCACACCCAACAAATCAACGGAGCCATGGTCTCTCCCTCCATGAGCCCCAAGGACGATCCTCATTCGTCAGAGTCATGTTGAAGTCCCCCCCCCAATGATCCATGCAGCGTCAAGTGCCCCTTCCCTGACCAGCCACAACTCACCTGCAAGAAGATCCATACCAACCCCGTTACACAACCGTACACATTGGTGGTCAAAAGTTTGCTCCCATCTGCCTTCCTCCTCAACAGGGTGGTGAGGGAGAATCTCCCCCGTAGATCCAAGTCGAACTTGTCGTCCACCCATCCAGTTACAATACCTCCATATGCCCCCTCAGAATCAATCGCTTTGAACTCCTTACATGGGTTCCCCCCAATATCTCTCCACACCCCCTCAAACTCGGATGTAATTTTCGTCTCATGCAAAAGCACAATGTCTGCCCTATTCTCCATCATCAAATGTCGAACCGCTGCCCTCTTCTTTGGTTTCCCCATTCTTCTAACATTCCATGTGATTATATTCATTTACAAACTGCAGTGAGTCCTTTTGGTGCCACCAAACCAAGGCATCTCAGCATTTGCTCCCCCAAATTAACCCTCTGTCCTACCTCTGCCACAGACACTTGTCCAACCTCCATCCCATGCATTTCCCCTCCCCTCGTCCCGGGCTCCACTTCACCCAACATTCCTAGACTCTGATAGATTTCCATCCTTCGATGCCTTCTCCTTTCCCTTATTCCACCACAGGGGTAACTCCGCCCCTGCTATTATATTTCCATCCACGAGATTAGATTTCCATCCTTCGACGCCTTCGGCTCAATTACTATTAGGATTAGGAGTCCAATCACATTAGGATTCATAATCCTAATATGACTCCAATCCTAACAATCTTCCCCTTGAGTTGAATTATGTCATGATCTCTTCATCGACTTGAGTCTGCACTGCGCCATCCTCGTCATCTGCATGTCTTACTAGCAAGATCTCACCGACTCTGGGTGACGCACTCATCACTAGGCGTCCTTGACGTACCCCCCTCCCAGACACGTATCTTGTCTTTGTTAACAAACAATTTATAGGCATATATCCTTTCTTCAAGGAGCATAGTTTAAACTTATAATGAATATTGCGGCTCTCATTCGCATGGATAAATAGCTCTCAAGAAATTGTCATACGACATCATAAGAAGTCGAATCAATGAGATGTGAACACACATCTTCAGAAACTAAAGAGATCAACCAACTTAGGACCAACTGTTCTCTTCTATGACATATAATATAATCTTCATTTGGAACATGAGGCACTAAATTTTCCATATATTTCGATGCTGATTAAGAGTAAACATCAAACTACATCCATGAGGTTTCAAGGCATATAACAAATGGACAGATTATGACTGCTACTTGTAAGTTATGCTATGATGGATATGTTGTGGCAAGCAATAAACAAATTGCCGCAAACACAAAATAAAATAGATCAGAGATTACTAAAACGTCCATTCAAATGGACTGTTTGTATAGAAGATACCACCGTCATAATGTCGGTGTGTAAGGTAGTTAGCAGCCCACTCCTAATATACGACGGTTCACGATCATTGTAGGCGCACCGTGCTCAAGTTACTCTACCACTGGGTTAAAAGGCCCCTTGTTTTTCCTTCTGTTTAACTCAAAAATTAGATATTTTTTTAATTATTGAGCTGATTGTAAACAATCCACATCTGATGAAATGGTTGTTGCTGCACTATATAAACTTCGTGAAATTCAATGTTTTTTTGGTAGTTTTAATATGTTCAATCGAGTCCAAACCCAACAAGTTGACATGACGAGTTTCTTCGATGATCAAAACTCTTAGAATCCTTTCTTGACAATTTGGCTGTGTGTCTGGTTCTTCAGGGTTACTCCCGTGGTGGAATTTAACAGCGAAATATACGAGGCAAATTACTCCAGCATTGATCTCGACATCTATACAAGCAACAGGAGCAAGCATGGATGGTGTAATGTTGACCCTGAGGAAGGGTATACAAACATAACAAACTATAAGAAAACATGCGACTGTCCGTATGATGGCAGCGTCGGAAAATTTTGCGAAATTCCAACAGACTCAACCTGCATCCATCAGTGCTCTGGACACGGCTATTGCCATGGTGGTTTCTGTCAGGTATATATGCATATATATCATCTAAGTATCTATCCAACTTGTGTTCCCTTATAACTTTGGCATGCAATAATCCCTGCAGTATGTTGGACTAGTATGCATCGAATTTTTTACAGTCAATCTGATTGCTATATGGTTTATTACTATGGAGTTGTTTCTAATTCACTAATATTAAATGGGAGTTTAATATTTTTTAAGGAAAGTGATCAATTCGGGAGGTGGAATAGAGAAAGGGAGAGGTTAAGGATTGTCTCCACAGTTATACTGGTTTGTTTGTTAGATATAACTGGATTAAACTATTACATGTATCTAGTGCATACATGTAAGATTGAGTCCGAGTCGGAGCTGACTCGACTCATTCAGCTCGATAGGCACCCTTAACCCATGGTCCCACCCCTTACCCACAACCCCATCTACAGATATTGACTCCCCATACATACAGCCTCCAACGCAACCATAACCCTCCCACACATGAACGGATCCCCTGTTGTAGCAGCCCCTGCTCTAATGCAGGGGATCCGTTGGATGGGGATCGGATAGTCTTGATAGGCGGTGTTGGTATTTTAGAATATATTTCAAATACTTGATTTATGAGAATAATTATATAATTGTAAATTTAACTACATGCAGGAGCTTGACAGATATATTATGTATTTCTTGATTCCTAAATATTTTTGCATGCAATGCATGTAACTCATTTCTTTATTCCGTTATTGATTTAATTTGACCTCACGTTTTGGAAGATGTAAATTTATCTTAAATTTAGTCATTATTATTATCATAATAATATCATTAATGTATTACTTAAATCTTTTGTGTAACGTTGCATGCATGTTGCATATTACACCTTTTACTTTATAACAATAATGATGAATGTTGTGCATGATATGAGAATATTGAATCCTCTTTATTATATTTTAATACGTTATTTTATGAACGATTAATATTCAAATTGAATGGAGGATTTAATTGGTTGTTTTGAATGTGTAACATTCTCTTATTGTGTATCTATATAAAGGGGTCTATAACATTTGCTTTGACAACACATAATACACAATCATTCTATCCTCTCTATTCTTTTTGATCGAGTCAACTTGAAGGAGCAACCTATTGTTGCTCAATGATCTCGATGTTGGCATGTGCACGCTCATTGAGATCTCGTCGTTGTATCCTGGAGAGTAGTCGTATCAATACAGATTGCACCATCGAAATCTCCTTGGGGTTACGAATCTACTTTTAAGGTCAGTGCATTTGCATGCCTCGGCAAGTTGGTAGTCCATCTTGTCATCAAACTGGTATTGTATCAAATCCGATATTATATTTCTAACCTTCCTTATATTTATATTTATATCTTTTATTTTACTTAAGGAGGTTTGGAATGATCGGCACGCATCCCAAAGCTGTCCAATTTCCATCCAAGGGATCTCTTGCGTTACAGCCGGGGCTGTAACAACGGAGGATCTCTCTGCAGCCTCACTCCACATACAACCCCGACCCACAGCCACCCGAACCACATCCCCACACACAACCCCTCCCCATCCACAGCCCCACCTGCACCTAAGGCGGCTCCCCACCCATAACCCCTCCCCACCCACAGCTCCTCCTATGCCCACAAAATAAGGACATTAATATCTCAACAAATATTTCAACAAACGATATAAGAACAACCAGAGAATAAGGACATTAATATCTAAACAAATGACATAAAACACTCCCTCAAAAGCCCCTACATATATTAATATCCCCCAATAATTATATACTGATTTAAAGCATCTAACCATAAAATGCGGGCGGAGGAGGGCCATCGAGATGAGGGTCTTTTGAGGGCTCGCATAAAATGCGGGCGGAGGAGGGCCATCGAGATGAGGGTCGTTGGAGGGCTTGTGCAGATGGGGGAGGTGAAGGGAGACAAGGAGAATAAGTGTGGTGAAAGTGAGAATCGCTTCTATGAAAGATTTATTTATAAAGATTTTCCTCAGCAATTTATAAATCATCGGGGAAGGGTGATATAGCTATATTCACCCTTAGGATTGATGGCAATTATTTTCATAACCACGATACTGAGCTACCATTGATACACTTTTTTGTCTACCGGCGGTGGTTAGCAGTGTCAGCGATTATTAGATATTGTTGTGGGCAACATACATCATCCATGATCAGGAGCCAGAATATTTTAAAGGAGGGGGCATGTGGTTTTAAAAATATGTCTATCAATTACAGTACAATCATATTCATTATATAACAATAATTATAGAGACAAATTATATCCATAGTTTTCATGTGTATTTTTCTTCAATTTTGAACGTATTCATTATATAACAATATTCAATCTTGAACTTATTTTAAAATCAACTATATCTTTTTATTCAATTTTACATAAATTGGTATCATATATGTTCCATAGTGTTGGGATTTTTTGTCAATGAATATTTATACCTTTTTTAAATGTAAGTTATTTTCAAGTATTTTAATTATTTTAAATTCAGTATATGGATTTTGATTAATTACAACATAAACTACACTTGTTCTGAATCTATATCAAATAAAAATATAAAATACCTAATTATATTTTTTTATCAATAACAAGAAATATTGATGTCTATGAAGAAAAATACGTCGATCAAGTATATGTGTGCATTTGACCCGTTTACTTGATAATAAATAAGATCATTGAATAATATTCCTTTGTGATTTTTCATGGTTCATGAAACAAAAAAGTTGATCGCATTATTATGAAAAGATTATGAAAAATCTAAAGTACTAAAAGAAGAGCAATTGGGTATATCATATATGGTGGTATTATTTAAATCTTCTTGACACTCTAAATAGTTGACTTTTATAGATTGTACATCTATGAAGGCTATAGTTTAGGCCTTAGCACACTATAGAAGTGTGAATATCGCATCACATACCATAAAAATCGACTAATCGCACTAGTTGCTTGGGGCAACATAAATTTAAAATTTAGTAAAGATGAAATTACTTGATATGAGAACCATTCACATACCATTTTATCAAGATCACAAACGTATAATAGAATTACCTCTTGAAGCGTGTTTGCGATCGCGTGTCTCTAAATGAAGAGACCTCATGTCTCAAGTCCAATCCAACAAAGGATGCACTTACAAGCACATGGATGTGATGTGTGCTTCCTACAATCCGAGTTGGTGACCCGAGCGTGGAGTTTCTTGATTTCATGTCATGAAATGGGAAGCCTTCCTAACGGGCAAGAAGCACCAAAGAAGGCGGAGATCTACGAGCAGACGATTCAGTAGCACAATGGTGTTGCGACGATTGCGGGCCTCTCACAAGTATTATCTCAGGGACCTCTCAAAGATGTTTGATTAAATCAAATTGTAAATTTAATCTTCTCATTGTATCTGAATCACATTCAGATCAATGTCCAACATTTAGACTAAGATCTGATTACTAATTTACAAAGAGGAGTTACTAAAATCCAAACATGTTTCATCATTCCCTTGAAATGGAAGTGTCATGGTTATACAATTGTTTACGATCACATCACCTTCTATATTTCTAATACCCATACATCTTGCATACTGGAAGACATAGAATAAACTCGAAGTTAGATCATATTTAAACTATCTTCTTCGGGGGTTTATCGTTAAGTTTCTCATTCGGTCATTGAGAGTTGGTATGGATCATATGCTTTCCAAAAGCATATATCATACGTACAAATTCTTGTCATGCTTCCAAAGAAAGATGGTCATGCATGGAATTTGGTCGGTCCTAATACCTCATGAGTGAGCTCATGTCTTTCGGTTCAATGGCGAACCTGTATGATCCCTTTGAGATATCATGCTACTCATATGCCCTTGTATGCACACCAGCTCATTGGTGTATAGACCTTGATTAGGTCATCAATCCAATGGTTTACCTAATGTACATACTTAGACATATAGTAGGGCATCTTTCTCTGGTCATAGGATGTGTACCTATATCGTGACAATGTACGACATAGGTCTTGGTTATCTCAATCTCATTAAGTTAACTCTTTGACCTAACTTATCTAACACCTCAGAATCTTTGTTTCTATGTAGAGGATCCGCATCAAGAGACCGGTCATATATCAACCTTTAGAGAAGGATTGTCATCACCTTCTCATGATGGAGATCCTCTCATAACAACCATTTGATTAATCTAACTCTTTAGATATCATTCAATTACCACCCTCTATGATTCAACCATTGAATCAACAACTTTATGATTATTAAATGGGCTATACAAGAAGTGAAATAAATCAATAACTTTTTATTCATATATCAAACGATTATATTGATATTTATTGTAGAAATGGTACGTCCAAGGCTCACATGTCTAACAATATATAGGTTAGTGGCATAGTTGCAGCAAGTGACATAGTTATAGTGAAAGGATTTTCTTAACCATTATGAACTCTTACATAAAATCCTATATTACTTATTATTTTATTTTGATCCCTAATTTCTCATCTTCATTTAAGTTCTTTTCATGTCCTTTTATCTTCTCATGATTATACTCCATATTTAATCATAGTTCATATTATCTTCTCATGCATTGTATTTTTAATTATGTGTAAGTTCTTCAAAATGACTCATATTATATCTATTTTAAACAAAAATAGATAATGGCAACTTAGTAAGAGAATATCATATTGTGATTATTTTAAATAATAAAACATTATATTTTTCTACAAAATTTTAAATTCTTCAAGACCAAAAAATATATAATAAAAAATTAAAGTAAATATCGATTGTTCGTAATTATTTTAAGATCATTCATAGGATGGAGGGCCTTAAATTTTCGAATTACTAAAGATTCAAATATACAAAAACAAATCTCCTTTATAATAATAGTTTGTAGGAAAAAGAAAGAAAGAAATAAGATAACAAATCTCCTCTGATAATAACAACATAGAGAAAAAAAAGATAAAAAAAATTAATATTCATTTTAGGGTAATTTACACATCGAGTCTGCATCTATGGATCCGATCCCAATATGGATCCCCATCTTTCAAAATTACAAATTGGGTCCCCAATCAATTCCAAAAATGGGAAAGAAGTTTGTCGCTAGGAAATTTGAGCATCCTAATCAAATTACCCATTAAATCTTGCGACTCCCTTTTTTTAAGGAGCAAACTAGGTTATCGAGAATGAGCGGGGAGAACCCACAGCTCTACATCATAGCTCCATCCCATGGCAGCGGCTCCACGCAGCCACGTACACTCCCTCTCACCATCTTTTACCTTCTCTACTAGAATTTACGACTCTCCACTGAGCGTGTCTTCTACTATCATTGCTCCACCTCCACCTTCCTTTCCACCTGATCTCTAACATTCTATCTCCCTTTCCCCTGAGCTCCTCTACCATGTCACCAGTAGACTGTATAATGTTGTTGGATACAACCAACAATCGTCCATGCATATCCTTCTCGCATGTTGACTTAGTGCTACTCATTGTGGCGGAGTCGGACGATGACCTAGAGGAGCTGATGTCGGTCCAACTCAATGTTCCCACCCAATTTTGTTGCCACATTCCCATGCTGCCAATGTTTGAGACAAGCCAAGTCAGTGCCACCGTTGTAGGTTGCCTCATTCCCTGAGTATGGTATTGCCTTCGGCATCACGATGCTCCACACTGTCATGGATGGATCCTCCTACTATCACTTCATGCGAACATGGGCCTCCATATGCAAGTCACAAGAAGTAGAAAACCCCATGTTCTACGACAGAAGCAAAATTTTTATGCACGTTGATGTGCAGAGCCACCTTTCATCCATGGACATGCAATGATGTAGTACACGTCATGTTCGAGCTCATTTTAGAGCAAATAGAGTCACTACGGAAGTGGGTCAAAACCAAAGCCTCTGATGGTGGGTGTTTCTCCTAGTTCATGTTGGTAGTCGCGTTGGTACGGACATGCCTCCTCAATGCTCTAGGAAGGAGCAAATCCAAGGAGATCGAAGGTTTAATATTCCCAATGGACTTCCCTTGAAGATCGACCCTCCCTTACCCCATCCTACTTTGGGAATGGAGTTGTGGATTTCTTTGTGGAGGAAGAGTGCTCTTATGGGAGAGGAGGGTTTGGTGATGGCAGCGACAACCATACAAAGCACTACAAAATATGCAGACTCAACAACCACACATAGCCTCGCCATGTGCTTGCCAGAGTAGGTGAGTGATGAGCGACCCGAGCGACTAAGGTAAAGAGGTATCAATGGTCGTTGCGACCTCAACCCCTCGGATCAGGCTCAATCAAGAAAATCAATCAAGACCACCAAATCAAAATCAAGGAAATCAAACAAATAGCGGTATCGTTATTTTATTTTACCTGGTATAGCTACCAAGGTCGAACACAAGGAGCACGAGATGGCAAAAACCTACGAAGTAGTCAAAAATCAGAAATAAAGATTTTTGGTGGATTTTTAAGTTTTTAGATTTTTTTAGATTTTTAATATTGAGAAAAAGGTTGAAAATGGTAAGAAAACCTCAATCAAACAATTATTAACCACTTCAAAAACACTCAGAAAATTAAAATAAAAATATTTTTAGGTTTTATGAATATTCAAATGTTTTTGGTATTTTCTCAATGATTTTAGTCGATTTTATAAAAATAAAATAAGGTGAAAAATAAAAGTTACTGTGCAACCAAAATCTAAAGACTATTTAAAAATATATAAATAGCTATAAAATTTCAAGGCAATTTTATTGTAAAATAAGTAGAAAACACTAACTACAGAAACTGAAATTGCATTTTTTGAATTTTTTAGAATTTTAAATGATTTTTCTAAGTTTTTTAGTGTTTTTCAATTTTTAGGGTTTTTATAAATCCGAATGCAATGAAATTTGGATAGAGGCAAAAACACAGAAAAACAAGCAGAAAATATTTTTTTAGAATTTTGGGGGACTTTTTAGTATTTTTATTTGACTATTCAAATTAGACAGTAGCAAAATGCAAGGTTTTTTAATTTTTAAAAATAGAAAATGAAAATAAAAATATCCTAAAAATTCACTGAAATGTTTACACAATGGCAGGAGCCACGTATCCAAATTTCATGAGATTTGAGTGAAAATTGCTATTTTATTCAACCAATCAGACATGCACAGCACACAGGGACTAAGTGTAAAGAAAATAAGTTCCAGGGGCCAAAGATTAACAAGCATAAAAAGTCTAGGGTCAAGTATGCAAAAATCCCAAAATTGCACGTGTTCGACACGTGAGTCAGACACGCAGGGGAATAATTGTAATTCTTATTTATAAGACTTCAAAAGCTAACAGCAACATAGTTCAGGATGAAATATGCAAAAATGCAAGAAAGCATGTGATAGACCACGTGAACCACACTTAGAGGGACTAAATTGCAAATTAAATAAACACGAGGTCCTAAGTGCAAATTGTCTAAAATAAAAATAACTTCTAAAATCATTTACAGGACTACTAAATAAATGCAAAACTAAAGAGGGCCTAAGTGTAAATTACCCTTATTATTATTGGGCGATCCAACGGTCTAGCATCATCCACTTAAGATCGAACGGCTGGGAACGGTGGACAACGGTTCGACGATGGACGGCTAGGGCTCGATCCTCAGATAGATCAAACGGATGAGATCCTCGGAAGATGGACGATCGGGATTAGAACTGGCGAGGATGCTCGATCGGACGGCTGGGAGGGGACCTGGATGAACGGTGAAGAACAGCTAGCCGGCGAACTTCGACCGGCCAATATGCACGCCTGGGTGCTCCTCCAGTGCTGCTCTGATAGGGGAAATGAAGCTCGAGGCCGTCCGCAACTACTGATGTCTCCGATGAGGCTGGGAGGTCCTGGAGGACCCCGACGACGCTAAGGCACTTGGAGCTCCTGTGCTCGGGTGTTGGACCTCCAGATGAGGTCCTTCTTCTGTCAAACCTGCACAGATCAAAAGCTAGGTCGAGGGCAAAGTGCCTCGGCCCGTTAGCGGGCGAAGGGGGTGATGGGGCAAGGCGGAGCGATGCTCTCCAGCGAGGCGACGGCGGAGGAGAGTCGGGGACCTTTTTCGGGGCAAACCAAGGGGAACGAAGGGGCTAGGAATGTGGATAGGAGTCTCGCGAAGATGATGGGATGATCGGAGTGGGAGATGGGTGATCGGAGAACGGAGAAATGGCCGATGAAGGCTTCTGGCCGGAAAGCTAAAAATGGAAAATCAAATCTAACTAATGGCTAGCTACACTACCTGATGAAGGAGTTCGTCTAGGCTGGAGGTCGCGGATCTCGGGGGATCTTCGCCTCAATGGAGCGACGTCTCTAGAGGCTCGGGCTCACCGGTGGCGGAGCACGTGTAGAGGCCTCGGTCCCTCGCTGCAACATTCCCCCGCTCTAGCTATCACTCAAGGAAGTGGAATGGAGGTCCCAGGAGCCGAAGGAGATGGCCAAAGATGCGTGAAAATGGCGGCTCCCACGGATTATATACAATGCAGGGTCCTATAAAGATGGGAGTGAAGCACGCAGATCGAGGAGCGGATACCTAAAGATTATGTCGGGCAAGGGTCATGGATCAATCCTCGATACTCGGAGCCCTAGATTGGGGAAGATAGAAGTCAGATCAATTCGGGGATATTTTGAGAAATCGGGCAGAGAATCGGATCCGGGTGAGAGGTGGTCCAAGGGGGGAGTTGACCGGGGGTCAACAATCCCTGTGGATCAATCAGAATTTAAACATTCCAAAAGTATTTATAAATTAAATTAAGAATAGAAAACAATTTTATTTGAAAATATTTACAAAATAAAAAATATTTATGTATTTTCAAAATATTTTTTAGTGATTTTTATTTATTTTTTTTAAAAAAATCAATTATGTTATATACATTATATTATATTATATACAAGTATAAAATACTTATTTATTTTATATTTTTATTTTTATTATTCTATTTTTGTACAAATACTCTAATTTTATATTTTATTTATTTACAACATAAAATTTAGAGTATAGAATAATTTTTATTTGATTTTTATTAATTATTTACAAAAGTGAACTAAATAGTGATATATACATATATACATGGTATATGTACAATGTGGAAAGAGAAATTATTTTCTTTTTATTTTAATTTTATTTTTTAATTTTATTTTATTTTTAAAAATATTTACATGATAATAAAAACATATTTTTATTTTTATGAAAATAAAATATATACATGAAGGAGGGTGTATGTGCAAGGTGAATGGCCCTATCTCTCCCTACTTGTTTTATTTTACGGTCAGGCCACTGCTTGGCCCTCCTTTGGGTTCGGGTCACTCGATATTTATTCTAAATATATCCTTCTTTTTCTTCATTTCTTTATTCTTTTATTTTTGCACAAATGCATGCTAATTATTGAATATTAACAAATGCATGCCTTTTGGTATCTTATTATATTTACAATCATATACATGGTTTTTGCCAAGATATCTAGCTAAAATAAAAGAATAAAGAGTGATGAATGGGGATTCATCAGTGAGCACCCGTACTCGACTGTCATGTGCACACAACTAGCCTAAATGCAAGGCTATGTAGGCGAGCATCAGTGCCCTCCTAGGGTCACCCGCTAACTTGGGCGAGTACATGGTGCATGCCCATGTGCACACCCATGATCTATATGGCACCTTCTGCTGCATAGTGGGCAAGCACACGAGCTTGCACTTGGCATGCACATGTGCTCTCTAGGTCCATAACACAAAAAAATTACAGGTTCGTCGGAGTTTTGAAGCCTCGTTGAACCTGTAAGACCTTCCCTAAAACTACTACATGTATTTTATAAGGAATGTCGAAGACCATGCATGGGATAGAAGATGGATATCAAGTGATTGATGTACTTTGTAATTATTATATCTTCTGCATATAAGTCAATAGAAAAAGAATAACCTACATAATATATTAATGTTGACATGAAACAGATAAAATTGTATTTGCAAACTGAAATATAATATATGTAGATAAAACATATTGAAAACCACATAGAAGTTCACAAAAATGTAAAGACATTGTCTATTCTACTAGTTAAAAAACTTTATATTCATTTCTTCTTGCTCCGAAAGATCTTTGAGATCAAACTCTGCTTGGGTTTTTCTTTTCCTTTCTATTTCTTTGAACCTTGCATACATTCGAGCTTCTTCTTTGGGATCGATATCTTCCTCATCTTCATCTTATTCTTTATTCCCCTCTTGTTGTACTATGGACTTTTGGGATCTATAAGGAATATATATATAATATAGTTAAAAGGAAACAATTCTACTTATAATATACTATAGTTATACTTGAATTAAATTCTTACATGTAAGTCATGAAATCTACTCCTAGCTTGGTGGGATGGTCCACCATCATTGTCATCTAAGACTCCATATACGGTAATGGTGTTGTGATAACTGTGGATGTGAATAGGATGGCTCTCCATAAGCAGAGTAAGAATGCTGATATTCCTCCACATAATATGGAGGAAGTTCACCAAGTGCCTGCTTCATATTGGCGAAATTAATAACCCTCTCCTTCAAAACCTATAATCAAATTTTCATAACCATAGCCACAAAGATAGTATTGTATAATCAGTTGATCACATAAATATTATTTTAGTATACATATTTCCATACAGGTTTATCGAATGCTGATCGCTCGTCCACATGAGTGCTATACCACTTCTCGACACTGAAAACCAATTATCTCTCATACAAGGAAAATCAGAAGAAAAATATTAAAAATCCAATAAGATTTATAATCTGATAATTACTTACAACAAAACAAAAATACTATAATTACTTCTCCCGCATCAGAAGCAAATCATTGGGAATCACCATCTTTTCCTCACATATGGGTCTTGGCCCACCACTCCTAAACAAATGATTTCCTTTCCAACTTCGCAGCTTGAAAATAGAAATATATACAATAAATAAAGAATGCATATGCCAGAAATTAACATTAAAATTGATATATAAAATTATTAAAATTACCAGTTGAACATGGGTTTGATTGTGTCTTTTAGATCCACTTATCGATTTTATTTTTTGTTTTTGGTTGTTTGCCCTACTCATTGTCAACCTCATCCCAAACTCAACGTGAGAACTGAAAGAATCACAAAAACCTGCCCATCTGTACAAAATATTATTATAAGGAATTTAGATACGATGACAACAACGCCTTTTCCCACAATTAAGTAGGGAAATACATGGATATTTTATCTCCATTCTGATCTATTTTAGGTCATTCCCAAGCTTAACTTCAAATAACTACCTTCGGATAGTCCCATTCTGATGCTTTTTAAGCATTCCTTTTGCTTTATTAATTAGCTATTTAGACTTTAACAGATGCAAAAAAAACACCTTTCCTCGATGCACCAAGCTGGGGGATATATTCATCTCCTTAAAATCCATATCCTCCAGACTTATCTTTCTATGCGAGTCTCTTCTAGTTGTAAAAAAATGTGTCGCTCATTCTTCTCTCCATCATATGGATAAATGCTCGACGGTAAGACTCCTTCCCAAAGCTAAGGGCCAAATGATACATACCCTAAAAAGTATATGAATATGTCACTTAACTGAATATATAAGAATTTATGAACTTCTGAGTTTAATATTCTTACAAAATAAGGCAAACAATATCTCCTACTCAATTGCAGGAATGCATTACCACCGAAATTCAGTGCATGTCTTATGCATATGGATAATATTGGTTATTTCTTTAACAATTCGATTGCTATTTAGAAAATACTTATATCAAATGAGAATTAGTTCATATATATATAAGGAGTTTTTTTAAAAGCTAATTTGTGAATGATATTTACCTCCTGCCAGCTGAAATCTTTAGAGCGGGTTGAATCAGAAGTCTGACCTCCCGCAGGTCACATCAACTTTCTGATGTTTAAAAGATGGAGAAGCCGAGTCTATAGAAGGAAGTGCTGGAATCGGTCTAGGGCAGGGCCCCAGAATATGTGAAGAAGATGGCTTACCGTAAAAACCTCCGTACGATGGAGGTAGAGAAACACCAAAAGACTGGTAAAACACCATAAGTTGGCGCATCTCATCTGAAGGATGTCCTAAAAAAGTAGGCAGGATCGAAGGCGAGGGGTCTATGAAGCTCAATGGGCAGATGACGCGGCTTACCATATACCATCTTGAATGAGGAGTTTCCAAGCAAGGTTTGTAAGAGGTATGGTATGCCCATAGAACTTGGTCCAAGAGTTGAGACTAGTTCTTCCTATAAGGGTGTATAAGCTTCTGCAAAATGCTCTTCCTATTCCTATTCGACGCCTCTATCATGCCATTCGATTGTGGGTGATACATGCTAGTGACACAGTGCTCGATGCCATAGTCTTTGATTAACTTATTCACTTTCCTATTAACAAAATTTCTACCCCTGTCAGACATGATGACTTTGTGGACCCCAAATCGTGAAATGATGTTATCTTTCATGAACTTGCAAACAGTCTTGATATCTATGGGTCTCTTCATCAAGGAAATACATTGTACAAAAGGTCGCTAATTCTTCATAGGTATATTAGGGAACTTATGGAACCCTCCACTCAACTTTTCACGTCAGACATTTTCTTGCTTTTCCTATTGGTTAAGCTGATGGACGAAAGACACTTATTTGATAATCTTTGTCCAAGACATTGATTTCATTTTTTACTTTGTCTATTGTGAATCGTCTCCACTTCATCAAGGAAATACATTGTACAAAAGGTCTCTACTTTTTAATATGTATATTAAGGAACTTATGGAACTCTCCACCCGACTTTTATTTCGTACTTTCCGTTTCAAAAATAACATAAACCTAGTAAATATAACCATCAATATTCTATGAATTTAATGTGATACATGAAAAAAATGTATATAAATTATGTCAATACCTTTGAAATGGATGCATCCATCTATATTTAGCAAGCCCGCCAACTTTATACCTATATGAATCACTAAAGGCTCCGTTGGATTAAAAATACATGTGGGAATATATTCACCATATTTCACATTATAATAGGAATATTCTTTTCAAAATAACTTATCTCATCAGTGAGAATCCATGTAGAGCATAAATCTGGAAAAATCTTATGATATCCAATAGAACATTCATAATATTTTTGGGTAGTAGCCCTTTAAATGCTATTGATAACAACCTTTCCATAAAGATATGACAATCATGACTCTTCATCGCTTTACAACAAAAATTTTTCAAATCTACAAGATTTGAAAGATTTGATGTGTAGCCGTCTGGAAATTTCAACTTACTGGTACATTCGCATACACTTTTCACTTAAGCCATATTCAAGGTACACTTTACTTTTGGGAATTCAATCCTTCCACTATTGAACTCTTTAATATACGATTTTGGTTGATTGCATATTATTTTTAAATCACGATGAGAATTAATTATATCCTCTGCCCATTCAATGGCATTCATAACTAATTAAATATGGTATCAAAATCATTTTTCTCGATGTGTATGACATCTAAGTTTTGTTGAATCAAAATCTTATTCCAATATGACAACTGCATAAAATATTTTTATTCATCCAATTATGAGTTTCATCAAAACCCGGTAATGGTTAAGTGTGTTCTCTGATAATTATTCCAACATTGGTAACAACATCTCTCTGATCTTCATTATGAGGATCAGATAATTCAATTGTATTACTTTTGAATACTTGTTTCTATCTCATGTATGGATGATCTTCCGAAAGAAAACACATATAAAAAACAAGGTTGTCTGTCATGTTGAAGTTGGAATGATTTTTTACTCTACATACAACAAGGACGACTCTTTTGTCCATGAGTACTCCATCCAGATAACATTTCATGTACCCGGAAGTAATTTATCATCCAAAGTAATGCCACTTTCATTATAAATATCTGGCATTTATTGGTGTCATACATATCCATTCCATTAATTCGTAGATTGTTTAACTCATCTACAAGAGGACATAAATACACGTCAATGCATTTTCCATGATGACTAGGTCCAAGTAGTAGGAGTGACAAGAACATAAATTATCGCTTATTACACATTGACATACGTATATTATAAGGAGTTGTCATAACTGAACAACATAAATAGTCTTTACTTCTATCGTGTACCTTACAATAACATAATCTCTTTAGTCGAATTGTAAGCATAAAGTAACGTAAAATTTTCCATCCTACTTTTCTCCCACTTTTACCGGAGTCCTGATATATATATATGCTCGTTACCTATACAATACGTCATAATCTCATTTTCACCATAATCAACATATGATGATTTATACAATAATCGTTCTTCATCTCTGATAAATCCATCTTCGTTATCATTTTTTTTTATTTTATAGTAGTTTTTGATAATTCATGATCTTCCAATAATATTTTATTCTAACATTGCATTAAACTTCTTGTTTGTCATATTATATTCCATTTTCATAGCTACAATTTCTGAAACTGCTAAGAGTTTTGAATATGTCTTGTAACCTGACCATAATGGTTCTTTTGCCTTTTAAGAGCTCGTAAAACTTTTTAACTCTTCATGTGGTTCCTCATAATCAAGTGTTCAACCGTTGAACCCAGATGTAGCTACGTCCATCACCATTTCAATAAATGGATTCACTTCTGGAATGTTGTTTGCTTCATTCATCGGACTTGAGATAAATTCACATTGTCTCCACCATGTATAATAACCCTCCATGAAACCATTCCTATAGAGGTGTAAATGTACTTTATCTTTAGCCTTCTTCTTAATTAAATAACACTTGCGACATGGACATATAATGGTGTCATATGAATCAACAACAGAAAAACCATTGGCGAAAGCAAATGCAACAAACTCCTTTAAGCCTGGTTGAAATGTATTTAATAAGCGATCGTCTTGGACATCGATTGTACATCCGCTTCTTATTACTCATCGTCCAAACTACGAAAAAGGGACTTCATATGTTAATCAATGGAGTTTTAAGACGTTGACCTAATTTAAATCATTTAATCTAGGAGATAAGAGAAGATCTTTTTATTAATATTATCTCTTGCACCTGTCCTTAAATATTCAAACACTGAACAAGATTAGCATTGCTACATGCATGTTAAAGTTTATATCTGAGTAAATTTCGGCAGTATAACCCCATACACCTTCAATATACCTAATAGATTAAGTTTGATAGCCATAAATTGTCAGCAAAGTAACAATAGTTAAAGTCTATTAAGATTAATCTAGTATATCAAAGAGGAATGGATTATATTACCGAAGGAATTGCTCAGATATAAACTCTAACATACATGTTGCAAGTATAGTCTTAATTCAATGTATTAATCTTTAAGGACTCCCTTAATTCAGGATCTCAAAACTAAGGAAAGCTAACATAAATGTCATATTATACAGGTACCTTTCATATCTCATTTGTATGTGCTAGATACGAGGACTTCAAGATATCCACAATATATATATATATATATATATATATATTGGCATAGACTTGGTTGGTTTACGATTGGAATATGGAGTCATGTTATCGTAAAATTATGCTAATAAACTATTTAATATTATATTATTGATATGTACATGTAAAAAATTATCTCCCATCTGCACACATCAAATTCCATGACCATTGGACCAAGATATCTCATCCCAAAGTCTGTATCATAGTTTTCTGAGAAAAATATAACACTTTGGAAGTGATGAAATATTCCAAACAATTGCATATGTCTCTTGTTATGTAGGTCTACACACCACCTGGTGTGGAGGATGCACAATGTGTGTATTATTTTATGCAATTTGATAGATAATTAATATTTTTACCTCATTAACTACCTAACTACAATCTAATGTTGCCCACATGTCCATGTTAATTAAATTTTAATGTGATAAATAATCACAAAAGTCTATTTAAATTGAAAAAAAAGTAGAGTCACATATCCTCATCTGAATACACAATGTTCCCTAGTAGATAAAAAGGAACACATGTTCACATTACACAATTTTAAATGTTCTTATTAATTTAACATAAAAAATACGAACTATATATATGTATATATTCATATTTTATTGTTTAATATGTTTTAATATCTACTAAAATAAATATAATATTTTTGTTTGAAGACATTTATTAGATTGTACATAAATTATAAAAGAAAATTTTAATGTTATGAAATGTTTTTAATACTTTAATATAGAAATTTATTAACTATATTATTATTATTTCATATTTTAATATAGGATTTTCATCAGGTATGCCCCTCTGAGATATTGCAATATCATTTATGCCCCTCTCTTTTTTAGAATATCAGTTGTGCCCCCTGACTTCTTGCAACCATGGTGTGGTTAAGAAGGGGTATTGTTGTCCAATCCTCTCCTCCTTCCCCAACCCCTCCACCCGAACCTTCTTCTCCTCCCAATAACTCTGCCTCTGACCTCCTTCTCCCTCAACCCTTCCGCCCCTACCTCTTCCTCCTCTACCTAGAGTAGGACACAACAACTCCTAGAAACACGCAGAAAGTTCATGCATTTCTCTCCAGTCGACGATGGGGCGGATATTGTATAGGGGAAAGCTACAGAGGAAGCCATCAATTAGGAATCTCTAGTGATCCTCTGGCTCAAATCTTAGCAAAAGCTCGTGACACTGTTGAGACACATTGAGGAAAAAGCGCTTCATCCCTAATTGCACTCCATTTGACTCTGCCAGAATCCAACCTTCGAAGGTGAAAGAGCCCCAGTTGGGTTCATTGCATGAGATTTAGTCACATGTTGGTTGGGGCTTGAAAGACGACTCTACGTTGGCAACCCGTTCTAGAACCTGCAGCTACTCCCATTCTTGCAGAAACCTCTAGCGTGGTACAAACATGGCTTCCTCCTAAACTAATCGACGACGTTCGAACCCAAGTATATGTCGACTGGTGAACATATCCTCCTTGATGGCTCCAGTTCACCTCGTCGTATGGGAACAATGCCCTATCCACTCCGAGGCTCCTTCACTCAGATGCTAAGTTTGGGTAGAAAAGGTAGTTCTTGGGCTTGATAGGGATGTCATCATTAAGGAAGGAGAATTGCTCTTGCAGTTATAACTCATCCATGAGGTCACCTCTATATGAGTTGTAATGCTCAGCGAGGTCCTCCCTGTCGTCGTCCTCGTAAGTGACGGTGGCGTTGCTCCTCAAGAAGACCAGAATGGACCCCAAGAGGATGGGGAGGGGAAGTTTCTGATGATTCCCGATGAGGAATTGGAGCCTTGCCTGGAGAATGGGTTGGGGGAGGAAGGAGCAGTATGGGTCAGGGGAGGAGGTCGAGATCCGTCTACGCCTTGAGCACGATGGAGTGGATGAGGGCGTCGGCACCGAAGTCCAGGCGTATCATTTCCTCCTCGTGGTCTTGTAACAATAGGAGTCCCATGATCTTGATTGCGTTGTCATGCTAAACTTTCTGGATATGGGAGTAGACGATCTGCATCGCCTCATGGCATCCATGGTTGGCTCGCTCTCTTTTCCTCCTACTCTCTCTCTCTCTCTCTCTCTCTCTCAAACCTAAAATCCCATCCTTTTTAATTTAGTTCCCCTTGTGCTCTCAAAGTTAATGTCCATTATGTTGGGGATGGATGACAACTAACTTGAGGAACACAAGTGATAGAACGGTAAGAAGTCAGGGCAAAACTAATATTCCAAAAAAGGAATGGGGCATAACTGATATTGAAATATCTTAGAGGAGCACAGCTATTAAAACCCCTTTTAATGTGTTTTAATATTTATTTAAGTAAAATAATGAATAATTTTGGAATATAAAAAATTTCCTTTGATTTTAAATAGATTATGCAAGTTAAAATTTATTATTATGAACTTTTTAAATTATGTTTAATGCTACTGATAATTCATATTCTAATATGAAATAATATTTACTTAAATGAATGTAATGTATTTTTTGGGATTAAAAGGAACCTATTTGATTTTACAAAAATGGTAAAAGTAAAAATGTTGTAGTATGAACTGTTTATATTACTTTAATCTAAAAATAAAAATTAATTTTCTATATTATTATTCCATGTTTTAATATGGTTTAATAATTTCTTCAATAAATGTAATCTATTTTTATTTAAATGAGTTTATTTGTTTTCACATTAATTGTATAAGTAGTTATACTATTGTTATTTCTTTACTATAGAAATTTATGAACTATATTTAAAATTATTTCATATTTTAATATATTTTACGTTTTACTTAAATGAAATTAAGTTATTTTTCATTTCAAGATTTAAAGGAATATTTATCATTTTACATAATTTGTAAAAACAAAATTCTAATGTTATGAATTGTTTTTATTTCCAGTATAATATATCGGTATATCTATATAAGATTATTGTCTACTTATTTTTTAAAAATTGTAGACAATTTTGGAATTAATTAATGGTATTGTAAATTGCATGATGGAAGTAAATTCCTATGTTTAACTAATTTTTATCAATTATTTTTATTACTTAAAAAGGAATGAATTTATTTTTAATAATATAAACTAATTATTGTATTTTACAATTTTTAAATAAAAATCATATTTTAATGTTAACATAAATGTAATTGTATTTCACAAAAATGTAATTACATATGTTCTCCCCATTCCCATGTTTTTGGGACCTATGCATATAATCTCCCTCTCTCATACACAACCTCTATCAAGTAAACTAATCCTGATGGCAAGTAACAAATGTAACCCAAGTCATGTATATCATTCTTACATTCTAAATTATCATCGTCAAAGACATGTTTTTATTCTAACAAGTTATACTATAAGTTATTTATGCATAATAAAGCACAATTATGGCATGATAAATACTATCTTCTAGGTTTAGTCATTTGTAATCATCAACAAGGTATTCTAACGAGCACTAAATTTGACACTTCTATTTAATTTTAAAACTTCTTATAAATTCTAAACATGAAACCGGTTGTGACATTTCAGCACACAACTTTCATGTAGGTATATGTTCATCTACACTAAATTACAATCAACAAATCCAATAATAAATGCATATCGATCTATTATATATAATAAAAAAACAACAATTTAAAGAATTAAAAAAAACAAACAAAACAGATATTATATCGAAAATTTGGAATCCTAAAGTATGAATGTTAAACATCATATACCACAAAATTATGAAAAAGAAGAGAGAGGATGTAGCAAAATACGTAAAGGGTCAGATGATAAATACAATGGTTGTCAGAGGGTAGGCATGTAGAGGATGAGTCGTCGGAGCAAGGGTTTTGGAGCTTGAATCGGATGGAATGAGAAAGAAATGCCTTATAGCGTTATGTATGCAGATGCTGGCGAGTACATATTGTACACTTCAAGTGCACGCCCACATGCTCACCCATCGATATTATCACTCCACGTGTCATCCGCATTGAAATTCAAATGGGTGAGCATATCGGCCGAGCACGTACATGTGCTCACCCATAATTCTGAAGAAGCGCCAACACCAAAATGATCCCAATTTCAAAGAGGCGAGCACATGTGTTTTCTCGCCCATCCCTCGATATTACGTGATTGCCATTACTGCTTTTTTATAGTGGGGAGGTTGTAATGGGATTCCCCCTAGGGTCCAATGCACTGCCAAGGTTGATGGAGAACATGGTTAGCAGGGTTCGAAGAATGACGTCGATGTAGTCGTTGTCATTGATGGGGTCACTAAGGTTGAGGCTGTATGAGGCGGACTTTCGGGTGGGCAAGGCTGGTGAAGGTGGAGATAGTGCCCATCCACAACAGATGCATGTCGTTCTCATATATTAAGGCGGGGTCTCTAGATCAATTTGGCTCTTCCTGCAGGCACCATGTAGGAGTTCAATGAGCTCTTCGACACCATTGTAGATGCGTGTTCATGTTAGGGATCCCTTCGTGCAGGTTGGGACTCTAAATACGATATATTATGTACACTGGTAATTAGCAGAGTGGAATCCCTTCCCTCCATCTTATCTCCTCCACTCTCGCTTAGTATTCCAAACTTCTTTCTTTGCATATTTCCTCCAAATTATAAATTGATCTTTTTCCCAAATAAAGAACGCAACTTATGAGTTGGGTATTTATAGTGTATGTAAATATAATTCATAATTACACAGGAGGGGAGGTCGAGAGGCGGTGGGTGATGGAGATCGCGCAACTACCTGCTGCAGGTTATAGGATGTTAGGTCACGGTCCACCTTATGTATGTTGGAGGAGGAGGGAGGGGCGGGAAGGAGATGCTTGTTGCATCGGGAGTAAGGACATCGGGTGGGATAGGGGACGTTGAGTGGGTTATGAGGGTTTGACAGAGGAGAGGTGGGATCGAGTGGGGTACGAGAGATTGAAAATAATGAAATATAATTTGTAATTTGCCCATTTAGAATTACTATCGTAAATGGACTCATGGACATATGGGCCTAATGACCTATCCTTAAATAATTATTAAGAGAGAGACCCATTTGGAGAGAAGGTTCTAGAAAATAGAGAGGTAGAGAAAATATCTAGATATTTCTCCACCTCCTATCAAAGATCTAGATATTTCCACCTGAAGGAGAATCATGGAAGAGGATTCTAGATACCTCTTTTAAAATATCACCACCCTCTTAAAGGACCTATAACTATCACCTAAGAGGTCCTCATCTGAGAATCACAACAAGAAGCACAACACATAAACTACCACCACCACAACAGCCTACAAGTATTCTCCTCATTCCAAGTGTTGTAAGTTTTTCTTCCGATATTATAAATATTATAAGTCCTCTTCTTATAAAAGTTGAATTCTTGCATGTAAGTTTCAAGATGTTAATGAGAAGAAGTTTTTAAAGTTCGCTTCTACCTTGTGTATTGATACGTATTCACTCTCCTTAAGTGTTTCTAATCCACGACCAATCTTCTACTACCCCAACAAAAAAGAGAGGGATACTTGTTATTCATTTTAATTTAAAGGGTATTTTTGTCAGGATGCTCAAATTTCCTAATAACAAAATCCGTTCACGCTTTCGAAACAGAGGGGAGACCCAATTTGTTACGAATGAAAGATGGAGACCCGGATATATAGATTACCCTTTGTTTTTAGGAGAGAGAAATGAAGAATATATGTTAGAGAAAATTGGGGGTGCACATATTAATATGGAGATGGTAGTCTTAGCGAGAAATTAATTTTATTTATATTTATAGTTAAAAAAACAAGTATGAAAAGATAAATTTTAATTGAATAGGTAGGCCAAGATTCCATAAAAAGTAGAAATATAGAGATAGTTGAGTGGCTTGACCCTCTCCCCTCCCTCCATCCCTAACTTGAATCACTACAAGAAAGTTGACGTAGAACCAATAACTCAACATTCATTATCATAACTTTTGTAGTTAAATACAAAACAAGATATAGTCTCCATTGCTTCATTAATAAATTTACGTTGTTATATTTTTAACAACAAATCATACAACAATTATCTGACTTTTTTCTTATAATCATTCCTAAATTTGTCATTATTAGTACAAATTTTAATGAAAAAGTCCATGGATGGCCTTTGATATATGAACCCTTTAAATTCATTGTGAATTACAAGAATAAAAGATAATTTGCAGTGAATATTACTCATTATTATGAATATAACATCGGAAGATGGGGCAGTGAACAACTAATTTCTTCATTGACATATGGTAATTTTCTTGTAACGGATCTAGGCTCGAGTGCAACATCAACTATTCCATATTCGCTTTAGTAATGCTAATAGTTCCCACAACAACTTCTAAAATAAATAAATGACTTATTCCTCGATAATGTTATAAACATTCATTGCTAAAAATCATTTCATCTAACAAAACTTCATATTAAGATCGAATGATTGAAAATCTATTATACATAGTTTTGTTTAATATGTCATATGTGCATAGCTGAAGTAAATATTCAAAAAAACATGTTTTTTTATTTTTCCTGCAGTGTGAGGAGGGGTGGTATGGTGTTGATTGCAGCATCCCATCCGCATATACACCAAGACAAGAATGGCCTCAGTGGCTCTCAACTTCTAACATTACTACTTATGACAACAAACCTCAAGCCATTGTAAAGAAGACGCGACCTCTTATCTATATCTATGATTTACCGTCTGAGTTGAACATTCAGATAATTGAGGTAAAATATTTTAGTTCGGTAATTTTTTAAGCAAAGTCTTAAATCATGTATTTATGTTATCTTCTTAATTTTAGGGTCGCGATTCAAAAAAATTCTGTGTAAACAGATTCTACGATGAAAATAACAGGACAACATGGACAGGTTTCCTATATGGTTCACAGGTATTCGATGCTACCATATTCATATATAGGTTTCCAAAAACATTGACCTACTCTTTTTATGTAGTAAAAAATATTACTAAAGTAAGTAAAGCATAGAATTAATATTTGTAAAATATGTTTTGGTGTATGTAGTTGGCATTGATGGAGAGTTTACACGCAAGCCAGCATAGAACTCTAAACGCTGAAGAAGCCGACTACTTCGTTGTTCCGATCTTTGACGATTGCTTCTTTCGAGTGGGGGAAAATGCGCAACACTATTCTATGCAAGTAAACATACAACATATCATTACCAGTTTTGTATGGAACTTCAATTTTTGAAGATATTAACCTTGATTATATTGCATGATTAAAATCTCTAGGCACAAGGCCCATTGCATCTGAGGAACTACGTTGTCATGGAATACCTCAGAAAGACTTATAGTCACATTATGGAAAGTTATCCTTATTGGAATCGATCATCCGGAAGAGATCACATTTGGGTACTGGGTTATATATTTTTGATATTCATATAGTATTTTTTTTGGTAAATTTGTGCACTGTATTCAATGATTATATTTGTTAGTTCTTCAGTAACGACGAAGGTGCGTGTGTTGCACCAAAGGAGATACAGGAGTCCATCTTCTTGACACATTGGGGTAACACGAATTCAATGCACAACTATTCGACGACCGGAATCACCGACGTTAGTTGGAATACAATGCCAACATCGTTAACAGGAAATCGTGTGTGCTTCAACGTAGAGAAAGACATTGTAATCCCTTCATGGAAGAAGCCCGATCCAGCAGACCTTCGAGAAGCCAGATGGAGACGGTATGTATACATGTTAACCCTTGTATTTACATTTAATTAATACTGAACAGAATCATGAAGCTTTTAGTCATCTCGTTTACATTCGATTTATACCTGAGTTCATCTTGGAAAAACACGTCACCAAATCTTCGCATGTACATCTATGTAATGGAAGAAGATCCTCTGCTGTAGAGGGTATTGCAGCGGAGGTGTTGTAAATCCCAATAATTTTTTTTGATTTAGATTCTAAAATCCAACCTTATAGATTTAATTTCAGGTTAATGCTCTATATATCCTTCAAATTTCGCTTAAATCCGATATTATTTGCTATTTTATTTTAATAGTTTAAGATTCGGATCTTTTTGAAATGAAGTTCAAGTTGCTTAGATCTTGACCGATTGTTTGACCATTAAGATAAAATAGCAAATAATATCGGATTTAAGAGAAATTTGGAGGATATATAGATTATTAACCTAAGATTCAATCTATAAGATTGGATTTTAGAATCTAAATCACAAAAAAAAATTATTGAAGTTTACAGTACCTCTGTTGCAATACCCTCTACAGCAGAGGATCTTCTCCCCTATGTAATAAGCTCATTATGGTGATAATATAAAAACTTAAACATGGGAAATGCTCCTTATTTGAAATTTATTTCAACATCAAATAATAATAAATATGTCTCACCTATTCTGTATATAATGACCAGGCCACGAAAAGAACGCAGGAACTTCTTCTACTTCCGTGGAAATCTAGGAGAGAGTTTTCCTGGATTTGACTGTTACTTTGGAACTAAGTATGTAAATATATCATTCTTTAATTATATAATTTCATGTGATTATGTGAGGTCTTTGTATGCATATTGTATTGATGGATGTTGGGTTTACATGTATTAGTTACAGCATGGGCATCAGGCAAAAAATAGGGAAGCTGTTTAGTTCTATGCCCGAACTGCTAGGAAGTCGGCACTCGGAGGATGTAACTGTTGCATGCGGGCGATCGTCAAATTATCATGATGAACTCAGCAGATCGGTATTTTGTGGTGCACTTCCTGGACATGGATGGAGTGGACGAATAGAAGATAGTATTCTCCATGGTTGCATTCCTGTTATAGTTCAGGTAACAATGTTTGCAAAAAATATTACCATAGTAGCAATGAAAAATTTTAGCTACGGATTGCTTTGTTTGCATACACTGAACTTTTAGTTATCGTAGTAACAGATGTTTTAGCTATGATTCCATTACGCATACACAAAACAATTTTTTTTTGCAATTTAGAGTAATGACTGCAAGCACATTGTTGCTACTGTTCATTCGCTCGTCTACATTTGATAATAGATTCTATATGTCGATTAAACCGTTGCAAGTCAAAAACTTTGTTGTCATAACTATGGAATCTAATGACACTCGTTTCTACACTATTTTTCTGAAATATTTGTACAATTTTCATGTTTAGTTATATTATGACTTTTCATGGGTAAAATGGGGCTGCTCTTTGGTGGAGTTAACTTGGTCCTCCCGTCTTATTTTTACTTTTTTTTTATTTTTTAAAAAATGCTTCATGGATTTTCATAACAATATCCATATCTTATGTCATTCAAATTTCGTACGAAACAGAGACTCATGCGGTCTCCATGCAAACGGGGTCGATTTCAACAATTCTATGATTGTTAAAAATGATTGTCTAGATGGAGATCGTATGAAACTATGTTTCACATGAAACTTGAATGCCATAATCAAGGGACATAGTGGATTCATTTTTCAAAAAAAATTGGGGTGGGGAGCCAAAGTAGCTCCCCTTGGGACAGCCCATTTTCCCCTTTTTTTCATTTATTAGTTAGTAGTATTATCTTAGGAGAAACTATTTATATCTCATATTTTAATCTAAGTCTATCTAGATTTAACTTCTTTTCATGACCACAAATTTTGCCCGCATTGTGAACAAGGAAATTCCGTTGTCAAAAACTAGATATTCTGTAACCACAAGAGATTTATTTTATAATGTTTTTCCATAGATACATATTTATTATTGAATATTCTTGCAGGATGGAATTATGATGCCTTTCGAGAATGTTCTCCAATATGAAAGTTTTTCTGTTCGAATAAAAGAGAGAGACATTCCAAATATGATCAACATTCTTCGGGTACATCTTTCTAGTTTCTATATGTTTTACCTTTTGAGGAAAGAAAGAAAACATCTAATAAAACAGTACTACCTCAAAAAAAATTATTACATTCTTATAAAATAGCTTTCAATCAATAAGTTGTCTACTCTATAGATTATATTTTCTATTATATAGCAAATAATTTTCTGTCATATTTTTCAGAAAAAAATTAGGATAGACGTAAGGGAAGTGGGGGTTATGAAGAGGAGAAATAGTTTAAATACAAAAAAGTACCAGCAAAGTATACAACACCTATCCCGACAGATGGGAGGAATAAAATATACTTTAAACGATATGCATTAGTCGATGAAGCAAATAACAACAAATAGAGGTTTTCTAAAAAGAACCAACTAATTAAGAGAAATATTTAATTAATTGACCTGAAGATGGAGGCAATCTTAGCAGAAACATGTGTTCATTTGATGGAAGATGAGTTTTCATTAGAGAAATTGAAAAATAAATTAGGAAATTGTAAGTAATGATTTTTTTTATTCTTTGTAAGCAATGATAGCTAGCTTACTATTTACCTCAAAACAAAAAAATATCTCAAATAGAAAATCCCTCACATTAACTAAAATAACGATTGTAATGAACAATAAATGACTCATGAGGATTGTAATGAGCATTCTCATTTTTACAGGTATTTACTATCATTTTGAACAAAAATATTTATTATTTTACAGATATTTATAATATGTGTACTATAAATTATCATTTTCACAAAATTCAAAACTCAAAATTGATTTGTAATAATCATGTCTTTATTTATCTTACAAACGTTCCTTTTTATTTTTACAAACAAACATTTAGTACCATTTTAAGATTTTTTAATGTGAAAATGGTCATTTATAAAATAAAAAATGATATAGCAATTGTAAAATAATAAATTTTTTTCTTAAAATGATTGTAAGCACTTCTGGAAAAGAATGTGCGGGTGAGAATCATAATGAGCCCTATACTTATTGGAGAATTTCCATGTGTGTGTATTAAACCTATGTACATGTATCTTAAAACAATTTTTTTATAAAAAAATATATTGTAGGAAATCAATGAAACGGAGATAGAGTCGATGTTGAAGAACGTCCAGTCAATATGGACTAGGTTTGTTTATCGTGATGCAATTATGTTCGAGGCAAAAAGGCAAGAAATATTGTTTGGCGATATGAAAGAATGGGGAATTGAGTACTCTAAAATTGTTGAAGACGACGTGATCTCCACAATCTTTCAGGTACGTCGTTTCCATATGAAAGCAATAGGATATCATTAGCTAAATATTATGTATATCCATTACTCTTTAACAATATAATCAAGGGATTTTTACACCCATAACTCTGAGTAATTTCACAATAACATTCATAACCCTGCATAATCGTGAATTACTCTCAGAACCCTAAATAAGTGTGCCGTCTTACGTCCATAACCTTCTGTTATTTGACTTCACTAACTCAACCAGATAGTGAGTTAATCTAACCATTCTAACATCTAACGGTTATGATTAACTTAAATAAAAAAATTATCCCATCGGAGCTCCTCGACATCAGGTCTTGGGGGGAAAAATGGACCTTCTTCGAGCAGGGGCGGCGGGTCGGGGGGCTTCTCCGAGCGGTGGGCTCTGGGCGGTGCAGGTGGGGTCTCTTGGGAAAGCGGTGCAAGTGGGTGCGGAGGGGGGGCTTCTCTGGGTGGAGGGCCTTCTCTGGGCGGAGGGGCTTCTCGGGTCTGGGGGGAGGAGGGGGGCCTTCTCTGGCCGGTGGGGCTTCTTGCCCAGTGGGTCTCGGTTCCGGGGGGGAGGAGGGGGACCTTCTCTGGGCGGAGGGGCTTCTCGGGTCCTAGGGGGGAGGAGGGGGGCTTCTCTGGCCGGTGGGGCTTCTCGCCCAGTGGGTCTCGAGTCCGAGGGGGAGGAGGGGGCCTTCTCTGGGCGGAGGGGCTTCTCGGGTCCGGGGGGGGGGGAGGAGGAGGGGGGCTTTCTCTTGCCGGTGGGGCTTCTCGCCTAGTGGGTCTCGGGTCCGGGGGGGGGGGGGGGTTGAGGAGGGGGGCCTTCTTTGGGCGGAGGGGGTGGGCCTTCTCTGGCCGGCAGTCCTAGTGGGTCTCGGGTCCGGGGTGGTTGAGGAGGGGGGCCTTTTTTGGGCATAGGGGGTGGGCTTCTCTGGCTGGGGTCCGGGGGGGAGGGGTGCGGCTTCTCTTGCTGGTGGTGGGTGGGTCCTCGGGAGGGCGGGGGGCTACTTCTTCGACCAGGGGTTGGACGCGGAGCTCCTCCGGGGGGCTTGGGGATAGGGGAAGCTCGGCCCGCTGGGGGGGTGGGGGCGGTGGGGGTCTCCGGGACAGGAGAAACTCGGCGCGGGAAGGGGGGAAAGGGAAGGATGGCATGTTCTGTAAATAAGGATGGATATTCGGAGCAGTTTTCTCTTTTTTTAACGGAAATCGTCAAACATAACGTCTAACCCAAACGGAACATGACACAGGGTTATGCCATATAAGAGTTAAGTATTATTCAGGGTTTCTCATGTAATTCGCGATTATGCAGGGTTATGAATGTTATTGCAAAATTACTCAGGATTATGGGTGTAAAAATCCCTATAATCAACTCAGAAAGTATTATGGTATTCGTTAGAATGGGACTTGCACTAGACGGAGTCCAAGCACCGTCACCACGAGCACCTTCTTCTCCTTCCTTACCACCACTAGTGCAGCTGCATCTTCTACCCAGAGTAGTACTCTACAAAGTTCTCCCCATAGCCTCAACTTGAGTGTATAGAAATACATAAAATCATATAAACTGAGATTAACAAGTTCCACAAGGTAAAAAGTTTAGAAGGCCCTTGAATTTTCATATTAATCACTTTACTTACTATCTGTTTCTTCACTGATCATAATAAGTTCATTTTATCTGCATTAAGTATCCTATTTGTTGGCTACTTGTTCTAAATTGGAATCAATGTTCCATTCATGGAGTAAGTTGACATCTGCAGGTTTTGCACTATAAGTTGCACAATGATCCATGGCGAAAGCAAGTTGATCACAAGCATGAGTACGGATTGCCTCAAGGTTGCTTGCAAGGAGACATTAACAACTGATCGACGAGAGTTCATGTTTACATAGTCGAGCTCAAACTAGCCTCCTTTGCCTTCCACGACATGCTTTCATGATTCGAGAAAGTGACGAGCCGCAAACGAGTTTGAAGCTAGTTTTGGAATGTGAGGGGTTTCACATTATTCACTGACATGGGGAGGTTGCCCTAACCAAAAGCATATCGCATCATGATCAACTGAATATACACAAAAAGAAAGTGATTTTTCTTCACCTTGACAGTTGTACAGAGCGGGAATGAAGTGTGTGTAAATTGCAGCCTAAAGTACGTCTTGATATGTACTCATCCATTTCACACACACACACTTATACACACACGATTGAAATATGTATGTTGATGGATATTAAAAGTGTATTAGCGTACTTCTGGAAACAATACATACAAATACAAGTTGAACCATCCGTTTTGTGCAGGCATGTGATTCAGCTGAAATTATGGAATAGTTCATTTTTTTCTTTAACAATCAAGGTTAGATGTAGTAACCGTATAAAAATTATGCATTTTCTGAGATATAAAGAGAAGTTTTTTTAAGACCCGTCAGAAGATAATTTTTTTCTATTATCTCAGAAATCAGATTTTCAGAGAGTAAAGAGGTAGAATATATTTTCAGAGAGTAAACATGTTCAGAGATGTTAAAAAAAGATGTTTCTATATTGTACATTATTAAATGCATGATGGAAATATTATTCGTTACAAAATTACTTTAGCAACGAATATTATATCCACTGTTATATCATTAGCGACGATGCATTTAATCCATTGCTATTTTTCAAAATTTTAGCTAATCATCGCCAATTTATTAGTTCAAAATTTAACGACAATTGGTTATTGAAAATAACAATAAATAAGCATTGTTGTATAGTCTATAGATCATCGTTAATGATATAGAAATCGATATAATACCTGTCGTTAACTTCAGCTCATTATAATAATAAATATAACACACATTTAAGGTTTGACTCCACAATAGATTTTGTCTGTGGTGGTAGTAATTTGAATATTTCTTAGTCATATCTTTCAATGTTAAATTCGTAACGGATATTATTTTGTCGTACAATTTTTTTCTTCTTATATTTTTCGTATTCATTATTAAAGGTTCATATAATGACAATTATCTATTGACTTTTTCGTTAAATTATGCAGTAGTCATTAAAAGATTACAGGAAGAAATCAATAAATGGTCATTTCTTTATGATTTGTCGCTAGCGACGAATAGAACATTCATTGAGAATTTAAAGAATGATTCAACAAATAATGTCCATGGTTATAAGTTTAACCAAGGGAGATACAACAAATAGGCCAATTTTCTTGTAATGTGATGGACTGCTAAAATATAATAACATATATTTAATACTTTATGGTTTATCAAATCTTTACATTACATACATTACAAGAAAATTGGTATATGGATACGGATAATTTAATTTGTTTCTCAATATCTTCCGTAGTTAACTATAAAACAACTGATGTTATTCATTTCTTATTTCTTCAAATCAGTGACGAATATCGTATTATTGTTATGTTTCTAACAACAGACATTTTTCATCTAACCATTGCCAAATAAGCAATGACTAGTAAAAAGATTCGAAGAAATAGTCAATGGATAATTGTAGTTATATAAATTTTTAACAATTAATATGGTGTTCATTGCAAATTATGAAAACAAAAAATTGGAATAAATTATAAGATACGATAATGAATATTCAAATTGTCTGTTGTCATAGGTCAACTTTCTCATAGTGAGATTGAGATGGGAGAGAAGGAGGTGACAATGATGAGTGTGGTCGACATGAAGGGAGAGACCGGGGGAGGGCACGATGACGACGATGAGTGCGAGGCAGAGTCGAGATGGAGGGGGATGGAAGAGAGGGAGGAAAAGATTGAGTAACATGATTCCTAAAGTGGACTTCGAAGGACAAATTCTATTGATTTTAACGAAGAAAGAGTGACGTAAGTAAATATAAGTGCACATCATTAAATGTTTAGTCATTACGTACTAATGGGTGTAAATACAAATTAGGGTAGATTATAATTGAGTCCCCATCTATGAATCCGATCCCAGAATGGATCTCGATCTTTAAATTGTAACGATTCGGGTCCCATGATCATTTAGGAAATAGAAATTTTGGTGTTCATGACGAATATGCCCTTGTTGGGAAGGGAATGGGGGTTGGGTTCCAACTTTTAAACAAGGGCATACTCGTAATTAGCCCCAAAAAGTTCCTAACATTAATGGCTATGGGACCTGAATCGTTAGAATTTAAAGATCGGGACCCATTCTGGGATCGGACCCATAGATGAGGATCCAAATTGTAATTTACTTTACAAATTATTGGCCAATGGCCAGCATGCAAATATGAAATTAACACGGGTGTGAATGTAAAAAGCCCAAAAATATATCAATGTAATATTTGATATGGTGTTATAAGGAAGGGAGGATGTACGTCGTTCTCCTCACGATAACTTTCAGATGAAGTATGGAATTAAACCACTCTATATTAGATAACATTTTCCCTAGTCTGCCACTATTTATAGAGCACATGATTTAATTATAATGGTCTGGCGTACTGTTTTTAAACTTTATATATAGGCAAATGGAAACTCAAGTGACAAGTCAAGATGGCCGAGTTGGTCTAAGGCGCCAGTTTCAGGTACTGGTCCGAAAGGGCATGGGTTCGAATCCCATTCTTGACAATAGTTTTTTCTTTATCATTCAACTGTTTATTTATTGGTAGGCAGAAATGATGGGAGAAACGTATACATGAACAGATTTGCTGCGGATGCAGAGTCTCGAGATCATGTTTCCTTTGAGTGCAGATTCGCTGCGGATGTTTGGTTTCAGGTTCTCGCATGGGCCTTACTTCTCCGCCCTCCCTTCTCCTGTGTGATGTTTGGTTTCCTTGGAGTGTTGTCCTCTCGACTGCTGTGTGAGTAATTTGGAAGGAGAGAAACTTGCACTGGACAACATCTATCTCCTCCTTGCAAGATCAGATTGTTGCCTCCATCACCTCTGCCACAAAAATTACAATGGGCACATCGTAAATGATTTCTTGTTGAAGGTCTTTTTTGGGCCATTTTCGGTCATTTTGTAATCTCGGTCTAACTGTACATGATATAAGGTGCTCATTTTTATGTCTGGACTCTCAGACTTCTTCCCTTTTTCGGAACTGTAAATTCCTTTTTTTCTCAAATCAATACAATTACTTGCCCATCAAAAAAAACGTATACATGAACACACGTATTAATCCGTGCGTTTTTCTGTACATAGGATCCTTTCCCTCTCGTGTTAGCCTTCCTCCTCACCTCCGTCCTGCTGTGGCCCGATTGGCCAAATGGGTATCCCTTCCACCCCAAGGACGTCCTCCCTAGAGGAGCCTCTTGGCCCCTCCTCCTCTCCCTCCACAGCACCGTCGACCTCCTCCCCGCCTTCGTCGGCGCCGCCTCCCCTTCCCCCAACGCCACCATCAGCTGGAAGCGCAACTGCTTTCAGGAGAACACCGGGGGTTGTCTTCCACAATACCTCCAAGTCGCCCTTCGGCGGTGGCACGCTCCATATCAAGGTTAAAGTTTGTTTATCGGGGCAAAACTGCGAACTTTTGTTCTTTTGGGCGGTAGTTTGCCTTTTCTGGTATTTTGTTGAGATTTCTTCAACGGGAGGGATTTGGGCGGGTAATACAGGTTTGCGAGTTAGGAATAAGAAGCTATAAGACTGCTATAGGGGCCTTTCGGATTGGTACAAGGGTAATGCCTAATTTATGTTAAGTTACGCGAGCTTTGTGGTAGTTAAGGTTCAAAGTCTTCTGGGAATCTAACATTAGGTTTTGAGTTAATGCTTTGGATGATTGTTCTTGACTGTATCCAAGGAATTGGTTATGATATGACTTGGACAGGAACTACTATACTCATTTAGAATGTACAGAATAATTAGCATGATTAACAAAGTGCAAAGTGTATCTTTGGTTGTTTGACTTTCCCATCTGATGGTTTTAATATGGCTGAATACTTGCTAAGAAAACCCTCCCATCAATGTCCTGTGGATTGGGACTTGTGCATGTATTTATGTCGCATAATGATATAGTAAAAGTGAATATTTGTACAATAATACATCAACAAGAAATACGTTCTCAGTTTGTTCAATAAATCCGAGTTTCAAGTAAGTTCATGTTTTCAGATCCTTCATTTGAAATCAAAGTGGATGGTCAGAATGGATTTTAGCTACCATATGGTTCTACTTATTGATTGGTTTGAACTAAATCAAACATTAATTTGGTGGAGTATCCGTGTTATTTACAATATCCTGACTTTCAATTACATATATATATATATATATCGATATAACATAGAGAAGCTGGATGCACGTGATATATACCTTTGGGATGGACAGATCCTCATTGAATTTTATTTTTTTATTTTTTAGAGAACCATTCTATTATAATATCCTAATAGGATTCGCCAATTCATTTTCAAAAAAATCATCACTTTCTTTTGTGAAGTCAATGATTGAAGCCTCGTATTTGTCATCTCCTCAATTTTATTCTTTTTTTTTTGCTTGTCTAGGGTTTGTGCCTTAAGTTCGTTGTGGTAGTTGGAGGTGTTTGGTATGCACTAGTAGTTGAAGATGTTGACAGCATGCTTGTGATAGGAACTATTGGTATGAGTATGTCAACAATGACTATTGGTATGAGTTCCTGACTTTCATTTCAACTATTATATAAAATGCCCTAGATTATTTAATATTATGGCACGTTGATGTACCAACCTCACGTGGGTCTCGAGGGGCTTCCTAGCTTTTTTCTAGTTCGGACGACTCCCCTCTAAGTCTCCCACATATGGGGAAAAGGCCATTGCACCTTTTCCTTTGAATCTTTTCATGATAAGTATGTCTTGTGAATGAGGTCTCATTGTGTTTGTATCGAAAGCGAGGAGAGGGTATACAAGAGGTGTTCTAAAAGAGGTCTAGTCCCTGTAGCAGCAGCACAAGCTATTATTCACGCTTCATCAATGTCTGCCAAGCAGTTGGAGGCCACGACGAGCTTTTGAAGTTCAAGTCCCACATACTAGTTTCCTCTCCATGTTTTTTCTTCCATTTTTTTATGTTTGAACCCATTCCTATGCACCTTGTCCATTCCCTTGTTCCCCATATCATGGGCCTCAAACCCACTCATCGTGTTCAGCTGATCATTCTATATTCCTCCCAGCTGCTTCTTAGTCGTGCCCCTTCTTCCCTCTGGTTGACAACGATCGTCGGAGCCCTTGCCTTATGTGCCCATGGGAACACGCAACATTGTGTGCCTACTATGTCTTACATATACAAGTCATGTTGTGAATACAATCATGCACTAATAAACAATCAACAACTCTATCTAAATTAATCCAGCATCACTTGGTGGATGGGTAAGATCAATGGATTTGATTTATATTTTAATTAAAAAAGTGTGCATTTTTAATCCATAAAAACAGACGATTATTTGTGGTCACATGCACATTTTTCTTTATATATGTGTGTATATTGCTTATATTAATTGACAGCTCGTAATTGCTTCTTCCTACCATAATTGTTGCTTTAAGAACAAGATAAATATCTCATCTATAAATGTCCATTGGCACCGGCAGATCATCCAATTGCATTTTTTTTACTTATTATGTTTCAAGGTCGTTCCATGGACTCCCAAGGTTTTAGATGCTCCATAAGGCGAGAGGAGAGATGAGACACTTGGAGAAGAGGAGATCAGATGATGGGTGGTTTCATGTGTTGCGGCTGATGCAGGGGTGTGGGGAGCGTCAACCTTCGCATGGTCGAGAGATAGTAGAGGTGCCTCCCATGCTAGCAGGACAATACTTTCGTTGTGGTGGTCATGGACATCGAGCGATGGTTTGCATAGACCCCATTTGGTACTTCACCTACGGCCAATTCGATCACCGCCGTCGTCATTGTTCTACAAAGTTGGCTTGGTGGCCGCGAAACCATCAGAGGGTGCATGCTCAAAGGAAAATGGTGGGAAGGGTCTGCAGTCTGTGGGGATGGGACCCCATTTCTTAGTCGGAGTTTGTAGGGAGGAAGCTGCCTCTTTCGATGCTATAGCGGACATTGGTAGTGTGATCGGACTTGACTTTGCCGGAGATGTTGTGCGCTTGTAGGGAGCCGTTGTATGTGCACGGGGTTCGCCGGAGGTAGAGGTATTGAAACTATTGGACCTCAGTAACAAGGCACAAGGAAGTGTGCATTGGTGAAGAAAGGTTGTGGGATGGTGCATTGGGGATATAATTGTGGAAGTTTTTCATATTTGGGGCCTTCCTCTTATTTGTTATAGGAAAAAGATGATTAACACGATCTTGGCACTTGTGGGTGTATCAACGGAAGTTGTGTCCAATGGTCTTGATCGTGGACCAGCAGTGGATGTCGTTGTCTCAATTGATGTAACTCGAGATGGTTTGGCAACTGTCATGGCTCAGTTGGAGGGATCAACTTTCCTGCTAGAGATTCATTAGGTTGACGAGGCTGAGCAGCATTCCCATCTCAAGCTACGCGTTGAAGAAGGTTTTTCGTCGGTGCGTTGGTCGGAGGTGGTCTTCTTGCCACCGATGATGGTTGTGCCAGATATAGAAGTCGAAAAGTCGCCAAAGTCGGAAACTAAAGCGCCACCCTTTCTCATGGAACTATTTCACATGAAAGAAACTTCTAGAGATTTGAAGATTAGGTCAGGCCCTACTTATGCAGTGATAGTGCACCCGAGAAGAATTGGGGTGGATCCTTGAATATGTTTATTGCCGTCAACGATGACCAAATCCGGTCAAACTTGCAATGGGATCTGATAATTGGGCCTTTGGGTTCAGGTAATGCAAACGTGAACTTTGGATCGTTCTCTAGAGCTCCACCTTCAGGCTCGGTCGCAGAAGATGCCCTATCTGGCATCAAGCGTGCAAATGAGCATGCTTTTGGGCGCCTCTCGCCGCGACAGTCTCCCCCAAGCGAGATCTGGTGTGGCAACGTCACTTACGACGAGGTTGAGGAGTCCTTATAAAAGATCTCATGAGGTTCACTCTTCAACGTTGGGGTGGTTTGGAAGATGGTACTCGCGTGCTGGCGCTAGGGCTCGTAGGAGGCAACGGTTGGAAATCTACTTGCCGCTTGAGGGCTCTATTGCAGTAGGGTTGGTCATCGAGAATATTTGGCAGGGGAGGCGCTCGAAGTTGTAAGGGGCGGTTCCAACGGTTCAATGGGAATCCAGTTTGCCCGAGAAAAAGGCGAAGGAAGTATCAAAGAGGGCATTCTGCTTGGCCCCCCTATGGTTTGATTTGGAGAGGGAGTTGGTGGAATGCTTTGGAGTTGTACCTCAAGAAGGAACGCATCTCTTTCTTAATGAATATACTTGGAATGCCAGGGAATGTCGCGTCCGGAGAAACATGAAGGGTGCAGGACTTGATTAATAAATCAAAAGATGAGTTTGTGATGCTGCAAGAAACTAAAATTTCATAGGTGAATGATGTGATTTGGAGGGTAATTGTCGGAGTGGTGTTGACATAATTTAGATGTGTTACATCAATTGGTGCGTCGGTGGTCTGGCCACTGGTTGGAATGGCGGAAAATTCAAGCTGGAACAGATCGAAATACTTGGCGATCACTCTATCTCCTTGTTGAGTGTGACATCAACAAGGACATCAAGGAAAAAAAGTCTATCAAATCCTACACGCCACAGTGGTTCACGCCAAAAAGTCTCCTTGTGGTTCACGCCAAAAAGTCTCGAAGTGCGACATCAAGGACAAATCCTACACCTCTGACGATAGATGCGGGTTGGCGTATGGTTCAAGCCAAAAAATCTCGCAAATCGTCTGCGACCTCTCAGCCATCTAAAGATGTCAGTGGCTTTCTCTCAAAAATGGGAGGAGCAAACCTTCAAAGCTCAAAAGGTTTTCCTTATTCTGACAAGGCATTAATTGGACAATCCAGTGAGAAGCATTTTCGTCAAACCCCAACTTGGTTTTGGCGCCCAAAATTTGATCTCCATAGTGAGAGGCATGTAAGACAAAACCCATCTGGGACTTGGCGCCCAAAAACAAATCCCAATCGTTCTTCGGTGAAGCCTTTTTCCTCGGGACACCCGTCTGCAGTTGAATCGAGGCCCTCGGGGCTCCATCAAACGTTGAATTGCTTTCGTTGCTTGGAATGGCTCCATATCGCCCGCTTCTGTAAAGGCACTGTTAGGTGCTTCTTGTGCCTTCGAGAGGGTCACAAAGCTATCTCCTGCTCCACAAAAAATCCACATCGCTCATCCCACCAAAAATCCTCTCAAATGGCTTCATCCCGACCATAAAAATGATTCCGCTCTTCCCCCCCTCCGATGGACTCGCGTAGCGAGACCGAAGATCCGACCAAAAACGAGAGAAAGCCTGCAACAACCACTCCCTTTCCCAAGCACGAGTTAAATAGCGGGGATGCGGCGCACCGATCTTTCCACAGAGCGCAAAAGACCCGACAGGAGATTCATGGTAAGACTATCCTCCCTTTTTGGAAGGCTGAAATTTGTGAGGAAGGGAAGAGGTTGAGATCGGAGCTTCGAAATTGCTTAATCGTTGAATGCTCTTGTCCGTTTAAATCTCTGAAATCAGCAAGAGATATCCTATCTACGGAGGTGTCTTCTGCTTCATTTCGCAAGATTTGGCGCGTTTCGGCTCTACAGCTCATTGTAGAGGTTGACTCACAGGATATTTTCGAAACACTGGCCCATTCCTCTCTTTAGTGCAAGTATGGTTCTTGGCTCTGGTTCTACAAATGGTCTCCCTCTTTCGGTGCCAAGAGGGTCGAGGAGGTGTCGGTATACTGGGTGGCAGCGGTGGGGCTACCCCTTCATCATCGATACCCATATATTTTATCAAACCTGGTGAAACAGTTTGGTAAACTTTTGGATTTCGACTGCCCTGATTTAGCAAATGATTGTGAGGATGCTTCTGTAATCAAACTCTTAGTTGATATTCCGGATATCAATAATATTCCAAGAGCTGTAGAAGTCATCACGGTGGATGGTATCTTCGAAGTCTTATTCATGCCACCTTCGGTTTGCCAAAAGATCAGTTTCATACATTATGACTCTCCTCTGGTAGAAACATCTACCTTGGTAAATCATAAGATTTCTTACAAGATTGGAGATGAGCTGCAGGGAAAACCCCACATTTGGCATAGAAATTTGTCCAAGTCTCTGCCGATTACTGAACTGGAGGGGGAGAAATCAGTTAGCTACCCTCCTGAGGCCTGGAAACAAATCAATCTCAATGTGGTGCCTTTTCCTACTCACAGGGGTCCCACCTCAAAGCCAGGTTCCAAAAGGAGGTTCAGCCGGATCGTTCAAACCTTGAGCAAGATTTATCTTGGCTACAAAGCAAGCGCCAAATAATCGACCCTTCGTTGTGGGAGCACATCAAAAATCTTCCAAATTCGGAGCCGGATGCTATTGCTCAGTCCCCCGAACCTTTGAATCTGATTGTTGATCTGGATCCAAATTGGAAGAAAAAAGTGACGCCAACCCCTTGTGTTCATGATGCCAAGGGCAAAGGTATTTCCTACGACACCTCTAGTTCTGACTTATATGATTCTACGAATTTCTGCTCACCTGATTCGGTGCTTAGAACTAAAAATTTGTTGAATCTTTTTGAATTTGGCTTCTCTGATTCAAACATGAAAAGAAGTTTTATTGACAAATTACTGAGTCAAGATTGGGGTGACTCACCTAATCTTAAGGAAGATCAATTTTCACTCGGGACTGGTCAAGAAAAATAAATTATTGATAGAAGATTGTTCTTCTACCAGATTAAAAATCTTGTTGATTATGTTGAATTTTAACATTCTTACATGGAATATGAGGGGCCTTGGAGGCTCTAGAAAATGGGATAGGCTAAAAAACCTGATGCTGTCTCAGAATGTTCATTTCATTTGCTTGCAGGAAACTAGGAGTAATATCATACCACAGATGACACTCCTACCTCATTGGTCAAATTTTAGTTGGTCTGCAAACCCGAACCCCAAATCGTTTGGTATCTTAACCGTCGAGGGCTACCCTACTTAGATCAGAAAAATTCTGATTTTTTCACCACTTTCATTTTCCAACTGGTTGATCTAAATTGTCATTGTCGTGTATAAATGTGTATGGCCCATCGCGTGAAAATCTTAAAATGGATTTTCTGAACATGCTTACTTCATTAAGTCTCGATGACATGCCAACTTGGATAGTGGGTGATTTCAACCTGGTTAGAGTTAGAACTGATCGAATCTCAAAAAAACCTCTAAAAGCGCATGACAAAAAATTCGATAGTTGGATTAACTATTCTGGCTTAAGGGATATCAAGGCGAGGGGAACAAACTTCACCTGGTCTGGCTCTACTGATTGTTGTTCTTGGTCTATCATTGATCGTATCCTGTGTAATGAGGCCGCTCAAAATGCTTTCCCTCGTTATCAGGTGCGAAGACTCCCTAAGATTTTCTCGGATCACAATCCTTTGCTCTACCTAGGGGGCTCCTATAAGAAAGGTGCTCCAATCTTTCGAGTCGAAAATTTTTGGCTTAGGAAAAACTCCTTTCTGCCCATGGTGAGAGATTCTTGGAATAAGGAACTCACTTCTGATAACCCGTATCATATCTGGGCTTCCAAATGGAAGCGTTTAAAAACTGAAATTAAATTATGGAGACGGATCCTCATTCCTGATATAAACCTTGAGATAAAAAAGACGGAGGATGAGATTGACAAAGCTGAAAGACTATTGGGGTTGGGAGAACTCCAATTAGCAAATAAGCTAAAATATCTCTACACTACATTGGAAAACTTAAAGATTGATGAACGCCTTATCTGGGAACAAAGAGCAAAAATAAAATACCTCAAGGAGGCAAATGGAAACACGAAGTTCTTGAGAATTATGGCCTCTGCCAAAACTTCTAGAAACCACATCTCTGCTCTAAGAAACAAGGAGGGAATTTTGGTCTTTGACCAAAATGAGTTAACCAAAGTTATCATTGACTTCTATAACCATCTTATTAGAGACCCCACTCCCAGTAACTTGGTGTATGCTATTCCTGCTAAATTGGTTTGCCAACTTGATGACCCTTCCATTTTCACAAAACCTTTCACTGTATCCGAGGTTGAAGCCACAATACATAGCTTCAAAAGCAACAAGGCTCCTGGGCCTGATGGGCTTACCATTGAATGCATCAAGCATTGCTGGCAAATCCTCAAACCAGATTTTATGAATTTGTTCGCCAACCTTCATTCTTCTGATTTCAAAAAGGAAAACTTCACACACTTAAACAATACTTTAATCTCCCTCATTTTTCAAAAATGGAGATGACAACGAGATTGAAAACTTTAGACCAATCAGTCTTATCAATTTGCCTATGCGCATCATCTCCAAAGCTATTGCTATTCGATGGGCTCCCTTTCTGGCCAAAACAATTCCACCTTCTCAGTGTGCCTTTCTAAGCAAAAGGTCTGCCTCTGACGCATTCGTTGTCACTTCCACTATCATAAATGATTGGGAGCGTTCGGGTACCAAGGCCGTTATCCTAAAGATCGATTTTCGTAAGGCTTTTGACACCTTGCATTGGCCTTTTATTATTGGATCCTTGAAAGCGGGAAATTATCCACCTATTTTCATTGCGTGGATTGAAGCATTTTTAGAAACCACTGGTTTATCCTTCAAAGTAAATGGCTCCTCGGTTGGTTTCTTGCACCCAGAACGGGGGGTTCGTCAAGGAGATCCACTTTCTCCTTTTCTCTTCATCCACTCTCTCTCTCTATTTTGGATGCGATGCTTGCAAACCTTGTTGATGATCTCAAAATGCATGGTTACTTAAAAAAGGGTCTGGATTCTATGATCACAAATGTTCAGTTTGCTGACGATCTCTTAATCTTCTTAGAGTTTAGGGAGGAGGATCTAAAAAATGTCCTGTCCTCTCAACCATTAACATTTGTAGCACCCTCTCTGGACTACAAATCAACCATAGCAAATCTTCTTTCTATGGGATAAATCTGCTGCCGGATGACATTATAAAAATCCAAAATTTGAGTAATTGGAAAGAAGGAGTCTTCCCCATAAATTATCTTGGCTTTCCGCTAACAAAAAAGAAAATGTTAGCAAAGGATTGGGCTTTTATTGTCTCCAAATTCTCAAGAAAACTTCAAGGTTGGAAAGTCAAATTACTGCCTCTCCCTGCTAGAGTCACCCTCCTAAATCATTCGCTCACTCCTCTAATCTTTAATATGACGTCCTGCTTGAAAATTCCTTCAGGTATCATTCTACATATTGATAAGATTAGACGAAAATTTCTTTGGGCTGGAAACTCTGATCATCATGCAATTCCAAAGGTTTCTTAGGCCAAAATTATCTAGACCTAGAGCAAATGACGGTTGGGGTATTATAACCTCCGTGCTTTCAATGACGCCTTACTAACAAAAGCAGCGATGCAAATTGTGAATTTTGAGAAACCTTGGCTATCCAAAGTCATCAGCTCTGCCCATTTTCGTGGTGGCCCAATTACCTTGTGGGAAAAACCGAATTCGGCCCATTTTGTTGTTTGGAGGTGTATTACTAAAGGTTCGGTGTCACTTCAACCGATCCTTCATAAAACTCTAGGGGATGGTGCTCGCTCTTCTCTCTAGAAAGATCCGCTTTTGGGAAACCCCCCTCTAAAAACAGATCTTCTATGATATCTGGCCTTTCGTAAACAATCGTTATATCACTGTTCATGCGGGTGGGAAGTTTGGGGTGCACGCTTTAACTGGTTCAAAAGCCTTGTAAACCGTCTCCCACTAAGACTGTGGAGCAGGGTACTTGCTCTTAAGAATCAACTTGGCACTATTTTTACTTCCTCTACAAACGATAGAAAGGATTCTATATCCTATCCATATTCGAGAAGTTCCATTCATGATTCGGTTACAAAAAGACATTACGAAACTCTTGTGGATGGAGGGGTTAGATCAAAGGTTCCACTCGATTTTTGGAAACCCTCTTTTGATCCACATGTTTCTTACTTCATATGGCTTCTAGCACACAACAAAATTATCACTCAGGAGGAATTGAAAAAATACAATATTTTCTTCTGTTAATAGATGTCACCTTTGCCATAACAATCTTGAGAATTATGGACGCCTTTTTGAAAATTGTTGTGTTACAAGAGAAATTTTTAACAAGTGTGTTTGATAAACAAATTTTACAAGATTCATGGATCTCATCTTAGGCAACTCAACTTCCTTTGATGGACATTCTTCCATGGATTAGAATCTTCTGTCGCTTAAATCAACCCTTTGGTGGGCAATCTGGAAGGGTCATTGTGATCTGGCTTTTGAGGAAATACCTTTCAACACAACTAAGATCATTGAAAAAGATTCATTTATTTGTGTGATTAGAACTGGTTTGGCTTTTGATCCGACGAGAGGATGGTTTTACCCAATCAACGCGCCCTATAGCGACTTTTAACTTGGTTGGTTCTTGATCTGTTTTTCTGCTGGGTTCTATTTTATCCTATTTTGGTCTCTTGTTATTGTAGGTTCTTTTTAGCAGCTTGTATCTCCTTCTCCGGTGGCCTGGTGATTATGGTTGTGGCCTGGTGATTGCGGATGGAGTTTCCTCCCTGGACGGTCTTTATGTTGTGTTTGTAATATTTTTGTTCCTGGAAGGTCCTGTTTGTTTCGCTTTTAGGAGGGAGGGATGATACTCTTGATGCTTATTCCCATCCCTTTTCCCTTTTTTTTGGATTGCTGGTTGCGGTTGTTTCTTTTTGTTATTCCGCCCGATGTTGGTCGGAAGAAACTCATTTTCTGACTTGATGGTTGTATCTTTGTTTTTCCGATGATGAATGAACTTTGATCCTTTTTTCAAAAAAAATCTATCTCCTTATTGATGAGGCGAAGGGCTGGTGATAATCGCTTTGTCATCATCGTGTATTGGCCAACGTTTAATGCAAGTTTGGTGGAGCTACTTGACGAGCTACAGATGGTATGTGCGACGTTTCCAATGGATCCATGGATAATCAAGAGGGTACTTTAACACTCTATCTGGAGGATAGACTGGGGATGCATTGTGGCTTGGATACATGTTTGGAGGAGATGATGTCTCTTATAAGGGAACTCGGTCTGTCGATTATGGATGCTTCGGGCTGTGCTTACATGTAGAGGAACTCATTTCGCATTTACGGCTCATTAGATTCATTATTTCGACAGAGGACTTGAGCGTTTTCCCACTAGCTCGTGCTTGGGCCATCCCTAGGGCACAATTGAACCATACTCACATTACTCCTCTTATGTGGTCTTTCGGGGAAGATTGTTGGTAGAGGGGCTTTTTTAGATTTGAACATGCATGACTTTTGGAGGATGATTTCTAGGGGGAATCAGTCATTTCTGGATGGGGTGTGCGGTTAGTGGTTCGGCCACGACCAGGTTGGTGGCCAAGTTGTTGGAACTAGGGAAGTTCTTGGTGGAGTACAACAGGATGTTTCTGGAGCAACATCAGCTCAGGAGGCGAATGCGTAAGAGGTGATCGACAGATTGGATAGACTAGAGGATGTGTGGGACTTGGTGGCAGAGGACATGGAAGAAAGGAGCATACGTCTCCAAGAGGTTGCCTTGGAGGATAAGAATGTAGAGGTTGAATGGCGACAGAGGTCATGGAAACAACGGATAAAGGAAGGCGATGCCAACACACATTTCTTACACTCTGTGGTGTTCGGTAGATTGTTGTGGATGGGGTGCGGATAAGGGACGATCAAGAGGTGGGAAGGGCGATACGGTCTCATTTCCTTGCAGTTAGTAGGAGAACGTCTCGTGTTGGTTAGGGGTGGCGGGGTAGAGGTGTGAGGGATCTCTACAGCACATGCATATGCTTTGACAGCTCCTTTCATGAAAGAGATTTGGAAGGCGGTTTTTGGTCTCAACGTTGATGGGGTGTCGAGCTCAGACGAGTTATCGATTTTGTTCTATAGAGAATTTTGAACGGTAATTAAGGAGGATTTCATGGATATGGTACATGAGTTCAGTGGTGGTAACTATGGTTTCGAGCATTTAAACAAAGCTCTCTTATTTATGCTACCAAAGAGGGAGGTGCCTACTCAGGTCGAGGATTTCAGACCCATTGCCCTCTCTAATGCTTCATACCTCATCATTTCTATGGCCCTGGCGAACCACCTTCGTGGAGTCATGAATGATATTATCTCCTCGGAGCAGACATCTTTCATTCCAGTTAGGTCCATGGCGGATGGCTTGGTCTTTGGCTTAGAGATGGTTTTAGACATGAAGAGGAAGAAGGGGAAAGGCATCTTGTGGAAGGTTGATTTCTTGAAAACCTATGGTTGCATGGATTGGCGTTGCCTTTACACGTCATTACAGAAGAGGGATTTTTTTGACGTTTGGATCTCGTGGATGAAGCAGTGCATTACTATGTCATCCTATTCGATCCTAGTTAATGGATGTCATGAAGGTGGCCTTTTCCAGCCTCCATGGGGTGTCCATCAGGGATCCCTGCTTGGTCCTCTGTTGTCCGTGATTGTAGTTGATGCATTGACTATTATGAAGAGGCTTGCATCAGATGGTGTCCTTTGCTCGGGTATTGCAATGGAAATATTACGATTCCCCTCCTATAGTATGCAGACGATATGATACTATGATTTTTCTGAAGGGTACGGAGCACACTGACAGGGTTGCTCACATTTTAGATATTTTTGGAGATTTTTCTGGGTTGCAAGTTAACATAGGGAAGTTTGTGGTAGCCCCATTCGGTTTCTCTCAACCAAAGGTATAGGCAACTGCTAACATCCTTTGTTACCCAACTGGTGATTTGCCCATTTACCTACATGGGCATTCCGCTTGTTGGGGGGGGAGGCTGAAGGTAAATGACTGGAAGATTGTCTTGGATAGACAGGAGTCCAGGATGGCTGGTTGGAAGGCAGTGACATTATCCAAGGGTGGAAAGTCGATACTACTCAAACATGTTCTCTTGGTGATTCCGATCTTCTTTTGTTCAACCAGATTATTGTTGAGTGGAGTCCGCAAGAGATTGGAGGGCTTGATGAGAAGATTTTTCTAGTCAGATGGAAAACGTGAAAAGGATGCCATACATCTTGTTGATTGGTCAATGGTTACTATTTCCAAGAGGAAAGGTGGTTTGGGCGAATTGAAGGTGGAGTGTATGAATAAGGTGTCACTTGCAAAGTGGCTGCTTAATTGTGGAGTGACTTAAAAGACTTGGTGTGTCGTCTTGTGAGAAGGATTTATGGTATTGGTGGATATACCGTTGCTAGTGCTATTCGTATGCATTCATCTCTATGGCACGGTATCAGGAAGATTTTGCATGAGATGGTGGAGAAGGTGTGATCATCTCAGTAATGGTGAGAGTTTCACTACGCATACGGCCTTACTCTTTCGAGAAGCAAAGAGCCCGATCCAGATGCGCTTGCATATAGGATCTGTCACTTCGGACAGGCGTCTCCTACATACAATCCCTGGCGACGGAACCCTTCGCCTTGACGGGAGACCATGGATGTCACTTATGTTGGACGATTGGACGAGGGATGGTGCTCTTGGAGATCGTTTCCCGCGGCTTGTGGCCATTGCTGAGTCCAAGGATGCTCTCGTTCACCAGGTTTGGATGCATAACTCGTGGGCCCTATCTTTTGTAATGAAGTTTTCTTAGCAAAGATTGGCAGATTTATTACGTCTACTTACTAAGTTGGCCAGTGTGACCGACCCTTCTATTGGAGGGGACCGTTACATGTGGTTGGAGGGGAGATTTAGTGTAAAGAAAGCGTGTCGTTATTTTTCGAATGATCAAATGACGTAGCACGAAGATATTTCACATGACTCAAAGATTGTCTAGGCAAGAAAGATACCTCAAAGAATCAAGGTGTTCCTTTGGTTGATTGTTTAAGGCCACATCCTTAATAAAAGTGTCGGGATAGGATATTGCGAATTGGAGACAACTTACACGACATGTATGGTGTCGAAAATGAGGACCTGGACCATCTTTTCTTCAAATGTGAGCACTCGGTCCAAGTGTGACGGTCAACAAAGATTTCTTGGTTGAAGGTGGATGATAGTTTCTGCTTATAGAGATCCACTAGGGCGTACTGTGGCAACTCTCATGAGGACATCTCTCTACAGTTTGTGATTCTTTGGGCCATTTGGTGTGCTAGGAACGAACTCATTTTTCGGAGGTCAATGTTTTCACTCACAAAATGTTTTAGAACAATGTAAGGTCATTTGCTCGGCATGATCATTTGTATCTTTGAGCATCTCCTTTTAATTTAGTTTGCATCGGGTTCCATCTTGGGTTGCTACATTTTTTTCGGTTAAAAAGAATCTCATCTCGGATGCAATGGAAGACATACAAATCAATATTCATATTTTTCATTTCTCTTCTTTTCTACATGCCTAAACGACGGTTAGGGTGGATCTCGACCTCACATTATCTGAGGTTATTTTTTAAGACAATCATGATTGGACTACAACTCAATAGAATGGATCATTGATCCTAAAAGTCCACTAAACTCATTGCACCAGTATTGTATGGGTGAAACTTTTATGAGGTCGATTTATCTCTTGGGTTCTACGATAGTATCATATTCTAACCTTATTCATTTTTTTCTTGTTGCTTTGTTTTTTTGAATGGAAAAAGGTGAGATCCCAAGGTGGGACTCGCCGCAAAATTTCATTAATTAATGGAAAAAAATCGTGAACATACAATCAAAGAGAGGACCAGACCGACATAAGGCATCTGCAGTGAACGAGTACATTTTCAGTGTAGAAGCATTGACCACAAAAGATATTTTCATTTCTAGCACACCAGATAGCCCAAAGTACAGCAAAAGCTGGGGAAGCATCTTCCTGTGAATTGTTGCAAGTTGATCTAATTGAGCTCTAGAAGGAAGTACTATCATCATACTTGAGCCAGGAAATATCCACACCCTCCCAAACATGTGTCGAGGTTCTGTACCTAAAGAAGAGATGCTCTAAGTCTTCTGCCTCCCCATCGCATCTTCTGCACATGTAGAGGAAATGTGACTCATTTGGATATAGTAATGCGAAAGGAGTAGAGACATTTAGAGATGTTGAGGTGACCGTGTTGATAAGATGGATGGCAGTAAGTACTGCATCTCCTCAGTAGGTCTTGGGAACTTTCATCTGAGTGAGAATTAAGCGAGCAATGTTTAGAAGATGCCTGAGTTTCTTTTATGCTACTCCATTTTGCCGGAAGGTATACGGACAGGAGATTTGATGGTTAGTACCTTGAGAAGCAAAGGTTGTCAAATCATGTTGAGTAAATTCCAAGGCATTACCAGAATAAAATATTTGAATACCTTTGAATACCAGTAGAGAGGATATTTTTGACATAATTAAAGAAATTCTTAACAATAGTATTAATCTTCGAACGTTCCTTCAACGAATAGATCCAAGAGGATTGATTGTAATCATCAACAAAAACAACAAAATATTTATGTCTACTCAGAGTTTGGACTTGACAAGGTCCCCATATGTCACAATGGACTAAAGAAAATAGTACTTCACGACAAGGCTCAGTACATGCAGGAAAAGATGCTCATTGATGTTTACCGAACTGGCATGCCTCGCACTCGAAAGGCTTGTGTGTAGGGAGTTCAGTGAACATCATGGAGATGACCTTGACAGAAGGATGACCAAGGCAAAGTTGTCAAAGAAGAGGATCTTCGGAGATAGACATCGCGCCAGCAAAACTAAAATCAGCTGACATGTCAAGGTAATAGAGGTTGTTCTTCTCATGTCCCCCAACAATAATATGCCTCGTCCGGATGTCCTGAAAATAGCAACAGAACTCATCAAAAATAACCCTACAGTTAAGTTCAATACATACTTTCTGAATAGATAATAGATTGAGCGAAAAAGCAGGAGCACAATGAACTCCAGTCAGTCGGAGTTTAGAGGAAAACTCCACAGTGCCAATGGTTGTAATAGGCGAATGGGCCCCATTAGTGACCCAAACAGACTTCATAGAGGAAGACAGATGTAAGAATGTAAGCAGATTACCTTCTCCTGTCAGATGTGCAGATGCTCCTGAATTAATAACCCAAGCAGGGCTGGATGCAGAAGCAGATTTGGCTATTGTACCTAAGGTAGTAGCCAAAGTAGCAATGGGAGCAGAAGTAGTACTGTCACAGACGGAGGAGTTTTGTAGTAGCTACCTCAGACGTGCATATTCAAATGCTGCAAGGGGGTTTGGGCATCCAGAAGGCTGATCATGTGTAATATCAGCAGTATCATAGGATGCCTCATACAAAGTTGTCTCATAGGCACTGTTGGCATTAGGTTGTATGCTAAACTTCGCCCAGCAATGTTCAGATGGATGATTCCAACGTCCACAGTGTATGCATGCTGGATAACCAGAAGTAATAAGATCACGTCCATGTCTGCGACCAAAGCCACGACAACATCCTAACTCACGGTTGTAGCCACAACCAAAGTCACGTCTTCGTCCTCCCTGATAACTCTGTCAGCCTATGCTCCTTGATGAAGCATAGTGAGTTGTAGTTTCCATATATGGAATAGTAAGAGGACGTTTCGTAGGTGACACAAGTTCCTGCAAATGACCAAAGATTGTCTCAATGGTGGGTAGTATATTAGCTGCCAAAAACCGATCCTTCTCAGGCTTGTATCGTGGATGCAGTCCAGAAAGAAACCGGCAGATCTGCCATTCAGCCCGTTTTCCCGCATGTTTATCACAACATGCTAGCTAAAAAATGAGGAGCGCCTCAAAACAAACTCGTGAGAAGCCTGTAGTACTCGACAAGACTGGAATCTCCCTAAGTAGCAAATCAGATTCGTATGTAAATATCCTAGAACCAAGACTTGGTTGTCTTCTGGGAGTATGTATGCTCAAAGGTCTCTCGCATCGCCTTTGCAGTCTCCTTGTAGAGGAGATTTGCTGCAATATTTGGATCGACGTTGTTGGTCATCCAAGTAGTAACCTAGCGGTTGTCAACGTACAAGGTATCGTAGTCACTGTCCGTCTCATTGGACGGATCCTTGGTAAGAACATAGTTCTTACACCGACCACCAATGAACACCTTAAAAGGATCGACCATAGTACATAGTTCTCGGAGCCCTTCAATTTGATTGAAGTGTTATGTACCATCACAGAAGAAGTCGGGTACATGAGCTTGGTCTCGGTGGATGCCATGGTGATCGTGCAGGTCAAGAAAAAGTGACCTAGAAAAAATCTATTATCTAGGTCAAGCATAAAGGTGACCTAAATCATTGTTTCAGAAGATTAGAGCGAGGATGATGGAGGCCAGCGGTGCTGATCGTCGCTCTGGAAGCCTTAGCATCACAAATAAGTGGTCAAGGAGGCCAAAAGTTGTTGGGTCCTCCGAGGGCCACTAGTTGCTCGATGGTGGCCCTTAGAGGCTCCACCAGGGGCTGGCGATGGGCCTTAGATGTAGGAGGTCCCGCTGGTGGTGATCTAGAGGCCCACCAGAGCTTCGTCAGTGGTTGGTGATGGGCTGGAAGCTCGTTGGAGATGGCTAGAAGTGAGGCGAGGCCTCACGGAAGCTGCAGATGGTGGTTGGCAACGAGGTGATGCCTCACAGAAGCCACAGGCAGCGGCTACAAGGAGAACACCCCCCCCCCCCCCCCGGAGGGCTTCATCGGTCTTGTGGATGCGCGAGGGGCGCGCGGTGCGTGAGGAAAAGGTCCAAGGGAGGGGCCTTGCACGAATGCCACACAACAATCTAGGTTTGATGATGGCGGTGGGTTCTAGGTCAGAACCTCGGTCTAGGACCGTTGCTCTGATACCATGTGCAAAACAATGAAAGAACACAATGAGATGATTTATTCAAGAGGTATAGGGTAAGGTTTTAATTTCGATATCAGGTATCATATCGATACCTCGTCGAAATGAAATTTTGGTAAATTTCAATGACATTTCGCCCAAATCGAAAAACTTTTGTGAATGAATGATTGAAAAATGCTCTCATATCGTCATTTCGCTCGAAATTTCGGTTCCTTGTCAAATCTGAAATTTAAACGAAATTTTGCGAAATCTGGAACCATGGCATAGGGGTCCTTATATAGGACAGAAATCTAGAGAGCTCAAAACTGGGAAAATATATAAGTACCCCTAAAATGGATACAATGAACAAAAGGAAACATAAGTACGTCACTAACACACTAACAATCACATGAGACCATAAATCATTCAAAGCTTTATTCAGTGAGAATTAGTTTATCACTTAATGAGGTCAAGCTGCTAGGTTATTGATAATGTTTAATTTGCATCTAATTCACCTGAAGTGCTAGAAATGCTCTAAACAGGAACGCAGAGCAGTAAGGTTGGAGGGAGAACAATAGAATGATGTCCTGCACAGTACTAGAATGGTGGAGTATAGAGGAACTTTCCATTGCATTCCACTAGGGTATTGGTGTGTATCTTGAACTTGGGCCTAAAGGCTCCCAAACATTTTCTTTAATAGTAGGCCCGGTAATTTCGGGGATCCGGAGCGTCCTCACTGGAATTCGAACTCGAATCCTTTAAAGTGGAGGCACACTGCTCTACCACCAGACCACTCCTTGGATTCTCTCTCAGACATTTACATATCTAAGCATCATATTTCTTCAAGGCAGTGTTACCGCGTCAGCCCTAGTATATATGCCATGCCATGGCAGTCATGACCATTGAAAGGCTACGTATCATTATCCAAAATGAAAATATAAACAAACTCCCCTAGATATTATTGAAGAGAATTTTTCCGTATCCATTGTTTATTGTGTGCTTAGTCAAAACCTTAATAGAGATAATTGTAGAAAGTTTGAGATATTTCTTGCAATTTACTTGCTTAAGTTGTGGTGAGGTTGAATTATTGACCTCGTGTGTCGGTGTGTGCCATACGATGTTTTCACCACATCGGCATTTATTAATTTAAAAAAAGCATTCAAATGTACCTTTCAGAAGAAAAAAATCGCTTCATATCTATGTACTATGTGGAGTTGGTCTTTGATTGGCTGGGATTGATCGTATAAAAGAAGCCATGTGCTCGATATAGCATAATCAGAACCATCGGGCACCTGAGCTGCCTAGATTTTCTTAGACTTGTTGGTTTGTCGTTTTGCCTTTTAAATCCTCTGTCAAGCAAATCGCCAGAATATGTGTGACCATAACCGCAATATTGCATGTACCACAAAGTTACTATATACTTTTTTTTAGAGAACGGTGGGATAGACCTCCTCTAGAGATCTAGCCAAAGTTACTATATACTTTTTCTGTTAATAGGATTTTTTCTGAAATTTGGAGTTGTGTTCGTGCTATCCAGGACCTGTCTCTTCCTGAAATTTTAGTGGAAACTGAGAGGCGTGGTTTACCGTTTGAGCAGCTGCCTACGATTCCAGAACAAGATGACTGGATTTACGCTGATGGGAAATCTGTCTCTTGTATTGCATTTATTCTTGCAATGTACAAGGAAGCTGGTCTTTTCGATCCGATTGCAAATTCTGTTCAAGTCGCTGAATTTACTGCAAGTAAATCGTACTGACCTACTCCCTGGACTTGTGAAGAAAGTGAAACTTATGCATTTCTTGGAGTAGTTGACATAAAGCCATATTTAGGTTCCTAGTAGATGGGAGCTAACTTCTCTCATCATAAGATAGTTTCTGTAATGTTGCAGGCCTAGATCAACAATATCCATAAGCACGAAGCCACCGCCACGTCTCCATCACTCGTGCTACGGGAAATTGAAAAGAACCACTGAATTCATTTCCCAGAGTGGTGGAACTGTTCATGAGCATTCTTGAATTAAAGATGGAGTCCACATCCCTAAACCCAGACTTTCTCACACAAATCCACTTAAGTCAAAGCAAAATTTTGGCTAGAACTTGATGAAGGAAAACACCCTTAAATGCTTTAAGTTTCTGCTAATGTTCTTCTCTTTTTGCAGATAAAGGATGCATGCATATTAAAGTTTTTTGAGGATAATGTGACCCGCCTTCCAGAATGGTGCAGGGAAGCAGATGGCTCGCAGCTTCATTTTTGTCAGATTCTCGGCAAGTATCGAATGGAGTTGCCAGGTTACAATACTGTGCTTCCATAACCTCACATGAATGAGAGGTGCCCTTCTTTACCCCTGGATTACTTCAGACCAGATCATTGCTGAAGCAAAATATGTAGATGAAGGTTACTGTGCAAAATGGATGAAGCTTTTTCAGTGATCAACAGTAACGTCATTGTGTTTATGACCACATGTTACTGCAAGAAGCAATAGGGAGGTGTGAAAAGTATATATTTGGATAAATGGTGCAAAGTCGTGGACTCAGACCAAAACTATTCAATAGTTTTACAATCTTAAAATGGTCGGCGCAGTATTGTTGAAGAACTGATCATCCTTGCAATTCCATCATCTGTTTTTTTTCTAATTACTATTACTGTTGTATATGACTACAAGAGGTGCGCACATAACGTGAAAAGGTAATTCCTTGCTTACCTCTAACATTGCACTTAGGCCGAATATTCCTGATTGTGCAAATGGCATCCATAGGGGTTGCAATAATTTCAGGAAAATAGTTACCAATCAAAGTTCAGTACATCTGTGCATCAGATACCAGCATACAGTTCTACATTGCACATGTTTGCTTCGTAGGTTAACAATTTTTCTGACAATTAACTTCCTGCTTAACTGATTGGCTAAATTACCAGACAACAGAGGTAATGTGACATTTAATTATATCTACAGCATATTGTATCCTTTACAGAGAATGGTTCTCATGTCCCAAAAATATCCAAAATATTACCCAAAGTTAGACGTGGACAGCCAGGTATTCATCCCATCAATCAATTTTTGGGGGAAATGTTATTGACATCATCTGGTAGGGGCATTTTTTTTCACTATACAAACATCATCGTCATCTCTCCCTTCCGTGCATGACATTCTGGAATATTGCATTCCCAACCTGCCATATATTAAAGTCATTTTGATGGCCAATATTCTTAAGACATCGTATTTACAGATTAATTTTGATGGTATGTCTTCCTAATCCTGTCGTAATATTTCTTTATTTTGGTGGCAGGTCATTGGAGACCTGCTATATTATTAATTTATTTTAATTGGCATGTTTTAGGACTGACCTACTATACAAAGGGATCTTAGTTTTTTTAATAAAAGCTTGAGATTGACCCGAGATAGATCTGAATGGAGACAAAAAATCCATGTAACTGATCCTACTTAATTGTGGGAAAAGGCTTTGTTGTTATCTTGGACCGACCTATTCTCTTTCTCTGACACTCAAATCTTCCTCCCCCGTTCTCATCTTCCAGTAATAACAGCACGTCCATTACTAGATCATGACGACTACCTCTTCTGTCACAACCCCAGCTAATCAAATGACAGGGTCAAAGGGGGAAGGCATTAGTCTTAAAGGGAGCCGAGGATGAGGTGCGATGAGGTATGGTTGGGAAGGAGAGGATGGGGGAGGCAAAGCTTGAGGGGGTCGGAGGAGATATCAAGACATGGGTCAGGGAGGACGTGCTAGTGCAGGAGGGAGTCAAGGTGTTGCTGGTGAAGGTGATGGTTAAGGAGGCAAAGCTAAAGGATGAGCGCACCGGGAGATAAAGACATGGGTTTTGGTCCTGGAGGATGAGATGGAGGCGAAGCTGGATATGGGGGTATCAAGAAGGAAACAAGCTCAAGGTGGAGCTCACGGACGAGATCAACAATGAGGCAAAGGTTACGGATGCCAAGGTCACCGCACTGCTAACCGTGAGCTGCCCAGTGAGATGATGGATGAAGAAAACAGAGAATCCATGGATGTTATTAACAGAAGTACGAGCAAAATAAATGATTTGTATGGGCCAAAATGTAAATATGAAATAGGCGGGAGCACAAATTATCAGAATTTTGCAGGGACGCAGGTTTAAACAATCTTAAAATTTATCCTTAACTCCATCCATAACAAGAAAACTGCTGTAATTATAAATTGTAAACAGATTGATTTCAAAATCACTACTATGCTCCAAGTAGCTGAGTAGATCCTGAACGTAATATAGCAAAGCACCAAACATTATGGCCCTCTGAAAAAAAACAGTTTCAGATAATTTTTACTGAAAGTTCCGAACTTCCAAACAGTACCATCAGAACAGCTATAACAATGCAAATCACGTTAAAAAAAGTGAAGTTCGAATATAACATCAAAGAGATTATAACTTTGATTCGTCAAACCAACAAGCTCAACAGTCATCAACAAGAGAGATCAAAGTGATCAAAATATATGCAGCAGCAGAACTTCTAATTGCCTCAGATTGTAAACAAGTCACATAGAGAATAGTACATGTCAATCACGCAAAATGCCAGGAATTATAAGTTATAATCGTTACAATGTAAAGGCTAGAAAGGAATGGATACTCAACCAAAGATCATGACAAATAACAAAACCAAAGCCAACTCTCCCAAAGCCCATACACCATATTATCCAGTAGAGAGCTCGGAGCTAAGTATATCCAGATCCACTGGAGCCGTCCGGTTGACTAGTTTTGATATAACTAAACCAATGCAGCAACAGAGCTAAAGGCATGAGATTACTGCAAATGCCACAAAGAACCTAATAAATAAGAGCAAGAGAATATTCTCCAGAAAAAATAAATAAGTTATGGAACAATCTGCAACAGCTTAAGGACATGATGGCTGTATCTACAATAGAAAAAGTGCATCCAGAAACACACTAGAAAAACCAGCCAGTCAAATGGAGGCCACGATGTCATGTAGCCAATTTATCAAAAGAAAATATCCATAATTTAATTTTACACTAGACAAAGAGGCGTCTCTATTTACACGGTTCATTATAAGAAAATGTATGGCAAAGTTGCAGATGAAACTATTTAAGGCATTTCTGCCCATTTAGCTTTATCTAATTCAACTAATAGACCAGACACCATAGGTTATTAAAAAGATGAGAAAAGGATCCATGCTTGCTTCTGTTTTTTACCAGCTTTTGAACCTATGATGGCCAGAGAATGATTTTAGTTCCTATGTTATTGTTTACTTTCATTGTCGAAGAATTGTTAGAGGAATCCATAAGCGATATATCCAAATCCCCCCTTTGGAGAAAATTGCCTTTTTTACGTCGGTAGGAATCGTAGTCTCTATATAGCCTTCATATAGAGATGTTATTGTTTACTTCTATTAACGTAGAGTTGTTAGAGGGATACATCCATAAGTGATTTATCCATATCCTCTCTTTGGAGAAAATTGCCTTTTTTACGTCAATAGAAAACATAGCCTCTATATAAAGAGGGTTTGGAAAAAAAACTCATGCCACGAAAACTTTTCTGAAGATTCTGGTTGTTCCAACTTTAATCATGGAAAACAGTGAACCATATTATCATTTACATTTCAAACGAAAGATGATTTCACATGTTGATGATCGACAAGAATAGTCCTCAAAAAATGAATCAAACAAGTAAAACACCACTTTCACATGAGTAATTATTTCAGCATGGCACAAACTATCTAGTTCCTTTCTTCTTAAGTAAAATTTCATAGAACTCGGTCATTTTACCTGTTGCTGTTGAGGTTGCTGTTGTGGTTGCTGATAGTTCCCATAACCAGGGTAAGCTCCATAAGCATACATATTAGGATCCTGAGGAGCTGCTGTATAACCGTAAGATTCGTAACCATGACCATACCCATAATAACCACTGTTCCATTGATTGGGGTCCTGCTGTGGCTGAGCCCATCCAGCAGATGCTTCCTGCAAAAAAATGTGAAGGACATAAGATAAAAGAGATCCAAAAAAAGGTTAAGCCCAACAAATTTGATTGCACAGTAACCTGTCTAGTAGGTGTATTACGGCCCCATGAGAGCCGAATACTTTGGCCCCCTAATTGAGCTCCATTCAGCATCAGTAAGGCCTCCTCAGCACAAGCTCTATGAAACCATACAACATTTTAGATATACATATATATTATGGGAAAATGGGGCTGCCCGCCCCATTTTTCCGCATTTTTTTTATTTTTTTGAAAAATATCACCATGTATATTCATCTAAATATCCCTCCTATACACCATTCGAATTTCGTCAAAAACGAAGATTCCTATGCCATCCATCTAGAACAGGTAATTTTAATAGTATAAAGATTGTTGTAATCGACATGTTCTAGATGGAGGACATAGGAGTTCTGTTTCTAACGAAATTCGAATGACATATAGGAGGGATATATAGACAAATATATATATATGGTGATATTTTTCAAAAAATAAAATAAATACGTCGAAAATGAGACGGGTGCAGCCATGTTGGCTGCCCATAGAGGGCAGCCCCATTGAACCCTATATATTAATGCATAACATAAATTACTTCAGCTATTGGCAAGCAGGAATACCAACCTCTTTGCAAATTGAACAAACCCACAACGTTTGCCAGCAGGTATCTTCACATGGACCAAGTCTCCGTATTGGCCAAAAAGTTGCTTCAGGATATCGTCAGTAACAGAATTGTCCAAATTACCGATAAAGATCTGGAAAATAGAGCATCAGCTTAGGACTTCAAGATAAAAGGCAATCATATGAAATAAGTAACAGAACGCACAGTGGTATTGTTAGGATCAGTCTCAGGTGTAGTAGATGCAGTCTGAGGAACTGCAAGAAAAAAACAGATTAATAATCGATATTCAATACCTACCTACTTTTTATCACATTATAGTGTAAAAGATAAATCCCTTAGAGATAACATACACGCAAAAAGTATGATAGAGGGATATACAACATATTAACCCATTATCAGTGAGAAACTTCAATTCTGTAGGACACACATCATTACATTCACTTCTCCAAAAGAGCAAAACCAGCAAATAATCTAAAATATGCCATGGTTGAGCTATACTCCCCTAAAAATTAGAACAATTGCAAGAAGCACGTCCACAAAAAAATATTGCATTGAAGGATCAGCTATGATGTGATAGTCTTATAATCAAATTCTTAAATATTCGGCGGGTCCCAACTCAGGATGCTACCCTCTTCTACTCAAAAAAAATCTTAACTATTGATCATTGCATACCATACCACCAAGAAAATAGCACATCATTCCTATCCACTCCAATCAAAGTCATCAAATTATTCATAGCAATAAATTAATAATAAGAGCAATGGAGACGCTCCACTTAGTAATTTGAAACTGTGAAAAGACATTACACTTGGGTTCTGAATGTATTAAATAACATTGTGATCCCTTGAATGTTACAATTGCACCATAACTCGGTAGGTTACCACCCTTACAGGGATCAAGATGTGAGAATGGATTGGATGTACGAAGTGTAACTATGATATTTCACAAGCACGTGTGTGAGTAAAGTTACCATAAATGGGATGGCATCTCACCCACTAAAAAATGCATGCCTTCAAAAGCTTAGTTCAACCCAGTAAATACAAGAACAAGATCTAATTATCCTGGAATCAAATGAACTCAAGCAAGTTTAGGACACAAAGGACATTGATGAAAGCACGCCATAGAGAAACCCACTATCCAACGACACAAACCAACTACATTTCAGATTTTCCACTGTCATTTCCAAACAAGGCATGAATTTGATATCATAGGGCTCGGCTAACCTACCTAAGCTTTAATTCTCTGCATATTCCACTATTCAGGATAAGATTTATCCTTTTACTTGGTGCCATCTACTTTTGCATTTTTGCCTCAATACATTACTAATCCAGACAAGATGGCTCTACTGACTTTATTTAACATAAAATCCTAAATCAACCACCTTTATCCAATGTAAAATACTCTAGCATGCCTCATTTTTTTCTGTTGAACTAAAATAAAGCCGGGAAATACCAAGATCTCTGTACAATTTTTATGTTCAGACACCACCAAGCTGACCATCATAGATGTAGATGGTCAATAATCTGTAAAAAAATTTATATAAATCTGTGATTATTTTACCATGTCTGAGAATTGTACATTTTTCGACACTACCAAGTTGACCATCTCTGTACATTTTTTTACAAACTACCAAGTATTCCGTTATAAATATTTAGTAAATAGACTGCCATATAAGACTTGCCATTTGTCCTAGATATACCATTCATGTAATGGGAAATAACCTCGCACAAAACTGCAAGGTAAGACTTGTCATTTGTCCTAAATATCATTCAAGTAATGGGAAATAACCTCTCACAGAACTGCAAGATAATGCTGCATGAAGTAGATTCATGGGTGGTCCAACTTCCTCATCACTCCTTGCAAAGCAAGAACATAACCAAGCTTCTCCTTTACACAAAATACTTGGAGGCATCTCCAAGACATTCCAACTTCATACCAAATCTCGGATCCATATGTTCATTTTCGCCAAGATCCTCAAGAATGCCATCTCGAAGAGCATTTTTGACATTCAAATGATTTGACCATGAAACGTTTTGATCCAACTATGAGTGAAAAAAATGAAGCTCAATTCCACAAGTTATTGTTGACTCCCATAATGGGAGCACCTGAAAGAGGGAAGAAATTTGGAGTACATGAACAGGTAGATACCGTAGGGTATTTATTGCAATAGGCACCACTTAAACTTCACTAGTTAAATGTTCAGATTTGGCCACGATAAGGACCTTGAACCACACATACAGATTCGAACCAAGTTTCTTCCAATAACCAGATGTGGACCTAATTACCTAACTGTGGTTACAGTTTATCATAAACGAGGAATCAGATTCATTTGTGTCCCTTCTCAACGAAGATTATCCCAACAAAATATTTGTATTCCAATAATTTAACTGGCATTTTGTCATCTGGCAAAGCACGTTAACGTACTATTATATTTTAACTTTCATACTATTCCATTGTACAAACAACATAAAGTAGACAGCATCTGTCCCAAATCAAGGGAAATTGAGCATGTTAACTAATCACAATAAAAGATAATAATACGATTCATAAAATAGAAGAGAAATAAGTCCAAAATATGCCATCCCATCTCAACAAACACTCTCTAGTCACTTAGAGGGATATCCCACACTTCATCATACCGTAAGTAACACATATAGGTATGTTGATAAGTTTTCCTAAGGACCGTAACGTATCCTTCTTAACTTTAGCACCAACAAATACAACCTTAGATATGCCATATATACAAGCAAATACTCAACTAAGTGAGGTAATGTTGGCATTGATCATTATTTTTGGAAGGCTTTTCAAAAGGTAATTGATAGATGGCATTTATCTTTAAAAATGCCTATAGAGTATAGGCATGATTAAGGATTAAGGAAAAAGCAAGCTCCCTGTTCTTGGGGCTGCAAGGAAACAAGTTCCCACACTAGAGATTGTGATTACCGTCAGACAGACCAAGATATACCGGTCATCAGCACCTAGTTCAGTTTTTTATATGGTGTTGTTCTACTATTTCTTTCTTGACCCTCATGTCTGATCATCTTTTCATGATATTGGCCACTCATTGACTTCACAGTACTGAAGATGACCAGACAGACACAGGAGCCTCGTCCCAACGCTTTTCTTGCGGATAGGCAGAGATGGGGGATAGAGATGACTATATATTGTATAAGCATGCCTGCCCAAAACAGAATGGTTTCATGTTCCTTCATCGATTAGTTATTTCTCTCCATTCTTATCTCCTTCTCCCGTTTTGGTCTTTCTTACTACTCTGAGAGTCTTTCTTACTAGTAGATGTGGTACCTTCTTCTTGTAGCTCAGGTAGAACCACAGTGGAGTCAATGGAATCGATATCATCTACTAGTTTTCTCTGACGTAGAAACCTGTTTACACTAGCTATGAAAAGAAACGGCTTCTTAGATGATGAAGCAAGATCAATGATCTCCGTTGGGACAAGCATTTTGACCGGGAGCAGTCAACGTCAATTGGCCAAACTAGCTTCCCGACTTCGGAGATCAAGGTTGCCAAGTAGTCAGACCTAGATCTTATAGTTACTTACGCTAGTATAGGCAATTCCATCAAGTTCACATATGAGAATGGAATGCTACATCCTTATTTCTATAAAAACTTCATGGAACTTCTTTTTCAATCTCAAAATAATAGGTGTGATTCCTCTAATGGGATAATACAGAGAATTACCAATGCAAATATAAGATTAAAGCCTTTAATCGAAATTCATGTTCTTCATTTCACTTCAAATATCTTGAAGAATATCAGAAGAATTGTGAAGGTCTATAACTTCATTATTTGCCAGTATCCTCATAGTAAAACACGTATCTGAAGCCCCCAACAGATGCCATCTATGCAAGATGGAAGCTGAATCTAGGGATCATTTACTTTGTGAATGCAATTTTACTCACCATGTATTCCAAAGCCTTGCTATGCCCATGCAAAACTCACCCTACTTGGTTTTTTCTCTATTAATAAAAATCCCGCCAATAACCCTAATTTCTAGAATTTAAAGGCTATGATAGCGACTACTTGGTGGCTCATTTGGAAGGAAAGATGTCAGAGGACCTTTGAGGGTTTGGAAATACACGCAATTGGAATTCTTAGAGAACTTAAGATTTCCATATGGTTCCATTGTCCAGCAGACTGTTGGCCTGTTTGATTGGCAAGAAGATCCTTCATACCTTTTCCTTAAATTGGTCATGTGATCGAGATGTAACAGCCAGTGGCAGTCAACTCTAGAGAAGAAAGTAGCATAAGCAAGTAGACTTACGAGGTCATCCTCCAACACGGTCTTCTTTTGTTTCTCTGCATCGGGTTCAAAACATTTGGCATGTAACTGAACTGTGTGGCTCAGTCGGAACCCCCAGGTTCGAGATATCTCGATGTCTCTTTAATAGTCGAAATCTAATCTTTTTTTCAAAAAAAATACATATCCTAAATGCCAGTAACCTCCATGGATACATCTTCAGTTCCTATCTGAGGTTAAAAAATTTAAAACCTCCGACTATGAAGAAACAACAACAACAAAGCCTTTTCCCACATTAAGTAGGGTCGGCTCAAACTATGAAGAAAATAACAATAAAATGGTCAGTAATAACTTGCTGGCACAAAACTTTACCAAAAATAGCCCCCGACTGATCCGATATAGGGATATAGCCGTTAAGGGCACCAAGGCCGAGAGAAAGGTGGAGAATTAGGGGCATGCAGGAATGGAGAAAGAAAGTGAAAAATAAAAAAAGTTCAAACAACAAGGGAGCAAGATGTATCATACAATTTTGTCTTCATTTTAAGAAGCAGTATACACATTAGTCTTGAATCCGTCAAGTTACAAATTTTTTTAGTGGGATAAGATTGAAGGATAGATGATCTACACGCAAGAAGCATATGCACACATAAATAAGCTCGCAGTATCCAAAAATGCATATGCCTTTGAAAGGTTAAAAAAACATGCGTATCATTACTCGTCAACATATGATCCAAAGCAAAAGACATGTTAATAATCCATTTTCTTGACGAAGTAACTAATTTTAAGACACAAAACCCTTGTTAAGGGATTTTGGAAGGTTCAATCAATAATAAAATACAACCTTTAAGCAGCCCAGTTTCTTAAATGTCAACCAGGACCAAGACAGATGCATAACCACTTACTATGAATTCAAGAAATTAACAGTTTTGTCAATGCCATCCATGGCCTTGAATATCGTTACAATTCGGCGACATCTTGTCAAATACCAGTTTAGCCAAGATAGCGATACCATCTCCCATACCTTTTTCTAGGATTTCACTCCCATATTGGTATAATTTCACCTGATTTCGTCCATTTTTTTCTGAAATGTAAAACAGATTACATATATATATATATGGCTAAATGAGTATGCTCCCTGGGAGCATATAAGAGCATGCTCCCACCTTTTTTCCCAAGTCTAAAATAATAAACAGGTTCAAAATCAGCATTGAGGACATGATGCAAGCTATAAATGAAGAATTTTATTTCAACCTCTTTATTATTTTGGTGATGGAACTTTGAAAGGTCTCGTCGCTTAACATGACATGGTGAAGGGATTTTGGATGTCTAGATTGATAGGAGACGGTAGAATACATCCCCTGCCCTGCAGATTTACCATGGAATGCAAGATGTCAAACTTTTACATACAATATAAAGCAATAAACCGAGAAGAAACCTAAAACCTCATTTGGCCCACCAAACTCAATCATCATTACTAAAATGAGCATATGCATGCATGGTAAAAAAAGTGCCTTGAGGCAAGGCTGTCCCATTAAAGCCTCGAGGTGTGCACCTCGGGGTCCAATTATGCGAGGTGTACGCCTCAGGAGGCTAAGGCGTATCTAAGATGGAATGCCTCGAGGCAAAGTGAGGCATTTTAATTTTTGGAGCATTTCATTGATGATATTAACCGCTCAATTTGGTAGTTTGAGAAGCTTATAAATGTATGCTTGTTAAGGATATATTTATATAAGATAAATGTCTAAATTCCTTTGACGTTTTTCATGTGCATAAATTCACATTTACTAGGATGAATTCCAAATACCCATTTCAGAGTGGAGATGATGCCAACGCAAGGAGGAGAGTGCAGTTACTCCCTCTTAGCGCCCTCGACCCCGACTCGTCGACCGAACAGCAAGACCATCGCGCTGGTATGGTATGGTACGGAGGAACATTCCTCAACAATATTTTAGTGACAAATATCAAATATGTATTGATTAATTCTTTTTTGTAACATTTATAAACAATGCATCCATCTTTGATTGGATGAAAATGTTGCAGAAAGAGGAAATGGAATTGTTATATCTTCTTTTTTTGTATTTCTATCTCTATCATTTCATCATATGATATGGTTATGTATTATATGTTGGTCAGTAAATATATAATTACATCGACTATATATAATTATAGTGTTACGTGTATTTTTCTTTATAAATTGAGGCTTACACCTCGTGTTTATTCCATGAAAATGCCTCGTTCCGCTTTAAAGGAAATTCATTATCGAAGTGCCTTCATTTTCTTCTTAATGATCACAAATATAGATAAATAATAGCATATATGAAGGTTAGGTTGTTGCCCCCTCTGTCCTTTTTTAGGATTCTTTCTTGTCCCAGCATTCTTCTTAAGAGAGTAGCTTCTTTTTCAACTTTTGTGGCGTAAGGAACCATTTGTTGTATGCAAGCATGCATGCATCGATTTTTTGAATCAACATGCATGCATTTATGTGCATATATTAGTATTTGTAGACTAACAGAATACATCACACATTTATGTGGCATACAAATGTAGAAACCCACTAAATAAATGCATGAGTGCAAATATGCACGCGTCAATTATATCGAAGCATATGCATTACAATCAACCCCAAACACCAAGATCGTCGCCAAGTCTTTCCCTGAGTGACTAAGCCTATTGCTTAAGGCTTTATGTGTAGGGCTTTTATCAGTTGTGCCCCTCTAAGATATTGCAATATTAGTTATACCCCTCCCTTTTAGGAATATCAGTGCAGCCCCCGACTTCTTCTGCAACGATCACTTGTCACAACAATTTTGAGGAGAAAATTAGATCAATGTACTCACTCCTTCTATAATGGCCATATCTTGATATCCCAAAAAATGTTATACAAGGTCTTAAATTTCGAATTTCAATTTCATTGTGCCAAATCCAGAAAGAGAAATTCTGAAGAATTTCACTGGAATTTCATCGAAATTGTCGAAAATCTTAGAAATGACTCTAAACCTGACTTTTTCGAAAAAAAAGATTTTTAATATTCCTAAGTCAAGTAAATAAATTAGAAGCACGCTTATTTGTAAGATAGATGTGTAGATATAAGTTTTGAAGTAGTATTATTGTCATAATCATCACACATGTTGTTACATGGAGCAACATGTTGCCTAGAGTAAGAACTGTAAGCTAAATTGAAAGCAAAAGTCATGCTAATCACATCTTCAATAAAAATGAGGTGACACATATAATAACTATTTATCAAAATATTTATATCAAAATAAAGTAAAAAAATATAAAGCTCTTCAGTTAGAATCTGAATTGGCCCTTAAATATTGTGTATAACTAATTTGGTTTGGATTTAAATCTAAAAATTAAAAACTAACTAAAGAAACTTCTTCAAAAATACAAAGCACTCTAACAACTCATTGTATCAACGAATAAATAAGTGAAAATTCATCAACATAGGCAAACTTCGATGAAAGCGAAGGGAAGATTCCCTTATTTTTGTGTTAAAATGAAATGCAATTTCAATGAAATTTCGTTGACATTTTACTTATATTCGTTGAAATCCTGGAAAAGGAAATAAGTTAACGTTTCGATTTTGGCAACTTAGAGAACTGGAAATTTCTCTGAGAAATTCGATGGAATTTTGTTGAAATTTGAGACTGTGGTTGTATATTCTAGACCACATTATCCCATATATCTAAACTATTAAACCAACTACACATACTAAAAATTAAGGGATTTTAAAATGTCTCTCCAAACTTTCCAAATAACATTTGCTTCCATTATTGTTCCATAATTACACAGAGATCCTTTCAAAAAGTCTCTACAAACACTTGTGATATTGCCATTTACTTGTATAAGTCACGTTGTCTGATATTGGATTAGTATGTTTCGATTGATCTTTACAAGGTGGACACATCAACTTGATGTGTGCACAGCAGTCAAACCCCTAATCCAAATTTTCCTTATCGTTCTATTTTATTGAGTGATTATTGTTGTTACGTTTACGTGGAGGAAATGTTACAACGAAGTTGGTTTGGAAGAAGTTTAAAAGTTAAAGTCTTCACATTAGGTTTGCATTGGGCTTTTGTGTGTTTGTTGGGCTGGACATTGGCAAGATAAATATTAAGCATACACATCAAATTGATGTGTAAACATAAGTTAAGCATCGTAAGCTTCCTCCCAACTATACTCAATGTTTAGGAATGCGATATGCGACATTCGGTCAGAGGGTTCACTGCACAGAGAGTATGCGAGGAGTATGCGCTTTTATGATATTTGGTAATTTTATTATTACAAAATGTAAATAAAAATTTAATATTATGTTAATATCCTCAGTCGGGAGAGTATGCAGGGAGTATGCGATTTTATGTTATTATGCGGGTAGGGTTATTTTGGTTTAGATTAAATAAAAAATGTTATTAGAAAAGCGGCCGAGTATGCGACTGCATAGGGAGTATACTCGACCGAGTATGCGGGTCAACCCACATACATGGTTGTTTCACCATACTCAGAGTGACAAGGCTACCGAGTACGACTATCCGGTCGAGTATGCGGTTTACTCGGCCACTTTCCAGAACACTGACTATACTTTGATCAATGTTGAAAAACATTAGGCAATCTGAGGAGTTTTTCGGAAATGTGAGGAAAAGCGTAAGCCTCGAGATGGCAAATATCGATATCAGACTCGATATTGATCCATGTAGATACGATATATCTTTGAAATATCGCCCATATCGAGGAAAGACCTTTTCAATGGCATATATCGCTATATCGCTTGATATTTCGATCCCGGTTTTATTTCAGATTTCGCGAAATTTTGACGAAATTTCAATTTTCGACAAGGAACCGAAATCTCGAGCAAAAAGGCGATATGAGGGCAGTTTTCGGTCATTTCTTCACAAATGGTGATCGATATAGGCGAAATTTCAACGAAATATCATATCGAGAGGGTATCGATACGATATCCGAAACCGATATTTAAACCTTTGATCCCAGGTCGAAAAAGATATATCAGAAATACATCACCAATATATCACGATATCTCAAATCTTGTGAGGCGAACGAAGCATAAGCTTCATTTAAAAAAAATATAAAACTAATGCAATTATACTGAAATAAATCATGACAATACAAACTATTGCAAAAGTTCCATACGAACTAGAAATCTAATTGTCCAAAGTTCAAACACAAATGTGAAACCATAAAAGGAAATAGAAAGTAGAAGAAGAGTTCAACATACGCATAATGCAACATATTGTCCATCACATTCATGTGATCCATCAAAAAATCATTAATCACCACCATTAACCAATTCAACATGAATTCTCTCGTCACACATCAGCATTGTCGTTGTCGTCGCTGCTACTACTACTCATTGGATCCTCAAAAGAATAATCCACATAATTCAAATGCACATCATCATCGACCTCATCTCCTCAACATTAATTGGATTTTTATATTTACCTAGTCAAGAAAGTAATATGCAGTGTTGTAAAAGTTAGTTGACTAGCCCAACTAGTAGGTCCGACTAGAGTTAGTGGAGTGGTCGACCGAGTACTGACTAATTCTGACTAGGCCCACTAGTTGACCGATTTTTGCTTGGAGATACCATTTTTTAGCTTTTTAAAAAGCAAATTTATTATAATACTCTTAATGTTTTATTTAAATTCGGTTACTTCTTTTATTTCGTTATGATAGTATAAAGATGTACACAAATTTAAGTAAACAAATAAGAATATATGTATAAAAATGTTTTGTATATTTAAAATAATTAAAAAATCAAAGTTGATTAAAGCCTGATTAAATTTGATTAGTCGTCTGACTGCCGACTAATCATTAGTTGGTGACCCAATCGGCTAAATGTCGACTACCGACTTTTGCAACCTTGGTAATATGCATAGTCATTAATTATTTTGAAAATTGATTGCAATAAAGCATCGAGCATTCTTTTAATTATCATTGCATCTTTGTCATGTTTCTTTCCCTTCTTTTTACATCGACCTCCTTCACATCATTCTTCCTCAATGAGATCATCCTCAAGAGGTATGCTTGCATCAACTATCAAGATCTTGATAGACCTCGGCATCTTGGAATTCCGAAATTCATTCATCATCGAAGTCAATTCCGTCCAAAGGATCTTCAATTATTTTATCCTTAATTCCCTTTGTTTTGAAATATATACCAATTCATTGAGCTTCGCTTGTGTCAATTGATTTCTTCTCTTTATATGAACCTATACATAGAAATATGCAAGGTTTAACATGAAACAAACACTATCATAAAAATATATAATGCTTCAAATATGTACTAAGTTAAAAGAGCTACAACTACGTTCACATCCAGAAGCACTACAAGTCAAGCTCAATATCGTAATCGCAAATATTTCCAATACAATCATTTCATCTCCAAACAAAATCCTCCAATATGTTGAAAATAGTCACCGCATTTTAGTAATAATCTTAAAGGCTATGGGAAGCTCTTTAAAAATATTAATGATGCTCACAGACTTCTTGTTTTCCTTGAATTGACTGCATTTTCCCATCTGAAGAATCATTGGGCACGTCCAAAAAAACCAAGTTGTAAATCCGCTTTTGCCCTTATGGCTTGATCATCGATCAGTCTCTCCATACACAAAAAAAAATCCATTTTGATCTCTAGGTGACTAGAGAATGTGGGTTCATATTAAAAGTGGGGATTGACGAAATAAGAAGCAATATGTAAAGGTTTGTGGAGTCGGCGATCGCAACGACTACCCACAACATCCCACATAATCTTGTATTTAGTCTCATCGTCGTTTAAATTTCGAGTAATCTCTTCATTGACCATGTCTATGACTTCACAAATAAATCCCATTCGTGGATATTTTTCAAAATCCACCAAAGGGTTTTGTTGTGTTGAGGACATATGCAACACCAAGCCAAAAGGACTTGCTCTTCAAAACTATGTTCCGTGCACTTTGCCCAAAGGATCGATTCACATAAGAAATATATTCTTACATGCTCTTGAAATAAAGACGGGTTCATGTGAATCCTTAGCTCTAATCAAGCTTTGCAATGTAAGAAAGGCAGTGATGAATTGAGTAAATATAGGTTTCACCAAATCACTACCTACAAACCTTCTCACCATCACTAAAACCCACACATGAGCATAACAACAACAAAGCCTTTTCCTACAATTTAGTAGGTTTGGCTAAAATGGTGAAGCCTTCTCCCATTATAAATAGGGTCAGCTACATAGTTTCTTGCTCAAATCCATGTTGAAAGATTCGATTATTTTTACGTTGGTTGTCGACTACCTAATACAACCCCCACAAGGGGGGATTTGAACTCTGATCTTTTGGGTGGTAGGCACATTGCACTACCGCTAGACCATTTAAGTGGGTACACGCATGAGCATAAACAAAGTTAATTATTTTCTTCGTTTTCTTTAACCTCGATGTATGAATGGTAATTTCAGAATATCCTCCAACATCAAATATATGCAATGTGATGCACAAGGTGTCCAAGAAAGATTTTTCCTTTTTCCATCCACATTTGCCAAGATGCTTTATAAGCTGATACATTGTCTATTATCACTTGGACTACATTCTTCTCTTTAACCACCTCAACAACTTCACCCAACAATCTAAAAAGCATCTTGGCATCTTATAACTTGATCTGATGCATCAATTGACTTCAAGAAGTAAGTGCTTCAGTGATTATTATTTACCAAAAAATGATCAATGTGTGTCCATTCATGTCAGTCCAACTGTCAAGCACGATACTACAATCAGAAGCAATCCAAGAAGCCTTTGTATCATCAAGGTGGGTATATGTCGAATGGCAGGCGTCTCTTCTTTCAAAATCTAAGTCTGTAGTTCATGCATGGTCGGTGGTTTGAATCTCCTTCCATAACACATACATCAATCATAATTGTCAAATATGAAGGACTATTAGTTATGTTCAACGATAGTGAATTCCCATAAAAAATCTCCAAATGCTTCTGCAAATCCGCCTTTTTTCATATTTTTTCCAACATGTATTCAAAGTGAGTTGTTGTATTGGGATCTAATGTACCTGCAACTCTACCCTCTTGTGCAATAAAAAAATCCACGAGTCATCGACCTTACCTGACACCGCAAGAATCCACCATTGTTTTCTATGATGGTTGATTTTCATCACATACCGATGAACCTCACATCCCAACTCAACAAACATCTTCCATTTCTTCAAATCTTCTTCTCTTTTCATCACCCTTGCTTTCTATGAACATCTTCGTCTCTTGTTGAACCTCAATAACAATGCTTGGACAAGCTCACATTCTTACATGTCTTTACAAGATGGTCTTTCGATCGCTTGACCTCGTTGGTGATCTCATCGTATGAAAATTACATTAAACATACGCATAACCTTTAATGTGCGATGCACATACGCATAACCTTTGATGTGTGATGCGCATCCATTTCAAGTTCTCAGCAATATTTCCATCATGTATCTAATCTCCCCCACCCCATTTTGTCCTTTCCTCCCCATATCTACAAGTTACAACTTATTCAAAATCACGAAATGCACAATACATACAATAATATTCAAAAAAACTAGATGAATCGAATAAGATTCAACTTATTCAAAATTTGCAATACATACACAATAACATACACATAGCCATTAGATGAATTAAATATGGCGTAATACATACACAATATATATACAATAACATACGCAATAATACACAATAACATACTCATTCCTCAAAAAACAAAAAAAAAGTTTAAAAATATCAAACCTAGGGGTGGTGCGCATGACGAGTGGGCTGGGAGCATGGGAGACCGAAATGACGGAAATATGGGGGTCCTAGTACAAAAAATGATCGAAATGACCGAAATTCCGGTCGAAATTCCACCGAAATTCCATCGAAATTCTGTTTTGGTCGATACCGAAATTGTGACCGAAACCAACATTTAGGGCCTTGCTCTCAAGTGTGGAGACGACGACACTGGAACAACGACAAATCGTCGACCTCAAATCAGAGGAGTTATCAGTAGCCTAGTACTCGAGTTCAAATACACAAAGGGGGAGGTTGATGGGTTCTTTTTGTTCGAACAAAAAGAAAACCTTTGTTTTCTTTGATTTAGGACAAAACAAGCACGTAACCCAAAACAAAAGCAAAAGAAGCCTCCAACTTGAGGCTTATACCTCCATTCCCGCCTCGCGCCTCGGTTATGCCTCACATAATTAGGCGCACACCTCAACCGGAGAACCCAAGACGAGGCCTCAAGGCAAAATTGGTGTGCATCAACTCAAGGTGAAACTAGTGTGCCTTACCTCGAGGCATACGCCTTAGCGCCTCAAGGCGATGCTTTTTAAAACAATGAATTTAACTGAATGTTTCGTTGGATAATTCCGTATTAATCATACTCTTATTTCATGGATGTTGAAGTTAAAGTTGAATGCTATACTCTTTCATTGAAGAACAAAACTCGCTTCAAATGAAACAATCTTTACCTACTAAGAAGAGTGCCCAATTGTATATCGGGCTTCAAGCTTGACTCTCTGATACCAAAGTTATCTTTTGAAGGCTGTAAAAGTTGAGAACTCAAGGTAATCATTGTTACACAATTAGTTGCGAAGATAAAGTGATTGCATATTAGAGTTGAAGAATGTGTGCGACGAATTATATATCAAAAGAATCAACAGTGTCCATTTTGTGATACAACCGTTGCATTCAAAATAGAATTCGATTGTCTACCAAGATTTGCCAATTCTTAAGGTTGGAATTGCAAGGTAGATGCGTAGGTCACGATGGTCTAATTAAGTGCTTACTCAAGCTTGTAGAAAATTCAGGCTCCTAAAATGAATTTTCATATTTCTTTTTTATTAGTTCCATATATTACAGGTATACCCCTCGAAGGGCTCACTTTAAAATCCCCCCTTTTGCAAGAGTGCAATGCTTCGAATGCAAAATCAAAAATGTTGGCCACTGCTTCCCTACGTAGTAATTTGATTTAGTACTGTCAAAATTGTCGACCACGCTCTAGAAAGAATTGTACAATTTGATGAAATGCATAGGCATGCCATTGGATTGGAAAACTAAAAGAGTTGCATCCATCCCCTAATACCAATGGGGGGACCGATGGTAAAAAGGGAAGAGTGGCATGCCAAAGCATACATGAGCTCTTGAAGATGTCGAAATTTCTATCCAAGATTGTGGAGCCTCATGGTGGCTGTTGATCCTTGAGGATGGCTCAATGGGTGCGGTCACTAGAGATGGATTGGTGTGAGGTTCTCTGTTGAGAAGACTTATAGTATCTTCTCGAGGTCAGTTGCTTTCCTACTCTGGGATCTACGCGCAAGAATATAAAAGTAATTGGAGGTAGAAGATCCCCTTAAAAGTAAAGTTTTTCAAGCTTCTCTGGCAAACGTATTTTATGATGAACCATAGAGCCAGGTTCTTCCAAGGTGAAATGTCGTATTGCCCATGATGTTTTGTGAATAGTGAGAATGTTGATCATATTTTTCACTTGTGAGGACATGATCGGAGCATAAATGATCATTGTCATGACCGATATGATGCCCACAAGGACTCTATTGGTCCCAATTGGTCTGGGACGGAAAAAGACGAGATCAAGGCAGTGGTTATCATGTGGGCTATTTAGCTGGCAAGCATGGTGGTACGGTCTAAGACTCTTTCTTAATCTTGATCTTTTTAATTAGTGCTATAACTCTTATTAATAAAGTCTTTGTGTTTAACTTTTCAAGGTCCTCTTTTTTTACCTTCCAAAAAAACAATGGGGTGTTGTATATTTGCTCTAGAAAGTAATAGAACAATTGGCTTTATGGATTATTCAAAAATGAATGAAATAGAGAAAAGAGTAGTCCACAACAAAACTTGAAGAGTTCACAAAAATTTGGCTACCAACATATCATATCATCAACAAAATCCTTATCACATTCCCCCTTTAAAAAGTTATCTTTTTTGTATTAATCATGGGATAACTTTATCTTCAATTTCAAAATAGCTACTGGAAACTCCAAACTAGAGAATACATTTCTTTTTTTTTGAAGCCAAGAAGAGGGGGATACACTCGATGGTGTTCACCCCAATTTATTAAGAGAGAAAGTTGGTGTTACAAAAAAGAAAAGAAGGAAAAATAAAATCCCCCGCTAAGGAGGCAAGTAGCCTCCCGAGGTTGGCAGCCAGCACCTAAACAGAAGGATAAAACATGCAAATCACACAAGGCACCAATCAGCCACCAAAGCCCTAGCACGGCAAAAGACATTCTCCAGATAAAACCGCTGCTCGGAGAAGAGGGCCTCGTTGCGAGCAAGCCATAGCGACCACAAGCAAGCCACCGATGCTAGAAAACGCCTTCTCTCCAACCACCTGTTAGAGAAGAGGGAGTCGCAGAAGGACTCCACATCACGAGCGAGCATCCAATTCACAAAGGGGTCGTCCCACATTTCCCGGACCATGGGGCAAAGAAATAGCAGATGGTCCAGAGTTTCCACATTAGAAAGGCACAGGCCGCAAGTGTTAGAGACCGAGGGGATCAACCTGGAGCAGCGATCGCGCGTCAAGAGCCTCCTTCGACGCAAGAGCCAAAGAAAGAAGATGATACGAAGCGGCAAACCCAAGCCCCAGAAGAAGCCACAGTCACGCATCAAAGCATCCGAACTAGGAGGCGGAGGACGAAGCAAAGAAACATAGGCCTTCCGAGTAGAGAAGGGACCGTCCCTCCAAACCCAGTGATCCAAGCCATCAGAGAAAGAGCCCGCCAGAGCAAGAGCATTCATCAAAGCCAGAAACTCATCGAACCTCTGATCGGAGAAGGAGCCCAGAAAGCGAGGAGACCAAGAATCGTCCACCCAGCATGAAGCGACGGAGGCCTCCTTATTCTCCGCCAAAGCGAAGAGACGAGAATACATTTCTGTGTAACTTTTAACAAACCAATGTCCAAAAAATACACTTAATTCTCTTTCTGAAAAAAAAATACCACTCGATTCATTATTGTTCCACATGAGACCAACATATTCATAGTACCACAAACCAACATCAAACAAAAATGAAATAACTGCCCACCTCACAAGATCACACCTTGTAGGTGGGAAACATGGTGAGCACCTTCGTCTACCCCTCCACCATCATCGATGTCAATCTGATTCACGCAACGATGAATCCACCTCCCATGTTTCTCTAATGGAGTGGTACAACTACCGACTACCGATAGGAGGTGGATGAACCCACGAACAGAAAGGGGTATCTAGCCCATTGAGGATGGGGTGGGGACCAAGGCCCTAAATGTTGGTTTCGGTCACCATTTCGGTATCGACCAAAACAAAATTTCGATGGAATTTCAGTGGAATTTCGACCGAAATTTCGGTCATTTCGGCCATTTTTTGTACTAGGACCCCCATATTTCGGTCATTTCGGTCGAATTTTGATTTCGACTGGATATCGATATTCGACAGAAATTCGACCGAATTTCGCTGAAATTTGAGCCCATGGTAGGGACAACGGTAAAGTGGTGGCCGTCCGACATGGGACTAGAAACCTATTTTACGAAGGGGGCCCACATCCATCTCCATCATCTTCGCCCCAATTGCAAGCATACAATGCTCTTGGAAGTGGTATCAAGGCAGCCAATCATCTCTTTCAAATATGTTATAGAATGATTATTGAATGTGATTTCTTTTCATTTTAATCCTTCATCACTTTTCCCCGATGGTTTGACACATAAAATAGATGGCAAGAACACTAGTGTTAGTACATGGATTTTGTGTGGTCTTAAGTGGAATCATGAAATATGTAGCACATGAGACCTGTAGACAAAGTTCGAAGAAGCAGAAAGTAAATTCCCAAAAATTAAATTTTGATAAAATATACTTCTCGAACTTTTCAAAAGGGAACTTAGCTAGAATTGCCAACATAATATTATTATTTGCACGTGTGATTTTTCAGTAGGAAAAGAAAAGAATGCACTGAGGAAGACAGTGTTTTATAAATGGACAAGTTTTAATAACTATAAATACATAAATATGGATGTGACAAAGCACAAAAGGAATAAAGTAAATATAAAATTACAAAAGAATAAGTAGTGTAAGAACTACAAGCAGGACTATACAGCATAAAGAAGGAAACTTTTCTGCAAGAACGTGTAACATAAGAGGAATTTGAGGAAATAAACTTTTAAACAATTGGAAAGAGATACCTCCTCCTTGACGGAGAGAAACAAAGGTATGGCTCCATGATGCCCTACCCAAAGAAAACTTAATAGTGGAACTTCGAGAAGAATGCTATTAGGCTTGACCTAAAAAAATGAACTGGTATCTTGTCGATTCCATACATTTAAGGGAATTGTTACAAATTTAGATAAATTTGTTAAAGGTTATGTTGATGATGTAGCACGAAATGCCACATAATATGAATTTGACGAGAAAAATAGTAAAACTGACCTAACTGGGGCCACGATAAAGGAGAAATGTATTTCAGCCGATGTCAGTTCCAGGCCCTACATATAGAGAGAGCCTCTTGGCATCCTGCTTTGAGACAAGATGAGTTTTATAAGTTCCTAAAGCTTATCGGGGTATTAATATCTTCCAATTCACAAAAGAAAGTGCTTGAAGAATGTTACTTTGACATCAATCAAACAGAAATGGAAGCTAATCGAAGTGTCTAGGTAGAAGTAAAGCACTAGAAACAACACTCAGTGCAATTCCCCTCTAGCTCTTTAATCGACAACAGAGCATTCAATGCACACTCAGTGTAAGACATAAAAAGTCAAAACAAACACCAGGGCATTAACCCAAAGGAATTCACAATACTCCCTGCAAAATTGTGTAATTAATTAAATGCTGATAAAGGGAGTGGAAGTTGCAAAAAAACTACAGTAAACGGACAGCATTTTCATACCATTAGCGGAGTATTGCTGTTCAATGCCAAGATTTTTCTTAGAAGCAGCAGGACCTATGCGCATGGGCCTTGACGAACAAAACATGCCATTCATTTCTGTCATGGCACGGGCTTGTTCGGTTGCATCCCCAAACCTGACAAATCCGTACCCTTTTGATCGCCCAGTAATCCTATCAATCACAACTTTTGCTCCCTTTAAGGATGGGTAGAGGGGTTTGAATGTCTCTTGCAACACGTAATCAGTAACATCAGCAGCTAAATCTCCAACGAATATTGTATAATCGGGGGTGTCTTCTTTTCTCTCTCCAGCACTGAGGGTAGCCCAGTTCAGCTTGAATGTTTGCTCGGAATTTGGCATCATTTGCCCATTGTATGCTTGAATAATGACCTCAGCAGTAGCACGAGATGCAAACTCAATAAAACCATAGCCCTCTATTAGCCCAGTCTGTTTGTTACGAATAACTTTAATAGAAAGAACCTGGAAGCAGCCATGTCAAACACCGTCAAGTAACAATTATTAACTACAGAGAAAAAGCAATACAAAGTCAAGTATATAAAAGACAAATACAGACAATAACACATTTAATGATCTTAAAATGATACAAACAAAAACGTCTGACAACAAACAGTAACAAAATCACGTGTTTGATTAAGAAAAGGTCTGCATTACCAAGTGCCCCTATACATGATAGAACAAGTAAACACTATGCAAAATGAGAGGGTTTTAGGTCTAGATAGAAATTTTATTTGAGAATAGTGCCAACTACAGATTAATCAAGACGAAAATATTTTCCCCATCAAAAGAATACATGAAACTAAGAGTTAAAGAAACAGAAGAATGGTTACATGGTTACTTTAATAAGCCTCCTAGATTTATCTTTTTTTACATTTTTTCTGCGGAGCATGGTCTCTTCGCAGAAAAATCAAAAGTCACTTTTTCCCAATCAACAATCCATCACACGAAGTATTCCTTCACCTATAGTTTAAGGCACCAACTATTAACCTTTGGAAGTTCTTAATCAACTCCATTGCAATCATGCCACTCAATCTCACCGCAAACCCCTTGTATCAAAAGGAATACAAAAAAATCGCATCTTTCCGCCTCCACATCAAAAAGGACAGAACTTTCATCCATCCCTTCCAAGCAACAGCGAAAACAAACAATACCCACAAATAAAATTCACCAAAAAAACAAGAAAACCCCCCAAAAAAACCGACCTCTGAACCCTGGAAGCACCCACGCAGGTAATTCTCGTCCATCCAGTAGAGGAGGTTCCCGATCCAGATGGTCCGAACCTCGTCAGGCTTCAGGGCAGGCGCCGCCGGGTATTGTGGCTGCAGTGCCATTTGGTAGGGCACGGGCGCGGGGAAGGGCTGTGGCGGAGGGATCTGGGAGGGTTGCTGGTTCCAGGTGGGCTGAGGGGCTTGGGGGTACTGCGGCGGCGGGACCATCCCCCACTGCAGCGGCTGCGGCGGAGGGGGCTGCTGCTGCGGCAGAGCGACGCCGGGAGTGGGTTGCATCATATTGGGAGGAAAGGGGGAGGAGGCAAGGGAACCCTAATTTGGGGAGAAGGGGGAGATATCGGGCGCTGGAGAGGAAGGATGGAACTTTACTTTCTCAATTGGATCGGAGCGTGGAATTGCAAGAAGTTGGTTTCTTTCTCTTTTTTTTGGAATGGGAAAAAAAATCAATTGAAGAATAAGGGTGTTGCGATAATGATAAAAAAATAAGGTACCTGATGGATTGGCACGTGATGAATAAAGATGTAAAGGATTTGTAAGTTCATTTATTTTTGGTTTGTTGTACTCCTTCCATATTCCAACTTCGATGTATTTACATTGTAGGGACTGACAAATATAAAATGAGCAATACAATAAGTATGTGTTTATCGTGAACATATTCTCGTTTCCACACATCATAGACATTTGTACACAATTATTGCAAATTTAAAACATTTACAAGCACATTATAGGATGCCAAAAGCTAGATGATAATGTGTTTATTACAAATCGATTCATTGATTGGATCATGAGTGGATGTTGATATGCATGTGAGGTGGATGATCGATCTTTCCTTCTCTTTGATTTATCTTTCAGTTTCCTCCAACATCTCGTCCCTACAATCCAATCTAAACTCCAATACGTGATGTAAATCTGCCAAAAACAGATTCTCCGCGATCAAAGACTGGATATTTGATGAATCTCGTATTCATCATGCTAAAATTGGTTAATTAAGCTATGTTCTGAAAATTCATGTGCATTTAATCATTTATAGAACATCATTAGCATTCATACATGTGTAAAAAATATTCGCATTCCAACATATATACTTGCATAATGTGTAAATTAGCTCAAAAAACTGATAACTTCTCATATTTTTAGTTAATTCATCCTAACTCCAATTAATCCCTAACCACCTCCATTATGTAGATATTACTAAAAAGAATAAATAAAAAGTATAATATAAAATATGGTAAATTACAAAAAAAAAGGACCAATCTTTACATGGATTCCCAAATAAGGGACTGATCTTTAGATTGTAACAAACAAGGGACTCGTCTTTGATTTAACGATGGAGGCCCCAGCGCCGTTAACATATTACTCAATTTGTGATTTAGATGGACGAGTATACCCTTGGGTCTCGAGGGGCGGGAGGGCTTCTCTGGCCTGTGGCGGGCTTCATGGGGTCTTCCCGGGGGGAGGCAAGCTGGACACGGGAGGCACGGGGGGAGGCGAGCTGGACACGGGAGGCGGAGGGGAGGCGAGCTGGACACGGGAGGCGAGGAGGGGGGGCGGGGAAGAAGGCGACCTAGACACGGGAGCTTCTCCGGGCGCGGGTGGAAGCTCGGCCCGCGGGAGGGGGGCTTGGGGGTGGTGGGTTTGGCGACCGTGGAAGCTCGGCCCGCAGGAGGAGGGGGCTCCGGGACGGGGAAGCTCGGTCCGTCCATCTACTGTTATTCAGTGACGTCGTTCGGGCCTCCATCGTTAAATCAAAGATGAGTCCCTTGTTTGTTACAATCTAAAGAACAGTCCCTTATTTGGGAATTCATGTAAAGGTCGGTCCCTTTTTTGTAATTTACCCAAAAAATATTAACTCAAATAAGTGTCAAATAACCCAAAGTCTAATTTCACACCTCTCGGACTAAAATGCACATATCTTCCTCATACAATGTTCAATTTCGATCTCAATTTTAAAGTACTCAATTTTCAAATACCTTCAAATCATGATCAATTTCGTAAATCTCGAAGCTCATTGTAAAAGTTGGGTTTTGGGCCTCTTTTGCTCATTTTAACTTTTTGTTATTTTTGACCCGAGTCTTTATGTACATAATTAACCCTTTTAATTTTATTTCTTCTTCATTTATGTTCTTTGATGAATGTTTTATCAAGTGGCACAAAAAACCAAATCTATATTAAGACTGAAATCAAAGAAACTGGTTGTGTCCGAGAATCCATTGTTAATATGTATAAAATCTCGTATTTCGTACTTCTATTTATTGTCCTAATTTCTTATTTATTAAAAATCTAAAAAATATATTATTGTGTAATTAATTTTCTTGTATTTTATCGTATTTTTTCTATTTTTTATCCTCTTTTAAACCATCAAAAAAATTACAAAACTCTAAAAAGCTGGTCTTCTATAGACATAGAGATCACCTAAAATTCCGCTTCACACAGATGGCCTCTTTTGCTCCTAGTTCCTTCATGAAATTGTAGATCTCGTCAAGAAAAACAACTTTTGTGAAGGAATTTTTTTGATCCGAGGTCTCCTTCTATTTCTTTTCTAATTTTCTTCTTATTTCTATATGAAATCTTTTTGGGGTGGCACGTGACAGCTGATGACTCGAAAAATCACCAAGACTCGGGTGAATATAATAGATCAAGGATCGTTGCAACGCGGATCTCGGAGATAAGTCGGCTCAATCAAGAAAAAGTAGAAAACAGACCACCAATCAAGCAAATAAAACAAGAAAATCAACAATAGTGGCCCTGACTATGAGATTAGCCTGGTGTAGCACCCAGGGTCAGACTCAGGGAGCACGAATTAGCCTTGCGGCCTACGAAGTAGTCAAAAATGAAATGAAGGAAAATAAGTATTTTTGGTGATTTTTTAATTATTTTTATATTTTTTTTTGGATTTTTAATAATGGAGGAAAATAAGGAAAGGCAAGAAACAAGCAACTTCAATCAATTATATCAACACTAAAAAATGGTCCAAAAATTCCAAAAAAGATATTTTTATGTTTTTTAGGTTTTTATTGTTTTTGGTGAATTTTTGAGATTTTTATAATTTTTGTGGAATTTTCTAAAAATCAAAGAAGGCAGAAATGCAAGCAAACTATCCAGTCAGGCTTTAAAGACCAATTTAAAATATCAAATGGTCCTGGACTAGCCTGGAGGTAATTTTTATGAAAAATATAAATAACAAAGAAAATTCAGAAAAAGAGTATTATTTTTGGAATTTTCTACAATTTTTTAAAAATTTTATAAGTTTTTAGTGGTTTTTCAATTTTTAGGGTTTTTATATATCCAAAAATCACTACAATTGCACAGAAAATCAAACACCACAAAATTAACAACTCCTAATTTTGTTAGAATTTTTGAAAGAGTTTTTATTTTTTATGATTTTATAATCAGGACAGAGGTAAAAACAACTATTTTTGAATTTTTAAAATACTAAAAAGCTTCAAAAATGCACCAAATTTTTATTGAAAATTTTACACAGTGACAGGAGCCACGTGTCCAATTTTCACAAAATTTGGATTTGATTTGATATTTTATTTAAATCCAAAATAAGCTCATAGTGCACAGGGACCTAAATGTAAGAAAAATAAGTTTCAAGGGCTAAAAAGTAACAAATCTAGAAAGCTGGGGGTCCCCCGTGCAAAATTTCCAAGTCCCCACGCGCGCTGCACGTGGTCTGGGCATAGAGGGACCTAAATGTAATAAACTTACTTCCATGGGCTTATTAGCAACATGTGCTGAATGTCTAGGGAAGAAGTTGCAAAATACCCAAAAAATTCTACACATGTCGAATAAAAGTGTTCACAGGGGTATGGATGCAAATATCAGAAAGTATCTTTCATTCAATAACACCTCAAAACATTAGCCCAGACAATGCAATTTCACCAAACATCACGTGACGATGCACGTGTCTCACATATACATGGATGAAAATGCAAATACACAAAAGATTCAGGTCCTAAGTGCAATTGTTCAAAAATAAAAACAATTGAAATAAATATTTACAGGATTAAAAAGTAAATGCGAAAAGGAGGGGGCCTAAATGTAAATTACCCCTTATTATCCGAGGGCTGGAAGCGTGCCATGTGTGATATTGAACGGTTGAGGGGGCGCAGCGCCTCTGCGAAGAAGTCGGCTCGGATCAGACGGCTGAGGGCCAGCCACGTGTGAGATCGGACGGTGGCTGCTACGCGGATAACCCTTCGCCTAGATGGACGACGAGGAGGGAGCCACGTGGATGATCTGACGGTGAGGGATCACGGGCTCCTCCTCATGTGAACGTGCGGTCCGGATCAACCCCAGGGAGATCTAACGGTCGCTGGACTCCTCAAATGGATGGATCTAATCTAAACTGGAGCGTCGGGGAAGATCGGACGGCTGCGGGGGATCCTGGAGGAACACGGCTCCGACGAACTTCGCAGGAGCACCACGGGTGCGCTGGGCCTCCGCTGCTACGGCTGGAATGTGGAATAGACTTGCCTCGATGCTCCGCAGCTGATGAGCTCCTCCGATGACGCCGGGAAGCTCCGAGGAGCTCCGACGATAGAGGTGGAGCTAAGCTCATGTGCATGGATGCTAAGACCCTCAAATGGGTCTCTTCTGACATGAAAAAGAGCACAACAAGCTTGCTGGGTCGAGGGCAAAGTGCCTCGACCCTGTAAGGGGTGAAATGGGTGCGTGGGTGAAGCGGGGTGGTACCCTCCGGCGAAGCAATGGCGGAGGAGGGTGGATGACCTACTCCGGGGCGAGACAGGTGGGGATGGCTGAGTGAAGAAGGTGGAGAGGAGTATGGAGAAGGTGGTGGAGTGGTCGGATTGTTAAATGGGTGGTCGAAGTGGAATGAATCGGTCGGCGACGGTGGCGGAGCGATTTAGGGGAAAACCGAAATTACGCGAACCTAAAAGCCATCTACGTTACCTGGTGGAGGAAGTCGACTAGGCTGAAGCTCAAGGAGCTCCGGGGGTCATCGCCTCAAGGGTTCGTCGCTTCCCGAGGCTGGGCTCGCTCGGTGGCGGAGCACGGCGTTGATCGCCGCCGGATCAGTGGTTCCTGGCTGCCCGAGCCTCGCTTCGACTCTCTCTCGCACGGCTGTCACTCAGGCGAGGTGGAGGAGCTCACTAACGTCGAGGGGGAAGGCCAAAGATGGATTGAAAAGCTGGCCGGAGGCGAGGTCTTATACGGCTAGGGGTCCGAGAAGATGAGAGCATATCGGAGCTCGGATCCCTAGGCAAAACGACGAGCGAGGGTCTCGGATCTACAGGGAATACATGGAGCTCGGGGTTTGAGGAAGTGGGTCGCGGATCTTGCGGAAAAAAATGGAAGAAGAGCGGGTCGGGCGCAGATCCGGGAAGGAAGTGGTCCAAGGGGAGAGTTGACCGGGGGTCAACAATCCCCCGTGGACCAATCAGAAGCCGCCAATTATTATTTATTTGGAAATTCATTTAAAAATAATAAATGACCTTATTTTGAAAAACTTAAAACATGAAAACTGTTTATTTATTTTCAAATTATTTTCTTGTGATATTTATTTATTTTTTTGAAATATAATTTAGGTATTTACAAAATATTATTATTATATATAGGTATATACATATGTATTTTTGATTTTTTTTATTTTTAATTATTTACTTTTGTACATTTTATTCCAATTTTATATTTTATTTAATTTTAGAATAAAATTTGTAATAATAAGGTATTTTTATTTTATTTTTATTAATTATTTACAAAGGTTAAATAAATACTTTTATTTATATACATACATGGTATATACACAGGGTGGCTTTTTGGTTTTTATTTTATTCCTTTTTATTTTATTTTTATTTTTGTGATTTTTATTTTATTTATTTACACTATGGATTGTGGAATATATACATATTTTTATTGAATTTTAATTATTTATTAACAAGGAGAAATAAATAGATATGTGGTTTATATACACATGGTCTATGTACAATGATGAAGTGAATTTTATTTCTATTTTTGTTTTTCCATTTTTATTTTGATTTTATATTTACAAATATATAAATAAATAAACATCCATTTTATTTTGAATAAGAGGAAAATAATTTTTATTTATTTATAGGTGTATGTACAACACATGAGCTTCCCTATCTCCCTCTACTTGGGTTCTTTTGCGGTCAGGCCCATGTTGAGCCCTCCCTTGGGATTAGGTCGCTCAATATTTATTCTAAATATCTCCCTCTTTTTCTTTTATTTCTTTATTCTTTTATTTATGCACAAAAACATGCTAATTATTCATTTTTACACAATGCATGCTATTTGACAATTATTGCTATTTACATAAATATACATGTGTTTTGCATAGGTTTTGTAGCTAAAATAAAAGAATAAAGAGTGATGAATGGGTATTCATCAGCAGCCCCTGGGCATGCCACGTGGCACCCCATCTCACCCCTACACCCTTTCTCCTCTCTCCTCCCTCGGTCACGTGCCACACACGTGACCTCTCCTCCTCCTTGTTCATGTGCGAGGCACGTGACATCCGCTCCCCCTCCCTCATGCAACGCCTCCTTCTCCTGTAATTGTCGCCGCCGCCTCCCTTGTAACAATCGTCGCCGCATCTCCTCCCCTTCTCTGATCATTACAGCCGCACGCGCCTAACGTATCTTCCCCACCTCTATTATAAAGCCCCCCATCGTCGGTCATCCATCCCATCCGCCATCATCCCGAGTAGCCGAGAAATGGGTTTGTGACAGGAACCCCATTCTCAAGCATTACCTCCTTTAGGTGCGATCCATGACACTCCATTGCTGTGTCGCTGCCCCATTACGAGCAGTCGAGCTTCGTGTCCCATCAACGGTCACTGAGGAAACAATCGGAGAAGGTCTTCGCCTCCTTTATCTTCCAGGCGACCCACCGTCTTCCTTTCTCTCTCTTATACATGCATCAACCTCCATCTCCACAGAAGCCTCGCTCGCACTACCTCGTAATGGAGGCTCATCCTACGCGTTTCACCTTCATCGCCACCTTCGCCTCGCTCACCTGCCTCCTCCGCGACTCTGCCCTCCCCACTCGGACACGCCCTCACCCCCGAGCACCTTCTTCTCGCGTCGACCATCCTCGACTCTGTCGCCCCATGTCGACGACACCGCCTCGACCGTAGGAGGACCGCCCCCATCCTCTCTTTTACACTCACCCCGCAGGTCCACCGCCACCGCCTCGCAAGCCCTCCGCCTCAATCACAGCTCAGCCTCCATCGCTCGGTCGTGTGTCAGCCGAGCCGGAGCACTTTCTCCGCCCATGCCCGCACCGCTGCCTCCATCACCGCGCCTCAACTAGTGGTCGTTGGATCGGGCCCAATCCCTTGATCCAACGGTCATCAGAGTGCCACACATCACGTCCAAGCCTGCCGCCCCCACCTTGAGGCTCGGGCATTCCGGACCGCTTTTTGCTGCCATGTCAAGGCTCGGTCCATCCGAGCCTTCACTTTGGTCCGAGCCTCCAGCCCCGTCGACCGAGCTTCTGGTTCGAGGCTCTGAACCTCATGCCCACATTCAAATTACCGTTCCCGCCCCCACCGAGCCTCCTATGCATGTGTGCAGCACGTGTTGCTGAGTAAATTGCATCCACATCCTCGGAAGTTCCAGATATTACAAAAGGGTCCATGCTGCCCAGGTCATGTGTTGCTCATGTGGCAACTTGAAAAAATTGATGAAAGGCCCAAGCGATTTTACTTTATTGCAAGTAAGTCCTCCAGGGGTCCAATTGAGAAGAAAACTTATATTTTTATTGCATTTTAGTCCATGGTATTTAATTTAGCTTATCTTTCTCATACAAACTCCATTTTTAGTGCATAATATGTCGTTTTAAAGTTAATTCTAATTTTGTGCTCTTTCATCTTACATATCTTATGAACATATCAGAGAATATTTATGGATGAATATTTGAGGAACATTTTAATTCATGTTAGAAATTGACATATTTGTGCCATCCTTAACTGAGAAGATCATTGACTTATTTGCAGGAAATAAAAGTGCAATGAACTGAATTTATTTGAAACTCTTGCTGATATTGATATTCTTGAGGATTTAATTTTTACAAAAGATCAATTAAGATTTATTCCTTTAAGATTATTATCGATTATTTGAGAAATTAAATCACAGAAATTTCGAGGCAAAATATTCTACTTCTAGATTATTATCAATTGATCTATTTATCTGATGCATTGGAATTAATTTGGATATATCTTGAAATTATTTGATCTGTGATTTCACTTCGAGGATACTGATCAACACTTTACTGGATTAAAAATTCATAATTCACGGATCCTGAGCTTCATTCTCTCTATTTATTTCTTCACATCAGCATTACATTGTATTATATTCTTTCAACAAAGAAATTAATTGAACATTTGATTAATTATTCAAACTAATTTAAAATCATACAACTAAAAATCATTGTTCCCTGTATTCGACTTTGGTACACTTGCCAAGTAAAAATATTCCACAACATTCAAATTTTGTGGTTTTTTGACGAACCGAATTTGCCTCCTATACTACGACAATTATCGATTCTTAAAGAGGTAAATTTTGAGCTCATCAAATGGCATTATTGTCGGGGAAGCGACGTATTTTTAAGGTTTTATATTATTTTCTGTAATGAATTTTTGTGAAACTAATTTTTGTGTCATTTTTTTCTTTATTTGCATTTTATTTTCTGCATTTCATTTTACATTTTTTCTCCCGCTACATATCCTAACCGCATTGTCTTTCTTTGCAGATAGCTCGGAGCGATTTTTGGATATTATTAAGGATCTACGAAGAAGAATGAATTTTATTTTCTGTGAGAAAGAGCTTATAGTTTAATTTCTGTATTATTCTCAAGGTCCCTCTCTTTGAACCCTTGTAATAATTCAGACTGAACTTCTCTGCGATGTATTGGGTTTGTTTCAACCCCTTTTGTGTGGTTAGGATCCGACTTGAGTGGCGTATAAATTAGGCACATATACGCTTGCTTGTTTATCCTTGATTGTGCTCGTAATTTTTAGGCCACACTTCTTCATTAACTAGACACACTATAGATTATTCAACATTAGCCAAATTTTAAATCAATTCTTTCTCGCTAATAGAACTATCTGCGTAGGATGATTTCAATTGTGCATATCATTTAGTGTAATTTAAATTCCTTGTATTGCATCCCGCATGAAGAACACGAGGAATCACTGTAAGTCTTCTTCTTAAGCATGCATCATTGATTTACGTTTACATTGGCTTTTTCGATTCTCTCTCCTTAGTTTTACAACTTATGAATTAAAAGAATTGTGACTGCTCATTAGGCGTGAATTTATGTGCTCACATAAACTTTAGTGATAACCTTAATCTAAAACTAGGAAAGCTAATCAAGGCGTCTGTAAATAAAATTAATATAAAATTAACCCTTGTGTCTAGTGGAGATAAACCCACTCATTGTTTGTAAGGACAAGATCTTACACTTACACAGAGCTAAAAACCGAAAAATTTCATTCAGAATACTGATTTTAAAAACAATTAGCTACTTTTCAGTGAGGGTTTCGGGTAGCCGTTTTACGGTCCGACTTCCCTTAGCAAAGTGGGTAGTTTAGAGGATACTACGGAAGGCTCCGTCCTCAAGTAACACAGTAGCTGTTTAAACGGTCCGTAGTTACACCTATACTGGTTGAAAGTAGGTGCAACTAGTTGTATGAACTCGGGACAGTCTTTGTGAAATATTTTAGCACCCAACATCTTAGCTTAATTTTCAAGATCGTTTTGTCATTAAATTAAAATGAAAAGTAAGCGGTCGAACCCTAACGTGCCTTCACAAGTCTCAAATGAGTGACTCGACTGATTTGTTTTTTATCTTGTGTCTATTTCGCTCCTTGTTTGGATCATCTTCTTCTTCTTCTTGTTCTATTCCACATGTACTCCTGATCCACCTTGTATACGAATATTGAAGTCGGAACTTCGACCGACTTGACGACATCGCCTGACTTTGCCAATTCTCCATACTTCTCACCTCCTACACATTCTTACCCACCCAATACCCTCCCTTACCAATCTAGCACACCATCTACCCAAAAGTTTGCTAGCCAATATGACATATACATTAAGCAAACTACCGTTGAGAATGATGATCGCTCGACCTACATGTATCAAATTTACATCTATATACCTTTGACCCAAAGACTTCCTACTAACGACCAAATAGAGAGGCCTACACCTTACATTCATCTTAACTGGATCGAATCTCATAGGCCCTCTTGCTCTGCACTCAATGAGCCCTCATACACAGAGAATGGGATTCATGATCCAACTCCACCTTCCCACTTTCGATGGATTCTCGATTTTGAGTCTCAGACTATTAGCAAGAAACACATACTCAACTCAGAAATGCGAGCCTATGTTTAGGCATACTGAGTATGGAACCTCAATCTCTCAACAAATTCATTCCAACCAGACCAGTAATCTTCCCAACCAATCACTAAAGGATGAATACCTGCAAATCAAAAGAAATGTGGAAGAATTGAGGAATGAATTCGAAAAAGCATTGGAAGCAGAAAAAATAGAATGTGCTAAACTTGGTATCGAGGTTTTTTCAAGTGGAGATGATCTCGAGGAAAGAAATGATACTAAGGCACCAACATCTCCTATACAGCTAAAGTCACCACCACCACTGACCTCTGACCCCCCTACTAACCATATCAAAGAAAAGAATAAGAAATAGAAAAAATAGAAAATTCAAAAATATTGGATAATTCTGAAATAGAAGCATTTTACAAGAGTCTGATCTTAGAGCTTCCATTGATCAAGTCCATAGAATATGTGCCTGATATTAAGCAATTTGTGAAGAGCCGACTTAATCCTAAAAAGATGGGCAAGAAACGATCCAGGACTGAATATCATGTCATATCTATGGGCAGTTCTTTGGTGATGAATCGAAAAACCAAGAGCCGCAAAGTCAAGCGGTTGATTCGGATCACACGTGAAATTGAGGATACCTTATTCACTTATGTTCGATCAGACGATGACTTTACATTAAACATCCTCCCCAAATCCGTTTTTAACCAACTCAAACTCGGTCAACCCAAGAAGACTAGGGTGATCGTTCATTTACCTGATCGATCCACCAAAAAACCACAGAGGATTGTTTCGCTCGTCGTAAACTTCTGAGGTGACAAATACAAAGTGGACTTTATTGTCCTTGATATTGAGCACCGCGGAGGATTCTCTGAGTCTCCTATACTTTTAGGAAAGTCATTCTTAGCCTCCGCTAAGGCAATTATGGATTGTGAGACTCAAGAAATTATGTTTCTGAACTCGGACCACAATGAACATACCCTCAATGATACTACTTGCTCTGAGGAAACCCAACTTGAAACCAACAGTCGTGATAAGGAGAAAGCCATGTTACATGATCATACCTTTCCTCAAGAAATACAACCACAAACCCTAGGAGAGTCACTTGACAAATCGACTGTTGGACAAACCTCTGATTCTCAGCTTAATACAACTCCTTTGAGGAATCAAGATCTTGGAGCTTATGCAGAGTTGAACCATATTTCTGAGGAACATCACGACTATTTAAGTGGTCCAATTTTTGAGTCGGCAGTAAATCATGAGATACTTGAACATACAAGGAACTGACTCTCAAAACCTCTGATGTCACCAAAAGTCACGACTATCATAAGGTGACATCAACATCCCCATCCAACACTCACAAAACCACCAGGAACAATCTCCCTCACGCGAAGCATCATATGACCTTACAAGAATTGGTCGATTTTTATGGGGATTCATCTAATGAGGAACTCATGCATGCCACACCGATCACTCAAGAAAGGGAGAATAAGACCGCCCAACTTCCTCCCGATACTTCTCAAGGAAACAAACTGATCAAGAAAGTCACCTTTGACCTTAGACACCAGGTGATTTTGAAGAGTCCTTGTCTGATCCTGAATTGGTTCATCAAGTAAGTGCAATAGGTATGTCTCTGATCCAAAGACACTTATCTTTGATTAACAATAGTTGGATATCCTCTGCATAGGACTACTATTCTCTTGAGGACGACTCTGATGATGGTTGGTCTTCTTCCTCCTCCCCCTCTTCACCGCCCTCCACATCTACATATTATCTCCTTCCACAGTCCCACAAGAATGTTTGCCACAAACCTCCTTGACCATGTACATCCATAAATCTATCCAGTTCCTCACTTGTAATTATCCGATCATACTTAGGTTGATCTGAGCCTAAGTATAGGGGGACTGATATCATTGTATATACATCACTGCTCACTCTCGGCTGCCTCATTTCATGTTTTTCTGCTATGCTTAGTCCCTCAAAAGTCTAAGAATAGGGAGGCATGTCGACTTATATTATTCTTGACTCAACTATATTTAGTACGAGCTATGTCTACATTTCACTTTGTGTCATGAGGACATAACACATGCCAAGTATAGGAGGCGTGTTTGTATATATTCTATCTACTTTATCCTTAGCTCGTACTTTAATTATTTTCATCTAACATTTGGATTGGGTATAAGTAGCGTATATTATGTATATAATACTAAATGATTTATGTAAATAATATTTATTTTTCAAAAAAAATACAAAAACAAAAAAAACAAAAAACATTTTGCATAAAAAAGAGAGAGAAAAGAAGAAGAAAAAATCACTCATGGTCTTGCATTTCATCAAGCTTCTCATGCATTCCTTCGTTGGATTATTCCTGACATATTTACTGTCACTCAAGGCTTGAGGATTTTGAGGACACTTCATGAGGGTTCTGAACTTATAATCCACACTTACCCAGTTTGAAAGATTTGAGCGCTATATTGCACTCTTCATCTCTACCTTCAAAAGAATATGATCGGCATTTCACTTTCACAACTGCATGATTGATGAGATGAGTTGAGTTATTACTTGAGGAACTATGACTAGAGATTTGATTTTAGACACGATCTAATGATGCTCGAGGATGAGATAAAGTTAATAAAGGCTTCAAGAAACCTGATTGTCAGCAAAACTTTAGCCAGTATGTGAACAAGTTCATATGTTATCTTTTGATATTTACCTATGTGCGAGGGTGTGATGAAACATAATTTAATTGTTGATTAGTGTGTGCCAGCTCTTGATAAAACTAGTGGAGCTAGCCAAAAAGAAAGGAAAAAAAAGAAAATATCAAGAAAAAACTCTATCATTACAGAGTCAAATACAAATGAGCTTCCACCACTGGGAGCGCTCCCGGACATTTTCAAAGTGTCACTTGGACCAAGCACTAATTAGGACCAAGAGTCGGGCTAGCACCCAAAAAGGGCTATGCATCGTAAGCGATACAAGCCTGGTTGTCGAAGGTATCTTAGATACTCAAAAGAGACACATCCCAGTGTACTCCCAAAAAAACAAGTGTAGAAGACTCCAACTCTCTTGACGGACACATTGATCAACAAGCTAAAAATCTACACATGTTGAGTAAAAAGGCACTCGAGGGGTCCCTTGTTCCAATGTAAGGGAAAGAAAAATATATACCATCCTATGCTCTCCATCATCTGACCGTCCATCTACACTTTCAAGTCTGACAAACTAATGAGACGGTGGATTGAATACAAGAATAGACTTGTTCCCTAGTGTTGAAGATTAGGTCTAGAGTGGAGTCTCCTGGACTGGAACTTCGAGTGATGTCTCGACTCAACTCTCATGAATGCAGTACACTAAAAGTCATATCCTTATATTCTACGTACAAATAAAAAGTCTGATAAATAGAGAAGTTGGATTCCTTTTGACTAAAGCGTGGTTGAATCCATAATTTTAGGATCACTCAGATTAAGGGTCTGCGATGAATTGAGCCTTGAAAATTCACATGCACAGTCAAGTATGCATCCAACTAAGTCATTCGTTCATTGATGCTCAGGGACGAGCATGGTTTAAGTATAGGGGTATGATGAATCTCGTATTCATCATGTTAAAAATTGGGTAATTAAGCTCTGTTCCCCAAAATTCACGTGCATTTAATCATTAATAGAACATCATCATGTGTAAATAATATTCGCATTCCATCATGCATACTTGCGTAATGTGTTAATTAGCCCAAAAAGCTGCTAATTTCTCATATTTTTAATTAATTCATCCTAACTCCAATTAATCCCTAACTATCTCCATTGTGTAGATATTACTAACAAGAATAAATAAAAAATACAAAAAAATTACTACCCAAATAAGTGTCAAATAATCCCAAAATTAATTTCACACTTGACAGACTAAAATACGCATATCTTCCTCACATAGTGTCCAATTTTGTTCTCTCACTTTTAAAGTACTCCAATTTCAAATACCTTCAAATCAAGACTGATTTCGTAAAATTCGGAGCTCATATGTGAAATTTGGGTTTTGGGCATCTTTTGCGCATTTTAACATTTTGTTATTTTTGACCTGAATTTTTATGTACATAATTAATCCTTTTAATTTTATATCTTCTTCATTTGTGTTCTTTGATGAAAGTTTTATCAAGCGGCACAAAAATTCAAATCTATACTAAGACTGAAATCAAAGACACTGGTCATGTTGGGGGAAATTAAAATTGCGCCTAATTACATGATTAAAAGCAAAACTAAGCTACAAAAATGAAACTAGACCCTACAGATTACCTAGAAAGCAGAAGAAAATGGCCTCAAGTCAGACGAGGGATGACGAAGCTGAATCGTCGGAGGGTATCTCCGGTGATGGTGGATCGAGCTCCGCTGCCTCTCCTCCTCGATGCAAAAGCGCCCGGGCTCTTGCTGTCACCAAGGACGCGAAGATTTTAGATTCTAAGGGGCTAAGATAAGCTTAGGAGTGATCGAACGTCAAAAGGATGAAGAAAGGGCCTCAAAAAATAAATAAAAATATGTATAAACTACTACATTAAATTACAAATATTTTTGTTTTTTTATTTTGTGCGTCCCAGGCATACCTCACATTATTTTTCAGTGAAATCAATTTTATATTTTTCTTTATATTTTTATCTATAGTTTTGTCATTTGAGGTGTAAAATTAATTAAATAAAACATGTCTCAAAAGGCAAAATTGGGCAGAATAAATTAGGTTTTGTGTGATTTTCTGTGTATATATGTATAGTTCTCCTGCCCTATCTCCAACCAAGTCATCATGATGACCAGGTCTCGGGGTGTAGGGTCACTTAATGTCTTTGACACTTCATTCTTTTCTTTTCTTTCCTTTATTCATTTATTTTGGAATTAAATGCAATATTTATACATTATTTTATACAATATTTTCTACAATTTATAGAGTGTTTATTTTGACAAATTAAGGATATATACATGCATTTAGCTAGGGATTTAAGGGAAAATGAAAGAATAAAGGTGATGAGATGGAGATTCATCAGTACTCACAATGCTCGAACTAAGAGGGTGCTTTGGATATTTTCAGATCAAATTAACCTGTAAGGATAATGATATGACTCTAATCCTAGAATCGATCGTCTGCTATCAGCGGGAAACATAGTATGAAATCAACGGAAATCCCGTGTATGGATGAAGGATTGGGATTAATCCCTGATACGAATGATCAAAGAGGATTAGGATATAGAAGATACATGGAGAAATGGATTGAATTAAATGTGTTATGAGTCGATGGGGGTTATAGAAGGATTGGATAGATTTCAAAAAGAATAATGAAGATCGTATAGGAGACTGATCTATTGCTTATTGAATCACAAATATCAAGAAATTAACCAAGATTGCATATTTAAGGTCACCTGAATTGGACGAGGTTGTATGGATGATCACTTGGGAATCTAGAGCGAGAGCTACAGATGGTTATCGCCTTGACATGAGGCAGTCCTGGAGGCTCGATGTAGTAGAGCAAAGCTCACACATGCGAAAGATGATCTCGTGGCTCCTCTTCATTGCTTGACGAAGGGATCGAGAACCTATGTCACCATCCCTCTCTCATAGCTTCGAAGCTCTAGTGGAGATGAGAAAGAAAATGGCAAATACCACTAATTCATATAGGGAATTGGCTTAAATAGGTGGGGAGAATGAGCAAATTTTAAATGAGGATTTGGCATGAAAAATGATGAAAATCAGGCGTGAAATACATGGGTGAAAATCACAGATGCAAGGGCTTTAATCTGGTGGAAGAAATGGGTCAAAAGGGTGTCGGAGGTGATTGAGAAAATAGGGTGAAGAAGGCGGGTCGACAAGCTATTCGGGTCCAGGTCACATGGGGCTGGAGTTGACTAGAGGTCAATGAATATATTTGGACCAATAGAGGAAGCCCGGGGAAAAAGATAAAATAAGCTAAAAGATACAATAACATAATAAATAAAAAATAATTAAAATAAAATATAAAATATTTTTAAACTAAAAAATTATTAAAACAAACACCGTTAATAATTTAATAAATAATTTTATGGTGATTTTTAATAAATTAAATAAATTAATTAAATAAGGTAAAATAAATAAAAACCTTTACAATATATGTACACTGAACCTATATAATGAATACTTTATTTTATTTTTGATTATTTTTGGATTTTAACATTTTTATTTGTATTTTATATAATTAAAAAATGTACAAAATATTAAGAATATAATATGTGCAAATATATACAAGAAAATAAATAAATAAAAAAATATACAATATGTACAAGTATACAAGTATAACAGTAGGGTCCCAAAATCTACTTTTTGTATATTAACTATGATTTTAGTAAAATCACTTTCATTTGATTGATAATTTTATAAAACGAGCTTTAAAGTGAGTGCACCCAATTCAACATTCATATGGCTCTGTTACGAGGTTCGAAAGTTAGGCTTTATAGATTTTTTATTTTGAGATTTATTGGTATTTATTCGTAATTATTTTTAAGTTATATTTTTATATTTGTACTAATTTTATAAAAAAATAGAAAAAGAATTAAGTTAATCAGGGTTATTATGAATTTTGTAAAAAATAAAGAATTATACACATATAGTGCATATATAAAAAGGGGTCCAAATACCGAAAATCACATGATTTGTTTCACGATTTTTTGGTATTTTTAATAAAAAATGAATTTTAAGAGTGAGTATGGTTGATTTGAATTTTATAAATAGTTATGAACCTGGAAAGTTAGCTTTTGCAGCTTTTTAGGTTCATTGTAATTTATTTATTAATTAAACAAGTTTTATTATTTTTTGCTAACTTTTTAGGTTCATTGTAATTTATTTATTAATTAAACAAGTTTTATTATTTTTTATAAATTAATAAACACTATTATTTACAACTTTGATGGATGAAATAATTTTATTTAAGGTTGTTTTATTGATAAATAAAATAGGTGAACATATGTACTAGGTGAAAAATGATGTATTCGTACAATGTGACATTGGTTTTCTGAGATTTTTATAAGTTATGGACCCTATCTCCCCTACTTTATTCCTTGCGACCACCCAATGCTTGGCATGGTCTCGGGGTTCGGGTCAGTCTACATTTATTTCATATATATATATATAACCCTCTCTTTCTTTTCTTCTTTATTCTTTTATTTTAGTGTAAATAAGTGATAAATATACAATATTAGCAAACGAGTGATAAAAGTTGAGAATTATTGTTATTCACAGGTGTTCTGCCAAGGATTTTAAGCTAAAATAAAAAAAATAAAGATGTTGAATCATGGATTCATCAGTGTTTGAAGCAACCATTCGACAATCTCCACAACTAACAAATTTTGGGCCATGATTCCAAAACTGAGATATGATCTCCCTTATGGGTAAGTGAACCATTATGGTGCTTTTGTTATCTCCAAACACTTCACCTCGTGCGTTTTTTTCCCCAAGGATACTTTTTTCTTTTTATACAAAGATGGTCATATTGATGTGCACTGCCCATCTAAATATCAAAACCACATTTCAAATCCCCTCCATGGCTCTACAAATGCTTCCAAGTACCGTACGAGACAAGGGTCTGATGAATCTGGATTCTTTGACTTCATTCTTGCATTTTATGATAAAATCAATAACAAGTGCATTTTAGTATTTTTTATATCTCACTTTTATAATTAAATACTTTATAAATAAATATACGAAATTAACATTCAAAAGTATTATAGAATGAAAAAAGAGAGAAAAGAAAGAAGAAAGAAATAAAATAGTAGATATGGGTATATGTATAGACGTAAAACCTAACCTAGATACCAAATCCTGACTTACTGACTAACCAGCAAATAGAGAGAGAGAGATAAAAAAATAAAGAAAATAACAAAATAAAAAATTTGTACGTAAAATGACAAATTTAATTATTTATACATTGTACAAACTTAATCAATTTATTCAGATCACATGTGTAAATATTTCCTAATTTTTTCCGCCTAAATTTAAAAAAAATAGATTAGTAGTATTTATACAAAATCTATAAAAATAGTTGGGTTAAAATCAGGTGAAAACTAACATTCAAAAACCCTAAAAACCAACTTCTCTGGTCCATAATGCCTCCTTTCTAAGTAAATGATTAGCATGTTCCTGGATGCTGACCTAGTAAACTTTTCCCCCATCCTCCTGTTTTTTCATCCAATGCCTCCTTTTTCATCCAATGCCTCCTCCTTCTTCCTTTTCTTCTTCTTCTGATGATTTCTAACAACCTTAGCATACAATCGTTCACCGAACAATCTCCAACTCCATGTCAGCTCGGTAGGTCACCCCGTCTTCTTCTCCGAGCTATCCATCCTCACCTATATATAGAAACTTAGGGCAACCCATTTCATTCATCCACCATTCATGAACTCTGTCTCCCAAGCTGTAGAGCATGAGGTAAGGTCCAATGACACTAGAGTTTGTTGGGAGCAAATACCCAGAAATGTTGTGGAAGCGTATCAGGCAGAGTAACTTAACGGATTAACCAAACCAAATGCGATATATAATGCTTTTCTACTTTGCTTATGTTATCTTCATTTTATCTTCATTATCTCTTATGTTTATGTAATCACTACTTTCTGTTAATGAATTTCAGGTCCCGCGAGTCTTTTGAAATATGGCGGGGGAGGGGTTGACGTTTTAAGTGATCGAGTTTTATGAGTTCTTTAACCGAGGGGAGTTTTGCAAAAGTACTTGGCAATTTTCTTAAGTTATTTATTTTGCAAAAGTTTCAAGTCTTTCTCATGTATTGTTTTATCATCTATAAAATGTGGGAGATTAATATAATATTGTTCCTCCTCTTAAGTTTGTTTTATTGCTAACACACATATTGGATCTACATGATATTTTGTATTGCTTTGCATAAATCTCAAGCGCATGATCTCAAGTAAAGTTCATTAAAAGATTTTTATATGTTGTCAAAGCTAAAGTTTTTGTAGTCACTATTTAAACACAAATTCGTATGCCAGAGAATTGTATCTTTGTGCTATCACATTAAAGTTACCTATATTTCTTTCAAGTCAACTTCGAGAACTAAGTCAAAGATCAAGTAAATCCTCAAGGCTCGGGTCAATCATGCTTCCTTGCTGACTGGCCAAGCCTCATCGATTGAGGTTACTGATCTAATCGATCATTTGCCATCTTTGGAAGTTTTCTTTTTTTCATCGGCCAAATTCCATCTTGATCGGTAAGATATTTTGTTTGATCAATCATTTTCAATGTTTCTTATATTTGAATGTTACACTCGATCTTTATCTATTTGAATTGTGCAATCGACAGAATTGATTGATCAAGGACTTTGAGTGATAAATCCTTAATTGATCGATCATAATGTTTCATCAATGTTTGAATTTTGAATTAAAATCTAACTATTTTTATCCCTTAATGATTACACCCTTGAAACACTATAAAAGAAGATCCCTACCACCTCATTTCAACACACAACTCAACTTGAGTCTTCTAAAGCTTTTTGAGAAACTATCTCTCTCTCTCTCTCTATTGTTCTTGAGTATTCTTCATTATTTACGAAGAAGCGTTTCAAAAAATTCCAAGAAATCTAATCTCGACATATAACTAGCTCTTCAAGTTAAATATGTGGAGTCAACAATAGCTTCTCGGCTACTGAAAAATTTGATGATATTTTTCTATAGATAAATTTCAAGTATGTTAGAGATATATCTAGTTGAATATGTATTGTGATTATTTTGTTTGATATAATCTCAACTGTAATGTTTGATATTGTCTTTGATACTGTTGTTAATTTCTCATAGCTTAGTTATTTGTTTATCTTGTCCCACTGATACCTTTATCTAGATATCCTCAGAGTTTTCTCTGTAGTAACTAGAGGCAAAGTTCAATCTTTAAGCGATGCTTCAAGTAAGTTATGTTGCAGTGGTGACTTTGGTGTATGATCTAAAGTTGTGATTTTGGTATGTGATTCAAAGTTGTAATCTATCCATCTTGTAACCGGTTGAGATATTCTCTTAAATATCTCGTATTATAGTGAAAAGTTTGTTTAGTTTAGATAACCAAAAATCCTAAGTCGAGAAGACACGGGTATTGTTTTTACCTGCTTGGGTTTCCACGTAAACATCATGTATACTATGATTGCTATCCGGTGGCGTGTGATATTGTTTGGATATTGCTACTTGGTGTTATTAAAAAATGAAACTGTCATACTCCATTTACCCCCTCTGAAGTAGAATCAATCTGCAATTCGTATCAATAAGGGACCGCATACCCATGTTGGAACACACACCAAATAACTCACTCTCTATAGTAAAGAAAAGAATTCTCTGTGAGTGATATTTTATTATTCTCTCGCTTTTTCTTTGAGTTCTTCAATATTTTGAGGATAATACATTTTGAAGATAGTTCGGTCCAAGAAAGCTATCAAGCAAGCAATGTTCAATTACCTCTAGGTTTTTGAGTTCTTTTAATAGCAATCAGACTACTTTTGGCAGGCTAAAGCTCTAGTGATATTATTCTTTGACATATTTTCTTTTTCACATGTACTATTATTGATATAATTACTTGTGTTTATATTTGAGAATATATCTACAATTATTGTTGTTGTTGATTATTCAAGATATCACTTCACTTATAATTAAGAATCATCTATCATATTATTGAAAGAAATATATTACATAATATTGTGAAATATTATTTTTATCTATAACTTTTATCTGTAAGAACTTTTGGTGTTTGATCCTTAAGTTTCCCCGTAGTTCTTGGATTCATGGAGTACGCTCTTTCCAAGGATGACAGAGGACAATAAGAGTTTTTCTTCCCTGAATATTTACTGCAATGTTTGATACGTAGTGTTTATTGTGAAATAGCTGGTTTGCTCAACTAATAGAAAATTACGAGTTAGCTAGCCGTGGTCATGGTTTTAATCTAGTTGGGTTTCCACTTTAACATCATGTAAAGTGTACTTGTTTGATTGATTGGTTATGTGAGTTCCTGGATTGCATTGCCACTGGGAGTGGGTGCGATTGAACAATGGTTCGATGGAAATTTGAAATCATTGCGTAGAATTATACTGAGCTCATAATAATCATACAAATATGTCCACCATTGCTCAATTGCATCTCACATTATCTAGGATGCAATATGTATTCAATATTCCATTAGTACATGTTGAGCTAGGAAGATCCTCTCCACTTGTTAGATTCAATCTTCAATAGCTTCATGTGACATCACCTCAAAACAAGTCCATTCGTGCGTAACATAATAGTCCAAAGTAATAATCATACTCTTGGTCTCATGGCCCAAAGTTTCGCCCTCAGTTTCATTGATGTTCATGATATAATCATAATCTTGGCGATTCTCCTTTTCATTAACACATCTCTCTCTCAAGATGTGCTTGCTCCTAAGTAAAGCATCTCTCCCTGGTGAGGTGCTCCTGCTCCTCTCATCTAGCCTCGCGGGTCTCCATGATCTGCATCATGGTGAGGAGTTCTTGCATAACTGTTGCCAAATTCTCTTTTGTAGGAGCCACGATGATCTATTGTACAAGGATTATCCTTAGTTTTGCAACCAGACACCTTATATATATGTATAAATGTATATATATGTATGTATATCAAATTATGTAAGAAATCAATCACATACAAATGGATTTCTAGATCAAGCCTCAATATCCATATACTCATCGGAATGACCTTGCATCGATACCATTTTTGTGACGTTCCGTCCAGATCCGACCTAGTTATCGATAGTCTAGACTGGATCACCAAAATTCTCATGAAAACAATCATGCTATTAGTCAAGGAAATCAAATTCTATATACACTCAAATTTCTTCACCATATTTACATTACACAATTTTGTTATGTTCACCGAGAAAGCCGTAGCTAGTATCCTTAGGTTACAATTCTTCCTTGACATGAAGTTGATTTGATGTGATAACCCATTTATCTCCTTATCTATACACTATCATACCCATTAACATTCAAAGAAAAAGTATCACATGCTATGGATAGGAATCTCATTTTTATGGCAATCTATCCCCTTTCCCTGAACATTCCACTGGATTATTTTATTCAATTTAAATCGTGTGCGATTCAAATAGATGCATATACTCTATTCCAAGGCTCTTGGAATTAGTGACTCTCTTAGGGCTCGTTTAGTTACCGGATTATTCTTGAATAACCCAGTTTACCCCTGTTTTCATGGGTCATGTCTGGGTTGGAATTCCATCACAAATCAATGTGTCATCACATGACACTCCCTATTCCAACCCTCTACCAACCTTTATAACCATCCAAACTGCTACTATTTGTTGAAGGGAACGAATGAGATACTTTTCCATTAACCCTAGAGCTCTCTTATATAGGAGAAAAGCCCTAGGGTAAATTACATAACAGGGACAAATAAATACTACAAAATAAATGTTACTCTAACACTCCCCCTCAAGCTGGAGCATATATATCCAACATGCTCAGCTTGGAACAACAAAGATGAAATGGACCCCTAGCAAGGGCCTTGGTAAACATGTCTGCAACCTGATCTCCAGATGATACATGAGAAGTTGAAATAAGTCCTTTTTTGATTAAGTCTCGTGTAAAATGACAATCCACTTCAATGTGCTTCGTCCTCTCATGGAAAGCTGGATTATTTGCTATGAACATGGCTGCTTGATTGTCACATTTTAGATGCATGGGTAGAGGAACATCAATGGTTAAATCGGTCAAAACGGATTTAACCCACATCATCTCAGCACTACCTTGGGCCATTGCCCTATATTCTGACTCTGCACTTGATCGAGCCACCACATTTTGCTTCTTACTCTTCCAAGCTACTGGTGAGGTGCCAATGAATACAATAAATCCTGAAGTTGACTTTCTATCATTAGGACACCCAGCATAGTCTGCATCAGCATAACCTGTGATGGATATGGAGGTATCTCTTCTATACAGAAGACCAGTACCTGGAGAGGACTTCAGATATCTCAAGATCATAAAAACAGCATTCATGTGAGCCTGCCTGGGCTGCTCCATGAATTGACTTACCCTATTCACCGCAAATGCTATATCCGGTCGGGTAATCGTGACATACAAGAGCTTTCCTACTAGCTCTCTATATCGTCTCTTGTCTACCTCCTCAGAGTCATCATCATAAAGTTTGACATTAGAATCCATAGGTGTAGCAGCTGGTCTACACCCTGCCATACCTGTCTCAGATAAGAGATCCGTAACATACTTCTTTTGTGTCATTACCATTCCTTGCTTGTTCCGTGCAAACTCCAGCCCCAAAAAATAACGAAGTGTACCCAAATCCTTCATAACAAACTGCTCGCCAAGAAACTTCTTGGCTGCTTGAATGCCCTGCTCATTACTGCCTGTAATAACAATATCATCAACATATACTAAGATGATCACAGTACCTCGCTGATCTCTCTTTACAAAGAGAGTATGATCCGCTGTGGATCTGACGAAGCCCTTCTGTTCAATCAACTCCGAGAGCTTCTGAAACCAAGCCCGTGGGCTCTGCTTCAGGCCATATATGGCCTTATGGAGACGACACACCATACTAGACTCCCCCTCAGCCGCAAACCCTGGCGGCTGCTGCATATAGACCTCTTCCTGCAAGTCACCATACAAGAAGACGTTCGTGACATCAAGCTGAAATAGGGGCCAGTCTCGGACAACAGCAACTGCAATGAGAATCCGTAAGGTAGTATGACGAGCTACTGGAGAGAACGTCTCCTGATAGTCCACCCCATATGTTTGGGTGAACCCACGAGCAACCAATCTGGCTTTGTATCTATCAACCGTACCATCTGCCCGATGCTTAACAGTAAAAACCCATTTGCTTCCAACAATGGACGCACCTGGTGGAGGATGCACAACACTCCACGTACCACGTGACTGCAACGCCGCCATTTCCTCTTCCATAGCTAAACGCCACGGGCTGCTCTGTAGGGCCTCCTGATAAGACCGTGGAATATGTACTGCCGATAACCCAACAACAAAGTTGCGAAAGTCCGGGGACAACCGCTCCAATGACGCCTGAGAGCAAAAATCCACCCCATATTTGGGATTCATCGTCCGAGCACGCTTCGGCCGTCTATGAGCAATGGGTATATGTATGTCATCGACAGAAGGAATAACAGTATCATCAATAGGCTGTACATCAGTACCCTGTACATCCATCTGCACATTCAAATCACCTGTGCCATCAGTAGAACTCGAATGATCAGTACATACCTCGGGCGTGCTGGATGATGGAGGAGGCGCATGAGCAGAGGGCCGTCGCTGATAGACCTTAGGATAATGAATAGTAGATGATGGTGGTGGTGTAGGCTGCGGTGGTGGTGTAGTAGGTTGTGGCGGTGGATGAGAACAAGGAACAGATGGAGGTGGAGGCGGCACATAGATGTCGTCTCCCTGCTCTGAGGGAGTGAGTTTGTCACCTGTAGGAGAGAAATACATAATGGACTCAAAGAAGGTGACATCTGCACTAACGTAATACCTTCGTTTAACCGGATCAAAACACCGATATCCCTTCTGGGTTTTGGAATAACCCACAAACACACATTTGACAGCTCTGGGAGAGAGCTTGTCAAGACCAGGGGAAAAACAATGAACAAAAGCAACAGACCCAAAAACACGTGGTGTTAGGGAAAAAAGATCCTTCTCGGGAAACGCAGTCAAGAACGGAATCTTTTCTCCTAACACAGTTGAAGGCATACGGTTAAGAAGATAACAAGCAGTTAGAACCGCATCCCCCCAATAGGAGTGAGGAGCACGGCTCTGAATCAAAAGGGTTCTGGTCATATCTAACAAATGACGATGCTTCCGTTCGGCCACCCCATTCTGTTGGGAGGTATAGGCACAAGATGTCTGATGCACAATCCCATGAGACATAAGAAAGTTGGAAAGTTGGGTACTACACAATTCTAGAGCATTGTCAGACCGTATGTACTTCACTTTAGCAGAAAAAATATTTTTTATTTCAATAATGAACGTTTGAATAATATGACCAGCATCAGATTTATTTTTAAGAAGAAAGACCCAAGATAGTCTAGAGAAATCATCGACTGCAACAAGATAGAACCTGTGCCCTTGAAGATCAGGGACACGACTGGGACCCCAAATATCAAAATGAAGTAACTCAAACAGACTACGATGACTCGGACTTGAACGACTCTGAAACGACGACCGGTGATGTTTCCCAAGATGGCACGCCTCGCATTGAAAAGTAGACCTGGGAGAAATCTGTGGAAGGATATGGATCATCTTTTGTAACGGAAGATGACCAAAGCGTAGATGCCATGTGTAAGGTGAGACAGATCCAACACGAACAGACGAGGCACCAACATAAGGAGACTGTGTCAGTCTATAGAGACCCCCTTGCTCACGGCCAGTTCCAATCACTCTGCCCGTTAGGATGTCCTGAAACACAAGAGCAGATGGATCAAATATGGCACGACAATGTAAGTCTTTAGTGATTTGACTAATTGATAATAGATTCATGGAAAAATTAGGAGCATAAAGAACATTCTGAAGCCGTATCCCAGGGGTCAATTGCACCTCCCCCTGTCCAGTGATGGGAGAATGTGTCCCATCAGCTATCACCACGGAGCGGCCTGTCTGAGTTGTAATAAAACCATCCAACTGCTTCTTGTTACCACATAAATGGTGAGAAGCTCCTGAGTCCATGATCCATTCTGATAGATCTGCATTGTAGCTACTAGTAAATGCATACATTGTACCTGAATAGGATGCTGAGCCGGCTATCTCTGATGATCCTGAAGTACTAGCTGATCCCTGGCCAGGCATGATCTCTCGAAGTCTCGCCACTAACTCCTCAAACCTCTGATCCGGGACAAGGGAAGAGCCTCCTTCCTGCTGAGCCTGCTCCGCCATACGTGCCGTAGTAGTAGGAAACCCATGCTTGGAGTAGCATGTTTCCTCAGTGTGCCCAGTACGGCGACAGTATGTGCACGGCTGCTTAGGAGGTCGACTACCTCCTCCTCCTCGACTGCGACCCCTCTACCTCGAAAATGTGAATAGCCTCCTCTGCCACGAAAAGATGCCATGGCTGAAGGTGTCGAACCTCCACCATGGGATATGGAGAGTCTACTCAGCCTGCGATATGCCTCCTCCATAGGTGGGATGGTGGCATCTGTAAGAATCTGTGCTCGGGCGGCATCATACTCCGGATCAAGAGCAGCTAGAAACACTCCAGTCATCACCGAGTCCCTGTATGCTTTGAGTTGCTCTGGTGTTGCCGTCAATGGAATATACCCGTGTAGCTTCTCAAACATACCCCTCAGAGAGGTGTAGAGGGTATGAAGAGGGCGCCCGTTCTGCTTTGAGGTAAAGATACCATGCTGGAGTTGTAATATCTTGGACTCGTTCTTCGCCGGAGAATAAGTGGCTGCTATAATATCCCACATAGCCTTCGCAGTGGGTTGGCTCAGGATGTCGTTGGCTATTTCCATGGATACAGTTCCAGATAGCCAAACACGTGCATAGGCATCGTCAGCCTCCCATGAGGCATTAACCCCAGTCTTGTCCACAGGTTCCTCTTGTGTGAGGATATGTTTCTTGCCATTGCATTGCATAAGACTCATGAACTCCATGGCCCACAGTTCATAGTTCGTGCCATCCATCTTTACCACAGGTGCTGGACCTTTGAAGGCACCCAGAGATGGAACATCTACCTTGTTGTCTGACATGATGACAACAAAACACAACAAAACTATAACTGGGGTTACACAATCAAAAGACACTGTCTACTTGTACATAGACTCAAAACGGTTACGTGCACAAAACATGTGCCTTCAAGAAAATACGACTAGGGCATACACAGATGACTTGCACACGACTTGCGTGCATACACACATGACTTGCGTGCAGATTGACTTCGAGAATTGCTATCACCAATGGATAGGCAATAGGAGATAGCGCTACAGATAATCGCTATCACAGGAATCGCTATCACAGAGAATCCACGGGATTTTAACGTGCAGAGAATCCACGCAAGTGCTGAAGCCGCTTCACAGGCGAGTGCCGCTGCGGGAGAATCGCCAAGTGCAGAGAATCGCCGAGTGTAATAAGAAGTCGCTTCGGGATCGCGCTTCACAGGCGGTAACTGCGGGATCTGAAGCCCTAGCGCGGTAGCTACAGGAATCGCGCTACAGGAATCACGCTAGGGCTGCAGCGGCGTATCTTGGCGATGGGCTATCAGCGATGGCCTGTGGGCGAGATGACGATCTGGCGCTGTAGGATCAACGACGCTACAGGCTAGGGCGATGGGCGAGATGACTATCGGTGATGGCGGCGCACAGGAGGGCGCTGGCGGTGACGATGGCGCATACGAGAGTAGCACCAATCTCGAGAAGGACGAAGAGAGAGAAAGGGCGGCGGGTGGGGTAGGGTTAGAGTTCAAGAACTCCGGTCTAGGACCGTCGCTCTGATACCATGTTGAAGGGAACGAATGAGATACTTTTCCATTAACCCTAGAGCTCTCTTATATAGGAGAAAAGCCCTAGGGTAAATTACATAACAGGGACAAATAAATACTACAAAATAAATGTTACTCTAACACTATTCACAGGAGATCACCCCAATCCTTGAATCAAACGAGCCTTTGGAGTTCTTTGCAGTGATAGTACGTTTACAAACTCTATTGTTCTTCACAAATTTATAGCAGTAATAATAACAGTACAATATATATCGATCTTTTAATTGTATTTCCATCTTAATGGGCATACAGTACGCTGACAGTCTACTCTTATTCCAATTAAATTTAAATAAAAGTTACAGAATATTATATTAAGTAGTGCATTTTAAAAAAGCACAAAGTGTCGAATAAGCACAATAACAAACCATTTCAGGTAAATATCGATTTGAATTAACTTAAAGTAACCATTTCAATTTAAATTTTCATTTAAATAATCAGCAGAATATAGCAGTCCATCCAGCAGCTCACATCAATCACATATTTTTTTAGCAATGCCTAAATAACATTGCACAGACTATATAAAAGTTCAATTCACATCTTATATTTATTTCTTTTTCATTTTCTTGAATCTAATATAGTCCAGTCCATAGATTATTCAATTTTATTTAAATTTTCATTTACTTAAAATATAACGCATACGGAACAACAATTCAGAACAATGTAGAACACCATTTCAGAATAGTTCAGAACAATTCCTTGCTTGTATTAAACAATAGTTCACTTAAATAACCACAACAATTTATACAATTCTTGTTCTAATTAAATTTCTATGCAAAAATCTTACAGCAATTATAGTATTAAATTTCTTAAGATCATCCCATGTGTCATTTATAAAATGATTCATTTATAAATAATGGTAGTATAAGCATATCATTATCTATCAATGATCTGGAAGTAAGATCTTAAGTCATGGATCTCTCAATTAATAAAATTTCAAAGTCAACAGCTAAGGAAGGTGGACATGCCTTTCCTCTCTTGCCCTTGGATTAGAGAAAAGCATACACAGAGGCACCCTAAGGCGCATTAACATTCCAAAATCAGAATTAAATAAATAATCAACATGCATCTCTTAAACTAAATTTAGAATCATATAAAGAAATTTGGATCTAGTTCCTCATGCGTGCATTTTTCCTATGCATAAACCTCCACTTCTGGCTAATCAGCACCAAATTGGGTGTAGATTTTGCAACCACAGTTTAGTGGATTCGAAGAGGAGAGATGGGATGTCTCCTCCATAGATGTTGGAGCTGTTTTGAAGCTTCTAATAAACAAGAATGAGGGGTCATTGTATACAGTTTCTTTCATAGATTTGGACTGCCAAAGTGTGATTTTGGTTAAGGTAGATTTCATCCTCCACATCTCTTGTAAAGCCCTTAGATTCTTGAACTTTGCAGCTTTGCTACTGTTGGGTTATTATACGTATATGGGTAAACGGATCTTTGGATGAGAGATCGTTTACCCATCCTTGTCTATATATTGTACTCATCCCTCCTCATTTGAAAAGAGTTTTTAGTGAAGAGTGGCCTAATCTCTAGTGAGGGAGATTAGGGATTGAGAGCCCTTGTGGGTTTCACTCTCCGTAGGGTTTTCCACGTAAATCCGTGTCTTCATATTTATGTGTGCTTAGTGCATTTGATTCTAACATAGTATCAGAGCCTCGATGGGGAATATGATTGTGTTTTCTGCTGCTCGGAGGTGCTGGAAATTGATTCCACTGTGCTGGATTTTGTCTTTTGGTGGTGATTTTTGATTTCTCTCATCACCGGTCAACCATATTGCATTGCAGCAACCACTCCACAAGTTGTGGAGTTGTGGTGAAGGTCTGAATCCACTCGCAAGAGGCTGTTGCTACTGCTGCTATGGTGTTTTTTGATGTTTAAAATTGATCCGAACTCCTTTGGTGTTCTGAGGAGAAAATTGGGTTGTTTATTGTTGTCTACCAAGTGTTCGACAAAAAGTCACAAATAGCCTCATTGAGATCTAATGCGTTTCAAGTTTTTTGTGCTGAACTGCTATTCCTATTGTAATCAAGGTGTATGATTAAATGTCTGTGAGAGATAGTCAAAGTCTAAAGGCTACGGATTTTTTGGTGAATGATCCCATAATGTTTGGAGCATCCACATAACCCGACTCGACAAAGGATACCATTATAGAGTTGTAGTCCTTCTTGAAGGAATCGTTTACGAAAGTACATGTCTCCTTGCAATCGACAGACAATGACTCAGCTTTTAATATGAGGAGAACTAGCAATGCTTGCTCTACCAAATCTGAGTGGATTATTGATAGTGGTTCTTCCGATCACATGACAGGTGATCATAGAATGTTTCATGATTACAAGTTATCGTCTGGAAGAGAGAAAGTTACAGTTGCAGATGGGTCTCCAGCTACTGTTGCTGGAAAAGGAACGATTTCCGTTGTTGATCGTTTCCTCCTTACCGATGCACTTTATATCTTCGATTTCCCAATAAATCTTTTGTAAGTCAGTAAGATTACTAAATAATTGCACTGCAGGTTGATTTTTGATTAAAATTCATGTATTTTAGAAGACTTACTGACAAGAAAGAAGATTGGAATTGGATTACTTGAGGATGGATTATATCGTCTTCCATCTCGAGTAGGTCAAGCCCTTACATCTGTGATGAAAGCTCGCTTTGAAAAGGACAATTCTACTTTAATGCAAAAATGACACGAGCGTCTTGGTCATATCAATTTTTCATCTCTACATAAGTTGATGCCTGATATTTTCTCTAGATTGTCTAAGGATGATTTGCAATGTGAGGTTTGACAATTTGAAAAGCAAACACGAACTACATTTCCTACATCTACTGGTAAATCTACTTATGCATTCGAATTGGTGCATTTTGATGTTTGGGGTCCGTCAAGTGTGAAGAGCATGGGTGGCCATATGTGCTACATCACTTTCATTGATGATTTTTCAAGAGTACTTACGTGTACGTTTTAAAATATAGAACTGAAGTTCCTGCTACTGTAAAGAACTTTATAAATATGGTAAGCACTCAGTATGTAATAAGAGTAAGAACTCTCAGAACTGATAATGCCAAGGAGTACATAGAAAGTTCCCTACATGATTTTCTTGATGAGAAGGGTATCATCCATGAAACCTCATATAGTTACACACCTCAACAGAATGTGATAGCGGGAAGGAAAAATCATCATTTGTTGAATGTCACAAGAGCACTCCTACTCCAGCGAAATGTGCCAAAGAATTTTTGGGGAGAAGCTGTCTTGACAACTACCTATTTAATCAATAAGACACCATCTGCTGTAATTGGAAAGAGAACTCCTTTCTATGTCATCCATCCAGATACCTCTCCCTTTAGTTTGGATCCACAGGTTTTTAGATGTGTCTGCTTTCTTCACAATTCTGGACCAGGTTGGCGTAAGTTGGATCTAAGAACTACAAAATACATCTTTCTTGGGTATTCTGGAACTCAAAAAGGATACAAATGTTATGACCCTGTGACACGTCATCTTCATGTAAGTAAGGATGTTACTTTCTTCGATAGTGAGTCTTACTTCTCTAAGAGATTTCCTCAAGGGGAGTCTGTGAGTACAAATGTTCAGAAAAATGAGAATGGGATTTACTTTCTTGGTGACATACCGGAGACTATCCATGTGGGGGAGAATAATGAACAAGATAGAGACAAAGACAATGAAAATGCATGCAAATTTGGACAGACTTATATCAGATGAAAGGGATAAGATAAAGTGGTGGAAGTCGAAAAAGAGATGATACCGAACCAGGGTGACAACCTTTCCTCCGACCGTGACGTCAACCCTTCCATGGATGATTTTGGCCATGAAAGATCTACAAATGTTTCTCTCTCTCTCTCCCGATATTCATACTGATAATCTCAACCTTTCACTGGATGAGCACCCCATTGCTATGAGAAAATCTACTAGAACCGTTCGAGCTTCTACTCGTTATCCAGTGGAGGACTTTGTTGCTTATACCAATATGAGTTCAAGATATAAATACTTTATTACCTCTCTAGGTGTTCATCATATTCCCAAAATTTTTGATGAAGTTAAAAAAGATCCGAAATGGATTAATGCTATGAAGGAAGAAATGGATGCCTTGGTTAAAAATCATACATGGGATATTGTTGATGCTCCTATGGGACTTCACCTTGTTGGCTCTAAATGGGTCTATGCAATCAAATATGATGCGGATGGAAATGTCGACAGATTCAAAGCTCGGCTTGTGGTTAGAGGATATAGCCAGAAATACGGGATTGACTACTTGGAGACATTTGCTCCTGTTGCCAACATGAATACGATCATGATTGTTATTTGTCTAGCAACCGATTTTTCCTGGAAAATGTATCAGTTATATGTGAAAAATGCTTTCTTTAATGGTGTTCTTAAAGAAGAAGTGTATATGAAAATACCACCTAGGTTTGAAAAGGACAACACGTGCTGCAAACTAAAAAGGTCTTTATATGGACTAAAGCAGTCACCAAGAGCTTGGTTTGAACGTCTCCATGTGCTTATGGTTAAGAATGGATATATCCAAGTGAATGGAGACTACACCTTGTTATATGGAGGAATGACGAAAAAAGATCTATTCTTTTAGTGTATATCGATGACATGATCCTTACATATAATGATGAACAAGAAAATTTCAGGATAAGGAAAATACTTGCAGGTGAATTTGAATTGAAAGGCTTGGGAAGTTAAAGTACTTCCTAGGCATTGAGATGGCTCGATCTCCACGAGGTATGTGTCTAAGTTAACGAAACTATGCTCTGGACTTATTGAAAGATTGTGGCATATTGGGATGCAAGCCTACTACTAATCCTATTGAGGCAAACCATAAACTGAATAAAGAGGACGGTGACCTTCTTGATGATGAAGGAAAAGGTAGGTATCAAAGATTGATGGGAAAGTTAATCTATCTTACCCTTATTAGACTGGATATTACATACGCTGTAAATGTGGTAAGTCAATTCATGCATGCTTCTACTACCTCTCATGCTAATGCGGTAAATAGAATTCTATGTTACATAAAAAGATCACTGGGAAAAGGTCTATAATCAATAAGAATCATGAGGTCACTATTGAAGGATACATTGATGCTGATTGGGCTGGTTCCATTGATGACAGAAGATCCACCTCAGGTTATGCGGTATATTTGTGCGAAAATTTGGTTATTTGAAGAAGTAAGAAGCAGAATGTGGTTTCAATATCAAGTGCTGATTCGGAATACCGAGCTCTTGCCAATGACGTTATAGAAATTCTATGGCTAAAAATTTTGCGCAATGACTTGGGAATCAAAGTTAGTATGCCAATGTAGATGTTTTGTGACAACAAGGCTGCAATAAATTTGGCCAACAATCCCGTAATGCATGACAGAACGAAGCATTTGGAGATTGATAGACACCTCATCCGTGAGAAGATTGATGACGGACTGTTGTGTCTGCCTTACCTGAAATCTACTGATCAAGTTGCTGATCTCTTCACAAAGGGACTGCCTACGGGTACAATTTGAGTTGAATGTAGGCAAGTTGGACATGGTAAACATGTATGCCCAACTTGAGGGGGGGTGTTGAGTTATTATACTTATATGAGTAAACGGATCTTTGGATGAGAGACCGTTTACCCATCATTCTCTATATATTTTACTCATCCCTCCTCATTTGAAAAGAGTTTTTAGTGAAGAGTGCCCTAATATCTAGTGAGGGAGATTAGGGATTGAGAGCCCCTGTAGTTTTTCTCTCTCCGTAGGATTTTCCACGTAAATCCGTGTCTCCATATTTGTGTGTGCTTAGTGCATTTGATTCTAACAACTACCTCACACAAGAAAAAATAAGTCAAACCATCACTGGATTATAAAAAATTAACTACCAAAAAGTACATATCAGATGCTATGGACATATTTCATTTCCAGTAAATTACATTCAAATATAGACAAATCCAAACATGGAAGCTCACAAAGCACCTATACACAAGCTCAAATGCCAAGATTAACTACATATTCTACACCATTTTCTGTCTGCTTCTATTAATATGGTAATGCTCCTCCTATTAACATAATCATGATACTGAACATTTAGTTGTATTTCTATCTTCTAGCTCCTGAGGTCTCTGTGACTTCGGTAGGTGCTCGGTGTACAATGAACGGATCATTTCTACGTATTCGCTGATCTTCTCCGTCTCCCATTCATCCGTTTTTACAGGAGGGAGGTACCTCACTGAGAGTGGAGTAGGCCTGACTCGCAAACCACCCTTTCTCCATGCCTTATGAGTACCCGTTATGACCATAGGAACAATCGGTAAACGCGTTTGCAGGGCTATGTGAACGAAACCCTGAAAAACAAGGAAGTTCATAGCTGATGAGCACATACAATAGATATGATAATATGTCAGATGCATATCTAAGCAAATTCAGGAAAAAGTTTGCCTTTTTGAATGGGAGTAATCTCCCAGACTTGGATCTGGTCCCTTCGGGGAATATGATCAGTGACAGGTTGTTTTTGACAATGGCTCGCGCAACCTGAGATACAAAGGCAACAATCAGGAGATGCATGAAGTTTGGGATCGGAGTCATCGACCGGTTGAAAGGGTACCTCTTTGAGAGACTGTATGGCAGCAGTTGGATTAGAGCGATCGATGCGAAGATGGTTCGCAAGAACATAGAGTTGCCCAAAAAGTGGATAATATATAATCTGAATAAGCATTCAGAATTAACACAAGGAATGAGGTGAAGATATGTAAGCGGATATCAACTGCCATACCTCCTTTTTTGCGATACCAACAGTCCCTGTTGGAGTTAGCCACATGATGAGGAAGATATCCAGAGGAGAAGCATGATTACAAATATATATAGCTCTTGTATTGCTGAATTCCTTGCCCTCTATCTTTATCGGGTTTCCTAAAATCCACATCTGCATACACGAGCAGAATGATAAGAATATCACAAAAGAAAAAAAAGAGAGAGTAGAAAAGAAGAATCAAACAGCAAATTGGTAGAATGAACAGTTGAGAACACTTCGTGAGTACTGATACAAGTCAAGTGATCTACTCAGATCCCTCTGTAAAAAAGTACACAGTAAAAATGATTGTATGACATAATAACGGCATAATTTGGATTCCATCTAAATGCAACAGTGCTTTGAGCACCATCAACATGACCAACATTCTCTAATCACCATCAAAAAGTTGGGAAAAGATGCAATATATTGGAGCTTCATCCATTTTTCTTGAAGCAATGCAGTGATTTATTTAATCAGTACCTTGGACAGTCAATTTGCCCATATGCCATTGTTCAGACATAGAGATGTTATTCATGACTATAATAACTAAGTTGATCTTTCTAAAATGAATGCCGAGAGTTTTCTAAAAAGAAAACTGAAAAATAACGTGCCTGCTAATATTCTGGATATATATATATATATATATATATATATATATATATATATATATATATATATATATATAGGGATAAATGGGGCTGCCCCCTAGGGGGAGCTAACTTGGCTCCCCCCGCCCCATTTTCACCATTTTTTTTATTTTTTTTTGAAAATTTCTTCCATGAATATTCATCACTATATTCGTATATTATGCTATTAAAATTTCGTGTGAAACAGAGACTCCTACGGCCTCCATCCAGACAGTCATTTTTTAACGGTAACAGGATTTTTTAAATCGACCCCGTTTGGATGAAGGTCGTAGGAGTCTCTGTTTCGCACGAAATTTTAATAGCATAATATAGGGATTTAATAATGAATTTACACGGTTTTAGATTTCAAAAAAAATTAAAAAATTATGTCAAAAAGGGGCGGGGGAGCTAAGTTAGCTCCCCCTAGGGGGCATACACATTTTTCCCATATATATATATATATATATATATATATATATATATATATATCAGGAAAGTATTCTGGATATATTGACAGATAATAATACATCAGGAAAAATCAGCAGGTCAAATTTGTAGGAGAAATCACTGTTACAGTATACATCAAATATTTGTTTTATAGTTTTCCCTTTTTTAGAAACCACATGATATTGTCAATTTTTTTAATTAAAAAAGTTCTGCATCAGCAAGGGCCACGTTTATGAAAGTCTCAGCAGTTGCACCTAAAGACCGCGTGGACAAATGCTACCAGAAATCCAATCTTATATATTAATATATAAAACTATATGATCGACAAAATTTGATACTCTAAGTGGGAGCCACAGCCCTCAATCTAGATCCTTCCTTGCAATTATTGATGTGCTGTGGAACATGAAGGACCAATCCTATAACACTACTCAACAGCCTCACCGATGAAAGCCAAATCTTCAAAAATAAATTAATAAAAATTCAATAAAAAACGAGTTGCCCAAAAATACAAACGACCATAAGTTTAACTCAACAAGAAACATACCGATCTGGTGCAATAAAAAAACAGATTTTGTGACATCAAACACAACTTCCAACGATCACTTCTGATAAACTAATTGCTTCAGATTCAAAAAACTCACGCGAACATTATAAGCAACACACCGAATCCGTGATCAGGCGAAGAAGAAACAGATCAGTACCATTAACCATATTGCCTACCATTCGAAAATCTACATAACCTCAAAAAACAGAGCCAAATCAGCAGAGCTAAACAGAGCCGCGGATCCAAAAAGAGCCAAACAAACCATATTTGAACAAAACAAACAAGAACAAGACATCAAATTTCTCAACTTTTATGAAGGGAAATTATCCACAGTCTCAGTTGATCACTCACCATGAGCTTCCCAGTGACATGGCCGTACAGGTTTCCCTGCCTCACCCTCTCGTACGGCCACGGCAGCAGGAAGAGCATCACCACAGCCCACAAGAAGGTCGTCACCGTCATCGCCAGGAAGCACACCACCACCCTCACTGCAGCCACTGCTGACGCCAACCATCCTTCGTCCTCCTCGAGGTCCTCCGCCACCTCCTGCTGCCCTGCTGGCCGTAAAGGTCCCGCCTTTTTAGGTGAAGGAGCCCGGAATTGGCCGTCGGAGAGGCCCTCCGGCCGCAGGGACCGGAGGAGGGAGCTCAATCCGAAGCTCTCCATGCCAGGAACTAGACTTGGGCCGACAAAATTTGTGGTATTGATAGAAAGGGAGATTGGTGGTGTGGATTTTGTGGTGGTGGTATGTGACGATTGGTCAGCATCGGGCAACTGCTTTTCAAACGACAGGATGGAGTTGGGAAGATTGTGGATTTATGATTAGTCTTATTTTATTGTAAATATTATAATAAGGATACATAAACGTGTTTACGATATTAGGAAATTTTCTAATCGCGCAAGATTCACCGATGGTGTTAGTTGTTGCCTTCCTATGATCTCAGACAATGTCACATATTCGTAGAAGTTCACCGTTTGTTTGTCTGGAAAGGAATTACAATGGAATGGAATCAAGACAAAAATAGAATTAAAAATAGAATGGAAAGGAATAAAATTTTCCATGCCGTCGTTTGGTTCGTTTTAGGAATTGAAATATTTATTACGAGATGCATTTCTTTCTTATGTTTGGAAAGGGAAAAGAATAGAAAGAAAATAATATTCCTTTGATATATTTTGTTAAGTAGAAAAAATAATCGGCATCTTCCAACTTATTTTTTCGTATAATTGATATAATTCATATAAGGAATCAATAATCAAATTTAAATGAAAACTACTTTGATTTTCCATGCAATTGATATATTTGATATATTCATATATGTATCTGTTACTGTATCCATATCCTTAAAAATTGAAAATGTTATGGGTATCCGCATTCACAAAAAAATAATAATATATATCCATGTCAGTACGTATCCACTAAAATGTAACTCATATATATCTCCGAAAAAAAATTAAAGATGATATCAATATCCATATCTATAGCTGCAAAAATAAAATAAAAATTCATTTCCATGTCCATATCTGTTTCCACAAAAAAATCCTCATCCATATCTGTATCTGCAAAAAAATTAGAGCCCATATCCATGTCCGTATATGTATTCGTTAAAATATAATTAGTATCCATATCTTAGGAAAATTTGAAAATTACATCCGTATCCATATCCATATTAAAAAAATCATGTATCTCTGCCCATATCCATATCTAGAAAAAAAATAAAAAATACAAATCAATGTTCCTATCCGTATTAAAAAAATCATATCTGATATATTTTATCCATATAATAGATATATTTAATATATATATATATATATTCATATCTTCAGGAACATCTTGTAACCATATTTGTATGTGTCCAAAAAAATTGAACCATATCTATATTTGTATCTGCAAAAAAATACAATATCTATATCACTATGCATATATTATCCAATCTTTTGCATCCATATATTCGTGTCCATGTCAGTGTCCATATATCCATGTCCAAAAAAACCATACTCATGTCGGTGTCCAAAAAAATCCGTATCCATATCCTAAAAAAAATGAAAATGTTATGGCTATCGTATTCGTAAAAAATAAAAACACATATTCATGTATGTACATGTATCCACTAAAAAACTAAAGATGGTATCTGTATCCATACCTATAGTTGCAAAAAAAAAACTCAGTTCCATTTCCATATATGTTCCTCCCCAACAAATCCTCATCCATGTTCATATCTGTATCCGCAAAAAAAAATAATAAAACTCGTATCCATGTCCATACATGAATTCGCTAGAATATAATCAATATCCATTTATTAGAAAAAAAATGAAAATTGCATCCTTATCCATATCCATATTAGAAAAAATCCTATATCCTATCCATATTCATATCTGAAAAAAAACATATCCACGTACGTATCCGTATCCGTAAAAAAATCATATCTGATATATTTTATCCATATAATAGATATATTCAATATATATGTATTCATATCGGTTGGAATATCTTGTATTCATATTCGTATCTGTATCCAAAAAAATTGAACCGTATCTATATCCGTATCCAAAAAAATATCCCATATCCATGTCAGTATCCATATATGCATATATTTGTAACCTATCCGACCTTATACATCCATATATTTGTATCCATGTTAGTGTTTACAAATCCATATAAAAAAAATCATATCCTTGTCGGTGTCCAAAAAAATATCGAAAAAAGAAAACCATATATATGTGTCCATAAGTATATATTTGTAACAATGATATATTAATTAAAATATATTGAATAAGAATACATTCCTTAATTAACATTTCTACGGAATGAAATCCCAATTCCTAGGAGGTACCTAGGAATGACGATTTCCATGTATGGGGGAATTGGATTTCCTTTGTAATCGTTATTCCTGCCTTAATATGGTCTAACAAACACATGAATGGAATCGACAGGGGAATGGTGATTCCATTCTCCCCTCTATTCCAGGGATTTTCGAAGATGCCAAGAAAATGGATTTTACAATATTACATAAGCACACTTTGTAAGTATCCTATGTTAGACTGTGTCTGAGGCAGGGACGAAGCCAGAAAATTCTTCTTGGGGGGGGGGGGGGGTAAATTATTTCAGGCGAGGGGGGGGGAGACAAATTATTTAGATATTATTTATCTAATTTATCTTGTCATTTTAATTGTTAATATTTGAGAAGGGATTCCACTATGTGAGTTACAAAAGAGGTATTGTAACTTTTTTCAAATTTGTTTCTTAAAATACAACCTTATAGATAGAATCTTCGAATAATGTTATGCATATCTGATTTTGGCCGAAAATAGGTGGTCTTAAGTTCAGCACAAAGCGTGAACTCAGTCGTGTGTTGACCACGCTAAATCCTGCTAAGATCAACAATTAACCCACACTAAAAATCAACAATTAGAAATAAATGTGGAGTTAAAATTTATTTTTAACTCTGCACAAAAGATGTAAAGGGCAAGTATGCAGAGAGTTCGAACACAGGGAGCAAACAGTGTAGTCCAAGCAAATGAATGCACAAGTGTGTGAGTGTGTGATGTGTATACACTAAGCAAGCAAGTCAATCAATTTTTTTGTGGGTTTTTAATTTTTAATTTTTTTTAATTTTTTTATTTTAATTTTATATTTTTTTGTATTTGATTTTTAATTTTCTGATTTTTATATTTTATATTTTATATTTTTTTTCTTTTTTCAATATTGGAAAGTAAGGACAATATAAAGAAAGACAAGTTAAAATATTAATAAAAGGGCACCAAAATACTCAAAAATTCAGAAATAAAATGTTTTTGGTATTTTTAGGGTTTTTTACTGTTTTTGTGATTTTTGGGGATTTTTCAAGGTGTTTTTGGTATTTTTAAAGACTGAAATAAAGGAAAACAGTGAAACTAAGGCTGGCTGTGAATAAAATGTAATTTAAAAATAGCAACCAGTACTCAAAAATGTTTCACACCATTTTTCTAATAAAGAGAATAAACTAAGGGATAAACAGAAGCTGAGTTTATATTTTTTGGAGTTTTCTGCTATTTTTTATATTTTTTTGAAGTTTTTAAGAGTTTTTAATTTTTTTGTGTTTTTCTTTTGAAATTTTTAATGATTTTTGGACTGACACTAAAAGATAATAAAATAGACACTATGTGATTTTTTTGGAATTTTTGGAGGTGTTTTAATATTTTTTTTGGTCTTTTCTAAGCTAGACAGTGCACAAATAGGGAGTTTTTGATTTTTAGTAAATAGGAAAATAAAATAAAATCAAAAACTAAATAGGTGGCGTTAAAGTACACAGGTCCAGGAGCTTAAGTCTAATTTTGTGAAATTTTTGGGCTTAAAAAGATCACTCAAATAAATACAACAAGCATACAAATGTTAAACAGGCCTGGCAAGGGCATACATGCAATATTCAAAACATCCAGGGGCTAACATGCAATTTTCCACAAAATATTACACTATATATTCAAGTTTTGGAACCAAAAAGCAATTACAAAAGATGCTGGGGTATGCCCACAAATTACCCACCAGGGCGCGTGACTAGCACGCGCCTGGGAGGGACTGGAATGCAATATCAGAGAACCCAGGGGGCTTAGTTGCAAAATAACCTAAACTTTTACACTTATCGCCAAAATTTTAGGACAAAAAAGAAATACCCAAACGTACAGGGGTTCCTCTGCAAAATGCCCCCACCTCACGTGTACAGGTCACGTGAGGTGACGTGGCGGAGGACCTAAGTGCAAATATCAAAAGTTTGGGGGCCTACTTGCAAATATTACAAAATATTTAAACTACAGACGAAAGTTTAAAAACTAAATATTAAATACAAAAATGCGCAAGGGGTGAGTTGCAAAATACCCTCTTGCGCGCGATCCAACGGCGGATGGAGGGCCACTTAAACACGTGGCGCGTTGTGGACGGCCGATGGCGCTTCGCGGATGTGCGGCCAAGATTAGATCCTCCTGAGTTGATCTGACGGTCGAGGCTGAGGAAGATCCAACGGCAACTGTGCGATCTGGGACTCCTCCTCGATCCAACGGCTGGGAAGAGGGTTGCAAGAACGGGGACGAACGCCGGCGAAGGTGAGCTTCTCCGACCTCGATCTCCCTCCTCCGGCGACGAATGTGCTTCAAAATGGCCGTGGAGGCTCCTGGGGTCGTCGTCTACCTCCTGGGGGCTACAAAATGCCTCGGCGACGGCCGAGGTGCTCAGGCGAAGGTGGCGGAGCTGGGAGGCTCGGCTGAACTCCGGTGAGCCTCAAAATTGCTCCCAGGCGCGATTCAACGCGCTTTGACCCTGCAAAAAGAGTTAGAAGGTCCAGGGCAAAGTGCCTGGACCTTTGGTGGACCTAAACTAAGCGCGAGGGGGGGATGGTTGACGGTGGCCGGAGTTGCGCTCTGGCGATGATGGTTGAATGGGCGAAATACGTGATGGGACTTCTAATTTTTTTGGGGTTTTTGATGCTTATGCTACCAGGAACACAATGCAATAAAGAAATGGCGGAGTGGACGCCCTCGATGGCCAGAGCCAGAGGATGAAAGTTACCTCGACGCCGGCGGTTGGCGGAGGTGCTGGAGTCGTCCTCGACCTCGGACGCCTTGGCTGAGAGGCTCGCGGCGGAGCTGTCACCTCCGGCAAGGCTTGGAGCGCAAGAGGGGCGGAGAGGGGTGGACCAAGGGGACTCGAAATTGATTTGAAAATGGGGGGTCGGTTTTATTTGGTTTGACCCCCGATGGCAGAGGTCCAAAGACCAAGGAAAATCTTGCAAATCTTGGGTCCGACGACCAAGATTAAGCTTGGGCGAGATAGGTGGATGGTTGGTGAAGATGTTTGCAGAAGGAAGTAACACGAAATCATGCAAGACTCGACTGGGAAAAAGCCACCAAGGTGGCTCAAAAACCAAGTCTGACAGGGGCTATAGGTGTAGGTCAGCTAGTTGACCGAAGTCAACTAGGGTTAGCACCTGGTTGGTCCACGTGGACCAACCAGGAAAAACCCTGGAAAAAATCTTTATTAATTCAATTAAAAATAGTAAATGGTCGAATTAAATAAAAGTTATAAAATAAAAAATGTTCAAAATTTTATGTAGTATTTTATTCTGATTTTTATTTATTTTTATGACATATATTTTTACAAGTCACCTTTTTAACCCTTTATAGGTATAATACCTGTGCATTTTGATATTTTATTTTATTTTATGTATTTTTAATCTCCTTATTTTTATTTAGTATTTTATAAAATTATAACATACTTTTATATACATAAGTATATTTTCATTTTATTTTTCTGAGATGATTTGTATATTAAATAAAATCTAAAGGTAGTTTATATAGGTATGTATATAGGTAATATACCTATGTATTGAATATATACAAGTATTTTTATTTGTATTTTAATGATGTTTTTATTCTGATTCTATACATAATTATTATAAGTATTATTTACAACATTATAAAAATATAGAGTTATAAAAATAATAAATAAAGAATAAATGGAATATTTTAATATGTACAAGTATACAATGTGGGTCCAAAAGTCAACTTTCAAACCGTAGCTCCGCCAAATGCGAAACCACCACCATTAATTAGATTATTTTCTTCTATATACAATTAAAGGTGAGTACGCTGTATTTGGAGTTTTTATTTGTGAGATACGGGTCTGGGAATTTGGCATTCTGGATTTTTATTCAGACCATAACTTTTTATCTGTACATTATTTTTCTGTGAAATCAATTTTGTATTTTTCTTTATAAAATTATCTACAACTTTCATGTACACAGTTTCTTTATTTGATGTATAAGAAGTGGAACCAAAAATAGGTCCCAAAATGAATAAAGAATGAATAAAGAGTATAGGTGTTTTGACTGTGTTCCTGACCTTATCTCCCCCTACTTTATTCCTTGTCGACCTATTCATCAAGATGCCTAGGTCTTGGGGGTTTTGAGTCATAAAATATTTACAATATTTTATTCTTTTTCTTTTCTTTATTTATTCTATAATTTTGGCCTTAATTACAGTAATTTACACACTGTTGAGATGCACATGCATGAATGCTAAGATGATGGTTTTAATGCTATTTTACAGGCATTTGCTAGGGTTTTTGGTGCCAAAATGATAGAATAAAGATGATGAAATGTGGATTCATCAATATCCTCCTAATTTCGCTCAAATCCCAGATCATATGCTATTTATACCAATGATAAAAAGTTTGATTCTCTTTTAAATGGGACTTAAGTTGCATAAATATTAATTGAACTTTTAACCACTAAGATAAATTAGAAAATGTCATCAGATTTGAGCAAAATTTGGAGCATATGTAGAACACTAACGAAAGTTTCAATTTTTGAGGTTGGATTTGTGGAAACGAATTCAATATATAAGACGAGCTTCAAATAATTTCATAATTGATTGAAACTAATATTGAGAAGGCATTTTTTTAACAAAAAATACAAATATAAAGTTATAATCGAACATAAATAATATATAAACATTATATTGACCAAAAGATCCCTACAAAACTCTTCATATCACTGAAATACACATTTATTATTGTGATATTAAGGAATACCATTAGATTTAATATGTTCAAACAAGTAACACTATATAGATATGTGTACCAATCCCTTATCATATTTGTTTATACATATTTTGACATGTGTACATGCATCTGCATACTATTTTAAAATCGACGTAGATAAAAATATGATTGCACACATGCGGATACAAATATGTATTTGTATCCATATATGTATACACTAGAAAAATATGTAACCATATCCGTTTTAATATTCTAAAAATGAAAGAGGTATCTAAATCCATATCCGTCTATGCAAAGAAATATAAAAGAAAATTTGTTATCTATACCATATATGCTAAAATAAAAACTATATATCTGTGACGGTTTATAAACGGATATGATGATGGACATATACGGATATACAGTATCCGATTACGCACATCATGTAATGTTAGCAGTTAATTGTTGTAGTTAGATCATATATATATATATATATATTGATTTTTTTGTTGATATATGGGGAGGTTATTGTAATATATTCACATTCGTTTTCATCCTTATTTATATGTCTCTTCTTACAATAATGGACTTTTATATATGTCCTTATCACCTACTAAAAATATTTTGAAAACATTTTCATGGACACCTTTGTTTCATGTTCTCTTTTGACTTGATAAAAAAGATTATAAAAAACATAGTCGAAAAGATATTAAATAAGAATATGCATAAAAATCCTCCTTTTAAAATTTCACGAGGCTTTCCCATCTTAATTGGAGTGTATAGATCATTCCAATATGTTCTAATGCATGCTAATAAAGTAAAAAATGATAAGAAGTTACATAAGACTATTGGTGATGGCCCTCTCTAGTCGTATAAGCTTTTCTGAGGTCCATCTTTGGTCTTGGAGTGGGTTGAACTTTTGCTATGATATAGCCCACCTCCTTTAAATCGTGATATTTGCCATTTTAATTTCTTGTACCCTTTGGTTTTCTTTATAAGAAAGATATATTTTAACTTATATTTATGTACTAATTGACTCCTTTTAGCAAAAAAAACATAGAGATTGAATCAATCTTATCTTATTTTTATTTTCCTTTTGTTTTATCACAATTTTAAGACGGAAAAAGCATATTTTAAATTTGAAAATTTATTTCAATGGAGAAAACTTTATTTTTCTATTTTCAATACATAGAAATCTATTAATAGTTATGCTTTTCAAAAGTAAGATTATTATATACCTTTTTCATTGCATATTTTTAGTTTTTTAAAAAAGATCATTAAAGACATCGTATAATTCATGGAAAATATGTTTTCTTAACTTACATTGTCCTTAGTAGTGTCATTTTTTTGGGAGACACAAGAGCTAGTCAAGGGCTCTCATTGTTTTCGTGACTTGAGTTGTTCAAATCAGATTGGCTTCTTCTTTGCTCTTGTCCGAGCTTTTAGACCTGTACTAAGGATTGGACGAGATTTCTAATATTGTTCATGATTGCATGAAACAAATGTTTATCTCTTTGTTTTTCATCCTTCTTTATTTTAAAGATCTCATGTTCTTATATGTGCATACAAAAGAGAGATTCTTTAACTTTGAAGATGCCTTTGTTTGAAGCACTTCTATATCTTATAAGTTGTCTTAAGGTGTCCATTATTTGGTGATATGTAACACCATATAGAGGATCAGAATTGTGTAAGCTCCTCACATGTTATTATTTTGATTATAGTGCTTGTGCTTAGATTAGTTATTTGCAAACATGTAAATAAGAAAACAAATGAAAATATCATTTTTTAAATACCAGAGTGATTTTTTTCATGGATTAAATTATGTTAATAAATTAAAAGTGAATGATTGAGTTTGCATTCTTATTACTTCACTAATAATCCATGTATTTTATAAAGTGTCCATTTATATGCATATATATCTTTCTTCGTGTGTATATGTGTGTGTGTATGTGCATATTAGGGGACCTTTCAAAGGTTGGATTTTTTTCAGCCATTAAAAGCCAACTTAAATTTAGTAAAATTAGGGTAAACTTTGTAAATTATAAACTTCAAATTGTAAAATAAATATTGAAAAGAATGTTGTATAAACAAAGAATATATATATTTATAACTAATGTTTTAACCAACATAATAATATTTTTGTATGTTAACTTCATGAGATGGCTTTTCTTCAACTCTAAATATACCCATCCTCGCTTAACCCACCACCAACTCCCCTCCCCAATGTTGTCCATGCCACCATCGCCCACGCCACCACCACCACCACCACTCCCCAATGTCTCCCCCACCTCCACCCCTCTCCCCAGGTTGTCCCCACTGTCACCTCCCTCCCTCATACTGCATTCACCACCACCTCCCCTCTACAAAGTTGACCCCTCCTCCCCCTTTCCTCCCTGATGTTATCGCCTCTTCCTCACCCCTCCAATATCTGCCATGCCCTTCCCCGCATCATTGTCATAGCCTCCTAGAACCCATGCAACAATCCCACCACCCATACTCTTCACCTCCTTCCAATTCCCTATAACAAAGTGTAAAACCTCGACAAAATCGGGTTCTGAGAGTTATGCACTACTCCTGCCCGTGTCGTAGACTAGCCTGTCGATGGCTAGAGTGGAGCTTGGAGAGGTTGACCACTAACCAATGGTGCTTCTAGGAGAATGATTGGAAGGTGAAGACGGAGAACAACATGCTTCTTGTCGTCACTGCATGTACATTAACTATGACTCCCACCATATGAAGAGCAAGAAAAGGATGGGAAAGAAGAAGACATGAAAGAGAGAGGCTTAAATTTAGAGTTGGATGTTCTTGTGTTATGATTTACTCATTAACTAAGAAGAGTTAAATTGACAGCATAGTCGTATTATTAAAGTGATTAAGTTAACGTCGGTCGTGGAATAAATATCAAGCATAGCACTCTTTCTTCGTGTCTTTTCTTTCCGTCTGAGTTTATCTTCCTCCCGGGAGAAGCCCTACGCCACACACGCTTCTTTCGGGAGCGTCCCCATTCCCCCCCGTTTAGAGACTCTGGGAATCGAGTAGATCTTAGCCGTACTAGCTGCATCTTCTTTCTATGTTTGGGGGGAGCGTCCAGGGGAGTGGTACCGGGGGTAATTTAAAAGTTTACACGGATCGCGGTGTAAAAATCCCTTTACTTTTATTGTCTCTCTTCTCTATTCTTTTCTCTCTTTTAATTATGGTTCTTCTTTCTTCTTTCCTTTATCTTCTTATTAGGTGTTTATAGATGAGAACAAAGATGGTATTGAGTACGAAGATTGGCTTTGAGCTTAGTGAGTTTATTTAGAATGGATTTTATTATTATTTTGATATTTTGGGCCTTGAGTAAATGAGTGCACAAAATCCTCAACTATAGTTAAGTGCATAGGAGAAGGACGGGATTTTGCTTAATTTTCATTTTGGTAACGTAACGAAATCAAGATTTATTAAGCAAAACAAAGAGTATTAATCATATAGGAGAGGGATTGAATTGTATAAATCAATGTTTAGTATTCAATTAGAAATTTCTATTGAGTAGATATATAAAAAACAAACAAACCATAAATGTTTGATATTTATGTAAAAACCTTCCCAGGCAACATAATGTCTCATTTTAGGATTTCTTCACTTTTCTCTCATGCTGTGTTCTGTTGGAGAATAGGGCATGGAATAAGGGACCAATTCTATTCCCGACACGGTTCCCAGTGGTACGACTATTTCCCATTATTCCATCTTATTTCACTCTTATTCCTATCTTTATCCCACCTTACCTACCTTTATTTCACCTTATTCTCCTTATTCCTATCCTCCGGCCGCACAAAGAATAGACCCTTATTCTCCTTATTCCCCATCTTTATTCCTGCTTATTCTCGAACCGAACGCATCCTCAGCGGATAACTTTCTACTTACCGTGATAGGTAGTATAATCTCTTGTATAAAGATCCCTTTCTCAGACAATTCATAAGAAATATTTCAACTCAAATACTTGTATATAATAAGCTAGAAAAAGCCGATCCATTTTAGTATAAAACCAAAAGCACAAGCTTACAAAGCTGGAGTTCTTGGGCTTGAGAAGAACATGATACAAAATAATAATAATGTTCATAATTTTTTAAGCAACACCAAAGTAGTTTTTTTTTTAAAATCGAGAGGCAATATCTGTAAAGGGATATATAATTTTTGTATGTTGAATGTTTACAGTTTCCGGCAATCAAATTTCTATTAATGAAAAACAACACATTCACATAAAGTAATTTTTTGGTTCCTATAAACAAGGAATTTTTATTGACATCGCTTACAATTAAATATTACTAAATCAAACATCTAGCTATATTTTAGAATTTACTAAATTAAACATCTAAGCTATATTTTAGGAAACTTTTTTGGTCCAAGATCATTTATGATTACGAGTGTTGAGTTGTATTGTAATTGGATGGGTAAAAGGATCTCTGGATGAGGGATCGTTTGCCCTATCTCATATTTATGTATCCATCCCCCTCATTTCCGACTTGTATTAGTGAAGAGTGATCTAATCTCCTTTTTGAGGGAGACTAGGGTTTATATGATCGTGGTTTTTTTTCCTCATCGTTGTCATTATTGTGGTGATTCTTCTTGCTTGATTTCTACATGGTATCAGAGCCATTGAGATTGTGATTCTTTCTTAAGTTGTGATTGGATCGCCACGTTCTTGTCGTATGTGTTCTGCTCGTGGTGTTCTCTGCTTGGGTTGCAACCTTATAGATCGCGACGACATCACCGGCCTCCTGACACAACACCCCTTTTTGCTACACAACCCTTGACGACAACACTTTCCCTCTTAGTGCCTTCCCCCTTTCCTGTTGGGATCCTCCTAATGACACCCTCCATGGTGTTTCCTCTTGGCGACACAACCCTAGCGGTGTAACCCTAGTGGCATCCCCTTATCGGCAACTCCCCTCCTGCTGTGCGACATCTCCCCTACCGGTGAAACCTTGGGCTCCCATGTTCATGTGCCCTTTTCGATGCTGGCACCACCCTTGCTGGCGGCACCCCCTGCTTGTGCTCCTATGTTCACTCCAAGGAAGCACCAACTCCTTGCTGGCAGTTCCCCTATGCAACCCTTCCCCTTGCCGAAGGTTCTCCTAGTGATCCCTACTAGCTTAAGATCCCGTTGGAGGATCTCTTGGTACCTCCTTGGATTGGAATAACAACAAGCCTCTATCCACACTAGCTGAGGCCCCTTCTCAGACTCTTTATGAGTTGTTCTCACTCTATCTTTTCCCTATTTTGTTTGTCTCTCCTTGTGGTTATCTATGGCCTAAGAAAACATGAAAACGACAACGTTCCTTATTGATAATGTTTCGACTCATGTTACGACAATCAAATTGACAAAAAAATAATTACTTGATTTGGTCTGTGGCTATGGAAGTTGTGTTAGCATTGCGAGGTCAGGGGGTGGGGGGATACATTGATGGGTAGAAAAAAGACCCTTATTGTTACTTACAAATTGAATGAGAATTGGTATGTCGAAGATAGACAGTACATGATTGGATCATCAATGTTGCGTCTCCTGACATCCAACGTCTGGTGCTCAGGAAGAAGTCTACTAGAAAGTAGTGGCTCACACTTGAGAGCATGTATAGGCAAAAAAAGGGATATCTGAATGTATCAGTTGAGTAGGGAGGTTTATAATATGAAACAAGGGGATATGTCTGTTGTTGGATACTGTACTGCACTGAAAGCAAAATAGGAAGAGATCGACTATTATTATGATGATAAATGGACTGGTACTGTTGATAAAAAGAATTTATGGGATGAGATTTGGAAACAGAGGATTTTTATTTTTCTTGGTGGTCTTAACAATGACTTTGAGGCCACCAGGAGTCAACTTTTGACGATAGGGATAGGCTCCGATAATGAGGAGGTTTATCATGCAATTAAATATGGAGAACAATGTCATGCTGCAATGAGAGATGAACATGTCTCGTCCTTTGAGAAGTCTACATTGCTTAGTAAAGGGGCAAGAGTGGATAATGGAGAGATAAAAAGTGTGCTCCTTGTAAGAAAACTGGTCATAGAATAGATTATTGTTGGGAACTTCATCTGAAGAGGAAGATGAATAAAGGAAAGAAACCCGTTGCTATGACTGCTGAAAGCAAGAAGCTGGTTGAGCATATTAAAGACCTTCATGCTTATGTTCATAAATAACTCTATTTCTGATAAGAGTAAAAATGATGCAGATGTTGTGAATGCTGCAATATCCGCAAAGAAATATGAAGGTAAACATTTATTTAATAATGAATGGATTATTGATAATGATACTTCTGATCATATGACTGGTAACACTAAGATATTTATTGATTATAAACTTTCCTTTTGTAGAAAACACGTCAATTTGGCAAAGGGAGAATATCTATCATAGATAAATTTATGTTAAAAGATGTTCTTCTTGTTCCCAATTTTCCAATTAACTTACTCTCTGCATATTGCATTGCCAAGGATCTCATCTACCATTTGATTTTTTATGAGAAATCTTATGTGTAACAAAACTTAGTGATGAGGAAGCAGATTGGTATTGGTTTGGTTGCTGATGGATTCTATCGCTTTCCTGCTCGTGTGGTCTCTGCTTGGGTTGTTACAACCAGTGCTAAAGAAACTGGTGATACTATGACTCTGAAGCGATGACATAAGCATCTAGGACACCGTGGTGATGAAAAATATTTTGACAGACGATCTTAATGCATGATCTTGGAGGGTCTGTGGTGTCTGACAAGTCAGATCCGACAATCACTGTGTCGACCTCTCTCACAGTACTCAGATCATTTCTCGATCTCTCGTCAACAATTAACCCACACCGATGCTCAATCAGTGAATACTAGTGAGCTAAAATTTATCATAATCTACGTAATGATATGTATAGTATGCAAGCGGAGGGGTCGAACCAGTAAGGAGCAATGATGAATCTGTGGTTGAACATATTTATTCTTTTATTTTAACTAAAATCCTTGGTAAAACACAAGTATATATTCACTAATTATATTTATTTATCATTCCTTATTGATTTGTTAATATTGTACATTTATCATTTTTTATACCAAAATAAAAAAAATAAAGAAGAAAAGAAAAGGAAAAGAAATAAAGAAGGATGTGTTTATGAAATAAATACAGACCGACTCAAACCTTGAGACCAAGTCAAGTATTGGAATGGTCGACAAGGAATAAAGTAGGGGGAGATAGGGTCCATAACTTAGAAAAAATCAAGAAAACCAATTCTCACTTGTACATATATATATCATTTTTCACATTGTACATATTTTCACCAATTTTATTCATTGATAAAATTACCTTAAAAATATTTCCTTCTTGAAATTTGTTCATAATAATGTATATTAGTTTATAAAAATATCAATAAATAAATAAGTAATAATAGTGAACCTAAAAAACCAAAAAATCAAACTTTCTAGATTCACAACTATTTATAAAAAACTTCAAATTAACCAAACTTACTTTTAAACTTTGTTTTATAACTAATACTATTTATCAAAAATACCAAAAAAATATAGAATAAATCGTGTGAGTTTTGATGTTTGGACCCCTTTATATATGTACGATGTGTATATAAAACTTCTTTATTTTCTATTAATTATTCTTAACTCCAATTAACTTAAATCTTTTTCTAAATAGTTTATAAAAATTAGTAAAAAAATACAACTTAAAAATAATTATGAATAAATACCAATAAATCTCAAAATCTAAAAGTTGCAAAGCCTAACTTCTGAACCTCATAAATCGGTCGTACGAACTTCGATTTGATTGTGCTGACTTTTAAAGTTTGTTTTGTAAAATTGTCTATCAAATAAGAGTGGTCTTACTTAAATCAGATTTAATATACAAAAAGTAGGTTTTTTAACTCTATTGGTATACTTGTACATATGTATATATATTGTATATATTTTTATGTGTTTATTTTGTTGTATATTTGTACAAATATTGTATTTCTTAAATATTATATATATATATATTTATTTTAATTATATAATATACAAAAAATAATAAAATAAAAAATAACTAAAAATAAAATAATGTATTTAATACATAGTTATAATGTACTTATCTTGTATATACTTGCTTTTATTTATACCATTAAATTAACTTCTAAAATAAAATAAAAATAAAGTTAAGATTCTTAATTTATTTAGCATGATTCTATTATTATTTTGACATTTTGAGTCTTGAGTAAATGAGTGTGCAAACATCCTCGATTATGGTTAAGTGCATAGGAGAAACATAGGATTTTGCTTAAATTTCAATATGTTAATGTAAAGAAATCAAGATTTATCAAGCAAAGCAAAGGGTACTAATCAAACATAGGGAGGGGTCTATTAGGCACAAGGAGAGGGATTGACTTGTGTAAATCAATGTATAATATCCAACCATACATTTATCTTAGAGTAGATAAAAAATAAAGAAACCATAAATGATTGATACTTACATATAAGCCTTCCTAGGCAACATGATGTCTCATTCTAGGATTTCTCCTCCATTCTCTCATCGGGCTAACTGTCTTCTTTCTCGTGATAGGTAACAATCTCTTGTATGAAGATCCCTTTTTCAGAAAATTCATAACAAATATATCTTTCTTCCGAGGGAAAATAATCTAGAACAAAAATACTTGTATATAATAAGCTAGAAAAAGCCGATCCATGTTAGTATAAAAGCAAACACACAAGCTTACAAATTTTAGCGAATCTATGAACACGGATGGAGTAACTTAGGGCATGTTTGGTTACAGGGATGAGGTGGGCTGGAGTATCTTCCTATGAATAGTAGTTGTTTGGATGATTATGAGGGTTGGGAGATGGTTGGAATAAGGAATGTGATGTGGTGTCACCTTGATTTGTGATGGAATTCCAACTCAGCAATGCAGGGGGTACACCGGATTACCCCGGGGTAACCTGGTAACCAAACGGACCCTTACAACAACACGGAGTTCTTGGGCTTAAGAAGACCATGATGGAAATTAAGAATAATGTTCATTATTTTGTAGGCAACACCAAAGTAGTTTTTTTTAATCGAAGGCAATATTTGTAAAGTGATATATAATTTTGTATGTTGAATGTTTACCATTTCTAGTAATCAAATTTCTCTTTAAGGAAAACCAACACATTCACGTAAAGTAATATTTGATTAACAAACAAGGAACTTTTATTCACATCACTTACAATTAAATATGACTTAGTTAAGCATTTAAGCTATATTTTAGGACATTGTTTGGTCCAAGATCATTTATGGTTGGGATAATGGTTTTAAGTTGAGCCGTTTAAGGGAGATCAAAAGATCCAAAGCAAGGCTTTCTAATAACAGGGTAAGGTATTACCTCATTGAAGGGATACCCCAATAAATACAGGAAAAAGCGAGTATATATGTTCTGAGCCGCATGGAATTTGTACGTTCATCATCTCCATCAATCATTGATCGGTCTTGGGATGAACATGTGCAAGTGATTGTGAAATTTAAAACTTTGACACAAATGAGCGGTTGAGAGATGAACATGAAATTTATAAGTAATGGAGCTGCATACTATATATATATATATGCATATGTATGTATGTATGCATGTATGTATGTATGTATGTATGTATGTATGTATGTATGTATGTGGCTGGGGAAGCTGCACCCGGGGTGTAGCTAACTAGCTGCACCCGACCATTTTTTTCATTGATTTTTTCATGTTTTTTAAATGAAATCTAGGGGGATTTAAATCACTATATATCACCATGATATCATACCAATTCAACTAATTTCGACATTTCTATCATCTCCATCAATGCTATGACATTTTAACGGTTTCAGAATTATTGAAATTGACCATATCTAGATGAGCATGCTAAGAGTGTTTCATTTGCATGAAATTTGAAACACATATTCCACACAATAAACTAAGTAAATCCCCCATAAGTTTCCTTCAAAAAAAATCAAAAATCAATGAGAAAAATACCCGGGTGTAGCTAGTTGGCTGCACCACCCGATGTAGCTTCCCTTTTCCTTATATATATATTCTGCTTCTGGTGGCAACATGCTATTGGGCGGCGGTTCTGCTTATGGGGTCAAATCAATACATTCTAAGAAGAAATATTTGAATATCAATCTCATCGATCTCATAAGTATCATACAAAATCCCATCAATTGAATCACTTTTTCGAGAAATACGAGACATCTAAGTTGTACAAGTAAAGAGATCTATTCATTGATAAGAAAAAGAAAAAGCGTGGACGTTGATTGGATTGATGATAAAATAGATTCCTGGATCGCGAACAGTGATTCGATTGATGATGAAGAAAGAGAATTCTTAGCTCAGTTCTCCACCCTAACGACAGGAAAAAATGGATCTAATTCTATTGAGTCTGACTCATAGTGATCATTTATCAAAGAATGACTCTGGTTGTCAAATGATTGAACAATCAAGATCAATTTACTTACGATACGCAGTTGACATTCATAAAAAGTATCTAATTAATTATGAGTTCAATAGATCCTCTTTAGCAGAAAGACAGATATTTCTTACTCATTAGACAATTACTTATTCACAAACCTCGTGTGGGGCTAATAGTTTTCATTTCCCATCTCATAGAAAATCCTTTTCACTCCGCTTAGCTCTATCCCCTTCTAGGGGTATTTTAGTGATAGGTTCTGTAGGAACTGGACGATCATATTTGGTCAAATACCTAGCGACAAACTTCTATGTTCCTTTCATTACGGTATTTCCGAACAAGTTCCCGGATGACAAGCCTAAAGGTTTGATTAATGATATCGATATTGATGATAGTGATGATATCGATATTGATGATAGTAACAATATCCATATTGATGATGACCTTGATACGGAGTTGCTACCTATGACGAATGGGCTAACTATGCATATAACGCTGAAAATAGACCGATTTGATATTATATAGAGGAAAGGGGGCCTACTTTGTGAAGTAGGTAACTTACCTACTTCACATTTCATTTTTTGCAAATTTTTTTCCAAAAATTCCACCATGAGTTTTCATAATTATATCCCTCTAATATGTCATTCAAATTTCGTCAGAAACAGAGACTCCTATGGCCTCCATCCATACAGTCATTTTTTAACGGTCACAGATTTGTTGTATTTTACATATTCTGGATGAAGGCCGTAGGAGTCTCCGTTTTTGATGAAATTTGAATGACATATTAGAGGGATATAATTATGAAAATCCACGATGACAATTTTCAAAAAAAATTAAAAAAAGTGCAAAAATTGGATGTGAAGTAGGTAAGGTTACCTACTTCACAAAGTAGGCTCCCTTTCCTCTATTATATATATATATATATATGTGTGTGTGTGTGTGTGTGTGTGTGTGTCACTTCCAATGAGGTGCACATTTCTTACATCAATTGAAAGGCCATTACGAGATCCTTTAGATCTCGATCTAATGGTTCTTCCTCCAAAAGGGTATTTTAGTCAATATAATTTCATTTTGAATTTGAATTTCATTTTGAATTTAAATGTCATTTAATCCTTATATTTTTCCATTTTTAGCGTGCTTGATTTGGTATTTTTCGTTCCTTTTTATTTAATGAGGTTTCGCCTATGTGGTAGCATTTTCACGTAACGTAGAATAGCAGAGGTCTTTGTAAAATTCCCATTGATATTGTAGAAATATATCATGCATTGTAATAAAATTACAGTTAGTAATACTTATATTATTATAATTGTAATTTTCATAACACTGTTGTAAAATTTTATGCACGATTTGTAAAATCGGTATGAAGATTGCAAATCCACACCTATAATTGTGCACGTTTTTCACAAATATGCACGGTATTTCTCCTCTACAATCTGAAATTGTTAGAAATGTATAATATTAATGATAATGTAAAAAAATAACATGAGATTGTAAAAATAATTTGAGATTGTAAGAACCAATCTAAAATTGTAAAGAAACAATATGAGATTTGTAAAGAAAAAGATTGATATTGTAAAAAATGATATGAGATTGTAAAAAAAGATCTGAAATTGAAAAAAATGATCTCTGATTGTAAAAACTAGGCGTACCCTCCTTCCCCTGCATATATCCCTCCTCCACATATACCTCCTCCACCCTTCTCCTCCACGACACACCTCCTCCATGCGTGTCCTCCACCGCCCATGACCCATCAGGGTGAGGAGGAGCTTGTTGATGGTGAGGATATCATCATGGTTGGCGTCGAAGATATCGAAGATGCGATAGAGGAGAACACACCATGTGGGCTACATCATCTCCTCCACCGTCGTCGTGCTCCGCCACATGCGTCACCACCAGTACTATCGCCATCATGCTCTGCCACTTGCGCCACCACCAACTTCACCACCGTCGTGCTCCATGTGGAACTCATGCCTGTTCTGGATGGAGGGCATATGAGTATCTGTTTCTGACAAAATTTGAATGACATATTAGAGAGATATAGTTATGAAAATCTATTGTGGTATTTTTCAAAAAAAATAAAAATATCTGAAAAATGGATGTGAAGTAGGTAAGGTTACATACTTCATAGAGTAGGCTCCTTCCCCCCCCCTCTCTCTCTCTCTCTATATATATATATATATATATATGGACTCTTTCAAATGAGGTGGGGTCTCACCAATATTGTGGTGAGCCATCAATAGGATTCGCCAGATCACAATCTGACGGTTGCATCAAAAATATTATCCAAAAGGGTATTTCCGTCATCTCATTTTTTTTGTAAATTTGAATTTGATTTAATGGATTTGAATTAATATTTAATGTTTTCTGGATTTGGTATTTTTGAATCATATCATTACTAGTTGTTTTCCAATTTTGCGCCGAACGAATTAGGTTCAACCATATCTTTGTAAACGTCCGTGAGGTTTTGTGAAAATGTATCTTCTTTTTGTAATTTCATTGATAATTTCATTTTTCACATTTTTGTTTGTAAATTGGTATTTCCATTTTGTAAATGGGTACATTCGTTTTGTAAACTCCAATGAGTTTTTGTAAGAGTAATTATCTTTTTTGTAAACTTCGTCCTTTTTTTGTAAACGTATATATTCATTTTGTAAAATTTGTGTGATCTTTTGTAACTGTATCGCGCAGTTTTGTAAAATTCCTGGAGAGATATGCAAAATAAGATAAGACAACAATGAGATTTTTAAAAAAAGTGAATCAATATATAATCGAAAGGTCAATTATGTAAATTATTAAACCACAATGTAAATCCATGCATTACTTCACAATCACGGCCACAACCACTTCACCGCCGACCGTTGCTCGATGCAGCACCTCCATCGCGTTTGAAACCCATCACCGACCGATATCTCCACCACATTCGCCACCATCGACGTCTATTGCCATCGGAGGAGAGAAGTCGCCATCCACGTCCACCATCACTGCTCTGCTTTGAACCTCTACCATTTGCAGATCGCAGCCGCTCAGCCCCTCCGTCGACCACCGCCTGGAGGAGAGCACGCGCCACCACCAAGGGTGCGTGTCGCCCCTCATCTCGCGCGAGGCCCGCTCGTCCATCACGCCGACGATAAATCGTGAGAGAGAGGAGGGAGGGGGCGCTGTCAATCAATGGAAAGAGAAGGAAAGATACTAGGTGAAATAGTTGTCACATTCTATATTTAGAATGTGATGAAATAACCAAAATAGGTTTCTAATCATAAATTAATTTAATTAATGTGTCAATAAATCTAGCCGTGAGATCAAAAATTGAAGGACGAGATTGAGGGTTCACCACAATATTGGTGAGTCCCTGTCTCATTTGCAGTTTCTCATATATATATACATACATGCATACATACATACATACATACATATATACATAAACACACACACACATGGGTTCAATGAGGCTACAACCTGCGTGTAGCGAATTGACTACTCCCTCCCCTATTTTCTTCCTATTTTTTATTTTTTTTGCAAAATGAAAATATGTATATTCATCACTATATCCCTGTAAAATGTCATTCCAATTTCATCAGAAACAAAGACTCATATGCCCTCCATCTCAAGGGGATCAATTTCAATAATTATGAGACCGTTAAAATTTGACATTCTTGATGGAGGGGATAGAAGTCTTGAATTAAGTCGAATTTTTAATGGCACATGGTTACATATTATGATTTAAATTTGAATAAGTTTCAGTTCAGAAAAATAAAAATATATAGAGGAAAAGGTGTGGGAGCATGTAAGTTAATTACACCTAGAGAGCATACTCCTTTTTTCCATACACGCATGTACACACTCAACTTTCATATTCATCACCTCTGACCCACTCATTTGTCTCGAAGTTTTAAAACTGCACATCTTTAAAAAACACAACCACTTCCACCTGATCCTCTCGTTAATGGATGTGATGAACATACAAGTTTCGTGTAGATTAGCAACATATTCCTTTTCTCCTCGCACATACACATTATGCATACATCCACATATCCGTCCATTCATACATACAAACGCACATTCAAATATATTATTATTATTAGGGATTTTATCACTTGTGCCCCTCTGAGATGTTGCAATATCAGTTATACCCCTATCTTTTTGGTAATATCAGTTGTGCCCCTCGAATGTTTCGCCGTTAGCAAATGTGCCCCTCCTAACATCTCCGTTACTGGGAATCGTCTAACCGTGGTTAGACATGACTCAAGTGTGCTAACTCAGTTGATTCCCGAGGAAAACTTGTAGGCGGGAAAAAAGAAGGTGCCACGTGTCCTAACCCCACGCAAGTGGCGGGAGTAGAGGACTAAACGAAGCGTTTTCCCCCCCAAAATCCGCATGCCATCGTTGCCATCGTCTCCTTTCGTCTCCCTCCCAGAGAACGTCAACTTTTCTCTCCAGTTTTCTTCTGCATCACGCTGAGGAGCTCCGCAAGCTGATCGAGTCCTCCTGGGTGGGGATTTTCATATTGACGGCTGGAACCGAGTAGGGAGCTTCTCCATTGCCTTTCCAGGTTAGTTAGGGTTTGGAGTTTTACGTATTGACGACGTTAATCGAGTAGGGAGCTTCTCATTGCAATCGTGTTGACGACGTTATTAGGGTTTGGGGTTTACCGTATTGATCGATTTTAGGGTTTTTCGATTGAATGTTTTTTGTGTTTTGATCATACATGTTTGGGATTGATTGGGAGGACATATTCTCGAAATCAAGTTATATACATATAGATGGTGCACCATTTCATTTTTTGATGATCTTGAATGTAGGATGGTTTGGTACAATGGAGAACAAGGTGTGTTGACGGTCCGTGTGAGACACAGCAGGCGTTTTAAGGACACCAAGGGATGTCGGGGTGAAAAATATGTGGACTTCGTGGAGGAGGTGATTGGAATCGACCCTGATTTCACTTGCTGGTTTGACCTGATCGACACTATATCGAATCGAAGATCGTTCCTTGGGACAGTTCTGCTGTCCTTTCAATGAGATACAAGGATCCAAAGTCGAGAGCAAACCGTTTCCTTGAGCTCTCAAATGAAGCAGAAATGATGACTATGTTCAATGGCCACATGGATGGAAGTGATGTGGAAATCATTGTTGGGTTCATCGACATCGATGCTCTCTCGTCTTTTGAAGCTGAGAAGGCAGAGAAAGCAAATAAGAGAAAATTTGACTTCCAAGGACAAGCATCCAATGCAACAGCAGAAAAGGTTGGTTTGTCTGATCTCTCCGACGATTTCTTCGATGCTCTCTGGGGAGGAGGTTATATGGATGGGGCAGGATGTGATAGGGGGGGAGAAGGAGGTGATTTGGGGGGGAGGGGGGGGAGCACTGGGGTGCATACTATGGAAGATCTGGGGCAGGAAGAAGTTGCTGGTGGAAGACAAGTCAATGCAGAAACACCAAAGACCCCTAGAATGCTTCGCAAAGCAGTGGTGTCAAGGATGCCAAGGTCTGGAAGACGTAAGGCACAAAGAGAACAAACACCAGAAAAAAATGTTGCACAATCGGGTACTGGGAAGTCAGCACAAGATAGAGATAACACGCCAAGGTCTGGAAGACGTAAGGCACAAAGAGAAGAAACACCAAAAAAATGTTGCACAATCGGGAATTGGGAAGTCAGCACACGATAGAGATAACACACCAACGTCTGGAAGACAGCAGGCCCCTCAAGCTGCTGCAGATCAGAGAAGAAAATCCACTAGAGCAGGTACAAAGAAGAGAAGGCGGTGCTTGGAAGAGGAATTTCATGCAGACCCTGGAATTGAAGATGTCTTCAGTGTTGACGATGATTCAGATGACGAATGGATCACCAGTTCAACCGAGGATACTTCTGAAAGTACAGATGCGAGTTTTGATAGTGACGATGCCTTCGACTTAGAGATCGAAGACATACAGGACTATGAGGGTCCAAACGTCGAAGTGGATAACCAAGACTTCAAAGTGGGAAATGATTTCGAAGATCATGCGACATTTCGCTTTCAACTTGCTGCATACTGCCTTAAGAACGATTTCAAAGTGAAGTTTGTGAAGTCTGATTCTATAAGAATTACCACAAGATGCGCCAGTGATGGATGCGTGTGGCGTATCCATGCTTCTAGGCTTGCTGGAGGAGCCACATTCCGCATCAAGACCTTGTCGGGAATTCATACTTGCAATAGTATAAATAGAGTAGATACGGGCATGGCGAAGCAAAGATGGATTGCCAAATTTTGTGAGAAGTGGTTGAGGGAAAATCCCACGTTGTCAGTGAAGGATATTTCAGATAGATTGTGGGAGGAATTCACTGTGAGAATTCCCTATCTTAGAGTGTACAGGGGAAGGAACATTGCTCTCGACTCGATCTTTGGGAAGGCTGAGCTTACCTACCCTAAGATGCCTAGTTTGGTATACGAATTAAAATCGAGGAACCCAGGATCTGTGATTGATTATGTCGCAGAGAAGGATGACGCATTTCTACGAATCTTCATTTGCTTCAAGGCATCCATTGATGGGTTTAAAAATGGTTGTAGGCCTTTCCTTGGCTTTGATGGTTGTCATTTGAAAGGGAAATACCTTGGGACCTTGTTGGAACTTCTAATATCCTTTACTTGGTACTTTGTAGTGGAACTGCATCAACAAAGCGGCCGATGGCTAGACCAAAAAAACATTGCCAAGAAGATCGCATGCCAAGGCGTCGTGCGCGTCCAAGCCTATCGCTTGATCCTGCATCAGATGGTCCTCATTGCACACTCGATTAAGGTATTCATGATATTTAAATGCCGATTTCATCTCAATTTCATATTATGTTATTGCTGTGAATGACTTCCCCTGTTTTTTTGTGTTAATTTATAGGAACCTTGGAAGTCTTGGAGTTTTTTGATGTGAAGCACGGGCATATTGCTACGTAATCTATGGATCCGTTCACAGATCTTTGGATAGTGATACAGTGATACACTGATACTTTTTGGATAGTGATACAATGATACTTTTTGGAGAGCTCTATACTTATGATCCAGTGATACCATGAAATGTTTCATTTCTGTAGTATTTACTAAACTGTTTGATGTCTATAGTATAGTGACTTTCATGTCTCGTTTGTAATTAAGAACAACTTTAGAGCTATGTTTTGTAATATTATGTCTTTGGAGCTCTGTTTTGCTATGTTCTACTATTTCGTGTGTAACAAACACAACACAAGTCTATGTTTTCCAGCAGAACACATACACAACCAATAGAGGTATGCAACCAAACTCAGCTATCTTTATTCATATAAACAAATGTAGCTGCAACAAGACACAAAAACATCAATATCAGCTTCAATATAAAAATTATCTCCCTCAGATGCTTATTTACTGCCACAATTCTACTAGATATTAATGCTAACATCTGATCTGTGCTTGGTGACTGATTCATGTGTGCAGCTTCCATCCACTGAAAAAAGTTGCACATCTTGTGCTGGCATGTGTAGAACTTCAACCTTCTACTCCAAGGTTTTCCTGATGTTTTTACCACTGCTGGATTGTCGCAATGACACCTTACTTGGGCTCCAGAATCATCACAATATGATGTCGAACTTCGCGAAGCGGACGCCATCGAATTGCAATGCATATTTTACCTGTTGGAGAGAGCTTCAACTGTGAATAGAATCATGAATTGTAACAACTATGTAAACAAATACCTGACAGTATTTATGTAAACTTCCTTCTCGAATAATTTCATGAAAGCAAGCTTTCGGATTTCTCCTTCTTTCCTTCAATGTGAGGAACTGCCAAGGGTTTTGATGCTCTTAAATAGACCCTTCTCTTCCAACAGTCAAGGGACTTGATTTGCAATTATTTAATACCCACCAACTGCCCAACAAACCCTATTAATATATATATATATATATATATACACACACACACACACACAACGGTCTCCTGCTATCTTGTTGTCAGTGGGCCAATGTCACATCAAACTGCAATAAACGTCTGTTTGGGAGAGATACAAACGGCAACTAACCTCAGTGGCACAATTGATATTACTCCAAGTTTAGAGGGGCACAACTGATATTACCAAAAAGATAGGGGTATAACTGATATTGCAACATCTCAGAGGGGAACAAGTGATAAAATCCCTTATTATTATTATTATTTGTCTTTGATGTTGATTTTTTACTTTTATGGTAAGAGACCGTTCGGTAGAGGAGTAAGGGAAAGTAATAAGAAGGGTTATGGACGGTTAAGGGTTATTTTTGTTGGAGAGGATAAGGAGAGGAAAGTGGTACTTATTTGCTATTCTTTTTCGGTGGGAGGGAGATGATAAGGAGGGATACGTGGAGAGGCGGATCGTCTGCTGCAGGTCGAAATGCAACAAATTCTGCTATAGCTGTGTGCGCTGCTAGATCACGATCGAGCGGTTCGCACGATTTTGCACTTTTTGTGGGACTGTATCGTGCAAAATCATGTGAACCACTCGATAAAGATCGAGCAACTCATGCCATCACAACAAGGACATCACCACAACAGAGCATTCTCTCTCTATATTAGATAACATTGCTAGATAAGTGGTAGTTATATGCACTTTTTTGGCAGAAGTGGTCGATGACGAAGGACTAATGAGGGGAACGTTATTCTTTATCTTAATTCCAAGACCAAAACGTTGACCATCTATGAGTGGATAAGAAATTGAAAGATCCCTCCTTATTCTTCAAGAACACCCCTAGAGGAAACATGCAATCCATTGATTCCAATCCAAAAATCTAGAAATGATTATCTTAGTAAACTGGACCCAAACACGGATTACATTAGCAGTAAGATAAATTGATAACGGAAAGGCCCGTAATGTCCATATATCGGATAGGAGAAGTTTCTGAGTGTCTTACGTTATGGTATACCACTACGATGCATTTGTGTCCTACCACGCTCTGATTTTAAAATTTTCATCATTCCTTACTTTATTGTACTCAGGTCAATTCTCATGGATACCCTCTCTATAAATACCTCACCGCCCATTTCGTTCACTTGCACGCCACAAGAAGATGTCAGCTCAATTCTCCCTCCAATTTTCCTCCCTTCTCCTCATCATCCTCCCCGCCCTCGCCTCCGCCGCCACCTTCACCGTCGTAAACCAATGCCCGTACACCGTCTGGACTGCTGCGGTCCCCTGGGGTGGATGTCAGCTTAACCCCAGCCAATCTTGGATTCTCAATGCAAATGCCGGCACCATCGGCGGGCGTGTATGGGCCCGCACCGGTTGCTCCTTCGATGGCAGAGGTTGTGGCCTCTGCCAGACGGGGGACTGCTGCCGTGCCCTCCACTGCACCGCCTGCGGTACCCCGCCCTACACCCTCTCAGAGTTCGCGCTCAACCAGTACATGAACCTCGACTTCTTCGACATATCGTTGGTCGATGGTTTCAACGTGCCGATGGACTTCATCCCGACATGCGGTGCCTCGTGCCGGGGGATACGTTGTGCGGCGGACGTCGTGACGGTCGGGGGCCAGTGCATCGCGGAGCTCCGGGCGGCCGGCGGATGCAACTATCCGTGCACGGTGTTCAAGACCGATAAGTACTGCTGCAACTCCGGCAGATGCGGGCCGACCAAATGCTCGAAATACTTGAAGGGGAAGTGCTGTGATGCCTGCAGTTACCCCAAGTGCACTTTCACATGCCGTGGTGGCACAAATTACAAGGTCTGCCCCGTGATGAGTGAATATTCTCTCCACGAGAATAATTACCCGGTGTCGACATACTGATAAGATCACCAATGGAATAATGGCACAGTTTCTGTGTTTATATAATACGTTCAATGGAACTCAACTGGAGTTCACTATATAAATAAGGGGTTTGATTTGCTTTTGATTATATGCAGTGATATTGATGTTGAGAGAGTAGCCATGCTCCTCTACCGTTTCTTTTGGTAAATTAAAGAAGGGACTGCTCTTCACGTAGATTCCCAATTTTTAGATTATAACAAATAGGGGATTTGGGTTTAAGTTAATGATACAATCCCCAATGCCTACGTGGATTGCCTAATCTGGGGCATTGGTTGTCAAAAATGTTATATTCAAAGTTGTATTTAGACTTTAATTGGAAAGTCTATGTAATTACAATTGGCATTCAATTTGGTTTCAATTGGGAAACCAAATGGTTTGGAGGGAAAGTTGGGAATTCCCAAATTTGAAATATGGAAGTTTGGGTGGAAGTTTAGTCCCACACCGGGGAGAACTAAACTTTTTGGTGGACTTAAATATGAGTTCACACCCCAAGCTCTTGTAGCAATAGTAGAGAGGAGGAATGGAGGACGACACACGCACGCACGCGCGCGCTCCGCTCCGGCTCGGGCTCGGGCTCGGGAGAGTCAATTCGGATCTCGATACTTTTGCTGTGGGTTTCATTTGGTAAGTCGATTAAATTAATCACACGATTAATTTGGTAAGTCGACTTAAATGGGAATTCAACTCGCCATTATGGGCGCGTTTTTTAGGATCCGAAAGGATGCGTTTTCGGGACGCATTTTTGGAAACCGAAGGCCGCGTTTTTAGGACGCGAGCCCCTTTATTTATATCCCTCACTTGACTCGGTTTTTCTTCACTCGCAAGAAAAACCTCTCTCACGCCGTTTCTCTTTGGTTCTTCCTCTTGCGGACGAACGTCTTCCTCTACTCTCTCGGCTGCAGTTCTCTGAGGTACAATCGAGGATAGGGCTGTAAGAAAATTCTCGAGTTCGATATTCGTTTAGGTTCGGCTCGCTAAAAGTTCGATTCAGATTCGGTTCGGAAATAAACGAACCAAACCTGAACACAAGTTTAGGCTCGATTAAATAAACGAACCGAACCTAAAAATCATAGGTTCGCTCAGGTTTGATTCGTTAAAAGCTCGATAAACATGCACATATACATATTTACAAATCCGTATCCATAGAAGTGGACCTTATTTTGAGATAAGTCAATTTTGTCCCAGGATAAGTGAATTTTGTCTAGAGATAACTGGATATTTACGGGATAAGTAGGTTTTATCTTGGTATAAACAATCCAAAAATAAATAGCCACATCGTGTTTATAACATCCATCATCTATGTGTAGTACTTTTCCATTCTTTTATCTTCAAATCAACAGAACAAGTATAAATCTTACTTATCGAATATCTCCATATTCTTCTTATTCCTTATCCCCATCGGAAAATATGTAAAAATATATTATAATTATACTTTTTTCTAAGAGATGAATCCATATTAATATGATTTTTTCAAAAGATGAAGATAAGTTAGATAAAGAAAAAAACTAAATGAATATTTATTCTAATTGTAAACACATATATATTTCCAATTCTCTTCTTTTGACTCCCTCTGAATTCTTAAGTTCGGTATTCGCTTAGGTTCGATTCGTTTAAAAATAGGTTCGATTCGGATTCGATTTGAAAATAAACAAACCGAACCTGAACACAAGTTTAGGCTCGATTAAATAAACGAACCAAACCTAAAAAATATAGGTTCGCTCAGGTTCGGTCCGTTTACACCCCTAATCGAGGACGATCCCGTTGGTGTGCGTCGACGACGATCGTGAACCATCGTATCCTGGGAGCGGATCGCCAGTACCCTACGCACCGGTATTGTGGGGGCGATATCTTCTCTAAGGACAGTCCATTACATGGACGCTTCAGTGACTTCTAAACTGATCTTTGTTTTATTTTGCTTGCCGCAATACGTTTATTGCTTTACCCTTTCTGGATCATGCCCGTGTTTTTGTTTCTGTTCTTTTAATCGGTTCCTGTTTGCATTGAATAATCGGATAATGATTGGGAAACATATGATTAATATGATTTTAATCTGTATCGTTTCTCTTTTAATTCATTTGGATCCGATATTATACTGTTTAATGTATGAACTGGTATTCTTATTTACAACAATCTTAGAGAAGATATCCCGAACCGATTCTAGAATGTCGAAAACAATGTTTAAATCGAGGGTAGATATGACGGGTATGCCTGAAAAACTCGGTGGACAGAATTTTAAGCGTTGGCAACAATGCATGAGGATCTGGTTAACCACCATAGGGTTAATCTCGATGCTTGAAACCGACTGTCCTACGGTGGAGGCGGAAAACCCCTCACCCGATAGCCATAAGGCGCAATCTGCGTGGAAGGAACGCGACCGTATATGTCATGGTTGCATCTTGTTGGCTCTGTCCAACACGTTGTTTGACGTATATTTTTCATCCACGGAGACTGCGAAGGGGCTGTGGGAAGACTTGGATCAGAAGTATAACACCGAAGACCTCGGTATTGAGAAATACTCCGTAGCCAAATTTTTGAAGTTTTCCATGTCCGAAGGGAAGTATGTTTCTGAACAGGCACACGAGTTTTTACTCCTGCTCCATGGTTTAGAGGATGCCGAAATGAAACTTCCAGAGAAGTTTCAGGTCATGTGCATCATAGAGAAATTTTCCAAGTCGTGGGAAGACTTCGGTATGACCCTTAAACACAGGAAGGGGAAAATTTCTTTGGATGACCTGATGGTGGCTATTGCCATAGAGGAGGAACACAGGAAACAAAAACCTGTGTTTCCTGTTGATATTCAGGCTAAGGTCAATCTAATGACCTCGAAGGGTAAGGATAAGAAGGGAAAGGGTCCCAATAACTATAAAATGAAACCAAAGGGCAAGATACAGAAAAAGGCAAAGAATAAACCATGCTGGCACTGTAATCAGGTTGGCCATTGGAAGAAGGACTGTCCGTCCTTGAAGGCTCAACCTAAGGCTACAGACGGGAGTCCACAAGTGAACATGATCACTATGGGACTCGGGGCTAGCGAGGGGTATGTCTCTGTAAAACCTGAACTATACCATATCCATGATCCAAATGAGTGGCTCGTTGATACGGGAGCCAATGTAAACATATGTTCTGACAGAACATTGTTTTCTTCTTATCAGACCTGCAGCGGTGGGACTGTGAAGATGTGGAACGATTCTGCGGCCAGGGTGCTAGGGTCGGGACAAGTCAACTTGAGGTTCTCCTCTGGACGAGTCTGGACTTTGCACATGGTGCTGCATGTTCCTGACATCAAGAAGAATGTGTTATCTGGCTCCATCTTAGTTAGAAATGGTTTTGAATTAAACTTTAAATGTAATAAAGTTGTTATTCTGAGACATGGTGTCTTTTATGAAAAAGGCTATTTGGCTGACTTTGACTTGTTATTTAGAATTAGATGTGATTCAGTAAACATTACTGAAGTGAATGTTTTGAATGCTGAATGTTCTAGTTCTGTGTCTCATGTTGTGAATAATCTAGAATCTTGTTATCTGTGGCATGGTAGATTGGGACATGTAAACCTAAATTCAATTAAAAGAATGATGAATTTAGATTTGATCCCTAAACACACAGTTGATAAAACTCAAAAATGTGAAATTTGTGTGCAAGCTAAGACACCTAGGAAGTCTTTTCAGTCTGTCTCTAGAGATAGTGAGATCTTGGATCTGGTGCACACGGATATCTGTGAGTTTAATGGTGTGTTGACCCGAGACAATAAGAAATACTTTATCACCTTTATAGATGATGGCAGTAGATACTGCTATGTATATCTAATGAAAACCAAGGATGAAGCCTTAGAGAAATTTCTTATCTTTAAGAATGAGGCTGAGACACAAACAGGAAAAGTGCTTAAACGCCTTAAGTCAGATAGAGGAGGTGAATATACCTCTAACTTATTTGATGAACAATGCAAATCTTTTGGCATAGTTCATGAAGTTACGGCCCCATATTCACCGCAATCAAATGGGATAGCAGAACGGAAAAGTAGAACCTTAACTGACATGATCAATGCTCTCCTACAGAGTTCTGGACTTCCAACCTATATGTGGGGAGAAGCCTTGAATACGGCTTGCCATATTCTGAATAGGGTGCCTCCAAGACATATGGAAAAGTGTCCCTTTGAACTTTGGAGAAATAGGAAACCGAGTTTAAGATATCTCAAAGTGTGGGGCTGTCTCGCTAAGATTTTAGTCCCAGAACACAAGAGAAAGAAACTTGGTCCTAAAACTGTTGATGCGGTCTTCTTAGGTTATCTAGAAAATAGCTATGCATATAGGTTCTTGGTAATTCGGTCCGAGATACCGGGCATAGATGTCAACACTATTGTTGAACTCCGTGATGCTACATTCTTTGAGGATGTCTTTCCATTAAAGACTGGGATTCCTCAGAACCTGACCATTGAGGGCGCCTCCACATCAGGATCTATTCCAGATCAAGTGGAAAGGATATCGAATGTGGGGGTTGAGACTCAACCTGAACCCAATGATCTCTCTGATGAGATTGAGCCAAGGAGGAGTAAGAGACCTCGGATAGCCAAGGATCTGGGTAGCGACTTTGTTGTCTACCAGATCGAGGGTGATCCACCAAGTTACAAGGAAGCCATGGCTTCATCTGAAGCAAAACAATGGAAGGAAGCCATCAAATCTGAGATGGATTCCATTATGGCTAATGGAACATGGGAGTTGGTTGATTTACCCAAAGGGTGCTCTACCATTGGGTGCAAGTGGGTGTTTAAGAGAAAGCTTAGACCTGACAGATCAATTGAAAAGTACAAAGCCTGATTAGTTGCCAAGGGCTTTAGGCAAAAGGAAGGTATCGATTATTTTGATACCTATTCCCCTGTGACTAGGATGACCACAATCCGGATGCTCATAGCATTGGCATCTGTATATGATCTCTCTATCCACCAGATGGATGTGAAGACCGCCTTCTTGCATGGCGATCTTGAGGAAGAGATCTATATGGATCAACCTGATGGGCTTGTGACTCTTGGGAATGAGGGAAAGGTTTGCAAGCTTGTCAAATCCCTTTACGGATTGAAACAAGCACCAAAGCAGTGGCATGAAAAATTTGACAAGACCATTTTATCATGTGGCTTTAAGATTCATGAATCCGATAAATGTGTTTATTCCAAGGTGAAAGGTGATGAGTGTATTGTCTTGTGCCTATATGTTGATGACATATTGTTGTTTGGATCACATATGAGGATTATTAATGAGACTAAGGCTTTCTTGAGTAGCAAGTTTGAGATGAAGGACATGTGTGTTGTTGATGTGATCTTGGGTCTCAAACTGACAAGGTCAGTTGATGGGATTGTAGTTTCTCAATCTCACTATGTTGAGAAGGTACTTGAGAAATTTGGATATCAAGATTGCAAAGCTGTAAGCACTCCTTTTGATTCATCCAAAACGCTATTTAAGAATAAAAGTGGAGTACCTGTAGCCCAGCTAAGGTATTCACAAGTGATAGGAAGTCTAATGTATCTTGCAAATTGCACGAGACCTGATATTTCATTCTCGGTTGCAAAGCTGAGTAGATACACTAGCTGTCCTGACCGTACTCACTGGGAGGCTCTGGATCGAGTACTGAAGTACTTGAAGGGAACTATTTCTCTTAGTTTGCATTATGGTAGACATCCATATGTACTAGAAGGATACAATGATGCAAGCTGGATAGGGAAAATAGAGGAGTCTGGGAGTAATGGTGTTACAGGGTATGTATTTACCTTTAGAGGCGGTGCAGTCTCCTGGAGGTCTATGAAGCAGACCATTCTAGCTCGATCCACTTTTGAGGCCGAGCTGTGTGCTTTGGACACCACTGGAATTGAGGCTGAATGGCTAAGGGAACTTCTGTCTGAAATTCCCATGGTAGGTCAGCCTGTTCCTGCGATCACGATACATTGTGATAATACGACCACAATTGCAAAGATCAAGAGTTCAAAGTTCAATCAGAAAACAAGGAGACACATACAAATCAGACTTAAGACGTTAAGGGATTTGGTGTCTCGAGGAGTGTTGGCTGTGGATTTTGTAGGATTCAAAGACAACACGGCAGATCCGTTGACTAAGGGACTTGATAGATCTTTAGTCCTAAAGTCTAGGCTTGGGATGGGACTGAGACCCATTGGGAATTCCTCTACAATAGCAACCCAACCTATCTGAGTGGAGATCCCACAATGTAGGTTCAATGTGGTAATAACAAGCTGTCTGGAGAACTGGTTGGCACTTTAATTTTAATGCGTAAGCATGAGTGTCTTATCCCTGGAAGCCTGAGTGCCATTTAAGCTGCAAGTTTAGGAAGAGCATAGGCTCTGAATGGGTTCAAGCCTTTGGGTAGGATGTTAGCAGTGCATCCTTGGAGAATGCCACCTATGTGAGTGTTACTGTGGGCCGCAGTTAAAGGAAGAGGGTCTTTCCTGAACACACTCATGAAACAGGATAAGGGTGCATGGCCTTTAAGAGTACCAACCCTGAAGATTGTACCAAGAACAACGCTTTGTTGTTTCTACCGTATACTTTAACATCAAGGTCTGAAGTTCAAGACGTAGTTTACTTCGTTCCTGTTAAAGTAAAAGTAGTAAACTCAGGTAGAGGTTCAAACCGGAAGGTACCTTTACTGAAAGCAAAGTGTGGGCAACCGAAAGAAGTCTGTTAAATCCTTTTGAATCTCTTTTTCAAATTGGTGAATTCGTGGGGGATTGTTATATTCAAAGTTGTATTTAGACTTTAATTGGAAAGTCTATGTAATTACAATTGGCATTCAATTTGGTTTCAATTGGGAAACCAAATGGTTTGGAGGGAAAGTTGGGAATTCCCAAATTTGAAATATGGAAGTTTGGGTGGAAGTTTAGTCCCACACCGGGGAGAACTAAACTTTTTGGTGGACTTAAATATGAGTTCACACCCCAAGCTCTTGTAGCAATAGTAGAGAGGAGGAATTGAGGACCACACGCGCGCGCGCGCGCTCCGCTCCGTCTCCGTCTCGGGCTCGGGTTCGGGAGAGTTAATTCGGATCTCGATACTTTTGCTGTGGGTTTCATTTGGTAAGTCGATTAAATTAATCACACGATTAATTTGGTAAGTCGACTTAAATGGGAATTCAACTCGCCATTATGGGCGCGTTTTTTGGGATCCGAAAGGATGCGTTTTCGGGACGCATTTTTGGAAACCAAAGGTCGCATTTTTAGGACGCGAGCTCCTCTATTTATATCCCTCACTTGACTCGGTTTTTCTTCACTCGCAAGAAAAACCTCTCTCACGCCGTCTCTCTTTGGTTCTTCCTCTTGCGGACGAACGTCTTCCTCTTCTCCTCTCTCGGATGCAGTTCTCTGAGGTACAATCGAGGACGATCCCGTTGGTGTGCGCCGACGACGATCGTGAACCGTCGTATCCTGGGAGCGGATCGCCAGTACCCTACGCACCGGTATTGTGGGGGCGATATCTTCTCTAAGGACAGTCCATTACATGGACGCTTCAGTGACTTCTAAACTGATCTTTGTTTTATTTTGCTTGCCGCAATACGTTTATTGCTTTACCCTTTCTGGATCATGCCCGTGTTTTTGTTTCTGTTCTTTTAATCGGTTCCTGTTTGCATTGAATAATCGGATAATGATTGGGAAACATATGATTAATATGATTTTAATCATTATCGTTTCTCTGTTAATTCATTTGGATCCGATATTATACTGTTTAATGTATGAACTGGTATTCCTATTTACAACAAAAAATACCCTCGCCCATTAGAATTTAATTTGCTCTTTCCGGATTTCATCAGTCAATTGCAAGAAGCTCCCCCCTCTTCTTTGTTCTTTGCACGAAAAGGGAAACGGAGAGTAACTATGGTTCTCGACGAGAGATGCGGAAGGTTTTAAGCGTGAGTAGGGATGTTCTCCAATGGCGAGTTGCGAAGGGGAGAGCTCAAGCAGTACGACATCACCTCTAGCCAGTCCTGCAGAGGAACTTCAAAGCTCGAGGAATGACGCCTTAGTGAGAATTTTATTATGGTATGCTTTGTTTGATTTTGAGCTCAGATTTAAGGGAAGCAGGATGGATGTGCGGTTTTGTCGAGAGCGACTCCGACCATCGTGCATGGTCGGAGGAAGAGGAGCTTGTCTGAGATGGAATGGGAAATGAAGGAACTTAGGTATGTAATAGTCAATATATCCACCATACAAAAATGTCCTCTTCATATAAAACCTCAGTTAGATATGTAATAGTCAATATATCCATATAAAATTCTCCGTTAACATATAAAATCCTGCTGTTAGATGCAAAAGGTCTCCTTCTGCTAACCATACAAAAGAATGCCTTTCATACAAAACCTCACATAGATCTGCAATAGTGCACACATAAAATGCTCTTTTAACATACAAAAACCTGCACTTGCATACATATGGCTAGTTTGGTTACTGGGTTGAGGTGGGTTGCGGTAACCTCATGTGAATATTAGCTGCTTGGATTATTATGAGGTTGGAATAAGGAAAGTGATGTGATGTCACATTGATTTATGATGGAATTCCAACCCCGGAATGATCCAGAAAAATAGGGAATAAACCAGGTTACCCTGGGGTAAAGCAGTAACCACAAGATCCCTCTTCTACCACCCTTACAAAAAAGGCATGTTTATACAAAACCTCACTCAAATATGCAATAATAGATGCATTAATACAAAATGCTCCTTTAACATACAAAAACGTGCACTTGCATATAGAAATATTTCTTCCACCGACGAAACAAATATGGTATAGTCATACTAAATGTGGCTCACATCAGCAAACATAGAAAAGAAATGCATGCACGACACTGTCAAAATACATACGATATTTTCCACAGTTGATAAGATACATGTAAACTATTTATAGTTTGGAAATCTCCAAACCATCAGCAGAACCATAACACTATTGACAAGTTGCACATGACATTCATGTTACATACTTTTGTTTTGCTCCTTCCTTGAAAAATCTGATTTATCGTCTTTCTCTCAAGAATATCATCTCTCCTTATTTGAATGGCATTTTTAATCTTTGTATTAAGAGTACATGGATGGGATCCAACATAGGAGATCATTTTACGAAAGAGGTACATAGTTGCATGGGTAGAGGGATGCCACTGATGGCGATGTCCTTGTATATATATATTTTAATATATAGTATTATATATGATATAAATACAACATTTAATAATTAAAATTTACATGTTATGTTATAATAGCCCATCCCATATATCAACAAAAATCTCTCTCTCTCTCTCTATATATATATATATGTATATATATAGAGAGAGTTTAATGGGGCTGCCCCCGCACCGTTTTTCGTGTTTTTTTATTTTTATTTTTGAAAAATTTCACCATGTATATTCATCCTTATATCCCTACTATATGCCATTCGAATTTCGTCAGAAACAGAGACTCCTACGGCCTCCATCGAGATGGTGTCGATTTAAAAAATCCTATTACCGTTGAAAAAATGACTATCTGTATAGAGGCTGTAGGAGTCTCTGTTTCTGACGAAATTCGAATGGCATATAGGAGGGATATAGGGATGAATATACATGGCGATATTTTTCAAAAAAATAAAAAAAACGTCGAAAACGGCGCGGGGGCAGCCATGTTGGCTGTCCCAAGGGGGCAACCCCATTAAACTCATATATATATATATGATCTAACTAAAATAATTAACTGTTAATATTACATGATGTGCATAATCGGATACTGTATATCCGTATATGTCCATCATCATACCCGTTTATAACCCGCCACGAATATATAGTTTTTATTTTAGCATATATGGTAAAGATAATAATTTTTCTTTTATATTTTTTTGCATATACGGATATAGATTTGGATACCTCTTTCATTTTTTTAGGATCTTAAAATGGATATGGTTACATATTTTCTAGTATATACATATATGGATACAAATACATATTATCCGCATGTTTGCAACCTTATTTTTATCTATGTCAATTTAAAATAGTATGCAGATGCATGTACACACGTCAAAATATATATAAACAAATATGAAAAGGGATTGGTACACATATCCATATAGTGTTACTTGTTTGAACATATTAAATCTAATGGTATTACTTAATATCACATTATGTGTATTTCGTGATACGAAGAGTTTTGTAGGGATCTTTTGGTCAATATGTTGTCTATAGATATTATTTATGTCGATTATAACTTTATATGGGTGTTTTGTAAAAAAATGCATATCCATTATTAGTTTCAATCAATTATGGAATTATTGGAAGCTCGCCTTATAGATTGAATTCGTTTCCACAAATCCAACCTCATAAATCTAAATTTCCGTTAATGTTCTACATATGCTCCAAATTTTGCTCAAATCTGATGGCATTTCCTAATTTATCTTAGTGGTTAAAAGTTCAATCAATATTTAAGCAACTTAAGTCCCATTTAAAAGATAATCAAACTTTTATCATTGTTATAAAATAGCAAATGATCTTGTATTTGAGCGAAATTAGGAGCATATGCATAACATTATTCGAATATTCTATCTATAAGGTTGGATTTAAAAAAAAAGAAAAAAAAGTTACAACACCTCTTTTGTAACACACATTACAACAGAGGAACCCCTTCCCGAATATTAACAATTAAAATAACAAGATAAATTAGATAAATAATATCTAAATAATTTACCTCCACCCTCCACCTCTCAAATAATTTAGCCCCCCCCCCAAGAAGAATTTTCTGGCTTCGTCCCTGGGAGGGAGGACCTTTTGCAGATGAGGTGTGCGAAGGGGAGCCCACAAGGGAGAGATATGAGAGAGGATGATCACCAATGAGAGTATACAAAAATAGGAATGCAGAAGTTGAATAAAAAAATCAAAGATATAAACTTCTTGGTTTTACGTGGAACCCTACTACCTAAGGAGCAGGATGAAACAAGGAGAAAAACCTCATGGGTTAGCTATTGTGTTATGTTTGTCATTAAATACAAGGGGTGTACAACTCTGTTTATAGTCGCTCCAAGTTAACAAGTCCCCGTACTCATCCATGTGGGACTAAACATATCCCATGCATAGAGGCCCACACAAATATTCGAACATTCCCCTCAAGCTTGAGCATGCAATACTCAGCTTGGACAATAAAATACATGCAAGTTGAGTACATACATGAATTGCATCTTCTCGTGCTTAATATCTAGGGAAACATGCAAATGTGGTAGTTGGGCTTTTGAATAATTTTGACATGGAAGATTGAAAATGATCTCTTCAACAAAGACCACTGTAAGTGCTGCCACTATATGGTGATATGAAGAAAGGCTTCAATCATGAAACCAATGCATTGAGTCTCTCACAACGAGAGTCTCAAACCGTGCCTCTCCCATATTGGCTCAGAGAATGTCTCTTTGTATCGAGCCTCTACCATACATCTCTACCATGGGAGGTCCACATGAAACCATAAGAACATTCCGTTACATCATAGGAGATTTTTCCTTTTTTTAAATAGATTACAACCTCTTATGTTATCTACTATCTCCAAAATTAAATTAATTACTATAAAGCATATGAACTATACACCTGATTTCAATATCATACATGAACTTTGAAAGGTAAAAATGTAGTACTAATGATCTCTAGTTCATCACCTTTATTATTTCATTTTGGCCTTAAATCCCTAGTTAAATTCATGTACGTATCATTAATTTGTCAAATAAACATTCTATAAATTGTACAAAATACTATATAAAATATTATATCAATTATATATTTAATTCCAAAATTGAAGAATATAATAAGAAAAAGAAGAAGTGAGATACTAAATATATTTAATGGCCATAGACCCCGAGACCTAGTCATCATAATGACTTGGTCGACCAGGAATAAAGTAGAGGGAGACATGGCAGAAGAATTGTACAGAAAATGCAATTAAAACCCTAATTATTTTTGCTTAAATATTGCATTATGAGACTCTTTTTATTTTATTATTTTTACATCTCAAAACACAAAACTCTCAACAAGAATGTTATAGATAAAGATAGAAAAAATATATAATATATTTCACAGAAAAATAATGCAAAGTGTGCTCGGAACACATAAAATAAAAGGTAAACATAAAATCTTTATAGACTTGTATCTTATCCATATTGTATCAAGATTGACCAAACTCACTTTTAGTTGTATATAAAATAAAATAAGCTATTTAATGAAGGCAATTTCATTCAATTTGGACTAAGATGGAAAAATTAAGTTTTGAGCCCCTAGTGTGCAATATACTTGTATATTATATTCAATATATTTATTATTTATATTTTTCATGATATTTTTTCATAAAATTGTATATATTATTTGAATTATATGTAAATTTTAAACTAAAATAAAAATGGTAAAATAAAATCAAAATAAGTAAATTACTTTGATATATAATTAAAGTATACATGTATATACATATATAATAGACACCATTATTTAGTTAAGTGTAAATAGAAATTCAGAGAAATACAATAAAAATGCTTAAATATGTATTTGAATAAACTAAGAATATATAAAATACATGTACAAAATAATAAAATGTAAAATACAAATTAAAAATAAAAATATTAAAATACATGTACTTTTACCTCTGTTGATACTTGTAAATATTAACCTACAATAAAAAGGCTAGAAAAAATAAATAAAAATAATAATAAAATACTACATTGAATTACAAAGATTTTTCATGTTTTAACAAAATTTAATTAATTCGTTCATTATTTACTTTTGAATTTCCAAGGAGTTTTCACCAAGAAATTTTCTAGTTGGTCCATGTGGACAAACCAGAAGCCTCCCCCTGTTGACTCAAGTCAACTAACCCCTCTCTCTTCGTTAAGCCGTGGATCTATCAAAAACCTGGCTTTTCATCCTTTTTTCCTGCTCGATACCATGATGATATGCTTAGCATGCTGAGCTTTTTGTGGAGATTAGATCTCCCTAGTTCACGACAATGACAAAAATATCTGGCCGATCTTCATCGAATCAATCAACATCCTTGATCAAAGCCATCCCTTTTCCATCCTATAAAATGACTTCCTCTGCCCAACTTCTAAGTCTGATCCATCTTAGGTTGATCTTAGTCCCTCATTTCCACTCCATTTTCCCTAGGTGACAGCTCTAGTTTGGGAGGATTTGTAATGGGAAGAGCAATTGTTGAAGTGATCCACTCCATCACCGGAGGAGCTCCATCAGTTGGTTTCTCCTCCTCGACTCTTGTGGACTCGAGGTCCTATCCTTTCATTTTTTTACTAATTTCTTAGCTTTATTTCCATTCATGCACTTTAATTTTGTCTTAATAATCAGAATTAGAGTAATTTAGAAAATCCTCCCTTTGGCCTGGAGCTTGAGCTCCATGAAAAATCGGCCGTGATCTAACTATTATCTTGACCGCTTTTTATCTCATTTCAACTCCCCTTCACGTTCTCCATCGATCGCCCCATCTAATTAACCTAGATTCGTCATGGATATGGGATTCAAGTTCCAATTGTCATCAATCACTGGATCTTGTCACCATTCACCCATTTCGCCACTATAAGCTTCATTTTTTGGGTTGGGACAAATCACCTCGAGCCATGTAACATTTTGGTGCAGGCCTTGACCTTGGCAACCCATCTGGAACCTCATTGAAGACATGGAGCAACTACAGGTCATCTAAAGCCATCAGAGCTCCCTGAGCGTCCTCGACCTCGTTGGTGACCACTTGCACATGCAGAGGAGTATCAATAAGCCACACCCCCTATTAGATTGAAGATTCACTGCTAGAGCACGAAGAACGAAGAAATCGAAGGTCACAGAAGGTGTGTTAATTGGCCTTTCTTGTAGGCCATATCTTGATCATCCCATCAAGAACAAAACCCAGATCTAATATGGGTCGTCCATTTTAAATGAAGTGGTGTGCGAGATCAACCGTTGCATCAGACAAGTGGTGCACATACAAGGGTTGGATCGAAGAACTTTAAGTGGTAAAAATTGAAAACACCCCTCCGTCTTTTTGTATTTTAGAAAAAGTATTGTAAATATTTAATTCAGTTTAAAACTTTGTAGAAAATTTCAAAAGAACCTTGGGAGTTTTTTAATATTGTAGTTTGTCCTAATCTAGGTCACCTCACGTGACACCCCTACATGAGTGGTCATCTTGCAAGTGAGCCCTCCAAGTTTTGTAATTAGTATTTAATCTTTAAAAATCAAGTTGCAGTTAAAAAATTGTTGTTATTTTGTGTGAGCCCCTGAAGCATTTTTTGCAAACATGCCCCAACTAATTTGATTTATTTTTATTTTTGCATTTTTATTTTCTAAAAATAGCTTATGTTCTCTAAAAAATGCAAAAATATCTGTAAATGAATGATTGGATGCTTGTTCATGATATGTGCTTTGTTTAATATTTTGTTGCATTTATTATTTATTATAAATAAAAAGAGCTATTTTATTCTTTTAACTTGAAAATAAAACATTTATAAAATACACTCAAAAAATTCCAAAAAATTACATGTTGTTTTTATCCTCATTTTTCACTATAGATCAAAAATAAAAAAAATATCAAAAGGATCTCAAAAAATTAGCAAACCCTTGCTAACCCTAAAAAATCCTAAAATAAATTTTCAATAAAAAATAGTTTCCTGGCCTATATTTTTAGATATATACCTATTATATATTAAAATTGGTTTGAGAAATTTCGAACTCATTCGCTATTTTCAACTCTCAAATAAATTCAACCTAATTAAAAATTTACTTTTTAAAACATTTTGTGATTTTAAAAATATAGAAATAAGTAGAAATTCCCCAAAAAATGCAAAAAATTGAAGCATAATTTAAAAACATAAAAATATTTTATTTGGTAATTTTTGACTATAGTATCTATATTTATAATTATAATACCCTATACTGCTTATATATACATATATAATATAGACCTATTATCATTATTAATTTTTTAAAATACCCTAAATATATTTTAAAATCTTTAAAAAATAAAGGATAGTTTCTTATCTGTATTTTTGATTTTTATTATATATTATACATATATTATTCATATATCCCTTTATTATACATATTACGTTATATTACTTATATATACATATATATTCTTATTATATATTTAAAAGGAAAAAATTAGAAAATTAAAAATCTAAAAATGCAATATATTTATAAATTAAAAAAGAGAGAAATTAATTAAAAAACTCATAAAAACATCGAGTAGATATTGTGCATATATATACCCACCTACATTATTTAGAGATAAATAGTTTTGCTATGTCCCTTATTCCTGCGCTCGACACCCTACCATACATGTCCACTATATACATCTAGTTTGTATATAGTTTGTAGGGTTTATTATAAATTTTGATCCACATTCACTTGATTTATTATTTTGTTGATTTATTATGGGTCAATTGTTGAGATTATCATTGAGCTTTGGGTCGGTCACTTCAGCGACTGAGGTCCACCTTGAGTGACCTCATGACCACTCTGTATTGCACTTTGGGCTCTTTCAAATGGTGTCATTGCCATGGAGAAATGAATAGTGTAACAGTTTGTTGTATATAGTTTGCTCATTATTTCTCTTTTATTTCTATCATTTAATTTTGATAATTATTTTATTCATTTTTGACCCATATTTCTCTGTTGACTTTCTTATGAGGGACCACGTGGTGACGACCGCTTCATAGGAGGTGTATGCACTCGAGCCGTCAGGAGACTGGCTCTTCCATTTGTGAGCTAATCAGGAGAGAGCATGAGCGAGGCATAAAGAGAAGGAGAAGAAGCAACTCTTCTTGTTTTTTTTGTTTTTTTGGTGAGGAGAGTTTTTATTTTTATTTTTGTAAATTAATTTTTAAACATTTGGACTTAGGAGACTTCTACTTCACGAGGTCTATTTTCCAAATGTTTCTTCACCTTGGGGGCCTAGTCGAGTTTTTCATGTTTTCCTTGACTTTCTTTTATTTTATTTCCCACATTTTGAGCTTTCAACATTTCTTTTTCTATGTTTTATGTGATTGAGCCCCTATATCTAGGATTTTTGCATCAGTCAAATAGGTCCACAACTTAATTAGACTGATGTGCCTATAGTGATGTATGCTTGGACTTAGTCAAATATTAAATACTAATTACTTAGATTTGGAACCACAAGCAATGAGAGACTCCACACAACTCTTGCAAGATCCCTTGTGGCAGGCACCAAAGAGTTTCCAAGGTCGGACACTTAGGATCCATTTTGAGTGATTAATATTTTTTCTTCATGCCAATATCAATTCTTGTTTAGGGCGCTTTCTCTCTTTTCATACCACTCATGTAGTGTAGATATTTAAAATTCCTGTTTTGCATCATGCATGGAGAGAGCTTGGAAGTACTGTAATTCCTCTTACTTTTCATGCATTATTTGATACAAGAGTGAGATTTCCACTCTAGTATCCACTTGCATTGCTTTTTCGCTCTCTCCCTCTGTTTTTGCACACTTTGGATCAAAAAGAAAATACAAAAAATCATTAGGCACATTCTTATTGAAAAATGCTCAAAAAGTGAAAATCTAAAAAATTAAAACAAGGGACTGATAATAAAACCTCGACCTTAATTAAAATATTTAATGGACATCTTTATTTTGGGTTCGTAAAACCCTCAATGTTTTCAAGTACCGTTCGGATTGAGTGAGGCAAAACCCTAAGGATTAAAGCCCAAAACCTGATCTATGGCAGCCTTGATTATCACCTGGGATGGTGAAATATTGGCACTTCTATCATACATAGGTGAGTAGGGCCTTATCGACGACGGTGTTCCTGCCTTGTGTGGAGTATCTGATTTGTGTGAAGTATTGAGCATATGCCACACCCTCATGGGGGTATCTATCTTATTATTCTACCATTGAGTACCTTGCTTACAAGGTAAGTATTAGTTTCTCCTATTGGCATCCTCTCTATTTTTTTGGATGTGTAGCTCTCTAGGAATGAGATCAAGGACTTCAAAGTGTAAATATCACATGTTACAAAGGAGGTGGAAGAAGTACAAGGTACTTTCCTGGCAGTACACACACTCCTATAGGAATAGCCCTCCTAAGGACTTGTTAAAAAAATGCCTGTAAAATAACAATAAAATTGAAAAGATAAAAATAGTCGAACTCTTACGGCTTCAATTGTGTTGAGTTGGTGAATCCAAATGTTGTTTGGTGTTTTTTTTAGAATAAGTTCAAATATCAGTCCCACACACTTGTGCAAATTTTATCTTTTATTTTCTCTTCTTTTATTCTCATTTTACCCGTGCTCACTTTGAGCCTATATACTATTTCTGCACTACTCTTATTTCTTATTCATCTCTGAATCATTCATTCATTCTTGATCTAATTTTTAACCTTTGAGATGTCGACTCATGGATGGCTTGGTTGGGACTCTGCGAACACCCATATTGATTCATGCAACTGACTTTTCCAATAATTCAGGGTCCCAAGATAACAGTTCAGAGTTTATGAACCGCTCTCTAGACTATCCACCTTCTTCAATAATCAAGGATCACTCTTGTCCCAAAATATTCCCATTTTGGATGGAAATTGATTTCACTCCATACACGTCTCCATCCTTAATGGAATTCTGTATTGGCCTTAACACATAACGATTTTTTACATCTGGTTCTTCTATTTATACTGATTAGTGTATCATTCAATGTGCAGATCAAGAGGCCAATATGGAGCCAGAAATTTTGTCAGATTCAGACTCATATACAGAGATGGCTCAAACTCGAAAAGGAAAATGACTCAACCCCTACCACAACCACAATCAGGACACTAGACAGACTAGAACGCAATGAATGCTCAACGTCTTTCCTCCATATAGGCAATACAACACCAACTCACCAACCAGGCATTGGCTCAGGTCGCCTTCCAAGATATGTTTAATGATTTGAGGAGAAGGAGAGACAATACTCGAGGAGGAGGAGGAGTAGGAGAGGAAGACAGAGAAGATGGAGTCGGTAGAGCACCGGTAGATGAGTGAAGAAGAGAGCGGCCCAAGCCGACTCTCAAGGAAACTATAACTCGGGCGCATGCCAGATGATCGAGTGGATCCAGATCCCAACGATCCATGCACACTTTGAGTTGAAGTCTCAACTCTTGGCTATTCTTTATACCTTCCATGGGAACTCGAAGGAAGAATCATATATTCATCTTCAACAATTTCGGTGCATTCGTAGATTAACTCACTACCCTAACATATACTTAGGTGTAGTTAAGATGATGACATTCCCATTCAACCTTCAAAATAAGGTACTTCACTAGATCAATCATATGGGGAAGGTCGTCAAGAACTGGGAGGAGCTAAAGTCTGCCTTTCTGCACAAATTCTAACCTCTTTGGCGGCTTAATCAGATGCGAACCCACATAGCCAACTTCTCCCAAGCCTCCCACGAGTCCCTCCATGAGGCTTGAAGATATTCACAGATTTATGGTAGAAGTATACACATCATGACATTTCCCAGACCAGTCTGGTCCAACACTTCTTTGGGGGGCTCACTCTCGAGAGCCAAAGGCTTGTCGATGCCGCTTGTGGTGGTTCACATTTTATCAATGATGAAGACATCATGTGGTAAATTTTTGAAGAAATGGATGAAGGAGAAGCTACCTTATCATCATCTCGTGTATACCAATGCCAGCCGCAGATTCATCAGAAGCCAGTTCATATGGCGACATCACATGAACTGGACATGGATGAAAGCTCCAACCTAAGCATCATTGGGAGCCACCTGTATAAGGTGGATATCATTGAAAAATGATCACATGACCTTGAGAAACTTGTTGTGATTGAAAGAGGACCCAAAACTTGGATAAGTTGGATCAGATCACCAAGAAGCTATTGTTGCTTGTAGCACAATTAGAGCATGCTACTCTATATCTGCATCAGCATCAACTCCTATTGAGACGAATCCATCATCACATCAGCTTCCTTAGCAGAGTACATCACAATCAGCGGTCCAACACATGTACTACGTGCATGCACCCGAGCCTACATCTCCTTATCAACCATGGCAACAGCTTGTTGTTTACCTGCCAAAGATCCAGATTCTCCCAAATCCACGTTTTCCCCCACCATCTCTCACTCAAGAGGTGAATGGTATCTAGCCTAATGACGCACAACTAGCCCATCTATGTGGACATCAGCGGGGCCAATCTGCCAATTCCCGTCCATTCCCTCAGCAACACGGAGGGAGATTTGTCCAGAGAAATTAACCTCATTACCAACACTCTCTGCCATATCAGGCAATTGGAGATAGAGTTAGTATCCATAGCTGTAATGCCATTAAAACCAGCCATACAAATAGTACTCAATTATTACTTACCAGTAGTACCCTTCTTAGAACCACCCATATCAACCTTCTCCTCAATTTAATTCTCAGTATTCTTACCAGCAACCTCCACAACATTCCCAGTCTTAGCATGGCCAGCATGTTGGACCATCTGAGGATGCTCCCACGAACGCCACTTTGGACTGCTTGGCTTAGTTAGTGAAGAGCCTTACAAAAATGATCTAGAAGCTTAATGACCTCACCGCTGCCAAGACTGCCATTCAGGCATAAGTGGAGCCAATCCCAACAATTTCAAAAAGCAAGAGCATGTAGTTTGTGATGTCCCATCCAAACCCATAGAGTCAGATGTTCGTGATATATTTTTATCTAATGTTGTTACTCTCAGGAGCGGTAGAACCTTGCAGCCGTCTGCTACCATGAAGGGGAGGAATAAATCTTCTATTGATGAATTATCATCTTCTTCTGCATCAGCCGAACCAGCAACCGGGCTGAGTGAAGAAGAAGAAGACATAGGAGAAGCACTAGAAGCAAATGGACAAAAAATGAAAAAAAACTAAAAAATACCAAAAAGATAGCAGCAGTCGAAGCGCCATCAAGCCAACGATGGTGAAGACTGTACCTGTAGCCAATCGAAGCCATCCGATGGAGCCCTTCCTACATTTTTTAGATGCCCACCTCACAGGGATGAAGGTACTCCTAATCATGTTGTACAAAATGATGTGGATATTAAGAACAATATTTCTACTTTTGGTTCTGTAAATATACCATTTCCAGAGACTTTGTAATCTAGATAAATAAAAAATTTGAGAACTACCTTGTCAGATCCAGATGTTGTTGAAATATACATAATATTGTTCTTGAGAAGCCTCTTGTAAAGACCATTTAGTACATGCAAAACATTTAGAAGGTACTGAAGGAGGCATGTACTTCGAAAAGACAACCGTGTCGAGATAGACAAAGAAAAGTGAATCACATTCTAACTGCGACGATTATGAATGTAATCAACAATCTCCCAAGTAAGAAGAAAGACATGAGGGCCCCTTTCATCAAATGCCAGATGTTCGACCAAGAGTTCGATAGAACACTCCTTGATAATGGATGCCTACTTCATTGCTGAAAGAATTTGGGTTGGGACAACACTTCATTGTGTTGGATATGGATATTTTTTTTACTCTTATGCACACACCTATTATACGTGGATGGTCGTTCCATCGAACAACCAAAGCAATGGTGGACTATGGCACTGAGAAGATCACCTTCTATTCTAGCAGTGACAAGGTACCAATTCAGATGATCCAAGTGCCGAAACCATCAGAGTGTGCATTAGATGTGAGTGTGCCTTCAGAACATATAAAAGACTACGACTTACTAGAAGGGATCAAAGACACCAATCTATTTATGAATAACAATGAGACCCACGAATTCATCTCCGTTGAGGAAGGAGTGGATAACAGAGTAAAATTTCCCCCTATCTCAGAAGAGATTTTTGATGATGTGCCAGAAGAAAGGATTGATGGCCACATGTCCATAGTAGAGTAAGAGGAGAGAAGATTTCTTTGAATAAGTTTCTATCATTGAGAATTTGTGTGTTGTATTGAGCTCAGAACTTGAAATGATAAGGATTGACAAAGTACAATTGAAAGATCTGACACCACCACCAAGAATAGTTGTAGAAATTTCAATTGATGTGATTCAAACCCACCCAAAGCTAAATCCATTTCCAACAAATATGAAATACGCCTTCCTTGCAGGCGTACAACATATGTTACCAATCATCATTAATTTTGAATTGACCTTAGAAACAAGAATCTCATCTGTTCGAAGTTCTAGAAAGAAACCACAATTCCATAGGATGGAAAATTCAGATCTCCTTGGATTAATCCATCATTGTGTTCCCATCACATCTACCTTGAAGATGATAGCAACTCGTCCCGTGAATTTCAGCACCTATTGAATCCAGATATCTAGAAGGTTGTGATGATTGAAATTACCAAATGGTGTAAGGCGAGGTTCATATATATCATCTCTGACTCAAAATGAGTGAGTCCCTTAAATGTCTTGTCGAAGAAATCAGAGATCACCATCATGAAGAATGATAAAAGAAAGGAGATTGCAACCAGAGTTCCAACATCTTGATGCATCTATGTGGATTACATATGCCTGAACTTAGAAACCAAGAAGGATCTCTTCATACTTCCCTTCATTGACAAAATTGTCGAAAGACTGTTCGCGAAGGAGTATTTTTGCTTCTTGAATGGATATTGTGGTTACAATAAAGTTTTGATTTCCCTAGAAGATCAAAAAAATACTACATTCATCTGTCCATTTGGGACATATGCCTTATGCAGGATGCCTTTTGGATTGTTCAAAGCTCTTGTGACCTTCTAGAGATGCATGTTGATAGTTTTTACATGTATGGTTAGTAGTTTTATCGAGGTCTTTATGGACAATTTCTGGGTCTACGGCGAGAGTTTTGATGAGTGCTTATCTTATCTAGACCAAGTCATGAAACGATGATGCGAAGTGAACTTGGTGCTCTCATAGGAAAAGAGTCACTTCAGGGTGGCTGAAGGGATTGTGGTATGCCATGTCATCTCAAATGATGGCATGTAGGTAGACCCTACAAAGTGGAGGTCATTTCAAAACATGAGCTACCTACTGATGAATCTCCATTTCATCACCTTTATTCTATCATTTTGACCTAAAAAATCCTAGCATGTAATCATCATTAATTTGTACAAAATAGCAATCATTATTTATTGTATTTATTGTGTAAATAATATGGTTTTTAATGCCAAAATTATAGAATAAAGAGAAGAAAAGAAAAAAAGAATAAAATAGAAAAGATATTTTATGACCTTGAACACCGAGACCAAGTCAAGAATTGAGTTGGTCGACAAGGAATAAAGTAGGGGGAGATAAGGGCCAAGAATGCAATAAAAATCCATTTTATATTACTCATTACTTATGCATTTTTGATACCTATTTTATTCTTTATTATTTGTTCGTCAAAAAAGAAACTTTGTACATAAGAGTTGTAGATAATAATATAAATAAAAATACAAAATTGAGTTTGTACAAAATTAATATGCAGTGCTCATTTTATATACAGAATCAAAAGCCAAGATTCCAACTTCACAGACCCATATCTTTCAAATAAAAACTCAAAAATTATCAAAATCACACTCTAATTATATATAACTTTTCACAAGCTATTTAATGGACGTAAGTTCATATTTTTTGGAGTTACGGTGTGAAAGTTAGGATTTGGACCCTCATTATATGTTATACACGATTAAAATATTCATTATATTCATTCTTTATTATTTTTACAAATTTATATTTTTATAATATTGTAATAATTATTTATAACATATGTGCATACTGAAACCAAATTAAAACCAAAAAGAAAATGAAAAATAAAATAAGTCTATGTCAAAACATAGAAAAAATACCTATGTTAATAAAAGTGGATTTCATTCTTTATATTTTTTATATAAGATTTTAAATATTGTTTATATTATATTAAAAATACAAAGATAAAATAAAACAAAAGAAAATACATTAAAAAAATAAAGGTATATATGAAACATAGATAAAATAAATATCAATATACATACACAATATACATATCTATTTATTTAAGAATATAAATTATATCATAAAAATAAATAAAAATATATTTATACACCTAAAAATATGTTATAAATATATAAAATAAAATAATAAAATAATAAAATAAAACATACAAAATAAAAACGTAAATGAATATACCTATAAATACACCATTAAAATTCAACTACTAATAAATAAAGTCAAAAAAATAAATAAAAATCATAATAAAATACTACATTAAATAATAAATATTTTTTATTTTATATACAAAAATTAATAAAATTATTTACTATTTTAAAATAATGATTTTGAATAAATTGGTAGTTTTTTCGTTTTGCATGCCAATGTGGACCAATCGCTGAGTGTCATTTGTTGACCGCCAGTCAACTATCCCTTCAGCTCTTGAGTTGACATGCTTGTCTATCCCCACATTTTCCACCTTTTTTCCCGGTCGCTCCATCCATCCATCGTGACTGCTTCCTTCAGTGAAAATGATCATTGATCATTGTACATACACACCAGCTACTTTAATCCCTTGTATATACACCCAAATCCTTGATTTTAGCTAGTTAAATAAGGGTGTCTCTATGTTTTATAAATAAATCCTTCATCCTCCATTGATATTTTGGTCACCATTTTGAGTCTAGGAGCCATGGTCTTGAGCCTAGTCGAGTTCCTCGTGACAAGAGGCGCTTCATCGAGGCTGGGCCTAGCTCCAGGAGGACGGGGTGCACCCATGACCGCAAGCTCCGACGAACCTAATCCCTGACCAACCCCAGGTATAAGAGCTTCCTTTTTATCATTTCGTTTAATCGCATTTAGTTGTAGCTTTCATTTCCAGTTCTTAGTTTAGGTTCTAGTTAGCTAGATTAGGTTAATCTGTGATTGGCGTAGTTCGCTGGAGATGAGCTCTGACGAGCTCATCTGTGCATGATCCTCTGGTCCGACTCACCAAATAACCCTCATATCCTTCCCCAGTCGTTTCCACCTTCTCTCACCTAGGTCGACACCTGATTTGGAGATCACCTCCTCTACCTTTGCCACTCGTTGGAGGAGCTTCGCCCGCACCATCTTGCGCTCCATTTCGCCCAATAAGACCCCCCAACACCCTTAGTTTTCACTGTACACTCTTCCTGCAGGTGCTGGTGCCCCAAGAGCTCCCAAAGGAGGGTTCGGTTTGCTGAAAAGGAAGCATCTGGAGGTCCCCTTATTCCTTGACGTCGTTTAATCGTGCCGGAGTTCCAGGTGCCTAACTCAGACCATCCATCAATGCGGGGGACCACTAGGAACTTGTAGAGAGGCTCGCCAGCGACGAAGATGGTTGGAGGAGCCCGCTATTCAAGGTCAAAACTTGCCCCAGGTGAGTTCCTTCCCAGTTCTTCCAACCATCGTCTCTGATGTCCGATCTATGTGGTTCCTCCAGATGTAGGAGTAGACGTCGGATCGAGGCCAACATCAACCATCAGACCACTTTGAGTGATCTAATCTCCACTGTCGAAGCCGGAAGCATCATCGCCTCTCCAGAGCGTGCCACGTGTCAAGTGAAGAAAGCTAAATCGTTGGATGGCGCACGTATATTGGGGTAATTGCATATTCAACCCCACACATTTTTGTATTTATTATTTAGTCATGTGAATAAAAATTAAGTGTAAATAAAATTGGAAATTTTGATAGGAGGCCCTTGTACTTGTTGAAATTACATTGAGGTCCAGTCCAGCTCAGCTCACGTGTTGTCCCACGTGAGCTGGGCATTTTGCATGTATGCCCTGACAACTTTTGATAATTGTAAAATAGATTTAAAAATTAAAAAGATGTTGTATTATGTTGTCATATTTGCATTGTTGCCCATGACATTTATTTTATTTGTAAATAGGCCCCTGCTAGGACATATATTTTTTGTGCTCTTTATCTATTTATTAAATATAGCTAGTATTATTCTAAAAATTGTGTAAAAATGAGATTAAATGTTTCATGCCATGTATATCCACGCTTATATTTTATTTGGAATTTTTAAGCATTTTATCTATTATTAAAAATGAAAAATAACATATATATATCCCCTATTTAGAGTATAAAATGCCAAAAAATATGTCTAAAAAATTTCATAGTATATATATACATTCACACACTACATTTGACCTATTTTATTTACAGACTAAAAATCCTAAAAATGAAAAAACAAAAAGCCTCAAAATCCGAAAAGCCCCAAAATCTTTTTAAAAATCTATTTTTTAAAAAAAATCAAAAATATTATTTTCTATTTTATAATTTTATTTATATAAATATTATATATTAAAACTGATTTGGAAACTTTTGGAGCTTATTTGGTATTTTTAAAATCCAAATCAATTTTGGATTAAATATTTAATCCATTATTTGGGTAATTTTGACTTTAAAAATACATAAAAATTAGCAAAAATCCTAAAAAATAACAAAACATTTAGAAAAATATAAAAGTACAAAAATACTGTATTTACTATATTTTGATTTTTTTTGCATATATATGTATTATCTGTATATACCTTATATTGTATATATATATCTTATATATTGAAATGAGAAGAAATATACAAATATAAAAATAGAAAATGAAAATAGAAAAATAGAAAAAAAATTAAAAAATCAAATACAAAAATATAAAACAAAAATATAATATTAAAAACCCACAAAAGGATCTATGTATATACATGATGAATGACTTGGTTGTACACAAATAACCTTAGGCTACCTATGTTGCTCTGTGGTTCGACCCCTACATGTTTGCTTACTATGCATTTTATGGTAGAGAAGAAATAAATTTTAACCTCACTTGTGCTATTGATTGCCTTTATTTATATTGTGGGTTAATTGCTTATTAACAGGGAATCATTGAGTGGACAACTCATTGACCACGGTGATGAATCCCCATTTATCACTCTTTGTTCCTTTATTTTAGCTAGAAACCTTGTTAAAATACCATGTAAATATTTGTAAATGCAATAATTTGTCAAAATGCATGCATCATGTAAATAGCCATAATTAGCATGTTTTTGCACAAAAATAAAGGAATAAAAGAAACAAAGAAAAAGAGGGAAATATTTAGAATAAATATTTGAGTGACCTAAACCCAAGGGAGGGCTCAACATGGATCTGACTGCAAAATAAAATAATTAGAGAGAGATAGGGTGACTCAACATGGTGTAAATACCCCTCTTTGTGTAAATATTTTATTTTCTAAAAATAAAATATTTATTTGTGCCCTTTTATTTTGTATATATTTCCAAAAATAAAATAAAAGAAAAATAAAAAACAAATAATTTCTCTCTCCTAAGTGTACATATACCATGTATATATAAATAAAAGATGTATTTATTTTACCTTTGTAAATAATTAATAAAAATCAAATAAAAATTATTTTGAATCCCATATTTTATGTTGAAAATAAATAAAATATAAAATAAGGATAATTATACAAAAATAAATAATTAAAAAAAAATAAAAAATACATATGTAAATATACCTATATATAAATAATATAATGTAAATACCTAATTTATTTTTTTCAAAAAATAAATAAAATCACTAAAAAATACTTTGAAAATAAATAAACATTTTTCATGTTGAAAATATTTTTAAATAAAATCATTTTTCTATTTTAAAATAAATTTACAAATAATTAATCAAAGGAATAACCTGATTGGTCAACGGGGGATTGTTGACCCCCGGTCAACTCTCTCCCCAGGACCGCTAGGTAGGCAGATCTGCATCCCAACCTGACTTTGCCCAATTATCCTGGCTTGATCCGACCATCTTTCACCTAAACCCCGGGCTCCATTTGCAGATCTTACATCCGAGATTCACGCCTGGGGATTCTCTTAAGGATCCGTGCACCAAAATGCCCTGCCTGACTCCATCTTTGCCAGATCCCCGCCAGTATATAGCGTCATCTTCTTCCTCCATTAGCCGCACCTTCAGTCACCATCTTCGATCCCTGTAACCTCCATCATCTTCCTCGAGTGACAGCGAGTGAGGAGAGTGTTTGAGAGAGCGTTTAGAGGTGTGTAGCCCAGGTCCGGCGACCCTCGTTGTCGTGCTCCGCCGTCGGTGAAGCTCGAGCCTCTGGAGGCGACGCTCCATCGAGGCGAAGATCACCGGAGAACCAGCGTCTCCTCCCCAATCGACTTCCACCATCAGGTAATCCCCTTAGGCTTCATTTCATCATCTAGATTCGATCTTAGCATCTCAGCTTCGCCAGCTCCGCCCTAGTGGCCGGAGCTCCGCCACCCCACCTTAGCCGTATAGATCGACTCCTCGACCCATCGTCATCTTCCCTACGCAATATGATCACCTCGAGCTGGACCATCCGAGTCCTGATCGAGTCGGGTTCCATCCATCACCCTCGTCGGAGCCCCCCGTAGCCCATCCACGCCGCTTATCTTTGTCGTTTTGCCAATAACCTATGCTGGAGTATCCCTCCGAGCAAGAGCTTCGTTTTGCAGGTCAATAAGTTCGAGATAACCCCCTTGGCCGCGCTTCCCAATTCGCCGGAGCTGCTCCAGGTCGCTCATCCCTTGCTGGAGGATCCGATCGTTGGGGCCTTCATCGGAGGCCACCACCCAACATGGAACGCCATTGCGAGGAGAACCCACCTCTCCGATCTTCCATCGGCTGTCTGGATCATCTCCGGATCGCCGGAGAAGTTCGCCCAGGGAGGAGTTCTTCCTGATCCCCTTACAGTCGTTGGATTGCCCCTCTGCGCCAGTCGTCATCACAGCCGCACGTGGTCTGCCACTGTCAGGCTGTTAGATCCACGATCAGAAGGCCACGTTTCCCCCACGTTCGCCCTTGCGTCAGCACCGTTGGATCCTCTAGAGGGCGTCATCAGGACCGTTCACCCGCATCCATCCACCGCTCGACACCTGGCGTGCACGCGCCTCTCACGCGCCTCGGCTAGGTAACTTGTGCCCATATCCCTGCAGTTTCATTTATTTTTTTGTTTAGTCTATAAAATAAGTTTGCACTCTTGGGTTATTTGCATGTTTGGACCTCTTGTTTAGAATATTTGCTAATCAATCCCTGTTTGTGTGATACACGTGCTTCGACACGTTATATTTTGAGCTATTTGCATTATCTGGGCTGGAGTTTGTTGGTGTTATGGATTGAAATTTAAGTTTTGGAAACTACATTTATACCCCTGTGCATGATGTATTCGACATGTGTGGAAATTGATGTGATTTTTGCGTTGATGCCCTTATAGTTTTGGCATGTGTTACATGTTAACCCCCAGAACTATGTTTTCTATCACTTAGGTCCCTGTGCGCCGTAGCCTTTGTAGTTATTGAATAAAATATCAAATAAACTCCAAATCAAGTGAAATTTGGATACGTGGCTCCTGCCACTGTAAAAATTTCACCAATTTTTTGGCGGTTGAAGGTCAGGGTTTTGAGTGATCAGATCTTTTAACTGATCGAAGGCTTGGAGGCTTTGACATCTATAATGAAGTTTACCTCCTTGCCTAGAAGCTTAGTCAACGGCCAGGCAATCTTATTGAAATATTTGATGAATCTTCGATAAAAACCTACATGCCCCCAAGAATGACCAGACTTTCTTCAAGTTTGTAGGTGATAACAGGGAAAAACAAGATGGTCATACGGTCTCACAAGGCGAGACCTGATGACCGAGAAAATTGTAATCCAAGACCCGGGTGAAGGTATAAAAACAAGGGTAGTTACGACCCAGATCTCAGAGACTCAATGAACAAGAAAAATAAGACCACCAAATCTAAGATAAATCGATAAAACACGAATAGCGGTCTTCACTATTTATTTAACCTAGTATAGCGATCAGGGTCGAACTCAAGGAGCACAGATTGGCTCAAAGGAGCTTACGAAATAATAAAAATGAATAAAATAAATAAAATATTTTTTGGTGGATTTTATGTATTTTTATTTTTTTTGTGTTTTTACATTATAAGAGAAATATAAGAAAAAGGATAAAAAAGGCAAATTCAACAATTTATGCAACACTAAAAAATGCTCAGAAAATTTAAATAAAATTGGTTTTGTGTTTTTTATATTTTTAAGTGTTTTTGGTGAATTTTTCAGAATGTTCTAATTTTTAGTTGATTTTTTAAAAATCAAGAAAGGGGAAAATAATGAATCAGTGTGCAGCCAGACTTGAAAGGCTAGTTAAAAATATCTAATTAGCCTATAAAAGACTGAAGGAAATTTTTATGAAAACTAGATATAAGAACTAAGCTACAGAAAAAGAGTTTGCATTTTTTGAATTTTTTAGAATTTTTAAGAATTTTTATAATATTTTTAGGGTTTTTGATTTTAGGGGTTTTATAAATCCAAATGACACAAAAATTAGATAGAAACTTAAAAACAACAAAACAAGCAATCCCTAATTTTTGTAATTTTTAGAAAAGTTTTTATATTTTTAGTTGATTTTATATTTCAAATAGTAGCAAAAATGAAGGTTTTTGAATTTTTAAAAATAGCAAAATGCAACAAAAATGTTGATCTCAACCATTTAAGATCATGACAAATGCTTCTGATTTTGCCATTGGAGCAGTTATGGGGTAGAGAAGAGATGGTTTATTGTTTGCAATTCACTATGCCAACAGAACTCTTGATGAAGCTCAGAAGAATTACACTGTTACTGAAAAAGATCTGCTAGCAGTCATCTTAGCCCTAGAGAAGTTCATATCACATTTGTTGGGATTCAAAGTCATTGTATACATAGACCATTATGCCATCAAATACTTGAAATCCAAGAAGGATGCCAAACCAAGACTCATCATATGGATCCTTCAACTCCAAGAATTCGATCTTGAAATCTGTGATAAACCTAGAGTTAAAAATATGGTGGCAGATCATTTATCAAGATTACTAGAGCCAGATACTCCTGAGTAGAGGATATTTCTGAATAGAGAAATCTTTCTAGATGAAGCTATTCTGTCAGTCACCATGTTCCCTAGTTTACCGATATTGTGAACTATCTTATTTCCAAGAGAACTCTACAAGATTGACGGAAAATGAAAGTTGACAAGTTTTTGTGAGATATTGAAATTTTTTAGTTGGAGGATCCTTATCTCTTTTGTGAGGGGGAATCAGGAGGACACTACCGCATCTGAAAAAGGTGCATTCCTCAGGAGGAAGTTTATAGTGTCCTCGAATATTGCCATGTGCAAGAATCAAGAGGACACTACTCTAGGAAATATATGGCAACGAAAGTTCTCCATTGCAACTTCTAGTATCCAAATCAATTCAAAGATGTAGAAAATTTTGTGAAATGATGTAATGACTGTCAGAAAATGGGTGGTACTATCGGAATGAGAGACACAATGCCTCCGAAGTACATTCAGATTTCAGACGTGTTTGGCGCATAGGGCATTGACTTCATGGGAACATTTTCCAATAATTAGTGATTAGATTATATTCTACTCACTATCGATTATGTAAGTCATTGGGTGGTGGCTATCCCAACGCAAGCCATCGACAGTCGCACCGTCTGCTGGTTTCTGAATGAACAAATCATTGCAAGGTTCGAGATTCCTAAAATTCCAATATTAAATGGGGGTAGTGATAACGAGCTGAGCGACTAAGGCAATTGTATCTAGATGGTCGTTGTGACCTCGGTCACTCAGCTAAGTCAATCAAGAAAAATCAGACCACTAATAATAGACAAAATCGATCAAAAACGCGAAAGCGGTCTCGCTATTGGATTAACCTGGTATAGCGACCAGGGTCGAACTCAAGGAGCACGGGTTGGCCTCTCGGCCTACGAAGTAGTCAAAAAAGAGATAAAATAAAAGGAGAAAATATTTTTGGTGGTTTTTAATTATTTAAGACTTTTTGGATTTTTAATGAATTAAGAAAATAAGAAAAGTAAAGAAACACACACTTCAACAATTTATTAAAAGCAATAAAAATCAACCAAAAATTCAAACAAAAATATTTTTATGTGTTTTATGATTTTTAGTGTTTTTGATGAATTTTTGAGAATTTTCTGATGTTTATTTAATTTTCTAAAAATCAAACAGTAGCTAAAATCAAAGGTACTGTCCAGCCGAGCTAAAAAGGCCTAGATAAAATATCTAAAGCCCCCAAATTAGCTGTGAGGTAATTTTCCTGTAAAGAGAATAAAACAAGGAAAATTTAGGCACCTATTTTATTATTTTTGGATTTTTGGTTTAATTATTAGAATTTTTATAAGTTTTTAGGTGTTTTTCAATTTTTAGTGGTTTTCAGTAATGGAAAATAGCCAAAATTGGCTAGAAAATCAAACACAACAAAATGGACAGGAGACAATTTTTTTTTGTAATTTTTAGACACTATTTAATATTTTTTTGTGATTTTTAAAGTTAGACAGTGAAGAAAATAGAGGTTTTTGAATTTTTAAAAAATATCAAATGAAATTAGAAATGTCCTCAAAATCCTCGAAAATTTTACACCATGGCAGGAGCCATGTATCCAATTTTCGTTGGATTTGGAGGTGTTTTGCTATTTTATTCAAAAATAAGAAGGGGCACTGAGCACAGGGACCAAAGTGCAAATACCCAGGAGTCTGGGGGGTCTGGTGCAATTAACCCAGGAAGTCACGCGCGTCGCACGTGCTTGAGGCACTCAGGGACCCAAATGTAATAGAAATAAGTTCCGAGGGCTTATTGGTAACATGTACCAAAAGTCCAGGGGCTTATCTGCAAAATACCCAAAAATAAACGCACATGCTCAAAAGTTTCACGCACAGGGGTATAAATGCAAATAAACAAAAACTTTCATTCAACTGATAACATCCAGAACAACAGGGGCATATAGTGCAATTAACCCAAAGAAACCACGTGACGAAACACGTGTCAGACCATGTGTAGGGGTATAACAGCAAATAAAGGCAAGCACAAGGGTCTTTATGCAAGTTTTCCCAAAACTAAACAACTGAATCAACTAATTACAGGACTAACTACAAAATAAAAAAAAGCAGAGGGGGCCTAAGGGTAAATTACCCTTTATTACTCGAATCGTAGGATGAACGCCACATGTCTGATCAAGCGGTCGAGGGCGACTGGGGGTCCAACGCTGCTCTCCTCGGGGTGATCCAACGGCGGGGTGATGGCCACGTGTCTGATCAAACGGTCGAGGACGCTCAGAGGCTACACCCCTCACTGGACCGACGGCTGCGATCGACCTCCTATGATCTGACGCTATCTGCAGCTCCACGAACGAACGACCCGGATATGGTCTGGAGCTCTGAGGCTGATCTGACGGTCGCTGGAGGTCTTCGAAGAACAGGTGGCCGGCGAACTTCGCCGGCCCAGTACGCTCGCTCCGAGCCTCCCCTGCTGTGCCTGAGGATCGGAGAAGCTCCGGCGTGACGATGCGCAGCTGATGGTATCCTCCGATGACGCAGCTGAGCTCTGTAGAGCCCCGGCGAGGTCGGCGGAGGTGGAGCTCCTGGCTCGATATCGAAAGGCCTCAGATGGCCTTCCTTCAACCTGCAAAACAACCCAGGAGACTCGCGGGTCGAGGGCAAACTGCCTCGACCCGGTTAGGCGAGGCGACGATGAACGGTGGGTCGAAATGGTGAGCTCCGGCGAAGGGGGTAGACGGAGGAGCTCGAATCCCAGCTCCTGTGCAAGCTGGGTTGGATGGGAGTACGGAGAAGGTGCGCGGGAAGATGGCGAGGGCTATGGCGATGCCCGATGATCGAATGGTGGTCGGAAGCGATGGGAATCGACGATGGACGGCGGCGGAGCGATTTGGGGGTAAATGAAAATCAGCGAAAAAGAAAGGTCAAAGTGACTACCTGGGTGGACGAGGAGACTGGGGAGGAGCTGGGAAAGCTTCTGGTCGTTGCCTCGAGGAGCGTCTCCCTTCGAGGCTCGGTGCTCCTGCTGGTGGCGGAGCAGCGGCAGTGTAGCTCGCCGGATCGATGGACACGCCTCCTCTCCTCGCTTCGACGGCGCCGGACGCGAGCTGTCACTCTCACGAGTACGCTGGAGCTCACAGGAGGTGGATTCGAATGACCAAAGATAGGGAATAAGGGTGGCGGAGCAACGGCTATATATGGCTAGGGGTCCGACTAAGAGAGGTTCGGGCAAGCTTGTCGGAGCACGGATCCCCATAACCCACCCCGGACGTGGGTCAGGGATGATCATTGATGGATTAGGACCCGGGGTTTTGGGTTTTGGCGATCGGATCATGACGCAATAAATGGGAGAACATGCGGGTCGGGCGCAGAATCCGGCTCTGGTGGTCCTGGGGGGAGAGTTGACCGGGGGTCAACGTCCCCCGTGGACCAATCAGAGCCCGCCAATTATTCTCATTTTAGAAATTAAATAATAAATAGAAAATGATCGAATTTCACAAAACTCAAAACATGAAATATTTTTATTTTATTTTTTTCTATTTTTTTGTGGTTTTTAATTAATTTTTAGAAATAAAAATAGGTATTTACACTATATAGCTATATATAGGTATATGTACAATATAGGCTTTTTAATTTTTGATTTTTAATTGTTATTTTTATGCAATTTTATTCCTATTTTATAGTTTATTTATTTTCATTATAAAATAAGGAATAAAAAGGTATTTTTATTTTATTTTTATTATTTATATAGGTAAAATAAATACATATATATATTTACATACATGGTATATTTACAATATGTTTTTTTGTATTTTTAATTTTGTTATTTTTATTTTGTTTTTGTTTTAATTGTTTTTATTTAATTTATTTACATTATATATCATAGAATATTTACAAAAATTTTGGAAATTAATTTTCTTTATTTACAAGGTTAAATAAATATATAAGAGTGGTTCATGTACATGATGAAAGTGGTGTTTTTGTTCTTTTTGATTTTTACCCTTTTTCTTTTGTTTTTATACTTATAAATATGTACAAGTATTTACAAGCATATTTTGGGCTATTTTTGTGAGGAAAAGTATTTTTATCTATTTACATAAGTATTTACACACATGAGCCCCTATCTCCCTCTACTTTGGCTTTTATGCGGTCAGTCCCATGTTGAGCCCTCCCTTGGGTTAGGTTGATCAATATTTATTCTAAATATTTCCCTCTTTTTTTCTTTTTAATCTTTATTCTTTTATTTTTGCACAAAAACATGCTAATTATTAAACTTTATACAATGCATGCTTTTGATAATTATTTGTATTTACATGAATATACATGCATTTGCAAAGGTTTTTGTAGCTAAAATATAAGAATAAAGAGTGATGAATGGGTATTCATCACCCCCCTATACTTAACTTTTGTTAGTCCCTTAGCAAACACTTATTTGAAAAAGAAGTGAAAAAGAAAGAAAGAAAAAGAAAAAGAGGGGTATGTACATGGATCAATGTTGAATATTAAACTTTCCTTCATTAAATTGAATTATGGAGCTCGATCAGATCTTTGGATTATTAATGTGTCGGAACCTTATTTAGACTTAAGCTTAAAACTCAACAGCCTCTAAGTTCCACCAATCTATGGACAAGACTCCTCAATAAACCAGATCAGAACAAGTCTACATACACAAACTCTAATGACTATGAATCTTTCCATGCAGTGTAAGTGATATGTAGCTCCCCACCTCAGAAGTAACAAAGAAACAACCTCCCTCAACCTGGTAACTCTAATGCCTCGGTCTAGCAACTCTTTCCTCGAGAAGCGGGGTATTCCCTTCTAAGTTCAAGTGCAACCGGCTCAAGAAGAGGGGGAAGAAGTATAGACTTTTGGAAGCTCAGCCAGTGTAGCTAAGTCTCCCGCTGCAAGCTTCATGAGATGTAACATGGATACCATAAGTTTTTGCTTTATTTGACTATATACACTCCGATGGGGTTATTAAATTTTCAATCCGACCCACCACTTTTTTTTGGAGTTCTTTTTGCATTTTGCAATTTTTTTTCAATGCTTTTATACAACATATCTACATGGTGCAGCATATATACAAGAAATTTTCCTCTTGAGCCAGTAGATTATCCCTCTTTTGAAGCTTTATTGCAACCCACGGCTTCTGTCTTTAGCCTTCATCACCACTAGACCAAGTTGAGACGCACTTCCTTCACTAGAAGAAGAAGAGAGGTTTCGCCTAGAAGTACTACCCTCATATGCTACCCCAAGCCAAAGGAAACTGCCTCCTCACCACCTCATCCGTGGAGAGCCATGTGTAAAGTGCTGGTGCAAGTCAAGCCATTGTCTCTAAGGGTCATGCGTGTGTTGTTAAGTGCTCTACTTAGGCTCATCAAGATGACATATGCTCATAGCCTAGTGGACTCAAAGAATTAAGTCCTTATGGACCTGAAAAACCTTAACCCTAAGCCCTATAAGGTTCCTCTTAGATTTAGGTGGATTAAGATCTTATTCAAGCTCCATTTCTCAATTTAATTCCAGGCTTAGTTTAAATGTCAACTCTCATCCTGGAAAAACTATATACATATATATACAAAGATGCTATTTACAAATATTTACAATCGTGCAAATTTTTTGAAAAATGTTTTGAAATCATGAATGGATGGATGCATGAAGTGCAAGTTTTGCAAAAGTATTTACAAACATTTACATAAGATTTTTGCAAACTTTTAATTTTCAAACCATTTTGGAAAAATTTTGTACTATATACATAGTTTTGATAAGAAAATATTTACACAAACTTTACACAAAAGATTTTTGAAAACATTTTTACAAGAATAATTTTGTACACTAGCTATGTATGTGCAATAAAAGAATGATTATGTACAGGAAAAATTTTTAATTTTTGTGATTTTTAAGGTTTTTAGCCAATTTATTTATTAACACACTCACACAAAGTACGAGTTATGGCTAAAGTATATATGAAATATATACACCCCCCTATACTTAGCTCGAACGATGTCCTCAGAGTGATCAAGAGCGATGAAGAAGACATAACTCGTGCTTAGTAAAAGGGAAGTGAAAAGGAATGGCTAAGTACAGAAACGAATAAATGAATAGAAAGAGAGGATCTCGGGTCTTCCCCCTATACTTAGGATTAAATAATCCTAAGTATAGCAGGCTGTACACTAAGGGAAAACCGAGTGGAGAATGTACAGGGTCTACCCCCCCTATACTTAGGGTGAAATATCCCTAAGTATAGGCAGCAAAACAGGGGTAGGCGGAAACAAAAGAAATACCCAAACGGTCTCACATTCCCCCTATACTTAGGGTAAAGTGCACCCTAAGTATAGCATAATCAAAAAGATGAAGAAAGGGATGTGGGACTAAGGAATGTAGTGATATGGACATCTGGATCTATACAAGGCAGAGGAACAGTGAAACTCAGGCGTGAGATGCATTAGATGTGAGTCAAAGACCACATCTCACGCAAAATGAATCGGGGCAAGATCAGCGACTCGCGGCTCATGATCTAGAAATGGCTTGAGCCGCTGGCCGTTCACTCGAATGGTACTCTCAGAAGACAACTCGGATATATCAATGCTACCGTTGTCGTGTACCTTTCTGACCAAGTAGGGTCCCTTCCATTTGCTCTGCAGCTTCCTTGGAAACAAACGAAGCCTCGCATCAAACATCCATACTCTCTGTCCAATCTCAAAATGCTTGTGGCTGATATGAGAATCATGCCACTCCTTCACTCTCTCCTTATACTGTAGGCTGTTTGAGAAAGCTGTATCTCTAAGCTCCTCCAGGGCAGCTAACTCTACCCTCCTCTGGTCTCCTACACCATCTGGATCCATAAGAATATCTGTAACTGCCCAAAGTGACTTGTGCCTCAGCTCAACAGGTAAATGGCACGGCTTGTCATATACGAGGCGAAAGGGAGATGTGCCCAATGGTGTCTTGAAAGAAGTCCTATATGCCCACAAGACCGAGTCCAAAAGCTGTGACCAATCCTTTCGGTCAGGGCGGACGACTTTCTGCAAAATAGTCTTGATCTCCCTGTTCGAGACCTCGGCTAGACCATTCGTCTGTGGGTGGTAAAGTGTAGCAACACGATGGTCTATACTGAACTCGCTAGCAAGGGCCTTCACCTGGTCGTTGATGAAATGAGACCCCCCATCAGAAATCAGAACTCGTGGAACCCCGAACCGTGTGATGATGTGCTTCCTCAAAAATCTGCAAACTGTCCTCGCATCAGCGGCTCGGGCGGGGATGGCCTCAATCCAACGACTAACATAATCAACGGCCAACAGAATGTACTCAAATCCCTGACTCTTAGGGAATGGACCCATGAAATCGATGCCCCATGCATCAAAAACCTCACAGAAATGAATGGGCTGCATCGGCATCATATCACGCTGTCCACAAATGCCCATCCTCTGACAGTCAGTACACCTCTTCACGAACTTATCAGAGTCCTTGAAGAGGGTAGGCCACCACAAGCCGGATTGGAGCACTTTCTGTGCCATTCTCCTCCCAGAATGATGTCCTCCTGCCTCAAGCTTGTGGCAGTAAGTGAGGACGCTATGGTGTTCCTCCTGAGGAATGCACCGACGCCAGACGCTATCCCCTCCTTCGTAGTAAAGGATTAGATCCTCCCAGTGGTAGGACTTGGCCTTCGCAAGGAAGGTCTCAAGCCTCTGCCTGGGCCAATCTTGTGGGACTTTCCCAGCAACGAGAAAGTTCACAATATCGGCATACCACGGGAGTGAGGCGATAGCAAGGATCACCTCATCTGGGAAGGTATCTCGAATGGGATCAATCTGCTCAGACTCCTCAGGCTGCTCTAAACGGGAGAGGTGATCCGCCACCACATTCTTGACTCCAGGTTTATCCTTAATCTCAATGTCGAACTCCTGGAGTAGAAGGATCCATCTAGTCAGTCTGGCTTTGGCATCCTTCTTTGCCATGAGGTACCTGATGGAGGTGTGATCTGTGTACAAAGTCACTCTAGATCCAATGATATAAGATCGAAACTTATCTAGGGCAAACACTACGGCTAGCATCTCCTTCTCTGTGACCGTGTAATTCCGCTGGGCGGAATCCAATGTACGGCTAGCGTAGTGGATAGCAAACGGAACTCCATCCCTCCTCTGTCCCAGCACAGCCCCTACGGAAAAATCGGAGGCATCCGTCATGATCTCGAATGGGAGAGACCAATCAGGCGGCTGGAGGACAGGAGCCTCAATCACACACTGCTGGAGAGTCGCAAAAGACGAAAGACACTTGTCATCGACATGGAACTCAGTGTCTTTCGTCAAGAGGTCAGTCAACGGCCGGGCAATCCTGCTGAAATCCTGAATAAATCTCCTATAAAATCCAACGTGCCCCAGGAATGACCGTAGCTGCCTCAAATTGGACGGCGGTGCGAGTTTTCTAATGACATCAACCTTGGCCGGATCAACCTCCATGCCCCTGTTGGAGATGATGTGGCCAAGCACCGTCCCTTGAGTCACCATGAAGTGACTCTTCTCCCAAGATAGAACCAAATGGTACTCAATACATCGCTGGAGTACTCGGTCTAGGCAGTCAAGACAGGAGTCGAATCCGTCACCGTAGACCGAGAAATCGTCCATGAAGACCTCCAAACACTCCCCTATCATATCCGAAAAGATCGACAGCATGCATCTCTGAAAAGTCGCAGGGGCATTGCATAGCCCAAATGGCATGCGTTGAAAGGCATATGTACCGAAGGGACAGGTAAAGGTGGTCTTCTCCTGATCCTCAGGAGCGATGGCCACCTGGTTGTAGCCCGAATACCCATCCAGGAAGCAATAATGGCTCTTCCCTGCCAGTCTCTCAATGATCTGGTCATTAAAAGGCAGGGGAAATGGTCCTTCTTGGTGGCCTGGTTGAGTCTCCTATAGTCAACACAGACCCTCCAAGAGGTGGGTACTCGTGTAGCAATCTCCTCTCCCGACTCACTGATCACAGTCGTGATGCCCGTCTTCTTGGGCACCACATGCAAGGGGCTAACCCACTTGGAGTCGGAAATGGGATAAATAAAATCAGCACTCCACCATTTTGATATTTCCTTCATCACGACCTCTCTCAGGTTGGGGGTTCAGCCGCCGCTGGAACTCACGCGACGGCTTCGCCCCCTCCTCGAGATAAATATGGTGGGAGCACACTGATGGACTAATCCCATGGAGATCTGCTACGCTCCATCCGATTGCCTTGCAGTTCTTTTCAAGAACCCCCATCAAACGGGATTCCTGCTCTCCAGTCAGATCGGCGGAGATGATGACTGGGTACATCTCTGGTTCGCCCGCAAGGAACCGATACTTCAGCGAAGTAGGGAGCGGCTTCAGCTCTAGATAGCTGGGTGCTGGCAAATCTGGTCTAGGAAGAAGGTGCGTGAATGCTGCTAAATCTGCCAAATCTGCCTGGGAGAAAGAAGGTGAACTCTCGCAAACTGGATCTGGAGAAGGCTGCTCAACTGTGCTGTCTCTGATCTGCTCTGCATCTACCTCCTCCTCATCTATAGGCTCAGGTGGACTCAGGTCTGGCATCTGATCATCGCAATCTGCCCAATCAGACTCTGAATCCGAGGGATCTGCATCGAACACGGTGGCATCAGTACCACCGTCACTGAAAACCGTGTCGCGGTCAAGAACCGGCTCTGCTGCCTCTGTGGTATCCTGGACCAGGGCTGTGCTCTCCAATCTCTCCTCTGCTATCATCTCGGCATCAGCTGTGTCTGAAAATGAGAGGATGGCCTGTGCTGCAGGATCTGCCCATGCTGCCTCATCGTCTGTGATCACAAAATCACAGTCCTGGTGGATGTCTGGCCCGTCGTCTGTCAGCTTCTCTAAATCTGTGCTGGCCTCTGAGCGTGCTCTCTCTCTGGCTCTGTAGTCCTCGACCGTCTCTATTTGTATACTCTCGCCCTCGACGCGAAAGTATACCTTCCCGCTATCATGATCAGTCACTGCCTTGGCTGTGGCCAAGAACGGACGACCGAGGATGATGGGAGTATCGGCCACTGAATCAGGGATCTCCATGTCCAACACTACGAAGTCCACGGGGAATTTCAGGCCCTGAATCGTGACGATAACGTCTCGCAACAACCCCTTCGGCCTCTTGACAGATCGATCAGCAAACTGAAGGACTGTCCTGCTCTGTCTAAGAGTGCCCAACTCGAAGCAGTCGAGAAGGGATGCCGGAAGGAGGTTGATCGACGATACGCTATCCAATAGAGTCCGGTCGAACCTCTGCTCACTAATCTGGCATCTGACATACGGGGTCCCTGAATCTGGCCTCTTGGCCGGCAGACGGTTCTGGATCACGAAACACGTGGCTTTCATCAGCACATGAATCTCTGAAGTGTGGTTCCTCCTACTCCTCCTGACTGTGGTCCTGTCTCTCAAAGATCGCTGAAGAAGGGGGATGTGCTGCAAAGCCTCCTGAAGAGTCAGTTGTATGTGAAATCTGTCGATCATGCTCTGGCTGAACTCCTCCTGCTCTCTCTTTTTTGGTCTTTTTCTTTTTTCTTCCCCTTCCCCATCTGAAGGGCTCTAGGGAAGGGGATCACAGGGTCCTTCTCAGATGAAGGACTAGGAAAAGGCCTAGACGGCTCGACGGCCAGATCCGCACATACTTCAAGCACCACAGTGGGAACAGAAGAAACTAAACCTTTTCCTTTATTCACAACAGTGTTCTGAGATACATGAGAATGAGGAAAAACATCTGATCTCTCTACACAAACACCGGTGGCCTCAGTACCACCACAGGCTGGCTCTGCTACTGGACATCTCGCGGCCTCAGTACCGCTCTCCTCCTCCTCATCTGGCACCCTGGGTGGATCCTCGAGTCATCGCTCAGATGAGGCACTGCCTGCTGGTGCTCTACCGCTCCTAAGTGTAACAAAATTAGCATCAAATAGATCCGCAGACATATCATCAAATGGATCACTAAGAGTGGCATGCTCAGTGGAAACTACCTGCTCAGATTTCCTCTTCAAGCTGTTCGGATTCGGCTCTATCTGTGCAGGGATGGCGGCCTTCCCTCTCATCAGGTCCCGCATCTCCTGGCGGAACTCATCCATCTCCCGTCTAAATGTAGCCTGCTGGTCCGTGAGGAGGCGGGCTACGTCATCCAAGGTGGAGCTCTCCTGGGGGCCCGACGGGTAGCCTCTCTGGTAATGAGGCTGCTGGAACTGGTGCTGCTGCTGCTGCTGAGAGGGGTAGGAGGAAGGATGCTGCTGCTGGTGTGGCTGGTGAGCCTGCTGCTCACGTCTCCAAGACTGTCCCTGCTGCTGATAGGGACGAGGAACGAAGGATGACTGCTGCTGTGGCTGGTAGGCTGGGGGCTGCTGCTGCTGGTGATCTCTCTGCTGACTATACTGCCCACCCTGACTGGATGACTGCTGCTGGGGCTGGGTACCTCCACTCCCCCACCTGAATCCGAGATGGTCTCGTTGGATCCCGGGCTGGGGGCGGTCATACCAAATCCCGTTGACATCCATCAACGGCTCTGCATCATATGGGGCTGGCGGGAGTACTGCCAGAGGTTGATCCGGCTGGTATACCACCATCTGCAAGTCTGGAGATGGTGGTGACTGGTAGGATGGCTGTTGCGGCTGGTACGACTCTGCCTGTACAAGGTGAACCTGTCTAGGTTGCTGAAAGGAGCTGGAGCGCTGGGACGAGCTGCTGCTGCCGCCGGTATCTCCTCGCGATTGAAGACGGGGCTGTGAAGCCGTCTGTGCCTCCTGGAGACACATGAGTTGGGTCTTCATTTTGCTCAGAGTCTGTGCCATCTGCTCCATCTGCGTGATACCCTGGCACTGCTTCTTCTCGATCAGCTCCATCCGGTCCAACTTCTCGCTGATAATACCCATATCCGCAGCGGATGACTCTGCCTGTGCTGCTGCAACTGCGGATGAACTGGATGGACCGGCATCGACCCGTGCTATCCTCTGGTACTGCACGGGTCCTGGCTGCTGTTGGGGTCTCCCCTGTGTATACAACCGGGTCTGGGACATCACCATATAATTCTCGGCCATCTCCTCGTAGATGGCCCAGACCTGGTCGTGGTCCTTGGCGAAGTAGGACCCGCCGCAAGAAGCATTCACCAGGCCCTGGAGCTCTGGTGTCAGCCCGCTGAAGGAGCTCTGCACAAGGTTCGGCTTCGAAATATCGTGGTGCGAGCATCGGTCTGTGAGCTCACGGAACCTCTCCCATGCCTCGTGGAATTGCTCGTTGGGGAGCATGGAGAAGTTGCTGATCAGGGCCCTCGCTGCATTCGTCCGCCCGAGTGGATAGTACTTGTTCAAGTACTCGGTGCGGAGCTGCTCCCAGGTGTAAACAAACTTCCCCAGATGCTTCAGCCAGGTGGCTGCTCTGTCTGCTAAAGAGAAGGGGAAGGCGATCATCCTGATCGTGTCCTGGTCCACCTGACGGTCATGGACAGTGCTGCATATCATCAAGAACTCCTGGAGGTGGAGATGGGGCTCCTCTGTCGCGAGTCCGTGGAAGCGGGGGAGTAGCTGCAAAGTGTTCGGGGGGAACTTGAAGTCCCCCACGATCGCTGGAAGTACTACCCAGTGGTGCGTCAGCGTCGATCCGGGGTTGTGTAGCTCCCGCATCGGTCTCGGTGGTCCTCCGGCCGCGGCTGCGGCGGCTGCTGCATCCGCATCATCTGGGATCCTCGATCCCTCTCTCCTCTGCTCTCGCTCTGCTCTCATCTGCTCCATCTCTCTCCTCATATCAAGCATGAAAGCTCCCTGATCTCTCAACTGCTGTTGAACGGTCTCTAAGGAGGCGATCAGGGTGGAGTTGATCGCTCCCCGATCCAATACGAAGTGCTCAGGCTGACGGGAGCGATCCTCAGAACTGCCGGCCATAACGTCTGCAAAATCAAAGGAGCCCAACTCAGGTGCTGTCAAATCTGCTAATCTCTCCTCGGGCTCATGTCGCTCAGGTCCGAAAGAAAGGGGGTCAAGGGGGAACAGGGCGGAGTCGTACTCGGGCTCGAAGAGCTGGTCTCGGCTCTTGCGGGCCAACCTAGATGATCGGGTAGACGTGCCCGAAAGCGGTGCAGCCAGAGGCTGCCTAAGAGAGCGTCTACCCATCATCTTGATCTGGCGAGTAGTGCGGATGAGATCTGGAGAAACTATGATCAAAATGCAAACCCTCGGTTCACCAACGCAACGTGAGCTTAAGACCGTAAAAGTTCGGTCAAATTATCTTGTCAATTTTTATTAGGTGAACACACAAGATATCAGAGTGCTTACGTGACCTGTTAGGATACCCGATGCTACCCCAACCGACTGGCCCGCACGGAAGAGTCGGTAGTCAGCTAGAAATAGCACCGGAGGGCTCTACCTAGGGTGCGGGTCACTCTCTCGTGCATCCAAACCATACAATGAGGGGGTTGCTCTCCCCAAGACAGATTTTTAGGGTGAGTGTCTTTTAGGGTCAATAGTTTTATCCAGTCCCAATTTTATGATTTTTCTTTTTAATATTTTTCAAATAGAAAACAAACGCCTAACGAATTTTTCGGTTCTCCTGATTATTTAATCCAAAACAGAGGGGAGAAGACGAAAAAGCCGATGCACGAGAAATCAATGATGCATGCAGAGATAGAAATGCGTACCTGACTCCAGCAGTCTACATGCAAAGTGATCCGCGCAGAATTTAAAGACAGGAAATAAACTACCTAAATGGTGCAGGCGGAAAACCGAGTCCTTAAACAACAGTGCTACTCGAAAGAACGGCTAGCCGACCACCAGCCTCCAATCCAAAGGGTCCGGTCTAGACCCACCCCTCCTCTTCTCGACAGGTCGAGTTCAGGAGTAGCGCTTGACGGGGTGGGCTCGCAGCGCGTAGGCTCGGAGGTGATGGAACGACTATTTTATTATTATTTTTATTATAGGTCCAATTACCGCACTATAGGAACATGCAATTATATTAGGGTGTATGAATCCTATGAATTACGTCACAATCAAGCAGAAAATCCTACGGCTAGGGGCTCGATCAAAAACCGCGTAAACACCGGAAAAGGCAGTAAAAAGAAAAGAAAACAAAACCACGTAAAAAGCCGCGAAAAACTCCTAAGGGTCCCCCGAGCACACCGGTGCTCGGCGAAACAGACCCGCTGAGTCAACCACAGTCCAAAGTGTCCAGCCTGAGTCCTTGTATTATTACAATAATAATCAAAAGTCTAATCTAAACCTCACCCACTCAACGCTCTCTCTCGCTCTCTCCTGCGGCTCCGTGCAGAAGGGAGCCGCCTCCGAATCCTGCGGTTGCGCCGGCTCCTCGAAAGTCACCTCCGCAGTCCTCGGGCCCTCGCAAGAAAAAGAGCAAGTGTCACAAACCAAATTATTATAAAAATGTCAGAAATATATATATATGTGTGTGTGTGTGTGCAGGAAGCTATACAAAAAGCCGCGCAAAGAAAAAGCCGCGTAAAAACTCGAAAAGCGACTACTAAGCCGTGCTCCCCGGCAACGGCGCCATTCTGATGACGAGCCGAGCGACTAAGGCAAAGGTATCTAGATGGTCGTTGTGACCTCGGTCACTCAGCTAAGTCAATCAAGAAAAATCAGACCACTAATAATAGACAAAATCAATCAAAAACGCGAAAGCGATCTCGCTATTGGATTAACCTGGTATAGCGACCAGGGTCGAACTCAAGGAGCACGGGTTGGCCTCTCGGCCTACGAAGTAGTCAAAAAAGAGATAAAATAAAAGGAGAAAATATTTTTGGTGGTTTTTAATTATTTAAGATTTTTTTGGATTTTTAATGAATTAAGAAAATAAGAAAAGTAAAGAATTTCACACTTCAACAATTTATCAAAAGCAATAAAAATCAACCAAAAATTCAAACAAAAATATTTTTATGTGTTTTATGATTTTTAGTGTTTTTGGTGAATTTTTGAGAATTTTCTGATGTTTATTTAATTTTCTAAAAATCAAACAGTAGCTCAAATCAAAGGTACTGTCCAGCCGAGCTAAAAAGGCAAGATAAAATATCTAAAGCCCCCAAATTAGCTGGGAGGTAATTTTCCTGTAAAGAGAATAAAACAAGGAAAATTTAGGCACCTATTTTATTATTTTTGGATTTTTGGTTTAATTATTAGAATTTTTATAAGTTTTTAGGTGTTTTTAATTTTTAGTGGTTTTCAGTAATGGAAAATAACCAAAACTGGCTAGAAAATCAAACACAACAAAATGGACAGTAGACAATTTTTTTGTAATTTTTAGACACTATTTAATATTTTTTTATGATTTTTAAAGTTAGACAGTGAAGAAAATAGAGGTTTTTGAAATTTTTAAAAAATATCAAATGAAAACAGAAATGTCCTAAAAAATCCTCGAAAATTTTACACCATGGCAGGAGCCATGTTTCCAATTTTCGTTGGATTTGGAGGTGTTTTGCTATTTTATTCAAAAATAAGAAGGGTCACTGTGCACAGGGACCAAAGTGCAAATACCCAGGAGTCTGGGGGGTCTGGTGCAATTAACCCAGGAAGTCAGCGCGTCGCACGTGCCTGAGGCACTCAGGGACCCAAATGTAATAGAAATAAGTTCCGAGGGCTTATTGGTAACAGGTACCAAAAGTCCAGGGGCTTATCTGCAAAATACCCAAAAATAAACGCACATGCTCAAAAGTTTCACGCACAGGGGTATAAATGCAAATAAACAAAAACTTTCATTCAACTGATAACATCCAGAACAACAGGGGCATATAGTGCAATTAACCCAAAGAAATCACGTGACGAAGCACGTGTCAGACCATGTGTAGGGGTATAACAGCAAATAAAGGCAAGCACAAGGGTCTCTATGCAAGTTTTCCCAAAACTAATCAACTGAATCAACTAATTACAGGACTAACTACGAAATAAAAAAAGTAGAGGGGGCCTAAGGGTAAATTACCCTTTATTACTCGAATCGCAGGATGAACGCCACATGTCTGATCAAGCGGTCGAGGGCGACTGGGGGTCCAACGCTGCTCTCCTCGGAGTGATCCAACGGCGGGGTGATGGCCACGTGTCTGATCAAACGGTCGAGGACGCTCAGAGGCTACACCCCTCACTGGACCGACGACTGCGATCGACCTCCTCTGATCTGACGCTATCTGCAGCTCCACGAACGAACGGCCCGGATACGGTCTGGAGCTCTGAGGCTGATCTGACGGTCGCTGGAGGTCTTCGAAGAACAGGTGGCCGGCGAACTTCGCCGGCCCAGTATGCTCGCTCCGAGCCTCCCCTGCTGCGCCTGAGGATCGGAGAAGCTCCGGCGTGACGATGCGCAGCTGATGGTATCCTCCGATGACGCAACTGAGCTCTGTAGAGCCCCGGCAAGGTCGGCGGAGGTGGAGCTCCTGGATCAATATCGAAAGGCCTCAGATGGCCTTCCTTCAACCTACAAAACAACCCAGGAGACTCGCGGGTCGAGGGCAAACTGCCTCGACCCGGTTAGGCGAGGCGACGATGAACGGTGGGTCGAAATGGCGAGCTCCGGCGAAGGGGGTAGACGGAGGAGCTCGAATCCCAGCTCCTGTGCGAGCTGGGTTGGATGGGGGTACGGAGAAGGTGCGCGGGAAGATGGCGAGGGCTATGGCGATGCCCGATGATCGAATGGTGGTCGGAAGCGATGGGAATCGACGATGGACGGCGGCTGAGCGATTTGGGGTAAATGAAAATCATCGAAAAAGAAAGGTCAAAGTGACTACCTGGGTGGACGAGGAGACTGGGGAGGAGCTGGGAAAGCTCCTGGTCGTTGCCTCGAGGAGCGTCTCCCTCCGAGGCTCGGTGCTCCTGCTGGTGGCGGAGCAGCGGCGGCGTAGCTCGCCGGATCGATGGACACGCCTCCTCTCCTCGCTTCGACGGTGCCGGACGCGAGCTGTCACTCTCACGAGTACGCTGGAGCTCACAGGAGGTGGATTCGAATGACCAAAGATAGGGAATTAGGGTGGCGGAGCAACGACTATATATGGCTAGGGGTCCGGCTAAGAGAGGTTCGGGCAAGCTTGTCGGAGCACGGATCCCCATAACCCACCCCGGGCGTGGGTCAGGGATGATCATTGATGGATTAGGACCCGGGGTTTTGGGTTTTGGCGATCGGATCATGACGCAATAAATGGGAGAACATGCGGGTCGGGCGCAGAATCCGGCTCTGGTGGTCCTGGGGGGAGAGTTGACCGGGGGTCAACATCCCCCGTGGACCAATCAGAGCCCGCCAATTATTCTCATTTTAGAAATTAAATAATAAATAGAAAATGATCGAATTTCACAAAAATCAAAACATGAAATATTTTTATTTTATTTTTTTCTATTTTTTTGTGATTTTTAATTAATTTTTAGAAATAAAAATAAGGTATTTACACTATATAGCTATATATAGGTATATGTACAATATAGGCTTTTTAATTTTTGATTTTTAATTGTTATTTTTATGCAATTTTATTCCTATTTTATATTTTATTTATTTTCATTATAAAATAAGGAATAAAAAGATATTTTTATTTTATTTTTATTATTTATATAGGTAAAATAAATACATATATATATATATATATTTACATACATGGTATATTTACAATATGTTTTTTTGTATTTTTAATTTTGTTATTTTTATTTTGTTTTTGTTTTAATTGTTTCTATTTAATTTATTTACATTATATATCATAGAATATTTACAAAAATTTTGGAAATTAATTTTATTTATTTACAAGGTTAAATAAATATATAAGAGTGGTTCATGTACATGATGAAAGTGGTGTTTTTGTTCTTTTTTATTTTTACCCTTTTTCTTTTGTTTTTATACTTATAAATATGTACAAGTATTTACAAGCATATTTTGGGCTATTTTTGTGAGGAAAAATATTTTTATCTATTTACATAAGTATTTACACACATGAGCCCCTATCTCCCTCTACTTTGGCTTTTATGCGGTTAGGCCCATGTTGAGCCCTCCCTTGGGTTTAGGTTGCTCAATATTTATTCTAAATATTTCCCTCTTTTTTTCTTTTTAATCTTTATTCTTTTATTTTTGCACAAAAACATGCTAATTATTAAACTTTATACAATGCATGCTTTTGATAATTATTTGTATTTACATGAATATACATGCATTTGCAAAGGTTTTTTTAGCTAAAATATAAGAATAAAGAGTGATGAATGGGTATTCATCAGGTAGCCATTTCACTAATAGAGAAGTGAAGAAGCTGACTCAGGAATGCTGCATTGAACATAGAGTAGCTTCTCGATACCATCCACAGTCCAATGTCTAGGTAGAATGTTCAAATAGGGTGATAAAGACAAATCTTCATAAAGCGTGTTCCTCCTAACAGGAAAAACTGATCTCAACTGCTTGACTTAATTCTTTAGTCCTATCGGTCCGTATACAAGTCACCATTGGGAATGTCTCCCTATTGCCTCATCTACGACAAGCCATGCCATTTTCCTGTAGAACTAATTCGTAAGTCTTTGTAGGTAATCAATATCTGTAATTTGAATTCCAAGAGAGAAGGAAAGAATAGAAAGCTCGATCTGAATAAACTCCTTGAATTTGGAGACTATGCATATGACAACAACCTGATGTACAAGGAGAAGGTCAAGAAGTGGCACAACAAGCACATCTGTCACAAGACTTTTGAACCAGGTCAGAAGGTTTTGTTGTTCGATGTAAAGTTAAAATTTTCCCTAGGAAGTTGAAGAGTAAGTGGACCGAGCCATTTGTAGCGAAGCTTGTGCGTGATAATGGAAGTATAATCATATCTAGCTTGTCAGCTGATGCAGAATCTTTCTTCATCAACAGACAACTTCTGAAGCCTTATATCAAGCATGACACATTTCTGTCCATAGTTGATTCCATACAAGTGGTCTACGATTAAGGACTTCTAGTAGGAACATCAGAAGATTCAGACAGAGCATCCAAAAATATTTTTGATTAGTTAATCTTTTTATTCTTTTCTTCTTTTCATTTTTCATTCTTTCATTCATCCAAAAAGTTCGCCCATCCCATTCATAATTGTTATACTTAAGATAAGATTCATCCTAAGTATAGGGGGTGAGTGTATACAAGTGTTCATTCTTTGATCCCTAATCTGTCTCCTCAACTCTTGATATTCTATCTATACTTAGGCTTATTTTACCCTAAGTATATGGGAAGACATGCCGAGCAGATGATTCATTTATTCGTTCACACCCTCAACCCTCCCTGCTTTGTATATAGTTTGCTATATTAGAATTAATTGATCCTAAGTATAGGGGGACGGTCGACTTCTCATTCTTTAATCAGTCGTGATAGTATTGACTTTTCTATACTTAGTACGAGTTAAGTCTTCCTTTTCTCTCTGACCAATGAGGAGATAGCTCAAGCTTAGTATATGGGGTTGTGTATACATTGTATATACTTTAGTACTTTCATACTTTCAATAATATGGCTAATTAATAAAAATAAATTATACATCAAAATTCTTTGTAAATACGACTAGTAAAGTGGTTAAAAATATTTTGCTAAATGTTTGAAAAATAGTTGTAAAATTACTTTGAAAAATATTTTGTAAAATCATTTGAAAAATAATTTGTAAAATGTTAGCAAACCTTTGTAAAAATTCTTTGATTGTAAAATTTTTTCTTCTGTTTCAAGAAAATGTTTTGAAAATATATTGCAAATGGTTTGGAAATTTTTTGTATAAATACTTCGAAAAATCTACACATATTGTTTGAAAAATCTTTGCAAAATGATTTTCAAATCTTGTAATATTTGTAAAAAATATTTGTCAAATTATTCTCAAAATAAAGTTTTCAAAATGTTTGTTAAATATTTTCAAAGGATTTTGAGAATCTTGTACATATTTCAAGGAAATAAAAATTCATTACAAACTATGTATATAAAGCATGTAAATAATCACTAACCTAATTCATGTACAAACCTAGTGTAAATTCTTGAACCCTGACTCTTGTAAATAACTTATGTACTCTCTTGTAAATATATACACATAATTATTTGACGAACTCTTTTGTTTAAACAGTACAAAATAAAAAATCTATAAAAATTTGCAGAAGATTTTCAAAAAATGCATAAAAATTTGCAAATTTTTTTCAAAAATCCATTAAAAGGTCAAAATTAGGAAATTTCTTCATAAAAAGATTTTTATCTGTATTACATGGCATTGCATATTTTGGACTTATAATGAAAATTTAACAATTCTGAATAAAATCTGAAAATTAGAGCTTGGTTGGAGCTTAATCCACGTAATCACATGAACCTTAGAGGAACTGGAACTGAGGCACTTCGGGTCTACTATACTTAATTCTTTGAGATCATAAGATTTGGTTCAGTGTCATATTGACTGCCTAAGTAGAATATTTCGAAACACATGCATGACTCTTGTAGACAATGACCTAACTTGCACACTTGCACTTTACACCGAGATCAACTCAGGTGAAGTGGTAAAGGGATGGATATGCCGGCATGAGACACATGTAGATGGAAACATACGAAGTCATGATACCATGACCATTGTGCCCCAACCCAATCCAGTAGCCATGGGGCCTAATGATAGGATGTTGTGGGTTGTAATAATGCTTCAAAAGAGGGATAATCTATTGGCTCAAGAGGGAAAAGTCATTATGTAAATACTGTTGTATATAGTATTTGAAAAACATGCAAAATAAAAAAAAAGACCAAAAAATATATGGGCAAAAATCAAAGAAAAACCAATTCCCGTCAGAGCACGTATGTATTCAATAAGAAGGCTTGAGGTTCAAAGTCAAAAGTATCTATGTGAGCCTGCAATCGGATGACTTGGCTACACCGGTCAAGCATCCCTAGATAGGTAGTTACATTAACTACCATACATTCTCTTCTCCACCCCTTCTTCTTGATATGGTTACTTGAACTTAGAAGGGAAAACCTCGCTTCTCGATGAAAGAGTTATCGGATTGGGGAGGGTCACTATGATGGAGAAGCCTGCCTTTTACCACTTCATCCAAGAAGATCTACATATCATCGACACTGTACAAGATAGACTCATAATCATAAGAGACTGCGTATGACACTGACTTGTTCTAACATGACTTTTGAGGAGATTTGGGCAGAGTTTTGTGATTCTCAGAGGCTGTTGTGTTTCAAGTCTGGTTCCCAATAAGGATCTGACCAAACTAAAAATCCGAAGGTACAAGTTTAAAAGTTAAAATGAATACAACTTCTTTCGTCTTCTTTTCTTTATTTTCTTTTATCACCTATAGGAATAAGTGTTTGCTAGGGACTAGCAAAGGCAAGTATAGGGGGACGATGAATCTCTAGTTCATCTCCTTTACTCTTTCATTTTGTCCTTAAATACCGAGCAAAATGATATATATCAATAATTTATCAAAATAAACACTCTATAAATTATACAAAATATTGTATAAAATATTGTATTAATGATGTATTTAATTTAAAAATTTAAGAATAAAGGAAGAAAATAAAAAATAAGATCCCAAAGGCATTGAATGACCCAAGACCCAGTCATCAAGCGGACTTGATCGACAAGGAATAAAGTAGGGGGAGATAAGGCAGAAGAATTGTACAAAAAGTACAATGAAAACCCTAATTGTTTTTCCTTAAATATTACACTTTGAGACTTTTTATTTTATTATTTTTATACTTTTATAACAAAACCCTTAACAATAATACTGTAGATAAACATACAAAGAAAAATATAAAATTTATTTCACTAAAAAATAATGCACAATGTGCACAGGATCCAAAAAAAATAAAAAACCAAGACAAAAAATTTGCAGATCTATATCTTCTCCATACTGTATGAAACTTAATCGAACTCACTTTAATTATATATAAATTGAAATAAGAAAGTTAATAAAGGTGGTTTCATTCAATTTGGAGCTAAGAGGCAAGAATTAGGTTTTGGCCCCTAATTATGTAAATTACATGTATATTATATTCAATATATATACACTCTTTATATTTGTCATTTCATTTTATATTTTAAAATTGTATATATTTTTTAAAACAAATGTACATAATTAAATAAAAATAAAACCATTAAAATAAAATCAAAATAAATCAATTACTTTATTACATAGATAAAGCATACATGTATATACATATATAATAAACACCCTTATTTTTTAAGTTTATATAAAAATATAGAAAAATACAATAAAAATACCTACATATGTATTGAAGTAAACTAAAAAGTTACAAAATGCAAGTATAAAATAATAAAATGTAAAATACATTACAAATAAGAATACTAAAATATAGTTATTTTACCTATATTTATACTTGTAATTATTATCCTCTAATAAAATGCCTCAAAAAATAAATAAGAATAAGAATAAAATACTAAATTAAATTGCAAACATTTGTAATGTTTTAATAAAAAATTAATTATTTTTTGTTATTTATTTTTGAATTTCTAAGGATTTTTTATCAATAAATTTTCTAGATGGTCTACGTGGACCAACTAGAAGCCACCCCATGTTGACTCGGGTCAACTAACCCCTCTCTCTTCCTCGAGCCATGGATTTGTCAAAACCTAGCTTTTCATCCTTTTTTCCCACTCGATACCATGACGAACCGCTTGACATGTTGAGCTTTTTGCAGAGATTAGATCTCCCTAATTCACGTCGATGACAAAGATCCGGCCGATCTTTATTGATTAATTAGTAGCCTCAATAGAAACCACCTCTTTTTCCATCCTCTAAAATGACCTCCTCTACCCAACTTCCAAGTTTGATCCTTCTTCGGTTGGTCTTAGCCCCTCAGATTCACTCCATTCTCATTCCCTAGATGGTAGCTCTAGTTTGGGAGGATTTGTAGCGAGAAGGAGTTGTTCTCGAAGTGATCCGCTCTATCGTCGGAGGAGCTCCATTGGCTGGATTAGCTTCCTCAACTTCGGTCGAGTTAAGTCCCAATCCTTTTGTTTTTAGGTAATTTCTTAGCTCTATTTTCATTCCTACACTTTATTGTGTAAGTAACCATCAGAATTAGGGAAATTTAGAGAATACCCCATTGACCTGAGCTTGAGCTCCAAGCCCAATCAGCCATGATAAGTCTCTTATCTTGCTCACTTTTCATCTCATTCAACTCCCATTCACGTTCTCAATCGACCACCCCATCTAATAACCTAGATCCATTGTGGATCCGGGATTCGAGTTCCAACCACTGCCGACTACTAGAGCTTGTCGCCATTCACCCATTCTGTCGCTATAAGCTTCATTTTTGGGCCGAGATGAATCACCTCGAGCAACACAACATTTTGGTGTAGGCCTCGACCTTGGTGACCCATCTGGAACCACATTGAAAATCTAGAGCAACTCCAGGTTGTTTGGAGCCGTCAGAGCTCCTCGAGCATCCTCAACCTCACTAGTGACCACCTCCACATACAGAGGAGTATCAGGAAGCCACGTCCCATGTCGAATTAACCATCGAAGCATAGAGAATGAAGAAACCGAAGGTCACAGAAGGCTTATTCTTATATCATTCTAGTAGATCACCTCTCGATCGTCCGATCAAGAACATGACCTAGATCTAATATGGGTCGTCCAATTTAATCGAAGGAGTACGCGGGATCCGCCCTTAGATCAGACATGTGGCGTCCGTACAATGGTTTGATTGAAGCGCTTTAAGTGGTAAAAATTGCAAACTATTTGTATTTCGAAAAAAAAGTATTCTAAACATTTAATTATGTTCAAAACTTTGTGGAAAATTGCAAAAGAACCATTAGAGATTTTGAATATTACAGTTTGTCCTCTACTGGTCACCTCGCGTAACATCCCCACGAGTGGATATTTTGCAAGTGACGCCCTTAGAGTTTTACAATTAGTATTTAGTCTTTCAAGTTGCAATTCAAAAGTTGTGGTTATTTTGCATGTGACCACTTGAAGCTTATTTTATTTGCAAACATACCACTGCCAGTTTGATTTATTTTTATTTTTGCATTTCTATTTTCTAAAAATAGCTCCTGAGCTCAAAAATATCTAAAAAATAGCTGTAAATGCGTGATTGGAGGCTTGTTCATGCTATGTGCTTTGTTTTATATTTTCGTTGCTTATAAAGAGATCTTTTATTCCATGTTTGACTTAGAAAATATAAAAAAGTAGGGATTTTTACTCGGCAGACCCTATAATCTTTGTCAGTTACCTCCACGACCTTTGAAACAATCAAATTTCCTCCTCGACCCCATAAAGTTGCTCCGTCTTACTCCGCAGACCCTGCCGTCAGTTTTAATTTTATTTGAGTCAGTTACTTGGTTTAGTCTTGAGTTAATCTAACCAATGGAAATCAAAAGGTGGATATTTCACCCCTATGTTCTTTCCATAGGCCGGAGAGGAGGTTGCCGACGAGGTCGAGGGCAGAGGGCTGGGCGTCAGTGGCGAGTAGGAAACTCCGTCGTAGGTGGCTGCGGTCGGCCAAGCTATAGCCACGCGATCGGGAAGCACGGTCGGAGCTCGGGTTTCTCGCTGGGGCTGGAAGCGGGGGAGCAGCTCTGGACGTGCGTGTATGCAGTCTTAGGAGAAGAGGTGCTGCTCGTGGGTTGATCGCATTCTGTGTACGCTAGAGGAACGAGCAACAGCTCGTTGTGCGCGTGATATGTGCCATGTGTGCACAGAAGATGGGGCACATGAGATGAACAAGGAGAAGGCAAGAAAGGAAGGAGGGCGGTGGGGGAAGAAAAGTGTGAATATGTAGCTAAGATTTCGACACGAAGAAAATACAAAATAAAAGAGGAAGAATTGGGAAGGAAGGAGGGAGATGCTCTATCTGGGAGTTGTTCGCCTGTGGAATGAGAGGCAAAGGCTTCCTCGGGTTATCGCCTCGGAGTGTTCGAGGCACACGGCCACGAAGAGGATGTGCCTCCTGGATCTCGCCGACGAGGTCGTCGCTCAAAGATGAAGGTATGCTGCTGTCACCGGAAGATCTCCCTGAGCTCTCTCTATCTTGCGTTGATGGAGGTCGAGGCACCTGCAGGAGGTCAGTGGTGCAGCTATAGGGGGGTCGCTGCGGAAAATGATGCTCGCGTGGTCGATGGAGGTGCGGCTAGCTCGAGTCTGGACGTGCGCAGCCCACGACTGCAGGCGTCGCCGGTCTGCAAAGCTTCTGCTACACGTAGAGTGCTGGGTTCCTTATTGTGGCCGCTGGCAAAGGTGATTCCGCGTGTGCGCACTCGAGGGTGAAGGGTGTCCTGAGCACACGGTGGGCAGTTGAGGACAACTGCGAGACACATGCTGAAGCAATAGGTACAATGGGTTGCGGAAGGAGGTTCTGAGGTGTAGCGTGGAGGTGCCTGGAGGCAGGCACGATCTGGATGTTGATGGCAAGTGGCTCGACGAAGCGCGAAGGAGGAAGGTGCTCCGCTTGAACGTCGATGTTGGCTGGCATGCACACGGAGACGCGGGTGCAACCGTGCACTAGCAGGGTCGGTCGCGGACAGGGGAAGGAATGAAAGATCTGACGTGACGTGGGTGAGAGGGAGTGGCACTTTTAGTAAATTTGATAAATAAAATGTGTATAATGTAAAAGAAGATAACAGAATTCGGTTAGTTTTAATAGATAAATGGATGGGGGTTAACCACAGGGTCTATAGGGTAAAGGTTAACAAATTTACGGGGTCGAGGGAGGAATTAGGTTGTTTCAAAGGTCGTGGAGGTAATTGACAAAGATTAGAGAGTCTGCCAGGTAAAAATCCCAAAAAAGTATAAAACTACTCTAAAAATTCCAATAACAATTACATATTGTTTATTATACTATTTTATCACTAAAGACCAAAAGTCACAAAAAATTAAAAGAAACTAAAAATAACAAACCCTTGATAACTCTGAAAATTTCTAAGATATTTCTAAAAATACAAAAAATAGCTTTTTGGCCTATATTTTAGATATATTATCTACTATATATTAAAATTAATTTTGAGAAATTTAGAACCTGGTGGGCGATGAGCCGATCAGGGTTAAGTATCAAGAATAAACACGGATCGTTGTGACCACAATCAGCTAGTCAGACTCAACACTAAAACAGGAAACCACTCAAAATATATCAATCAAGCACAAAATCAATGTCAGCGATCTCTGCTATTTATTAAACATGGTATAGCGACCATGGTCAAACACAGGGAGCACGAAAATGTACGAAGTAATCCTAATCAAATAATAAAAACATATTTTTATGGTTTTTAATTTTGCATTTTTTTAGTATTTTCAAAAATGAGGAAACAAACATAACAAATAAGGAGACAAGGTAAAAGCAAACCTCAACAAATTTTTTAAGAGTAAAAATGCTCAAAATTGGGAAACAAAAATATTTTTATGTTTTTCAAATATTCATATGTTTTTGGTAATTTTATGGGATTTTTCCAATTTTTATATAATTTTATAAAAATCAAAGAAAGGCAAACATGGAAAACAATGCGTTGCTTGGACTAAAAGGTAAATTTAAAATATAAAAAATGCCCTAATGTCCTGGTTGTGATTTTTATGAAAAAGTAAATAAAAATATCTACTTGCAGAAACTAAGATTATTTTTTTATTTTTTATATTTTTTAATGGTTTTTATAAGTTTTTGATTCTTTTATATTTTTAGGGTTTTTATAAAGGGATAATGCAACAAAAATGGTACTGGAATTCAAACTCACAAAAACAAGCGCACACGAGTTTTATTTGGAATTTTCAAACTATTTTTTAATTTCTATATATTTTATAAAATAGACATAGAATTTTTTAGAGGTTTTTGATTTTAGGAAAATATCAAACCAAACTAAATTAATTCACAAAAATTACCATAAATATTACATGTTAGAAGACGCCAACTATAATTTTATGAAATTTTTGGAGTTAGTTTAGTAATTATTTGATTCAAAATAAAGCACACGGAACATGAGGACCTCCTTGCAATTATATGAAAGTTTCAGGGCCAAATAATAACAGAAATAAAAAGCTCAGGGCTGAAGTTACAATTTGTCCAATTAATTCACACACATGCTCAAACAACCAAAAACAGGGGCATAAATGCAAATATCAAAAAGATTCCATTCAAAGCATAATAGTTAAAATCACATGGGCGTAACATACAAATACACCAGCTATACACGTAAGACAACACGTGAGTTTTGTTAAACAAGATTAAAATGCAAATATACAAAAGTTTAATGGTCTGATCGTAAATTATCCAAAGCAAAATAACTACGACAAATATTTATAGGACCTGGAAATAACAACGGAGCATAGAAGGGCCTAAGTACAAATTACCATTTATTAGGAGCTATCCGACGATCGAAGGTGCTCCACTTAAAGGATTGATGATCAGGATCGATGGACACTCCTTCGGCGATGGACGGCTGCATCGCGATCCTCAAATGGATACAACGATCAAGGCCCCCTATTATGAATGGTGGAGATTAGAACTGGAGGGGGGGGGGTCCAATCGGACGATAGAGTGACATTCTAGAAGAACTCGCCTCCAGCGAGCTTCTATCATCGATGGTACATGCCTCCATTGTTTGATCGAGCTGCGGAGGTGTGGAATCGATTGGGGAGCTCATCCCACAGCTACAGGAGGCTCCGATGGGCCCTAGACCAGGAGAGAGGTCCAGGGGATGCACGGCCCTCCTGGGGCTCTCCCAACTCCACAAGACCTCCAGATGAGGTCTGGCAGCACATAACCCTGCGAGGTATGATGTATGCTCTGATGGGAGTCCTCCAGCAAGGGTTAGAACACCAAAACAATCAAGAACCAAAGGGGGAGTCGGTGGAAGGGCTGGTCTCCGACGAGTGAGGGATTCGACCTATATCGACGCTCCAAACCTAGGGCTGGAGCGATGTATAAGGTTGCGGAGCTATTGGAGAAGCGAAAGGAAGTCAGAACATGGCGTAGAAAAGTTGGAGTGCGGTAAAATGATGGAATGGGTATGGTGGTCGGAGGTGCTCTGTTCAGCGAAGGAAGTGAATGATTCAAGAGAAATGGATGGTATCGAAGGTACCTGGAGATGGAGGAAGATCGTCTGGGAGTCGTGTATGAAATCCATGGAGGTTATGGCCTCAATGGACGGCGGTTCCAGAGGCGGGAGCTCCTTGCGGCGGAGCGGAGGCAAAGCTCGCCGATCCTAGGGTTACCACGCCTCCAAAGGATGCTCTCGCCTTCTCCCTCTCTCGCTGTCACTCTGGAAAGGTAGAGGCAGACACAACCAAAGAGGTGGAGCAGCAAAAGGTGGTGGAAAAGGGTGGTCATGCAGGATATATATGCATGGGGGTCCGAGAAGATGGGGATAATGCTCGCGAACCGAGTTGCGGATCGAGCAAGGAATCAACGGACGAGGGTTAGGGATCCGCCACCTCTAATCGAGGCGAGAGATTATGTGAAATGGAGCTTGGGTCGGTCCTGGATAAATGGGAGAAAACCAGGTGAAAAAGAAGCTGGCGACGTAGGAGACCTGGGGGGACCAATTGATCGAGGTCAACAATCCGAGGTGGCCCAATCAGAGGCCACCTAGGATATAGACAAAATAGACTACATGACAAAACTGCTAGAAAAATAAAGAAAATTAGTTTAAAAATAATAAATAAATTTAAATGAAAAATGAATAAAATGAAAAATGTTTATTATTTTTCAAAGAATTTTCTGTGTTTTTTAATTATTTTTATGAATACTAAATTAGTCTATATATAGTATATAGTGTTATGTACATGTATAATATGCCTATGTATTATGTACAATTATTTTTATTTTGTTATTTTTACACAAATACCTCAATTTTGTATTTTTTTATTTTCAGCAAAATTTTAGGAGTAGAAAATAATTTTTATTTTATTTTTATTATCTATTTATAGATATAGAATAAATAGGGAGAAAGACATATGTACATGTATTTGTACAAATGAGAGAGGATTTTATTTTTATTTTTTATTTTATTTTTCTGATTTTTATTTTATTTTTATTATTTTATTTTAGGACTATTTATAAGGAGGTAAAAAGAGTACTTTTTTTACTTTATCAAAAATAATTATCTACATATATAGGTAATATGTACAACATATAATAGGCCCTATCTCTCTCTACTTATTTTATTTTGGCATTCAGGTCAAGGCTTAACCTTCTCTTGGGGTTCGGGTCATTCTGTATTTATTCAAAATACATCCTTCATTTTTCTTTTCCTTTATTCTTTTATTTTTACACAAATAGGTGCTAATTATATAGAATTTATAGATGCATGCATAATTCTAACTTATTGTATTTACACCTATTCATATGATGCTTTGCTAAGATAAATAGCTAAAATAAAAGAATAAAGAGTGAGAATTAGGGATTCATCTCCCCCTATACTTTAGCTTTGCTAGTACCTCAACAAACACTTATTTGAAAAAGAAGTGAAAAGGGAAAGAAAAGAAAAAGGAGAATCAAGATTGATTATTAAACTTGTCATTATTAAATTGAAATATGGAGCTCAGTCAGACCTTTTGATTATTAATTTGTCAGAACCTTAATTGGACTTAAGTTTAAGACTCAACCGCCTCTAAGTTCCACCAATCTATGTTCAAGACTCCTCAATAATCCAGATCAGAACAAGTCTACATACACAAACTCTAATGACCATGATTTTTTTCTTGTACGGTGTAAGTGATATGTAGCTCCCCACCTCATAAATAACAAAGAAACAACACCTCTTAACAAGGTAACTCTAATGCCCTAGTCTAGCAGCTCTTTCCTCGAGGAGCGTGGTATTCCCTTCTAAGTTCAAGTGCAACCGGCTCAAGAAGAGGGGAAAGAAGAAAATGGAACATGACAAGTGTAGCCATGTATACCTGGGAGCCCAGCCAGTGTAGCTAAGTCTCCCACTGCAAGCTTCATGAGATGAGTATGTGTAACATAAGCTTTACTTTATTTGACTATATACACTCCGGCAGGCATTTATTTTCATTTTGGTATGTCCATTTTTCGGAGTTTTCTTTTTACACATTTTTTAATGTGCATATGTACAACATATCTACCGTGTGCAACATATATACACAAGGACTTTTTCCTCTTGAGCCGATAGAGTATCCATCTTTTGAAGCATTACTGCAACCCACAACTCTTGTCTTTAGACCTCAACACCGTCAGACCAAGTTGAGGCATACTTCCTTCCCTAAAGGAAGATGAGAAGTTCCGCCTAGAAGTACTGCCCTTGTATACTACCCCAAGCCAAAGGAAACTGCCACCTCATCACCTCATTCGTAGAGAGCTATGTGTAAGGTGTTGGTGCAAGTAAAGCCATTGTCTGTGGAAGTCATGTGCGCATTATTAATTGTTCTACTTAGGCTCATCAAGATGACATGTGAACATAACCTAGTGGACTCAATGAATTAAGTCACCAATGGACCTTAAAAGTCTTAACCCCAAATCCTATAAGGTTCCTATTATCATTAGGTGGATTAAGGTCTTAACCAAGCTCCATTTTCAAATTTAATTCCAGATTAGTTTAAATGTCAAGTATGATTCAGAAGAATATACAAGTATTTCAAAAAATACGTTTATGCAAAATTTTTGAAAATATGCAAATTTTTTGATAATGTTTGAATGCATGCATGAATGCAGAAGTTTTGCAAACTATTTACAAACATTTATACAAGGATTTTTGCAGACTTTTATTTTTCAAACATTTTTACAAAAATTTTGTACTATATACATAATTTTGATACAAAAATATTTACAAGCTTTTTACAAGCAAAACATTTTTATAAACATTTGTACAAAAACTAGTTTTTATAAATAGCTATGTATGTGTAAGAAAGAATTTTATGTACAAGATTTTTTTTTAAATTTTTGTGATTTTTAGGTTAAAGGATTTTAGCCATTTTTTTATAAACACACTTATTCCAAGTATGAGTTATGGCTGAAGTATATATGTAATATATACAACACCCCCTATACTTAGCTCGAACGATGTCCTCAGAGTGATCAAAGAGCGATGAAGAAGATATAACTCATGATTAGTATAAGGAAGTGAAAAGAAATGCTATACTACAACGATGAATCAAAGAATGCAATAAGTATAAGTCGATGGTCCCCCTATACTTAGGATCAAGTATTCCTAAGTATAACCGACTGTACAAAGGGGAAACCCAGGGTTAGGATGGATAGGGTCTACCTCCCCTATACTTAGGGTAAAATATCCCTAAGTATAAGAAACAAACTAGATGTAAAAAGAATTAAAAGGATAATAAAAAATCTGACACCCCTCTATACTTATGGTAAAGTACACCCTAAGTATAGCATAATCACGAGAAGCAGATGGGATGTTAGACTAAAGAATGAGATGATATGGACATATGGATCTATATAAGGGGAGGGCAGTGATAACCAGGCACGAGATGCAACTAATGTGAGTCAAAGACCACATCTCATGCGAAATGAATCGGGGCAACGTCAACAATCAGTGGATCATGATCTAGATATGGCTTTAGGTGCTGACCGTTAACGCAAAAGGTGGACATAGATGATATTTCAGATATGTCGATACTATCGTTATCATGCACATTTCGGACCAGATATGGTCCTTTCCACTTACTATACAATTTCCCTGGAAATAATCTATGCCTGGAATCAAACAACCATACTCACTGATCTGGCTCAAACTGCTTATGGCTGATATGAGAACCATGCCATTCTTTTACTCGCTCCTTATACTGTAGGTTGTTCGAAAAGGCTGTATCTCTAGGATCCTCCAGGGCTACCAATTCTGCCTTTCTTTGATCTCATATACTCTCTGAATCCAATAATATCTCAGCGACAACCCATAGTGACTTATGCTTAATCTCAACATGTAAATGGTAGGGCTTGCCATAAACGAGATGAAAAGGAGACGTCCCCAAAGGAGTCTTGAAGGAAGTCCGATATGCCCACAAGACTGAGTCCAAAAGCTGTGAACAATCCTATCGGTCGGGGTATACTACCTTCTGCAATATAGTCTTGATCTCCCTGTTTGATACTTCAACAAAACCATTGGTCTGAGGATGGTAAGGAGTGGCAACACGATGGTTTATGCTGAACACGTTAGGAAGGGCCTTTACCTTATCGTTGATAAAGTAAGACCCCCCGTCAGATATCAATACTCTAGGCACCCCGAACCGTGAAATGATATTCTTCCTCAAAAATCTGCAAACAGTCTTAGGGTGGGTATGGCCTCAACCTAACAACTCACAAAATCAACAACCAACAAAATGTACTCAAACCCCTGACTCTTAGGGAATGTACCCATGAAATCAATGCCTCATGCATAAAAAATCTCACAGAAGTGAATGGGCTGCATTGGCATCATGTTACGTTATCCACAAGTGCCCATCCTCTAACACTCAGTACACCTCTTCACAAATTCATCAACATCCTTGAAGAGGGTAGGCCACCATAGGCCATATTGGAGCACTTCCTATGCTGTTCTCCTCCCAGAATGATGTCCTCATACGTCAAGCTTGTGACAGTAAGTGAGGACCTGTGGTACTTCTTTTGAGGAATGCATCGACGCCAGACGCTATCCCCTCCTTCATGATAAAGGATGGGATGCTCCCAATGGTAGGACTTGTCCTTCATAAGGAAGGTCTCAAGTCGCTCTATGAGCAACCTCGTGGAATTTTCTTGGTAACAAGATAGTTCACAATATTGATGTACCATGGGAGAGAGGCGATAGCATGGATCGCCTCATCTGGGAAGGTCTCTGTAATGGGATCAATTTGCTCAGATTCTTCAAGATGTTCCAAACGAGAGTGATGATCCGACAACACATTCTTGACTCCAGGTTTATACTTAATCTCAATATCAAACTCCTAGAGTGGAAGGACCCGTCTAGTCAGTCTTGCTTTGGCATCCTTCTTAGCCATGAGGTACCTGATGACAGTGTGATATGTAAAGATAGTCACTTTGGATCTAAGAATATATAATCTGAATTTGTCCAAGGAAAAAACTACAGCTAGCATCTCCTTCTCTGTGACAATATAGTTCCGCTGAGCGATATCTAATGTACGACTAGCATAGTGAATGTCAAATGATACTCCATCCCTCCTCTGTCCCAGCACAACCCCTACGGCAAAATCAGATGCATCTGTCATGATTTCGAATGGGTGAGACTAATAAGGCGACTGAAGGACATGAGCCTCAACAACTAAGCTCTTGAGAGTCTCAATCAATGCAAGACACTTATCTCTACAACGAACTCAGTGTCTTTTATCAACAGACCAGTCAACAGTTTGGCAATCTTGTTGAACTCATGAATAAAACGTCAGTAGAAACCGATATGCCCCGGAAAAGACCGTAACTGCCGCAAGTTAGATGGTGGATTGAGTTTCCTGATGATATTCACCTTGGCCGGATCAACCTTCATGCCCCTGTTGGAGATGATATGACCGAGCACCATCCCTAGAGTCACCATGAAGTGACTCTTCTCCGAAGATAAGACAAGATGGACCTCTATGCAGCACTGAAGAACGTTGTCTAGGCAGCCAAGACAAGCATCAAACCCATCATCGTAGATCGAAAAGCCATCCATGATGACCTCTAAACAATCACCCACCATGTCCGAGAATATGGACAACATGCACCTTTGGAATGTTGCTAGGACGTTACATCGACCAAAGGGCATCCGTCTGAAAGCATAAGTCCGAAACGGACAGGTGAATGCCGTTTTGTCCTAGTCCTCAGGCGCTATGGTCACCTGATTGTAGCCGGAGTACACGTCAAGAAAGTAGTTGTGACTCTTCCCAACTAGCCTCTCTATAATCTGATCAATAAAAGGTAGCAGGAAATGATCCTTCTTAGTGGCCCGATTCATTCATTCATTCATTCATTCATGCATACATGCATTCATTCATTCATTCATTCATTCATTCATTCATTCATGCATGCATGCATGCACGCATGCCTGCATGCGTACATGCTGCATGCATCCATGCGTACATGCATCCATCCATCCATGCATGCATGCATTCATGCAACCATGCATTCATACATGCATACATGCATGCATCCATGCATACATGCATACATGCATGCATTTACATGCATGCATGCATACATGCATCCATCCAGACATCCATACATCCATACATGCATCCATGCACATGTGCACACATGCATACATGCACATGCACACATACATACATGCACACATGCACACATGCATACATGCATGCACACATGCACCCATGCATTCATGCATGCACGCATGCACGCACGCACATGCGCACGCAGACATGCACACATGCATGCTACATACATACATGCATGCATCCATACATACATGCATGCCTGCATATATACATACATTATTTAGGGATAAATAATTCTGCTACATCCATTTTCCCTGAGTTCGACGCACTACCATACATGTCCACAATATACATCTTGTTTGTAGGGTTTATGATACATTTCAATCCACATTCACTTGATTTTATTTCTTTATTGATTTATTATAGGTTAATTGTTGAGATTGTCCATTGAGATTCACGTCGGTCACTTCAGCGACTGAGGTCCATCTTGTGTGACCCCACGACCGCTCTGCTTTGCATTTTGGGCTCTTTCAAGTACATGAATTTTAAGATTTGTCTCAATACGGTTCTTGACTATTGAATTTTAGTTGATCATTTTGTCCTTCTATTCTTCAATAATCAAGGATGGCATTGAATCAAATCTTAAAGTTTGTATACCATGTTGTTACCTTTTTAAGTTCAAGTATGATATTAAAATATAGCTCAAGAACTTTTTTATAATTTATTCTTAAATTAATACCAGATCAAATCGACATTAATGGGCCCAAAATATCGTTCACTTTTTTTATCGTGGCTGCTCTCCCCATTTTTTGCTTTGTTTCTAAGGCAGCAACAACCTATTTGCTTGGGTTTTGCAAATAAACATAAAAATATGGGCCCAAAGCCCAATAAGAACATAGAAGAGGACAATGATCTCCTTTTTTTCTCCTTCAAAACGATATTAGGCTTACTATCAATAACCCATGAAAAAATCCAGATAACGCTACCACTAGCGTGTCGCTTCCATCGTTGATCACGTGCATGTATCAAAATGCATATTTAGATAAGGGATTTTATCACTTGTGCCCCTCCGAGATGTCGCAATATCAGTTATGCCCTTATCTTTTTGATAATATCAGTTGTGCCCCTCACTTCTTGCTCCGTCATCAGTTGTGCTCTTCCGTTAGATTTACCGTCAAAAATTAAAATAACCATGGTTTGTTCAAACCATGGTGTGGTTAAGAAGGGTATTATGGTCAAAACCAAGGAGCACCCAACATGCACTAACGGAGCACCACCCTGCTCCTCCTCCTCCTCACCGCCATCCTCCTATTCCTCCCCTCCAGACCCCAACAGACCATGCAGCCCCTCCGTGACATCCTCGGCCGCAACATCACCGCCGACAACCTCTACTACATCCGCAACTACACAACTGGCTCCAACTCCGGCGCCGGCCTTGCCCTCTACGTCTTGCCCATATCCGATGATCCTTGCACCAAGTTAGTTGGTCTCGTGTCATCTGCGTCGGACCCCCGTATAGACGGAGGAGAGATGGTTCAGGGTGACGGCGGGTAGCTTCAACATCTTCTTCCAGAAGAAGGAATGGGCCAAGAAGAGGCTGGGGTTGGCGAATTGGAGACGGGGGCGGCGCGGGGAGGGGAGGGGGAGCAGGGCGGTGCAGGGGAGGGGAGGGGGTGGTGCGGGGAAGGAGAGGGGGAGGCCCAGGAGACGCGGGCGGCGCAGGGAGGGGAGGGGGAGCAGGGCGACGCAGGGGAGGGAAGGGGGCGGCGCGGGGGAGAGGAGGGTGGCGCGGGGAAGGGGAGAGGGAGGCCCAAGAGATGCGGGCGGTGCGGGGAGGGGAGGGGGAGCAGGGCGGCGCATGGGAGGGGAGGGGGCGGCAGGAGGGAGGGGAGGGTGGCGCGGGGAAGGGGAGAGGGAGGCCCACGAGATGTGGGCGGTGCGGGGAGGGGAGGAGGAGCAGGGCGACGCATGGGAGGGGAGGGGGCGGCACGGGGGAGGGGAGGGTGGCACAGGGAGCACGGGGCATGCCCAGGGGAGCACGGGGCGGCGTGGGAGAGGGGAGGGGGCGGTCCAGGACGATCGCGAGCTCGGGGAGGAGCTAGGGAAGGCCGGGGCGGAGAGGGAGGAGTAAGAGGTTGGAGGAGGAGGAAGAGGATGGGGGAAGAGGAGGACGAAGAAGAGGAGGAGGAAGATGGTATCAAAATGACCATTGAATCATTTTTTAAAAAAATAATTCCGTTTATGTCCTCAAAGTTAACGTTCGTTTGCACTGTAGATGGACGACAACTAACCTAAGGGGTACAACTGATAAAACGACAAGAAGTGAGGGGCACAACTGATATTACCAAAAAGATAGGGGCATAACTGATATTGCGACATCTCGGAGGGGCACAAGTGATAAAATCCCTTTAGATAACTGATCATCAACCTTCTTCCTTTCCATAGTCTTTTCTTACTGTAATGGAGAATGTTATTTTGAGTATTATTATTAATTTTTGATCTTGCCCCAAGATCACCTCTTGCTATCCGTATAACATGAGTATTGTCATTAAATCTCTTATTTGTGAATCAATCTCGTTGTTAGATGATTTCTCCATACATACCACCCTTGAGTCACAGTCTGTTCATTAGCATTTTCTCCAAGGCATGCGGTCAAGTATTATATGTATACCTTATAACACACAAGATTTCTTGCATCTAGGTCGTTAAACTAAAACACCGAGCACCCGATCCCATGGTATCCGAATTCTTTCTCTAATCATGAACACTTCAGTCACTGATTAGATATCATCCACCAAAAACTCATATAGGACTAAGAGGAAAGGGAGCCTACTTCATGAAGCAGGTAACCTTACCTACTTCATGAAGTAGGTACTCATTTTTTGTCGATTTTTTTATTTTTTTGAAAAATACCACCATGAATTTTCATAACTATATCTAACTAATATGTTATTCAAATTTCGTCAGAAATAAAAACTTATATGCCCTCCATCCAGAATAGGTCGATACTTGTTCTAGATGGAGAGCATATCAGTCTCTATTTCCAGTTGGAATGACATATTAGGAGGATATAGTGATGAAAATCTATGACATTATTTTCCAAAAAAATAAAAAATAGAAAAAATGAGAACGAAGTAGATGTAAGATTACCTACTTCATGGAGTAGGTAAGGTCATGAAGTAGGCTTCCTTTCCTCTACTACCAATGTATGTGGACGAACTCTAGTATCTTAGCCTCTATATATGAAATCTAAGACTATATTACGGTCAAGATCTGAAATCGTACAATAAATATTAAAGGCCATGGAAAATATGCTATTTACAACACTGTAGTTAAAATGTTGATTTATTATATATATCATTCTTTAATAAATCAAAAAATGGTAAATGGCTTGGTGGTTTTAGTACCGCTAATCCAATAGCTACCACTCGAATGCATAGGGTCGGTCCTAACAAATGTCAGTTTTTTATATTTAAAATAAATGACTTGCTCATAAATTTAACTTTAAAATTTTCTGAATTTGAAATGTTCTAAATTTTATAGATTACACAGATTTTAAAATAGTATTTAATAACAAACCATTGTGTCACCGATCATTGGAGTGTCATAAAATTCTCAAGCGATATTCGATTAGATTCAACTCGCTTAAAGTTCGATTCGGGTTTGGTTCGGAAATAAACGAACTGAATCTGAACCCAAGTTTAGGTTCGATTAAATAAATGAAACGAGCTTATAAATCATAGGTTTGCTCAAGTTTGATTGGTTAAAAGTTCGATAAATACACACGCATACTTATTTATAAATTCTTTTCCTCATAAGTGGACTTTATTTTCAAGATAAGTGGATTTTGTCTCAGGATAAGTGAACTTTTCTAGAATAACTAAATATTAGCGGGATAAGTATGTTTTATCTTGGTATAAATTATCCCAAAATAAATAATAACATCGTGGTTATAACATCCATCTACGTGTCTAGTACTTTTCCTTTCTTTATCCTCAAATCAACATAACACGTATAAACCTTACTTATTGCGTATCTCCACATTATTCCTTATTCTCATCTCAACGGATATAAAAATATATTATAATTATACTTTTTTAAAGAGATGAATCCTTATTAATCTATTTTTTTCAAAAGATGAATAAGTGTTATATAAAGGAAAAATCGAATGAATGTTTATTCTAATTATAAACATGCATATATATATTTTCATTTATTTTCTTTTCACTCCATCTTATCAGAGAATTCTTAAGTTCGATATTCCCTTTGGTTTGATTTGATTAAAAAGATGTTCGATTCAGATTCGGTTCGAAAATAAATGAATCGAACCTGAACACCAGTTTCTACTCGATTAAGTAAACGATCCGAACCTAAAAAATATAAGTTCGCTCAGGTTTGTTCTGTGTACACATGTACGAATAAAAAATGGAAAGGGAGTGTTCGGTTTGGGAATAAACACGAATAATTGTAGGGAATAAGTTTGAAAAAGGCACTATTCCTGTTAGGTGGAAGGATAAGGATAAGTAAAGTGGAATAAGGATATTAATAAAGGGGGAATAAGATGAATTAATGGTATAGAGATGCGCAGAGGGGGGTAACTGTACGACAAAGGAGAAGGGAGGGTAATTTGCCATTGGATAATTTGCCAAGCCTAAACCATGGAGATATTTTAATTTGTAATCATATATACCACTAGATAATGTTGAGAACACCTTTGTTGCTGGAATTACAAACACTATTTATGACAAGATCATATACCACTAGATTGTGTTGAGAACAATATCTTTGTAACATATTCATTGTAAGATCTTCTAATATTATGCCATTGTCAACAACTACATCTTCAACTACTTGGATGAAAGATTAAATTATGAATTTCTTGTTAGACAGAGCTATTTACAACTTGGTGTCATGAAATAACACCATACAATAACATGGTTCTAATATCAACAACAATTGAATATTTTGATAAGAAAGATCGTGACTTTCACTCCATTAACGAAAAGTTTCAAAAGCCTAGATATTAATTATGAAGCCTTGATCCCATCTCCACGTAATGATATTATCCCCAACCAA